>CM075782.1:44489850-45689850 GCA_037974665.1 Ehretia macrophylla | reverse complement strand
ATGCAAAAGTCTCTAGCGTATGATATAAAAGATTATATATATATATATACTATATGAAATAAAAACTTGTAGATATCACTAAGTTTTATGTATTTTAACTCAGATGAAAATTTTTTATGGAAAGCCTTTGACTAATTTTAAATATGTGTCAGACATATTATTACACCACAGAATTTATAATCTTACGTTGAATTCAATATAGTCGCCTTAGATAATTTTAAATATGTGTCAGGTACATTGGTGCACCATGAAATTTGTAACCTTACGTTAAATTCAATGTAGTGTAATTTCAATTGAGTTTCTTCATCATAAAAAAATAAAAATAAAAAAATTTAGAGGTCAACACGTTTAAGTTGAGTAATTGTCGAGTTATTGTTTTGTAAATGCCGAGAAGACTTTGACTAGTTACATAATTATTGACCCCAAGGAGGTAGTTTAATGGTGGATTGGTTGAAACGATGGTATGAAACTTGTTCATATATCGAGTTTGAATATGACTTGGAGACGATTTTTTTGAACCAATCCAAATATACCTTGTGTATATCACCAATGTCCCAATTGAATCGTCATTTTTTGGTACTTTTACTTCATTCAATTTGGTCTTATTCGTCATACTCGTATGATATAAAACACTATACTATATAGTATATGGAATAAAAACTTCTAGATATCACTAATTTTTCTGCATTTAACTCAGACGAAGAATTCTTATGGACAAACCTATGATCAATTTTAAATATGTGCCAAACACATTACTACACCACAAAGTTTGTAACTTACGTTGAATTCGATGTAGTGTAGTTTCAATTGAGTTTTCTTCATTATAAAAATAAAAAATAAAAAAAGAGAGAAAGAAACTCACCTAGTTAGCTATCAAGACAAAAAAGAAATACGTACCGCAAAATTTCTACTTATTTCACTTAGGCTCTAGTTGTTTGCTATAAAATAATTTACTTGTGAAAAATATTTTCAGAAGAAAATATTTTTTTGAAAAATATAATTTTTTTTTTATATATATTTGGACTCTGTTTATTTGCCATAAAATAACTTGTTTGTAGAAAATATTTTCATAAGAATACATTTTCCTTAAAAATCGAATATTTTCTAGTGTTTGAAAATTAAAATATTTTTCCAAACTTTGTACTAACTATAATATTTGACTGGAAAGTATTTTTCAGTTGACCAATTTTTCAGTGTTACCAAACACTAAAAAACTAAAAAAATATAATTACCATTTTTTACTAAAAAATATTTTTCAGTTAACTAATTTTCCCGCGTTACCAAACACTAAAAAACTTGGAAAATGATTTATTCAGAATGAATCAATTACATCACCTATGTTCCTTGGAAGGACTCTTTATCAATCAAATTATAGAAAGAACATTTAATAATAATAACAATAATGCAGTAGAGGAAAGATCCTGGAAATACATAATGAACGACTGAAACTTTAGATGTGAAGGAGCAACTTGGAAAAAGAGTGAAGAAAAGATTGTACTCGAGTATTGTTACGAGTAGACTAAATAATGAAAAGTTTATACCTTTGGCAATAGGAACAATAATCTATCTACCAGCATCTAATAAAATATTCACAGCTCATCACTCTCGGGGTTTTGATTCCCATTTAACGATTATTCTTATTTATCTGAATCCTAACACTTCTACATTGCCTCCTATAATTGTTATTATAGTACACAAAGCTTGCACCGATATCCCAACTGAACTTTCACTTTTTTATATGTGCCAAACATATTTTGCACAATGCAATTTGTAATTTTACGTTGAATTTAATATAGTGTAGTTTCAATTGAGTTTTCTTCATCACAAATAAAAATAAAAAATTTAAATGTCAACACGTATAAGCTGAATAAGGGTGGAGCTATTGTTATGTAAATACCGAGAAGACTTTGACAAGTTACATAATTATCGAACCCCAACGAGGTACTTTAATGGTAAAATGTTTGAAGTATTCGTATAAGACTTGTGTTCATGTATCAAGTTTAAATAAAATTTGGAGTTAATTTTTTCGAACAAAATGTATAATCTAGATATTGCAACCAATGAAAAAAATACACCCACTCTATCGTATGATTACTTCCACTCATGCTTTATATTATATAGTTTACTGTCCAACTTAGGCCATGCCATAGCTCAGCTTTCGGTGGGTTTAAAACAGAAAATGTTAAGCAAATTATTGTTTAAATGAGCCACCCATAACCCCAAGGCAAACCATGATGTTAGCACTTTTGCTGGATAGATCTATGGATTATACATTAAAAAATCATAGTAACGTTCAATTCCCAAACACTTAAAAGAGTTTGGAGTTCTTAACTGAACCGTTGTCATTCTTAATCACACTTCATCACTATCAATACAAAAAGCAATGTCTCTCTAATACTTTTATCAGTTCTTTCAAAGTTCATAATGTTTTTCCTGAAATAACCTACAATCTTGATTGCAATATCCAAATAATACACTTTGACCCTCTGATACTCTCTTCTTTTTTCTGAAAGCCTTGGATATTCAGACTTTGCCCGATTAACCTTACAAGAACTTAAAAATTAATGACCAGGAAAATCTCAATGTCCCGGCCCGACCAATTGAGTCCCTCTGATTTATGCAAATGAACATCTACTTAAATCACATGATGAGGCTAAAGCTGCACAATTACCATACACACCCTTATATATACTCAATACTATATTGTCTGATATAGTATCAAACTTAATTTAATACTCAGACATGTGATCATCAGACATATGATCAAAGTTGTTGTTTACTAATAACAAAGTCACTTAGTAACAACATTAAACTCAACTGAACCTAGAAATACTCCTTAATAAACACATCCTAATACTTAGATCCATACATTTATATTATCCTTTTAACTTCTAAATCTTCACTACTTCTCCCATTCCAGATTCTGTCTTACATGTGCGTGTGTGTTTACGGGCGCCCCCCCCCCCCCCCCCCCCCCCCCCCCCCCCCACCCCACAAACCACACCACCACCCCCGGGCGCCAGCCCCGTGTGAAGTTCAATGCAACATCTAAAAAGCTAGACCACAGTATCTATTACTTATTGCTCACTTCCCTGACCATAAGCCGTAAGTGCTTAGATACTAGTTACTACTAAAGAAAACAGAAGCCTCATGAAATTATTCCTAGGACATTACAATGAACGATGATTAAGCAAGACCTTTCTTCACTAAGATTCCATTATGTTATCATCCTAGCATTACATACAAGATCTAAGGATTAGCTCACATTGCAATGGCTGTCAAATTACGAATCAACCTATTGATGAAAAATTACGCTCCTCTCAAACAAATCAAATAGATATACGACGATCACTCATTTGTACAACTAAAGAAGCATGCAAGAGAGATGAGATAGTTCATTATTTCTTCTATTCTGCTTTCATTTAACAAACAAGATTCCATGGACGAAGCATTAGCTACCTGAAATCTGTATATCAAATTCAATACAAAAGAAGGAGCATAATATTTCATTACGAGCAACAAAAACACCTATCACAAGCAAAATCAAGTAAAACTATGTTTTAGATGCGTACATGATATTCCGGACAACTATAACCGTCATCTCACAAGCCCAGGGTAAACGGGCGTACCTCAATTGTGTCTTCCATCCAAAAGGAGTCCCAGTTTGTTCTCCATCCCTACTGCACCAGGCACTGCAGGAACTACAGAACAATATAATCCTTGCCGGTCATGAATGTTGTCTTTGCTCACTCTTCCATGAATTTTTTGCTGCTTCTGCTGATGAAGCATTAGAATCACCATTACCATCTTTCTGTTTTGAGAAAAATGGATCCCACTCATGAGGTCCCACTTCACGTTGTCCTTCATCTAATAAAGCATATTTCCAGCTAAGCTCTTCGATAAAATTATCATCTGTACGACCTTCAACAATATCTCTTCTCAATCTTGTTACTTTGTTAATAACTGCCTGCACAGCTATGTCAAAAGCATCTTTGAAAGTCTCCCACTTGGATCTTGGATCCGCATATATTATCCTAGGAATGGGATTTATAACCTCCTCCCTCATTTCCTTCACCTGCTCTGGAGAAATTTGACTGAGCCTTTCCTCTATGCTGACATTTTTCTTACGAATATCGTCCTCTGGGATGAAAACCGAATACTTTGAATAGTTTTTGGGAAGATGCCAAGTGTACTGAGTGTACGTAGAACCAGGATGAAAGAAGAATGGTATACAACCAGCCAAGATTGAATCGAAAGCCGATCTTCTTGTATATGAATCCCCTTCTGGCTGTAGACAGAAAAGCGAACTTTGGAACATCTGCAAAATACTGCTCGGTGAATGACATTTGCTCTCCCCAAAATCACATTCCAATAGCTTGCCCACTTTAGAATTCTTGCATTGATCGATGATCTGACCCCTAATTGATCAATAGTATCCTTGCCTATATACTGATCGTTGTCTCCTTCATTTTTAAACTGCACATTGACTGTTACTGTTCGACAAGTTATATTTAAAATAATGAATTTGATAGGAGGATAATACTTATCGTAACAAACCTGATAGGAGGATAATACATATCATAACAAACTTGATAGGAGGGATAATATCTATCTTAATGAACCTGATATGGGGGATAATACCTATCATCATGTACTGTTTGTTAACTGCTATGTGACCACTGTTACAGTTTAAAGAATCTCTTGCATCTTATTATTTGCTCATTATTCTTCCGCTACTGCTCATTCTTATTATTTACATGATTCGTATAATCCTGTCATTCTTTGGGAAAGGACCCCATACTGTGCTTTTGTTCGCTCACTCTTTTTTGTTTTCGCCTGCTTTCTTTGCAGAAAAAGAAGAGTTGGAACTCGAGCCTTGGGTAGGTTGTGTCAACCTCTTGTGGTGATCTAGTGCAGAGAGAATTACCCATTCAAATGTTATTTAGTGTTGTATTTGAATTTCAATTATGACATTCGAGTTTGTTTGTAATAATTGAGGAATTTTACCTCACGTTATGATCCTTGGAATTTGAGGTAACACTTGAGTATCTAAAGTCATTATTGGAGATTTCATACAATTGAGATTTTAATAGTTTTGCACTAATTGTATTAAGATTTGAGTCTTGCGGGTTTAGGAGAACTTGTTGGCGAGTAGGGGTCTCGTCCCAAATTTATCTTGTTAAATTTCCGAAAGTGACATACAACATCACATTTTCTCCATTTTCCGTACTATCTCAAACTTAGATTGATCAAAATAAATTTTATTTTCTCATTTATTTTGACGTATTTTTGTTCTTATTTTAATTTTTAATTTCAGAAAATGGCCAGAAATTATGCATTTCTGATATTATTACTATTATTATTACCATTAGTGTTAATTGGATCGATATATGTGAAACGGCTGCAATTTTCAATTCGATCTCTGATACTAGACTTCTCACTAGACCCTCTCTATCTATACGTCGTCAATGTGTCATTACTAATTGCTTGTATCGATGGAGTTTGGGTCAGAAACAGTGCTCATAATTCAATTATCTTGTATGTTTGAACAAACGGACAAGTCTGATTTGTGATATTTTCGGATTCTGTTATGATACCCAAGCAAGTAATGAAAAAGTGATGGGTCCACTAATACTGCATGTGAATCTTTATTCTTGTCAGGGCATTGCCTCAAGACTTTTCTGTTAATGGTGCCGGCTCACTTCACGATTTATATTACATAGTTGGAAGTTTACGACTTATTTTCATTTGGTTGTATATGTTCAAATAGTTTGTATAGTAACAAGTTTGCTTGAATTGAAAATGAAAAAGAAATCTACATTTAATAGTACTTTTGCCTCCAGTTTTGGTGAGCATAAATGTGCACACTCTAAATGCTTATGCAATTGCTTTGGATGATTTGTATTCTTCTTCCTGATAAGGCAACCTAAGTTGTATCAGCTCCATGTGTGTTGTCTTTTACTTCTTGTGCAGTGTTAGAATATAACACTCGTCACATATCGAAAAATTAAAAATTTTAAAACTACCATATGAGATCCTAAACTACTTCACTTGATACCAATTGATTTTAGGATGAAATATCAGTTTTATGCTAATATGTTGTATTTGTGATCTTGTCACCATGACATGGTTTTTAGCTCACATTTGCTCCTTTACTACAACGACACACTTTTTGGAGATGGAGAATTTATGGCCAATAATGATAGGAGACTTTGACTCTTAAGTTAGTATGAGATAATATTGTTGTTTGGAATACCCATGGTATTTCTAACTCCCACCATAGACGTGTTATTAATGTTGGTTGGGAAAGGCTAGGTTGTGGTTACAAATTAAATACTAATGGTTATGCCAAAGGTAATCCTGGTATTGTAGAGGCGGGAGGAATCATTTGTAATACGAATGGTGAATAGATCGCTGGCTTTGCAACTAACTTGGGGTAACGATGAGCTGTTAAGCTGAATTGTTTGCCTTATTAAAAGGAGTTAAATTGACTGAGAGTTTACAGATTGATGAACTCCATATATATAGTGATTGATTCCGCCATTGTGTCTAATTTATTAAAGGCTAACTCGTATCTGTTTAATCCCTTACGCCCTTTAGCTGAAGATACAAGCGAATACTTTCACGCCACAATAATTATAAGCTAACCCATATTTTCTATGAAACTAATAGATGTGCTGACGATTTGGCAAACTTGAGCTTACGACAACAGTTTGAAGCATCTCAAATTGACAACCTTCCAAGATCTGTTTTATTGTTGATAAAAAAAGATATTAGGGGTGAAACATCTCCTCGTTTTGTTTAGTCTTCTAGCTTTCACCTTCCTTGCAGGTAAAAAAAAAACTTACATGTGCCAGATGCTAAGATGTGTAGGACCAATAATTTTCTATTCCCATAAAAAAATGCAAATAACTTATAATGGTAAGTGTTAATTCTGTTTGCCCCCAAAGTTATGGTTTAGTAATCATTGGGGTGAGATCAATTTTTTAGAGGCCACATGTTTGATACTTTTTATTATTTTAGAGTTTAGTTTTTAATTGATTTGGCACATGTGTGAAATACATTGTTACATTCGAGAGTTTATAGTTGGCAATTGAATTTGCTGAATAATAAATAATCGAAATTTACTAACTGAATTCTCACGTCACCTAAAAAAAGTGTTAATTGTATTTGATATGGACTTTTAGTGGTAGTCAAAAGGGAAACTGATGTACAGATTGAACCTTCTGATATTTAAATGCCTTTAAGGAATCAAAAATATACATGATACAAAGAGATATCGGGCACCCCAAATTTAAAGACACAACCCACAAAGAAGATTAATATTGTAAGCATAAAGATAAGAGAAAAAGTTAATTTAGTCCCTGAGGTTTAGCATAAAGACCAATTAGGTCCTTGTGTTTTGGAAAAAACCAAATTGTTCCCTCCGTTAAGCGAGGGACTGTTAAAGTTTTAGCGGTTTCGAGGGCAAAGTTGTCATTTTAGCTTTACAAAAAAACTAAACCCTCCCTCCCCTATTCCCATTCCCGTTCATCTATCTCTCTTCATCAAACACACACACCCACACACCAAGCGTTCGCCCTTTCCCTCGCACACCACATAGACAGGACCTTTCCCTTCTCCTCATGCGGTTCTCTCTCTCTCTTTTGCTCTTGCTCTCTCTGTCACTCATTCTTTCTTAGTCATACACGCACACACACTGCGGTACACACTGGTGACGGCGATAGCAACGCACTAATTCTTTGATACTCTTACTCAGGTAACCGTTGGGAACCATCTATATATGTGTTTATATATATATATATATATATATATATATGTATTTATATATTTTTTATTGATTTAGGTAAAAAAAATTATGTTTTTTTATATATATATATATGATTTTTTAAATATTTTTATTGATTTAGTTAAAAATAATGTAATCGGTAATATATAATATATAATATATAGAATATTTATTATATAATATTTAGTTATAATATATATAATATTTATTATAATGTAATCGGTAATATTTATTTAGAAAATATTCTATAAAAAAAATATTCAAAAAAATATAGCTATATATATATATATATATGTGTGTGTGTGTGTGTGTGTGTAATATATAATTGGTAATATAATATATAATATACAAAATATATTGGTTATATATAATATATAAGTAATCGGTAATATATATAATCGATAATACATATAATATATAGAATATTTATATAATGTAATCGATAATATATAAAAATATACTAAAATATAGATATTGGTAATACATATATATAATTGGCAGTATATGTAAAATATATATGCATTTTAATTATATTTTTTTGATTTAGATATATCTATATATCCGGTAGTAATGGGGTATTGAATTTGCCTAAATAATTGATTCATTGTTGTTCCCCTTGTTACATAGATATGGTTCGTCCACCAAAGTTTTTTAAGGTTATTCTGCAACCTTCAAACCCTATGCTTGTAAGTTTTTCTAAATTGATTCATCCTAAGTAAGTGCGTTTTAACCTATTGTTTACTAAATTGAGATTGCATGTTATATAAAGTTTGCCAATTAAATTCTTTGAAAGATACTGGGACCACATAGTGTCTACATACACACTGAAGTGTAACGGCATGTCGCAGATGGTGAAGTTGGAAGAAATAGATGTTTGGTATTACTTTACGGACGGAAGATACTGGGACCAATTTGGTTTTTATCTTTTGTAAATATAGGGGCATAGTAGTCTTTTTACTCGGTCAAAGGTTTGACCGTTACAAATAGTGTAACTTTCGTTAAGTGCAGCGACTAAAATGGCCTTTTTTTCAAAACATATGGACTATTAAAATGACTTTTTCCCCTAAAGATAACTGCTTGAACTGGTTCCAAATAATTAATTTAAAATTATCGTTTAATTTAGGGCAAATCTTACAAATAGTTTCTATTATTTACAATTTTTTGACAAATAGTTCTTATTGTTTTAAAAGTCATATAGTTAGTCCCCATTGTTTGTAAAAATTTCATCAATAGTCCTTATTGTTTCACAAGTCATTCAATTAGTCTTTATTATTTGCAAAAGTCTCTCTATTAGTCCTCATTGTTTGCAAAAGTCTCTCTATTAGTCCTCATTGTTTGCAAATGTCTCTCTACTAGTCCTCATTATTTGTAAAAGTCTCTCTATTAATTCTCATTGTTTGGAAAAGTATCTCCATTAGTTCTCAATGTTTGCAAATACATTTTGAAACATTGGGGACTAATGGAGAGACTTTTGCAAACAATAGGGACTAACTGAGTGACTTTTGAAATAATGGGGACTATTTGTGTGACTTTTACAAACAATAGGGACTATTTGTGAGACTTTTACAAACAATGAGAACTATTTGTGGAACTTTTACAAACAATGAGGACTATTTATGATACTTTTACAAACAATAGGACTAACCGTGTGACTTCTAAAACAATAGGGACTATTTGTTCAAAACTTATAAATAATAGGGACTATTTGTCCAATTTGCCCTTTAATTTATAATATTTATACACACACACACATAAATTAATTTAAAATATAACAAAAAAATATGAATTGTATATTTTTTATAATTTTTTTTCTTCTAAACTAATTAAAGAATATTGTCTTCATACCAATTATAATTTTAATAACATGAACATTGTCTTTAAACTAAGGGTAAAGGTCTAGTTTAGTCCATTATATTTTGTGTAAATGACACTTTCATTCATTATCTTTCAAAATGAACCTTTTAGTCCATTATCTTTGGTGTAAATTACACTTTCATCAATTATATTTCGAAATGAGCCTTTTAGTCTAATATGTTTCACTTCAATGACGCCATTAGTCCAATATATTTCCTCCAATATATTTTGAAGTTGGACTAACGACGACACTTATATGAAACATATTGAACTAAAAGGTTCATTTTGAAATATAATAGATGAAAGTGTCATTTACATCAAAGATAATAAAGTAAAAAGTTCATTTTAAAAGATAATGGATGAAAGTGTCATTTACACAAAACATAATAGACTAAAATAAACATTTACCCTTAAACTAATTAATGAACATTTTCTTCAATAAGAAAAAGTACACAGTAACTAAGTTTTCTGAAAGTTAATACATTCATGTTACTTTGATAATTATAGTTTTAGGAGCTAGAAAACAAGAAAAATGTATAGAAAGAGTCATTCTAGTACTTTTACAAATATAGTTCTTTCCTAAAAATATTTCAAAAATCTATTTAAAACAAATTGTTAAATGAATTCATTGGAATACTTAAATTTGAAAAACACAAGTAAGAGAATTTGAAGTCCATATATGTTACGAAAAAGGAGAGAAATTATGATTATTTTTCTTTTCTTATCATTTGCTTGAAAGTAAACTATTTGAAGAAAATGTTATTGAAGTTTATTGATGTCTAATTAGATACAAATATCTTTTTAAAAGAACACTTTTTCAGAATAATGTGCTCTTACCAATAAGGTATCGTGAAAATTAAGGTGTAAAATACCAAAGCTAAAAAAATATAAACTTAACCGTTAAGCATTAGGGTATCCTTACTAGATCTGAGTCGTACAATTATTACGTAATATAGTTCATTTGGTAAAATAAAAATTCATAAAGTAGAGATCAAAATTACAAAAAAGTGGTCCCGAGTCTCTAAAAAGTACAAAGTCTCTATTAAGGCCTCTAAATTTAACTTCAAGAATTGAGACTTTGTACTTTTTAGAGATTCCGGCTCACTTTTTGGTGGATTTGATCTTTACTTTATGAATTTTTGTTTTACCAAATTAACTATATTACGTAATAATTGTATGACTCAGAGTCTCTATATTTAAAGACTCTGGTAAGGATAGTCTTAGAAAAGTAAAAAGGTAAAATACCAAAGCTAAAAAACCTATTTTTTTCCATCTTTTAAAATTCTTAATTTTATTTTATAATTATTCTAAAATAATTAAAAAAATTTGTCGCCATGTCATTGCCAATTGGCGAAGACATGGCGACAAAATACATTTTTTTTTTGTTTTTAAATTTTTTAATTTGTTTATGTAATCAAAACTTCTTTTTTAAAAAAAAACAATTAAATCATATGTTGCCATGTCGTGACTAACTGGCGATGCCATGTCGATAAAACAACCTTTTTTTAATAACAACAAAATACGAAGCTAAAGACAATGTATGTGCTCTGTGATCTTTTATTTTTTCTCGGGGAAATAATTTAGCTAAAAAAGAAGGTATATTTGTGTTCAGAAAGCAGCGCAAGAAGATCAATGTTTTGCCAGTAACAGAAAGGTGCAGACTAATCAGACCAATCAGAATGCTTCTCACATAAGTGGTGGCCCCCACACAGATATGTCCCACGAATATACTAAACCATCTAATCTTCCATCCCTGCAAGTGCAACTACATCAACTAATTGTAACACTTCAAAACATATGAACGGCATATACTTACCTACAAATAGACTGTTTTTCTGCAATCTTCGACCTCTGCAGACATGCATGTGGTCTCTTTCTACTTTCGATCACCTTTGCTTACAACTTTGATGTTTTCTGCAACTATTTTTATGTTGGTTTTACTAACTTATATTGGAAAGCAAGTAAGAGTTTAATATATATGCCAACCATTGGAGATTTTTTTTTGCATTTTCTGTATTATTACATACAATTCAAGCCGTGGAGACATGTGGTAAGGCGTAAGCCTCCATGATAATCCTCCAGTACGGCAAGTCTAGGCCATTGATTATGCATTTCAAATATAAGTCTATGCTCTTGATTATGCATTTCAGATATTTTTTCTTGTTAATTTTCTTACTGCATTTCAAATATAACGTAATACATTGTGACTTGTGATTGATCAAATGATCGAGGAAAAGATAAAAGTTCTCTATTCCAAGTTGGGACAGAGTCAGATCGATTTCTACCAGTTCTATGCTTGCGAATACATGCAGTACGTAGTTAATATGAAAAGATTTTATCATGTATGGAAGTATTAAGATTATAGTTTAATTTAGGAAGTAAAGATTATGGAATAACTACTTTATATATAAATGTGTTTATAGCTAAGACTTTACGAATATACATGACTATGCATGCCTCAAAATATCTTATATTATGAGGTGAATCGTCATCAAACGGCATTAGGAAGCATCACTAAGTTGATATAATGTGAGAAAATGGTAGTATATGACATGTATATGATACATCCTAGAGGATGATACTATTTGATTGATCGTTAAGTGTGAGAGAATGTTTACTTGAAAGACTTATTGTGCATGAATTATTCTAAGGAATAAAAGTACGTCACTTACTCAGGCCAGTTGGAGGTCGATAATACTCATTAGTGTTAACATGGAGTAACGAGATATGATAGTCGCTTCTAAGCAGCCCATTCGAATTAAGTATCGTGTAAGATATTTGACAGTTTATCATTTGGCCTTTGTGATGACCGGCTGTATTTGTGAGCGAAAAGATTTGTACATCTGTCTCGTTGTGATTAGTATTACGGATAGAGTGACCTTTGAGCTTTGGAGATCTTTGAATTTATAAGTGTGAGTGTCAATCTCCCTTCTATTTTTATATGGATGTGTTGCGACTCCTCGGGCAGTAATTATTCAGAATGGATCAAATGAACCTCGCACGTTTCTTGACAGTGTCACAGAGTTGTTGGGCTTATCAGACAAGTTCTTGGAACTGCCTTGGAAACTGTTTCCAGTCCATGAGTATATGGCTTCCGCTACTAGTATTTTGTATTCTTTTACATCTCAGTTCGGAATCTATGTATTTAGTTTTTGTTGATAATTGATCAAGATCCAAAGTGGATACCGAACGATTTGCTCATTAGTTCAAGATATCTAGCCTTGCAGGCTTCAGAAGATTGTCTTCTCAAGCTCGCAATGGTTACACTCCTACATTTGCTTGGGCTAATTTGGGGGCGTGACAGATTCTGTATCTTGTTTGTGGGTGAAGAAATGGTGCTTGTTGTTACTTTATTGGAAAAGGTTCTTGTTTGTATGAGGAGTGTGAATGACGGCAAGCATATATTTGTTCTGTGAAAATTGTGATTTTTACAATATTGGAAATTATATTTATTACAATATATGTGTTTTATGGAGATTATATGTATACCCTTTTCATATTGTGTGTAGAAATTGCAAGAATGGAACCAGTTGAGATGCCTATGAATGACGAAAACCAAGAGCTCTCTGCTTACAAACTACCATTTGCTAGAAGGTTATTTTTTTTTTTCCTTCTGTCCGACCGTTTTAGACCTAGTGCATAGCAAGAGGACCGTCTGGCTGCGCTATCTGCCCTATATGCATTTTTACAGACTCAAGATTTCAAGATCATTGGTGTATATGCGCGCTGATGCTATAAATTGTTTTTCCTCTGTTTGGAGTAGTTATCAATTGGAAGCTCTGGAAAAAGCAATCGAGCAGAACACAATTGTGTACTTGGAGACTGGTTCTGGAAAGACTCTGATTGCCATCATGCTCTTGCGCAGCTATGCTCATCTTCTGCGAAAGCCGTCGCCTGATATCGCTGTTTTCTTGGTCCCTACTGTTGTTTTAGTCACCCAAGTATGCAATTTGATAATTACATCTCATGCTCCATTTATACTATTTTTTCCTCATTTGATAGTAACCTTGGGTATAAGTAACTTTGATTTTAATCATGGTGAAATATTTTATCTCCGCGAGTTTAGAACTTAGAGTTTCATTTAATTGGCTTGTGTTTTCACTTGATATACTAGCAAGCAAAAGCCATTATGATGCACACTGACTTGAAAGTGGGGAAGTACTGGGGAGAGATGGGTGTTGATTTTTGGGATGCTGCTACATGGAACCAGCAGCAGGATACTTACGAGGTATGCAATTGTATTCTTAAAATAACAAATATCTTGAGTAGGCTGGTATAAGAAGTACCGGTTTTGTCTTCTCATCTTTTAGATAAAGATCGGCTTGAGATAGGATCAATGCTATTTGGATATTTCCAGTTCTTCACAGCTTGCCTAGATTCTAGTTTTCTCCATACTAGAACTGCAAATTGGTGTTTCCATCATGTGTGTTATGGAGTCCATTATTGTGATTCAGTGCAGTTGGTTTGGTCTTATCTTACTAGTCACTGTTGTTATCAACCAAATGGTAGGTGATGATGCGTACAAGTATTTAACATGTTATACCACCCGACATTTTTAATCTATTGGACTTCACAATCAGGATGAATTGAACTGTGTGGAGCAACTGTAGAGAATCTGAGGAGAATCCTTATCTGATTGTGTTCTTATTATGGATTCCTATTGCATCATCTGTTATGTAGTTCCCCTATGCTTCGCTACATTTTGTACTTTTGTTCTCTTCTCAAAAGCATGATCTTTTGGATACATTTTAGATCTGCAAGCCTCATGTCTAGCTCTTTTGGCACAAAATGTGATCTCTTGCTGTGAATTAACCTAAGCATTCATGTTTAGGTGCTTGTGATGACCCCCCAAATTTTATTTGATGCCTTGAGCAAAGGTTTTTTGAAACTTGTCAAGATCAAGGTTCTAATATTTGATGAATGCCACCATGCAAGAAAGAAGCACCCCTATGCTCTCATCATGAATGTATGTTTTCTGAACCCATAATTTCTTACAAAGGCATGCTTAATTATGCAACTCTGTTTGATCTCATTAATCGAAGTATATTAGTTGGCATTAGAATATTTTCACACTTATCTATTGGTGTATACGGAAAATCTAAAAACGGTTACTTTTGGACAGCTTCCATGTGATGAATAGTACTTAATACGTGGGATGAATTTTACTCCAGTAACACTTGATTTCTAACTTGATCAACTATTTTTACGATTCCATGTCAATATATGAACTCAAACTACTACGTCATCTAAACAAAATTCGTCAGTTGGACACTCATTATGTCGTGTGTTTTGTGCATGGTCTTCTATTAATGCAAAAATTTAGACTAACACAAAAGTTCTGTTGTGGTGTGACAGTTGCTACTCTGTGGTCTATGCTTGATATCCAGACTCGATTTATTTCTTTCATCTTTCACTGGGAGATTTTCATTTTGGTGTGTGACTAAACTTATGCTGATGACGACTGGCTCTGACAAAACTAGACAAATTCATATTGACTCTAGTCTACATCACATGGGAAATATCTTTATATTCTGCAATTGTTTGTTATTCTCATGTTACTTGACGTACTTGCTTTTACCTTTTATGCTGCTGCGACATTTTTTTTAGTACTTGTGAAATTGCTAAGCTAAAAGATTCTAATGTTGTAGGAATTTTATCATCGTAAACTAGCCTCAGGGAATTCACAGCTTCCCAGAGTATTTGGAATGACAGCTTCCCCTATAAAGGCTCAAGGTTTGTAGGATAAAGTGCTTTCAGAATTCTTTTATTTTTTTGTTTGTCTGTTGATTTTCACATGAGCAAGTAATTGATATCTTTTCTTATGTAGCTCCAAAGTCTTCAAAGGATCATTGGAAACAGATTCGCCATCTAGAAAACCTCATGCATTCAAAGGTTGTTTTACCATTCTCTGTTTCTTATGGATTAGCACTAATGAAATCATTATTTAATATCATGATGCCGAGGGCATTTGTTCTCTGCACATTAGAATGAGCACAAGTTCGAGAAACTGGAGAAGCTTTCTGGCATCTTGCAGTTGTGTGAATATTGTTGTCCATCTTTAAAAGGCATCTACATATATATATATATATATATATATATATATATATATATATATATGTGTGTGTGTGTGTGTGTGTGTGTGTGTGTGTGTTTCTGATCTGTTGTATGTGGCATTATTTGAACATTGTGTATGCTTCACATCTAATCTTTTAATATTGATCATTGAAAAATGCTACTTTGTAACCTGATGATTGCATTTCTGGATCACAACAGTTTTATTATGGAATGTCATTTGGCTTCTCCTGCGTTTAGATTTTAAATATGATACCAAAGTACTTGTAGAAAACGTTGGGTAAATAGAAATGGGAAAGAGATGTTTCCAACTCATCAAAAGTATAAGCTTGAACTCTTCCTGCCAAAAAGGACATGCACATCTCATTCACACAATTCGTCCCGTGAGGATAATTCCACCTTGAATAGTGTGTTCATAATGTATATCTTTTGTGTGAATGAAGGTTTACACCTGCATTAATGAGTCCGTTTTAGCTGAACATATCCCTTTTGCGACTCCAAAGATGAAGTTTTACAACCAAATGGACATTCCTTGTTCATATTTACGCCTGGCGGATGATTTGAAGGGGATAAAATCTAAGGTAAGCACATTTTTCAGGGTATAAGATCATTTTCTTTCGAAAAATTCCTTTTTATAGCCACATCTTTTCATGCTCATGTTATCCACAGATCTTGGAAAATAACTTGTATCACCTGTTAATTTCTTAAGATATAGCCTCCTTGTTTTGCTTCCAGTCTGATTTAGAGTACCTCTTGTATGCTCTGATGCAGCAGTATGAATATTCACTCGAAAAATCTAGCCTTCTTCTAATCCTTTTGCCCCAAGGAAATTTCTGTCTTTTGGACTACATTTACTTACTAACACTTTATGTTAGACAACTCCAAAATTCTATATTGCAAGTTTTGTTCGCATTGTGAATGCCTATAATGATAATATTCCCATGCTTTTTGTGTGTAGATTCATCAAGTTAAACAGTTAGCTGTGTTCCTTAATAATTTTGAACAACAATTTATTGGAACTATGCCTGTTGGTAGGAGCCAAAACGCTAGGTCAAAACGCCTTCTTAGCATCATATGTTTGTGCCTATTATAGTGCTAGATAATATCGAATTACCATGGTGATTTTTTTATGTCACACTCCCAAAATCTACCTAGCCAATTTTTAGGGATGCGCCTGAAAAGATAAGCCCGCAAGGCATCAAACCACAAATAAAATAAAAATAAAATGCAACCTCATAAAGATTACAATGCAAGGCTCTAAACATTTATACTTGTTGCAAATAAATAACAAATTCATAATCAAAACTCTAGATAGACTAAGTGTCCATCTACATAATCCTCAAAATAATGACTATCTAAAAAAACTAAATTCAAGAGCCAATCACCATAGCATAACTTCCAAAGATTCACAACCTTGAAGGTCAACCATTCACAACCTAGTTCCTGTTGTTAGATGTCATTTGAGAATCTCCATTCGACTCTTTTTTATGTGTTTCTCTACCCAGTTAAACATCCTTTATGATAGTACCATTGAATTCTATTTAAGCATATCGCTAGCGAGAAGATTGTGGACTCGAGTCTATGATGAATATTCTAGTGAAATAAAATCATATCTTGGACTTGTGTGTATAATTATGCTGCCAACTAATGAAGAAAAGGAGAGGTGGAGCAAAAAAATTATATGGAAAATAGAGGAGGCTTCTCTATCAGAACCACAACAGTGTCTAAACTTTAATGTGTTGAGATCGAACATGAATATGTCACTATCCATATCTTTCGTTGGCTTGATAATATGATGAGATTCTTAACATGTTACAATATTTTGCACAGGGACCTGAAGGATATGAGGTGTATAATTTTTGTTGAGAGGATTATAACAGCTATTGTCCTTCGATCTCTATTAAATGAGGTACACCTGGAATTGAGTGGATGGAAGACCGAATACATGGCAAGACATCAATCTGGGCTCCTGTCACGGAGCAGACAAGAACAACACAAAATTGTTGAAGAATTCCAGAGAGGCACGGTGGGTGCCTTACTAATAGTATAGAATAAAATTATTATTTATGAAAGAGAATATCTATTGCTAAGATTCTTGCATGTGAACATGTCATGTTGCAGGTGAACATCATAGTTGCAACTTCCATTCTTGAAGAGGGCTTGAATGTCCAGAGTTGCAATCTTGTAATTAGATTTGATCCCTCGGCAACCATTTCTAGTTTTATTCAGTCCCGTGGCCGTGCTCGTAAGCACAACTCAGATTTCATCATGATGACAAAAAGGTATAGTTTCTTGTAGTGCATGGAGGCCTTTTTAGTGCAAACATTTAGTATGAAACTTACTTAACTACCTTTTCTTATTTGTTCCAAAGTGATTTTGGGTTTGGCATGAACATATGCCATAAATACTTTCTCATATTTTATTAATTCGTAGTGTAAAAGGAAACTGCTTATCCTTCTCAATATGTGTTTTCACCTCCCACCTTATGTTCGAGTGTTCTACCAGATAACACCAAAGCATACAATTTAGGACCGTGGGGTTTAACTAAACATGTGGTTTATCATGTTTCTGGAATTCTATTTGCTGTTGTTTTGTTTATGCCTTACTGTTATAGGAAATTCTGGAGTCACTGTTTAATTTTCGTTCGGTAAAATTCTAATGCTTTATCTGTTTTTTATGGTGTTTATTTAGAACATTTTATGATGTTGTAGGTTTCAGTGGTTTTGGTAGTGATCATTTCTTTTTCATGCCATTCTTTGTTAATTTGCTTACTGAAATCGTAGGAATGATAGTTCAACCCTTACACAAGTGGAGAACTATCTAGCCAGTGGAAACATTATGTGGAAGGAGTCCTTGGATCATGGTTCTGTTCCTTGTGCCCCTCTGGATTTGAAAGATGAGGTCTGTTATTAGGTTGAAGCTACTGGAGCAATTGTCACTTTGTCTTCCAGTGTGGCATTGCTTCACTTCTACTGCTCAAGGCTACCTTCTGATGGGTTTGTCCATAGAATCTTTTATTCTTATGAACGATATAATGTGCTTTCAGTTTCCACATTTTTGAATTTTTGTAACTTAAAAAGTAATTCCCTATTTCGGTCTTCTGATTTTTCAAGTACTTCAAACCCTATCCTAAGTTTGTTATAGATAAGGAGTCAAAAACTTGCATTCTACATCTTCCTAAAAGCTGTCCAATCCCAACTGTAAAAGTTGAAGGAAATATCAATATACTGAATCAACTTGCGTGTTTAGAAGCGTGCAAGCAGCTTCACATGGATGGTGTCTTGACAGATAATCTTGTGCCATATATTGTTGAGGAAGAAGCCAATGTCCAAGAATTGGGTAATTTAAGTTCGCCCATTTCTTTCTTTATCAATTATGGGAAGAACACAATTTCATTGCTTTAAACAATATTTTCACATATCAATTTCTGTATAATTATGTTGTGATCCACAGGCTTTGAGTACAATAATGAACAATTACAGTACTTCCCACCTCAATTGATTCACTACCGCAACAATGAATCTGAAACATTGTACTACTGCTACTTATTCGAGCTGCAGAACAACTTTTACTGCAATGCTGAGCATTGTGATGTTCTGCTTGCTGTAAGGTCTAGGTTTGATTTTCATGACGAATCGATAGCTTTGGACCATGTTGATGATAGCATTAGCTCGAAAATATGTATGAGATATGTTGGAGCAATTCGATTTACTTCTGAACAGGTATACTAACGTTTTTATGTCTAAGTACATTTGTTAACCCAACATGAAATACATGGAATTAGGACCTGAATTTCTTGTCATCGTCAAATTTGTTTGGCAGGTTTTGATGTGTCGAAGGTTTCAAGTGACTCTGCTTAGGATTTTACTAGATCACAGTTTGAATAAGCTGAATGAAGCTCTAGGTGCGTTTGACAGAAAGAATGATTTTCTTGCCTTCGACTATCTTCTTCTCCCAACTGCAGACTCAAATAAGAATCAATTAATTGATTAGAACTGTGTACGTTCCATGCTTCTTCCATCAAAAAATATCAGCAGTAGACATCTGCCATGTTTCTGTGCCAGTGATTGTGGTCAGCATGTGTATATGAAGAGTGGCTTGGTGTGCAGCTGCATGTTGGAGAATTCTTTGGTATGCACACCTCACAATGGTCATGTGCATCACGTTGTTGGTACTTTAGATGGTTTGGATGGGAAGTCCAATTTAAAGCTGCAAGACAGAGAAGTTATTACTTACCAAAAGTATTACGAGAAAAGGTTGTAATAGTTTTTGATTTACCTCCCCTAACGTTGTGTTATGTTTCCAGTTTGTGATAATATGTTACAAATATCATTTCAAAGGTCTTACATACTTCGATGTACATGCATGACATCCACTTGCAGTATGAAGTACAATCACTTCTACATGGTAGACATGTCCCAAGGGTGGAAAATTATCTTCTCAAATATAGAAAGCAGAAAACAAAAGGTTCGTTGGTTGTTTAACCATTCAATGTTACTTAAATCTTGGGAAACGACAAAAATTGTTTTGGTATTCGTATAATATTTGGGAATGTATTGAAATTTGCCTACCTATCTAACCATCTTGAAAAAGATACTTTTCTTTTAGCAATATAATAAGATGAGAAACAGTAAAATGCATCCATTTTTTTATCAATGTTACTTTTTCTTCGTCAAATGAATTTTATCTTTGGAACTCAAGGTTTCATTACTACTGTCTTCTGTGTAATAAACTCTTCATTATCTCTCTTAATAATCCTTTTCTCATGGTATAGGTAGAAGAAGATCATACTGATTTACATTATTCTGTACACTTTTAACTCACCTTTTTATTTTGGACTAATTTGCTGTTATACAATGTAGAGCCAAGTAATGCCTCAGTTGAGTTGCCACCTGAACTATGTCTCATTATGATGTCACCTATATCTTTGGCTACACTCTATTCTTTCTCGTGTGCTCCGACAATCATGCATCGGGTTGAGTCGTTGCTTCTAGCTGCCAACCTGAAGAAGATGCATTTGGATCACTGCTCAAAAAACGTTATTATCCCAACCATCAAGGTATGTTCTTTACAATCTTCATGCATTTTTTCAGTTTTTCAGTTCAGATGATAGCTTTGCATTTTTTCCGTTTTCTCCCTTGACTTGAGACTGCTGGTGATATCATGATCAAACATTCTCCCCCCTTCCCCCCCTCCCCTCCCTCCCCAAAAAATAAAAATAAATAAATAAATAAATAATGAAAGTTTTGTATTCTTTTGCCCACTATGTGCCATGTCAGTGAAGCCCTTGAGCGTCAATATGCCATCTAATGGCTCAATGTGGCCCAGTCAAATTGCATGCGTCACTAGCTTGTTCAGTTGATCAGAGAATTTATCTTGTTACATGTGGTATAATGGATTTACTCTACTAGCGCTAATATATGTCAGCAAAGCAAAAAAGTATATAATTGAATATTTGTTTCAATTTGTGATGTTGAATAGTTTTTCTGAATTATGATTATGACTTTGCTATAAACATCAAGTGTTGGAAGCTATCACGACAAGAAAATGCCAAGAGAATCTTCACCTGGAATCCCTGGAAACGCTTGGGGATTCATTTCTCAAATATGTTACTAGTCAACAGCTATTCACAACGTACCAAAATCATCACGAGGGTCTTCTTAGTACGAAAAGAGAGAAAACCATTTGTAATACTGCACTATGCAAGCTAGGATGTAACCGCAAAATTCTGGTAATTATTACCTTTTTATGATAGTTAATTCATTCTTAATTGTGTCGTTTGTAAGAGAAGAACAAGGAATAGCTAATAGCCCATTGTTCTTATTTGTGAATATTGAAGTGTAATAAAGTAACAACAGAGAATGAATAAATTTGCATCATTTTGCTTTTCTGAAATTTCTCATCATGTACCTCAAATGGAAGAAAACTTGTTTCTTCTTCTTGTTATCAGGAACATAGGATCATCTGTATGGTGAACATAAATTTATTTCTTTTGTTGGCTTGTATCTGAATTGCAGGGCTTTATTCGTAATGAACCACTCGATCTTAAAACGTGGATCATCCCTGGTGACAATTCTCTATTTTATGCATTTGAAGAAGAGGAGTTGTCACCTACAAACAAAGTCTATAGTAGAGGAAGAAGGCAAATCAAGAGCAAGACAGTAGCTGATGTAGTTGAGGCATTGATTGGTGCATTCCTGATTGGAGGTGGCGAGATGGCAGCAATCTCATTTATGTAGTGGCTTGGTGTAAACGCTGACTTTGTCAATGCTCCTTATGTGAGGCACCTTGCAGTCCATCCTGAAATGCATGTGAACATAACATCTCTACAGTCTTTGCTTAACTACTCATTCCGTGATGCCTCTTTCCTCTTAGAAGCTTTGACTCATGGTTCATACATACTGCCTGAAATTCCAAGATGCTACCAGGTAATATGTACCAGAACGTTATCCGTGTTGCATAATTAATTTTTTTCCCCTATTTTGTGTATAATAGTTAGGTTGGGGAGTGAGGCACGATGACTCATTTTTACTGTTCTTCATATAGCATTTGAAATTGAAACTCTTCTTGGAATTAGGACACTAACATAGATGTCATGTTCATGGAAACAGTTCGTATATTGCTTCCCCATTTTCAGTTACAATGTTCTCATGTACTTTTTCTCTTGCCGTTTAGTTTACTTTTTACCCACGTTCTCTTTCCTGACATCCTTTCCTATTGTATAGCGCCTTGAATTTCTTGGAGATGCGGTACTGGACTATCTAATCACAGTGCATTTCTACAACAAATATCCTAGTTTGTCTCCTGGATTATTGACTGATCTAAGGTCAGCTTCTGTGAATAATGACTGCTATGCTCTGTCTGTGGTAAAGGCTGGTTTGCACAAACACATTCTTCATGCTTCACCAGAGCTCCAAAGGCAAATAGCCACCACTGTTGAAGACTTTGACCGCTTATCGTTGGGTTCAACTTCTGGATGGGAGTCTGAGACAGCTTTCCCTAAGGTATTTTCATTGTGTTTCTTGCATGTTTTGTACTGAGCTATAACAGCCATAGTTGAAATTAAGAAAATTGGCATGTTACTGCAGGAACATAGCCAAAATTAATTGTAAAAAGATTTTATTAGGGAAGCAATTGGCAATACTTGGATCACTAAATTCTCTCTTGTTTTTTATCTTCAAATCATGTAGAAAGAGCAATCACTTGCAATGCGGATATAATACTTGTTTTTAAGTTTATATGTTGTATAAACATGGTTGGATGTTGCATCTAATAGTCAATTGATTATTTCCGGTGCTTATCATTCAAGACATCATTGATGTTAATTGGTAGCGTGAAACATCATGTCATTGCGTATATTCGAACATTTTCTTCTTCTCTGATGAAAAGTTGTCGCCTGATTTTCATTGGAATGACACTAGTGTATACAAATATCTGGGACATTAGTTTTATCCTACTGCTGATATGGTACAAGTGCTTGGAGATATTATAGAATCTTTATGTGGAGTTATCTTTGTCGATTCAGACTACAATAAGGAGCGTGTCTTTCAAAGTATAAGGCCGCTACTTGAGCCCTGGATTACACCCAAGTCACTGAAGCTCCATCCGTCTAGAGAATTGTCTGAGTTATGTAAAAAAGAACATTATATCATGAAGAAATAGGTGACTCTCAACAAAGGTGTGGCTTCTGTAACAACGGAGGTCGAAGCAAATGGTATTATTTACCAAAACTCAGGCTCTTCATCAGACAAGAGAACTGCAAAAAGGCTGGCTTGCAAAGGCTTATTGAAGTTACTGAAAGAGAACATCATGGTTTAGATCAAGGTGGGAATTAAGCTCCATATAGTTGCCTCTTCTTCCTCCATTTTTCTCCATATTTTTTGGTTTGTGCCGGGGGCTAAAGGTATCTTTTCCTGTCGTTGCTCCTCCCGGCTCCCTCTGTCTCCATGTTCAATGCTTCTTCACAGAATGAAAAGGGAGTATTGTTCAAGGATATTTTCCGAATCATCCAAAATACGTATAGGGAATCGTGCATCAAAGCTTCCAAGGTGATAAGCAAGGAACACAACTTGCATTTTTCCAGAAGACCAGTGAGAAGATTTGTAACTATTAGCAGTCTGATGCTTTGTTTGCTAATCATGTTCATGAGTGTGATGTGTGTCGAAATAGAATAGAGATTCCATGAATGAGAAAAAGATTGAAAGATTTTATTACAGAGAAAATGTTATATGAATTACAATGTACATAGGACCTTATATAGATGTAAGGTTACTTGGGCTCCAAGCTATGCTAACCAGGGGTGGATCTATGTAGTGTGGGAGGGGGTCACAATGTTTTAAATTTTTTAAAAAATATCTATGTAGTATTGTTAAAAAAAATTATCGGCCCCCCTAATTTTTAAAAAATTCTATATAGTATCATTAAAAAAATATTTTGGCCCCTCCAATATTAAATTCCTAGATCTGCCCCTGATGCTAACTATGGTAAAAGACTAACTATGGTAAAGCAACTAGAGATACATAATATGAATGCGATATATATATATGTTAATACCCCCCCCCCCCTCAAACTCAATGTGGTTTGAAGGACACGAGCTTGAGTTTGGAAATTAATTCTTGGAGATGCCCTGGTGGGTGAGCCTTGGTGAAGAGATTCGCAAGCTGATTAGCGGAAGGAGTGAACCGAAGTTTTGTAGTACCATTAACCACATGTTGGCGAATAAAGTGGCAGTCACACTCAATATGACGAGTGCGCTCATGAAAGACATCATTGTGAGAAATCTGAATGGCACTATGATTATTGCAATGTAGAGTGGTGCCAGGAGGCGAAGAGACACCCATGTCAGCGAGGAGCCAATGAAGTCAGATGACCTCTTGAGTAGCATTAACAAGTGCACGATACTGAGCTTCAGTACTCGAGCGAACAACAACGGTCTATTTCTTGTTGCGCCAACAAAGAAGAGAATCACCAAGGAGGAAACAGTATCCAGTCATAAAACGCCGATTAGTAAGATCACCAGCCCAATCTGCATCTGAGTAGCTATGCAAAGTTAATGATGAGATGGTAGAAAATAAGAGTTCATGCAATAAGGTGCCCTTAATATAACGAAGTATCTGAAGAACTTCAGCATAGTGTGTGGTACGAGGAGCAGACATGAACTGGCTGACTAGGTCAATAACATAGACAATGTCAGGACGAGTCACAGTGAGAAAGATAAGACTGCCAACCAGCTGATGATACAAAGATGCATCTGAAAGTGGTGTCCCATCCAATAGGGTAAGGCGAACATTAGCATCAAGAGAGGTAGATGCAGTCTTGCTGTCAGTAAGGCCAACACGAGCCAGAAGATCAGAAGAATACTTGGCCTGAGAAAGATAGTAGCCAGCCGAATCAGAGGAGACTTCAATACCTTGAAAGTATCTTAGATGACCAAGATCTTTCATCTCAAAGTGGTGGCTGAGAAACAACTTGAGATCAGAAATACCTGCCAACTCATCCCCAGTGATAATCATATCATCCACATATAAGAGCAAGAGAAGAATACCATAATCAGAACGCTGAATAAACAGTGCAGAATCATGATTACTCGGAGTGAAGCTGAAATCAACAATAACCTAACTGAATTTAGAAAACCAAGCACGTAGAGCTTGCTTGAGACCATAAAGAGCACGACGAAGTCGACATACCTTGTGAGGCAGATGATGGTAGCCTGTAGGAGGCTTCATAAATACTTCTTATATAAGATCACCATTAAGGAAGACATTTTTAACGTCCATCTAAAATAACTTCCATTGTCTGACTGCAACAACTGTAATAAGTATGCGAACAGAAGCGAGATGAGCAACAGGGGCAAATATCTCCTCATAGTCAATGCCATACTCTTGATTAAAACCTTTCGCCACCAACCGAGCCTTGTATCGCTCTATAGAACCATCAGATCGAGTCTTGATCTTGTATACCCATTTGCATCCCATAGCATTCTTCCCTGGAGGAAGATCGACCAAATCCCAGGTATACTTGGCTTCCAAGGCCTGTAATTCATCTATCATAGCTTGTTGCCATAAAGGGTCAGAACTGGCCTTACAATAAGATTAAGGCTCATAGAGTGAAAGAATAGTGGAAAAGCAGTGATAATCAAGAAGATGAGAAGGAATTGATCTTACTTAGGTAGATCGACGGAGAAATGACTCAGTAGAGATAGAGGGTGAAGCAGTAGAAGAAGTCTCGTCATCGGGCACAGACTCATCAGGTGGGACAGTCTCTTCAGGAAGGGCCGCGACAGGCGTCGAATCAGGACCTATAGATGTACCTGTGTCACTGTCATCATAAGGAAATATGGAAATGGAAGGATCTGTGAAATATGGGGTAGAGACATCATGAGGAAGAGAGAATGGTGAGAGAGAGGAAAACATCTTATTCTCCCAAAAAATCACATGACGAGAAACCCGAAGACGTTTTGATAATGGATCCCAACACCGATACCCCTTGTGTTCAATACCATACCCTAAGAAACAACATAAACGGGCTCGAGGTTCCAGTTTGGTACGTTCCTGGGGAGGAAGTGAGACAAGACATGCACAACCGAAAACACGAAGGTGACCATAGTAGGGTGGATAACCGTAAATAAGTTCATGAGGAGTGCAATTATTGAGAATGAGAGAAGGCAAACGATTTATAATGTAAATAGCAGTAAGCGCAGCCTCTCCCTAAAAGCGCTAAGGACATGAGGCAGAGATAAGAAATGTGCGAGTGATGTCAATAATATGGCGATGTTTTTGTTCTGCATGCCCATTTTGTTGAGATGTGTGAGGGCAAGAGCGGTGTAAAATAGTTCTATGTTGAGGGAGAAGGGAAAGAAAGGTTGACTCTTTATACTCCATGGCATTATCTGTACGGAGAATCTTAATTCGTTGTTTGAAATGAGTAAAAAACATGGCAATAAATTCAAAATAAATGCGAGACAATTCAGACCTACTATGCGTAAGATATATCCAAGTAAATCTTGAAAAGTCATCAACAAATATTACAAAGTACCGAGAACCTCCCATGGTGGATGTAGGAGAAGGACCCCAGATATCAGAGTGGACCAAATCAAAACATGCAGTAGATGAAGAGTCACTTTGATTGAAAGGTAGAGCAGGTTATTTCCCAAGATGACATAATAGGCAATCAAAAGGGTACATATAAAGTTTTCCTAATGCACCACTAGATAATAAGGATTGCAATTTTCCTAAAGATGTATGACCTAATCTAGAATGCCATAAGTGAAGAGAGGGATAATTTGATGAGGTGGTGACTGATGCAGCAGTACTTAAGTGAGCAGGAAGGTGCAGGCTAACAAGCTCAAAGAGTCGTCCAATCTTGTGGCCTATCCCAAGAGTCTGTCCTATCTGAGGGTCCTGCACATGACAACTAGAAGCAGAGAAAGTGATTGTGAGACCAAGTTCACATAATTGACCGACAGAGATAAGGTTAATGGTGAGTTTAGGAACAAGATAAGTATCTGGAAATGAAGCATGAGATGTAGACACAGAACCGATATGACTTGCGGGCATAGATGTACCGTTAGCGGTATAGATAGAAGGTGCAGAAGAATTGATAACTTTATTAGTTAAACAAGAAGAATAAGAAGTCATATGGTTAGAGCAAGCAGTATCGAAGAACCAGGAAGACTTACCGAGTGTGGTGGAGAGAGCAATAGAAGAAGACTGACTAAACTGGGATAAAACCTGTTTAAAGAGGTGTCGGAGGCTTGCAACTGATAAAGATGAGGAAGAGGGATCAAGGGAAATGCCTGACGTACTCTGAGCCTTGAAAGAACCATCATTTGGTCAATGTCCTTGAGAATTTCTGTTGGGATTCCAAGAGCACTCATGTAGGTAATGGCCAGGATGAATTTTCTTGCAAAAGGAGCACATTCGAGTAGGACAATGCAAGAGGGAGTGACCAGAGAGATGACAATACTTACACTCCTATTGAAAGGATAAGTGAGATATTGGATTATTCATTAAGACATCCACACGCTCCATTGTATAGCAAAAACTCATATTTAGAGTGAGAAGTTGAAGAAATGGATGCCAAAAATGGACTCAGGTCGTTGAAAAACCTTGGGAAAGGTTTGCCCTTTTTTTTTTTTTGGGTTGTGATGACGTGGCAAGAGCTAATGTGGTATTGACTGGATACTGACGTATATGGTGATGTGGCACTGATTGGATGCTGATGTGGCAATGGCTGGATGTTGAGATGGCTAGGGCTGATGTCAATGCTGCTGCTGGATGATGTCAGCAAGGCCTTGTTTGGTTGACTGAAAATTGCTGAATAGGTCAAACAGTGCTGAAACTTTGACCGCTGATTACAGGCGCGTCTGGAGGAGTTTTTTGACGATCTTGGCGCCGTTGGAATCGTCTCGATGAGTACTATGAGAAGGTGTGGCGTGTGGACCAAGGAGATAAAATAAAAAAATATAAAAATCTCAGAATAGACCAGTTTCTGATATTTTATTGTGATATAAGGATAGAGATAAAACGATGACAATGGCATAGGCTACCAGGATGGTAGCTCTGATACCATGTCGAAATAGAATAGAGATTCCATGAATGAGAGAAAGATTGAAAGATTTTATTACAGAGAAAGTGTTGTTTGAATTACAATGTACATAGGACCTTATATAGATGTAAGGCTACTTGGGCTTCAAGCTATGCTAACTATGGTAAGAGACTAACTATGGTAAATGCAACTAGAGATACACAATGTGAATACGATATGTATATACGTTAACAATGTGATTCTTTGTTTTGTTAAACCTCATAATGTAGAGTATTGGTTGGACGATTTATGTCGTTTCTACAGTTTTGAGAACCATGATCAAAGTAACTTCAGTGAAAGAACCAACTTGTGATTCTTTGCTATGTTGAACTCAAATACTCAGCATCTTTCCTTTCTATTATGTTTTTTTCTATTAAATTATCATTTCGTCTAAAAGTTTACATGTTTGCAGGATTCTTTTTTGGCTTTGGTGTCACATTTCATTTCTTTTATTTAGTTTTTACAATCCCAACATCAATGTCATCCATTTCCTTTATTTTCTTTCTCCATCTTACTTTACTTTCCTTCACTCGTGCAATCCAAATAGGGGGTTATTAATGATTAACGTCGGTTAACATCTTGGCAATATTTATGATAAAAGAGTCAATTAATTACAATGACTTATTATCCAACAAATGACAAATCATTAGGACTAACCTTTTGCAACTTAGCTTTTTACCTTTTTCTTTTTTACTAATGATGTCATTTTTGGCATATAAGAGGTGGTCGCATTTTACTACTAGGTACTAATATTTCCTTGAATTCCATGTTATTTTCTAATATTACATAGGGAGAAATGCAGCAATGGCCCCCATTGTTTACTCAAAAGTCAGTTTAGTCCCCACTGTTTTAAAATGTTCAAAGAGGTCCCCAATGTTTGCAAACATATTCGTTGTGGTCCCTACCATTAAAAATCTAACATAAATTCATAAAATAACTAAACTACCCCTACTTAAAAATAAAATATCCAAAATATCCCTATCTTCTTCTTCCTCTTCCAACCCCTCAACCCACCACCACAAGCACCACCAACCACCATAGCGAAACAGCCCCAACCCACTACCACAAGCACAACCAACCACCACCACCCTTCCCCCGCGCGAAACAACCCCACCCTCGCTGTCCCAAGTGTGTGTTAGTGTGTGTTTGTGAGTGTGTATTAGTGTATGTTTTTTGGTGTTTTTCTAAGAGTGTGTGTATTTTTTGGTGTATTAGTGTATGTGTATTAGTGTGTGTTTTTTGGTATTTTTGAGTGAGATTTTGTATTTTTTGTGATTTTTTAAATTTACCCTTGAAATATTATTTATATTTGTTAAAACTAACAAAAGTTTTAACGGTAGAGACTACAATGAGCATGTTTACAAACATTGGGGACCTTTTTGAACATTTTAAAACAGTGGGGACTAAACTAACTTTTGAGTAAACAATGAGGACCACTGGTGCATTTCTCCCTATTACATATTATGAGTGTCATGTAATGATCCCACATAAGAATCTCACCCTCACAAGGGGGACTTTTTAAATACAAGGGGTTTTCCTACCTAACAAACTAGTCTTTTGAGATTGACTATCTCCCTTTGAGCTTGAGTTGTTACATTCTTGGGTTTAGTTATATTGGTGTTTTCGTTGAGAGTGGACTCCATGAAAGGGAGACTATAGGCCGGATTAATTTTTATCTCTCTTTGTTTTTCTTTTCTTTTTTCTCTCTCCCTTAATTAACGATTCCCATCTTCTCTTTTGTTTCCCACTCACTTTTCTCTTTTTACCATTCACTCCATATATTTTTAGATTACTTGTCTTCTTCATGATGAATTAAATAGTTGTCGAAAATGGAAGAACAACTCTTCCTGACGAATTAAATGGACAAACATGGATATTACTTTCCAAGCTCTCAATTTTAGTTTAATTACCATTATTAATATTTGTGTTTGACAACAAATATTGCTAACTTACTCCTGATTTTTATTTTTCACATTTTTGTTAACTTCGTTGAATTTTTGGCTTAATCTTTAATTATAATGGCCTCTTCAGCTACTACTATGTGATCCATTTACCCCTTTTTTGCCTTCTTTTTCCTTTTTTTTTCTTTTTCTTTTTCTTTTGGGATTGTATGGATGCAGATATTCTATGTAATAGAGTTTAGGGCTTGGAAGGGATTTCGGATTTCGTTTTCTTGTGTAGGGTACCCACGCGTATAGATAAAATTTGTTTCAAATCCTAAATTATATATTGATTTTTTTCTAAATAAGTCATTTTGTGTATTTAAGGAGCTAAAATTGATAAATAAAATTTCATATTTAGTACATTTATATGTAAGGGATATATTTCTCCCTTATTCCATTATTTTCATGATTAAAATTGAAAAGAGTAACTTATTTGAAATTGATGCTTACATTAGTATGCAAAGTCAAATGAGAAGAATATCTAATATGCAATTCATAAATTATGTATAGTTTTTTTTGCTAGATAGCTTAATTCTCTATATATTTAGTGACATCTAATACAATTTATGTTTAAAATTATATGGGGTTTAATCATTTATAGCTGTAAATAGAATAAGCATTGCATATGCTCAAATGTGTGCTGTTTTTGTCAACGAAAATTGACAATATATTAACATTTTTTTTCTATTTTCGGCAATTAACAATTTGTCTAGAAAAAGAAAAGAAATCTGATAAAATATGCCATGAATGGTAGAAAGAGAAAAGTGAGTAGGATTAAACAAAAGAGAAAGAAAGAGAAGATAGAAAACCTTAATTAAGGGAGAGAAAAATTAATAAAAGAAGAGAGACATAAAATAAATTTATCAAGTTGACACATGTCAATTAGGATGTGATAATTAGGTGATAAAAAAAGGGTGATGTCTAGCATTACTATTTGAAAAATTACCTCCTAGCTGTAGATAGAGTCTAAAATCAAATCAAATCACATTTAATTACGTATGGTAAATTCTTTGAACCTCCATTCTGCAATAGCATGGGTCAATATACTCTTTGCCTTCGTTTTTTTTTTTTTTGGGGGGGTCAAATGGCTTTGCCTTCATGGATAAAAAGATTGTGCACCATTTGAAGATTCTCTAGAAGGCCACGTTACATTTTGAAGCACTCCTTCTAGGCTCATGAGGGCCACATTAATAGGGAGAAGTTTAAAAATTTTAATATTTAGGGTGTCAACCTCCTATCTTTCTAGATTTTTTTAAGACGCTTAGCACATGACTGGACTAGAAGTGCACCACTAGCTAATGCTTATGTACTAAATTAGCATCTCCTTTGCAGAATCTCTTTGGAATTGGAGTGGACTTCATCTACTATATCATGTTTATGAGACAAATATTCTTCGTAGTTCATCATCTTTTTGAGCTATTTCTCAACCTAATTTTTCTCTTATTCGTAGGACATGAATTAAGTTAATGGACTAGATAATAAAGAGTTACGAGTTCACAAATTTTCAAGGCAATTTAAATCCTAACATTTTGGATTAGTAAATCTTAACTCACAAGCAATTAGACATCTTTCATATAGCTTGACGACCTGAAGTGCACAAGTAGCATTTGGATTAGTAAATCTTAACTCACTGTGATGCTAATTGACGAAACAAGACAAAGAACAAAAGGACTAAAGAAGCAACACATTAGAAATACTCCGCTGGTGGAACACAGAGGCCCCTCTAATACAATTGGAGGGAGCCTCCTCCCCTCATAGAGGGATGGTTAGGAAGATAAGAACACCTTTTTTTTTCTTTTTTTGAGAACCATTGGAAACTCCCCCACTCAACTAACCCACAAGACATAAACTAGATTAACCACCACCCGAAGATGGAGTACGCCAGCGTCCCCTTACCTAGCCTAACAGCTGAGTTTGAACTAAAACTCCTAGGGTGCAGCGGCCCGACCCAAGACATGCACCAGGTAAGTCAAGGTATGATTTTGAGGGATGGTTAGGAAGATAAGAACACACCTTTGTTTTTCTTGAAAACCGTTGGAAACGTCACCACTCAACCAACCGACAAGACATAAATTAGATTAACCACCACCCGAAGATGGAGTATGCCAGTGTCCCCTTGCCTGGCCTAATAGCTGAGTTTGAACGAAAACCCCTAGGGTGCAGCGGCCCGACCCAAGACATGCACCGGGTAAGTCAATGTATGATTCCCCTGTGACAAACACTCCGACCTTTCCGTCTTACATCCATTCACTCTCACAGGATTTGACCCAAGACCTCCCTTGAATGAAAGGGAGTCTTTACCATCTAGGACGACCCTTGGGGTTAAGATAAGAACACACCTGCATGCATAACGTTAGAACTTTAAAACATATAATTAACCATGCAACATATCATGAACCAGAACGTGGATGCACAAATGAGAGTTTGAAGTACTTAGCCTTATAGAAAGCAAATGGAAGGCCCATGCTTTTCCAAGTTCAATAACCCGTTTCCAAAGATGCTTCATCTAACATTTAACTAATAAAGCAAATGGTGTGGCTCATATTACTTATGAATGATTAACGTCGGTTAACATCTTGGCAATATTTATGATAAAAGAGTCAATAAATTACAATGACTTACTATCCAACATATGACAACTCATTGGGACTAACCTTCTGCAACTTAGCTTTTTTCCTTTTTCTTTTTTACTAATGATGTCACTTTTGGCATATAAGAGGTGGTCGCATTTTACTAATAGGTCCTAATATTTCCTTGAATTCCATGTTATTTTCTAATATTACATAGGGAGAAATGCAGCAATGGTCCCCATTGTTTACTCAAAAGTCAGTTTAGTCTCCATTGTTTTAAAATGCTCAAAGAGGTCCCCAATGTTTGCAAACATGTTCGTTGTGGTCCCTACCGTTAAAAATCTAACATAAATTCATAAAATGACTAAACTACCTCTACTTAAAAATAAAATATCCAAAATATCCCTATCTTCTTCTTCCTCTTCCAACCCTTCAACCCACCACCACAAGCACCACTAACCACTATAGCGAAACAGCCCCAACCCACTACCACAAGCACAACCAACCACCACCATCCTCCCCCTGCACGAAACAGCCCCACCCTGCGGTCCCAAGTGTGTGTTAGTGTGTATTTGTGAGTGTGTATTAGTGTGTGTTTTTTGGTATTTTTCTATGAGTGCATGTGTTAGTATGTGTTTGTAGGTGTATTAGTGTGTATTTTTTGGTATTTTTGAGTGAGATTTTGTGTTTTTTGTTATTTTTCAAATTTACCCTTGAAATATTATTTATATCTGTTAAAACTAACCAAAGTTTTAACAGTAGAGACTACAATGAGCATGTTTACAAACATTAGGGACCTTTTTGAACATTTTAAAACAATAGGTACTAAACTGACTTTTGAGTAAACAATGGGGACTAATGGTGCATTTCTCCCTATTACATATTATGAGTGTCATGTAATGATCCCACATAAGAATCTCACTCTCACAAGAGGTATTTTTTAAATACAAGGGGTTCTTTTACCTAACAAACTAATCTTTTGAGATTGACTCTCCCTTTGAGCTTGAATTGTTACATTCTTGGGCTTAGTTATATTGGTATTTTCTTTGAGAGTGGACTCCATGAAGGGGAGACTATAGACTGGATTAATTTTTATCTCTCTTTGTTTTTCTTTTCTTTTTTCTCTCCCCCTTAATTAACGATTCCTATCTTCTCTTTTGTTTCCCACTCACTTTTCTCTTTCTACCATTCACTCCATATTTTTTCAGATTACTTGTCTTCTTCACGATGAATTAAGTAGTTGTCGAAAATGGAAGACCAACTCTTCCTGACGAATGAAATGGACAAACATGGATATTACTTTCCAAGCTCTCAATTTTATTTTTAATTACTATTATTAATATTTGTTTTTGACAACAAATATTACTAACTTACTCCTGATTTTTATTTTTCACATTTTTGTTAACTACGTTGAATTTTTGGCTCATTCTTAAATTATAATGGCCTCTTCAGCTACTACTATGTGATCCATTTACCCTTTTTTTTCCTTCTTTTTCCTTTTTTTTTCTTTTTTCTTTTTCTTTTGGGATTGTATGGATGCGGATATTCTATGTAATGGAGTTTAGGGCTTTGGAAGGGATTTCGGATTTCATTTTCTTGTGTAGGGTACCCACGCGTATAGATATATATTTGTTTCAAATCCTAAATTATATATTGATTTTTTTCTAAATAAGTCATTTTGTGTATTTAAGGAGCTAAAATTAATAAATAAAATTTCATATTTAGTACATTTATATGTAAGGGATATATTTCTCCCTTATTCCATTATTTTCACGATTAAAATTGAAAAGAGTAACTTATTTGAAATTGATGCTTACATTAGTATGCAAAGTCAAATGAGGAGAATATCTAATATGCAATTCAGAAATTATGTATATTTTTTGTTGCTAGATAACTTAATTCTCTATATATTTAGTGACATCTAATACAATTTATGTTTAAAATTATATGGGGTTTAATCATTTATAGCTGTAAATAGAATAAGCATTGCATATGCTCAAATGTGTGCTGTTTTTGTCAACGAAAATTGATAATATATTAACATTTTTTTCTATTTTCGGCAATTATCAATTTGTCTAGAAAAAGAAAAGAAATCTGATAAAATATGCCATGAATGGTAGAAAGAGAAAAGTGAGTAGGATTAAACAAAAGAGAAAGAAAGAGAAGAGAGAAAACCTTAATTAAGGGAGAGAAAAATTAATAAAAGAAGAGTGACATAAAATAAATTTATCAAGTTGACACATGCCAATTAGGAAATGATAATTAGGTGATAAAAAAATGGTGACGTCTAGCATTACTATTTGAAAAATTACCTCCTGGCTGTAGATAGAGTCTAAAATCAAATCAAATCACATTTAATTACGTATGGTAAATTCTTTGAACCTCCATTCTGCAGTAGCATGGGTCAATATACTCTTTGCCTTCGTTTTTTTTTTTTTTTTTTGGGTCAAATGGCTTTGCCTTCATGGATAAAAAGATTGTGCACCATTTGAAGATTCTCTAGAAGGCCACGTTACGTTTTGAAGCACTCCTTCTAGGCTCGTGAGAGCCACTTTAATAGGGAGACGTTTAAAAATTTCAATATTTAAGGTGTCAACTTCCTATCTTTCTAGATTTTTTTAAGACGCTTGGCACATGACTGGACTAGAAGTGCACCTCTAGCTGAAGCTTATGTACTAAATTAGCATCCCTTTCGCAGAATCTCTTTTGAATTGGAATGGACTTCATCTACTATATCATGTTTATGAGACAAATATTCTTCGTAGTTCATCATCTTCTCAAGCTATTTCTCAACCTAATTTTTCTCTTATTCGTAGGACAAGAATTAAGTTAATGGACTAGATAATAAAGAGTTACGAGTTCACAAATTTTCAAGGCAATTTATATCCTAACATTTTGGATTAGTAAATCTTAACTCACAAGCAATTAGACATCTTTCATATAGCTTGACGACCTGGAGTGCACAAGTAACATTTGGATTAGTAAATCTTAACTCACTGTGATGCTAATTGACGAAACAAGACAAAGAACAAAAGGACTAAAGAAGCATCACATTAGAAATACTCCGCTGGTGGAACATAGAGGCCCCTCTAATACAATTGGAGGGAGCCTCCTTCCCTCATAGAGGGATGGTTAGGAAGATAAGAACACCTTTTTTTTTTTTTTTTTGAGAACCGTTGGAAACTCCCCCACTCAACCAACCCACAAGACATAAACTAGATTAACCACCACCCGAAGATAGAGTACGCCAGCGTCCCCTTACCTAGCCTAACAGCTGAGTTTGAACTAAAACTCCTAGGGTGCAGCGGCCCGACCCAAGACATGCACCAGGTAAGTCAAGGTATGATTATGAGGGATGGTTAGGAAGATAAGAACACACATTTTTTTTTTTGAGAACCGTTAGAAACGTCCCCACTCAACCAACCCACAAGACATAAACTAGATTAACCACCACCCGAAGATGGAGTACACCAGTATCCCCTTGCCTAGCCTAACAGCTGAGTTTGAACTAAAACCCCTAGGGTGCAGCCGCCCGACCTAAGACATGCATCAAGTAAGTAAATGTATGATTCTCCTATAGCAAACACTCCAGCCTTTCCGCCTTACATCCATTCACTCTCATAGAATTTGAACCCAAGACCTCCCTTGAATGAAAGGAAGTCTTTACCATTTGGGACGACCCTTGGGGTCAAGATAAGAAGACACCTGCATGCATAACATTAGAACTTTAAAACATATAATTAACCATGCAACATATCATGAACCAGAACGTGGACTCACAAATGAGAGTTTGAAGTACTTAGCCTTATAGAAAGCAAATGGAAGGCCCATGCTCTTCCAAGTTCAATAACCCGTTCCCAAAGATGCTTCATCCAACGTTTAACCAATAAAGCAAATGGTGTGGCTCATATTACTTAACCGTAAGTTAATATATAACAAGGCCAACTAAATCTACGGAGAGGATTATAAGGGCAGCTTCTAAATAGACTTGAATACCTTAGTCAAGTCATCCCCTCCTTCAATAAAATCTAGATAATTGTGCCAATTTTCAAGCTCTGCAACATTGAGGGGATCTTAGAATCGAAATCTTTAGCTTTCTTATACGGCTTTTCTCTGATGGCAATATACTTCTCCAACTCCTCAGCATCTTTTAAGCTCACATTTAAAGGTTTAGAAGACGGTTTTACACCATTGGGATTAACCTCTCCCTCACTTCCTTGACCACCAGCTTCTGGTTCGGCAGCAGTTCGCAGCTCTGATAAAGGTCGACTTGCAAATAACTCCTTGAAACTATTAAAAAAAAGGATCATAACAGTTAATAAACCACAAACAAATGTACAGTTAATCATGACCAGCATCATCTATAAAGCACTAAAACTGATTCACACAAAGAACTAAGAGAGCCAAAACAATGAGAAATTCAAATATATGGAGAACACATAGCTCAACTAACCTAAAGTTCTGTATAACAACGTATTTTAAATAAGTAAATGATCAATACAATAAAGTAATATCAAATGCAGAAGTTGATCACCTATCAAATACTCACACTTATTGTCCCCTATTGTAAATAAGTTAGAAATTTGTTAATGAGCTCCAGAAATAAGAGAAGCCACATAAACCCCAGGAACTGGGTTGGGCCACAAGAGGCAAAGAAAGAAGACAGGAAAATAAATGGCAAGAATTTGGTTGGTGGTACAGAGCAAGAATCAGAATCCTTCCTCCAAAATTGGACATAAGCATGAGCACAAGAGATGCAAAACATTTGAAGCTAAAGTCAAGATGCTAAATCACAGCTTTATACTAAAAGGAGATCAGAAGCAAATAGAAGCATTCAGAAAATTTATAATTACCCTTCAAAACAGCAATCTAATTGCTGATTTGGATTCTCCAGCACGTGTGTATAGAGCATGGCAACACGGGGCCAATCTTGCTGTGTGTACTCGTATTCAATATATTTGTCCCAGAGTGCGAAAGATAGATAGTCTGTTCCAACATAAGCTAATCCTCTCTCAAATAGCCTGAAAACCATGAGTATGGAAAATGATCATACCTTGTTTAAACACAAGCAACGCTATTTCATGAATTTACAGGGATGCAAGACAACAGAATCAATGGTCAACAGAAACCACTCAAAGGAGCACTCGACACTTTCAAACTTAGGCACAAATATGCTGCATTTACCTTCCTCAAAATATCACACAGTATCCGTGAAACGGAGCAGAGATAAGAGGCCATCTAGCCTTACTGGACGAGACCTCCTCAGCAGCAAATTGTCAATAGACCCTTCTAAACCATGAGCACCATCTGCACTGATCATTAGGCTTCCAGCGGGAAGCGCGAAGACAAGTTCAGTAGCAAACAAACAAGCAACCATATGCGGACTCAAGTTTCAAAGCAGAGGAGAAGAAGAAGAAAAGAAGTCAATAGACCCTTCTAAACCATTAAAAATAGAAGAAAAGACTACCCCCACAGATTGAACAGTCATTGATACTGGAATCACTCACATAACATTTGCACCACTGATACACATCAACCTAGGGTCCAAAGTCGATGCCATCAAGGACAGCGGATTCTCTAATCAAATAAGCAATACCTTCTATATTGGTCTACGAACCAAATATGTTGGACCATTATGAATTATCAAGTGTCGATGAAATTAAAATCTTCGAATCAAAACCAAACAACTTATGAATTCAGCACAAGTCATATATCATGAGTGTCACGCCCCAAAAGTAAAGCGAATTGCGTGACTTGCCGCGTGCCTAAAGGGTTTAACCCTCAAGCCCGCTAGGCACAGAACCACAAAATAAATAATTCAGAGCTACTAAAATTCTAAATTAATAAATCTCCAAGCAAAAATATTACTCAATCAATAATCTCCAATAAAACAAAACCATAACGGTGAGGTTGAATCCCTCAATAATTACATCTAATCCCAGTAACGTGAACATTTATTCAATTAGACACTAAATAAATAAAGACAAGACTAAACTATGGAGCTCTCATCTAGTCCATACCATCTTATCCATATGTCTCAATGCTTAAACGCTTACTCCTTTTTAATTGCAAAGAAAGCAGGCGAAAGCAAAATAGTGAGCGAACAAAAGCTCAGTAAGGGAATTCATCCCGCAAAGAAAGTGACATAAGATGACTGAAGCAATAGAGGTATACTGTTCAAGATCGAAAGGATAACACTACTAATGAAATTTCAATAACTCATTGCATGACGAATCACATGTGAAAAAGACACATCTAGAATATCGTATAAAAAAGCCGACTGAAGACTGTTATGCAAGAGTAAACGATAACATATTGATCAAAATATCTCAATGCATAACATAGGACAAAAGCTGTGGTTGCATTTAACCCGTGCAACAACAGTTCAGTAGTAAAAATGGGGCCCCCAATCAAACAATAGCGGTAACAGTATCTACAAGTTCAACACAGTAACAGTATCTGTGTCCAGTACCGTAACAGTATCAGTATCTTTAGTAACTCACAGCTATAATAGAGTCATGATATTTTTATGTAATTACGAATAAAGATATAACGTACAAAAGATGTCAGGAAAGTGATGCTTGCAATGACCATTGAAAATCATTACATATCTTAAAAGCATGCCTATTTAGCGGATTATTATAATTTGACAAAAATAACTAACAAGAAATATCCCAAAGAAACCCAAAAGCATACTTGTGTGCTTGAACACCCTTTTAAAATGGTTGATCAGAAAATGAGCAGAAACGAAAACAGGTGTTGGCTTGGGGTGCACAAGTTTGGTCGCTGCCTTGCAGTAACGTATGTGGTTGTTGCAATTCTTGGAACACTAGTTTGTTGCAGTCAACCTTTTTGTTTCGTTAAAATCATTTTATAAATATAGGCCATTAAAAGCAATGATGCAAAATATGTATCAATTAACTCTGTGAAGAAAGATAGCTTATGATCGGAAAGCACGATAAAATTATCTTGACCAAAGGAGTGAATCAATCATGTGGTACACAACAAAGATTCAGGCTTAAAATCATTGAGAAAAATAACAATAAATAATTGAAGCAAAAGAAACTAGGAAGGCAGAGTTTAGTGGAGAAAAGTTCAGATTCTTTACACTAGCATTCTTAACACAACGACAATCAAGTCAGTAGATTACGATTTGTGCAATGCAAGTAGAAACAATAATTTCTTAGTAGAATACAACAACAACAACAATTTCCAAGAGGTTTGAAGAAAGAAAGGGAGAATTCCACTTACAGTTTATTTCCCAAAGAAAAAAAAACTCTCAAGTGGTACACTTTTAAGTCTAAATTGTGAATTTAATCTCCTTCTAAGATAGATGAAACCCACAAATAGCATTCGTAAAGACTTCGAATCCTCCTTAACGATACTGACAAATGATCACTATTGAAAACACATTGAGTTTTTTTTTTTTTTTTCTTGTCTCTCATTTTTTTTTCTTCCCAGATAAGAGGAAAAGTGGTTGAACGTTCCTACTTTAATCTCTAACTAACAGGTCAACTTTAGACTTCTTCATTGACTAAAAGTCCTTTATTCAACTTTGACCCCAAACTTCAATCACTATTACGCAAACCTCCATTATTAATTACTTGTTACAATTCACTACTTAACCATTTCAATTAGTGGCAACAATTAGTTGGCTAAAAAAAATAGGCTACCCTTTTGAGGTATTACAATGAGTACATACCGGCACCTCCAGAGAGTCATGAACAGCTGTAGTCTGGAGATCCATGAGCACCATCTGCACTGATCCCATTTTCAGCTATGCTACCTGATGCAACATCTTTCACTTCATTAATGTTTTCACTATTTATGGAAGCGTTATACTCAGCAATTTGAGAAGAACCCGAAAATGCATTAGCTGAACTGGAAAAATTCTCGGCGGGGGCATCTGCCGTATGAGTAGCGGCTTCTTGTTGGATTAAATTAACATTTGTACTATCCACAATTCCAGCGCCAACATTAGGATCGTAATCAGTGGAATCAGCTGCAACTGCGGTAGCAGAAGAAGTAGTTACATCTCCCGTGGTTGTTGCATTAGGAGTTTCTGCCAAATCATTGGCTTTTGCAACGTCGTGGGAAGCAGTTGTTTTCTCCCACATCGGTTGTCCATCAAATGTATTTTCGTTTTATATTACTTTACCCAGAAAGTCAACAATGAAGATTACAATCATAGTAGTACGGGCTACAGCCCACATCACCTTCTTGCTAGTGGCTGTTGTGCAACAATAATTTCTAAATAGACTGTGAAGTGGGGCTGTAACTCAAACTCCATTGCATTATAATCTTTTCTTCTTTTTTTTTAAGGAAAAAAGAGCCAAAACAAAAAAAAAAACATGAGTTTTTGGATCCATCTAGCGGGACTGGTGGTTATTATAGGGATTTTTTTAATGGTTATATATAAATAATAATAAAAAATGAAATTTTATTAATTATACTACTTTCATGAGCGATAATTATTTTTCTCTTCTCCTTCCCTTGGCTATTTATTTAACAATATTTAAATAAATTTGAAAGTAGCCCCTTTATTTATAGTTGAAAATTTATCGTGGCTGTGAGAGGAGCTACAATATTTGAGAAGTGGCATTTTGTAAAAAAATATAATTGCAATAACGCATGATATTTTACTAATTATGTTAGTTATCACGACGTTTTTTTTCTTCGTAAGAAATGTCTACATACATTACTGGTGTAACTCTTTTAATGAGATTACACCCTGTATTACAATTACTATTTTTATGTAGCCAACATATAGACCAAGCACACATGTTATATAAATTAGTTCACAAAACATAACAAGTTACTTATGAGAATCAATCAATACGAGAAATTGTTTATTTATTTTTAAATTTCTAGTGAAACATAATATTTACGATAGAGACCTATTATAATTTTGTTAATTTTAAAGGAACTGAACCATGGACATGTAATTATTTAAATTAGCGCAACATGTAAATCGAGAATTTCAAAACTCCAAAAATACTAAAAACAATGAAGAAAGAAAAAGAAAAAAAAACAAAAGAGTCAAAGTATGAAATCCACTAGTATATATATGGATTAAAAATAGCCTAATAACTTCATGATATTATAAGGGAGATCGATAGTGGTGATGCGATTATACATTTATAATTAAAAATTTTAAATTATTAAATGTGAAGATCAAATTATCGCATAATAACTTCAACACTATTAACCTCCTCTAAACATTACTACATTACTAGGAATCAAAAATTGAAACTGCGGGTTCAAGTCCCGCCAGTCCCGACGGATTCACTACAATTTTGGAAGGGTAATGAGTGCTTATAAGCACTTTAATTGTTATGTTATAATTGGAAGTGAAACGAGAAGATTGCATTATAATTGTTATTTATCTGAATCCTAACACTTTCAAGTTGCCTCCTATAATTGTTATTAGTATTCGATGTTGATGTGCTGGACAGAGTGGGAGAGATGCCTCATGCTGCTCTGATTATGGTTTTTTTTGCTAAATATTTTGGTCATTTCTTATTACGTTGTTGACGTAGTTGGTTTAACTCATTTATTAGACAAACTTCTTTCCCACATTGGAGCTTTACTAAAGCAAACAGTTTGATAAATAATCCGGTGAAGCTTGTGTGACTGCCGAGCCCAGTGATGTGGGCTTGTAACCTGAATGGGGGCATTAAAATAGTAGGAATTTGGGACTTAAAATGTAGTAAATTTATTATATGTTTCATATTATCAATAAAAGAAAAAAGAGCTACAATCCAAAACATCACCGAAGTTTCCAATTAAACTTTTTTCATTTAATTTTATTGCCATAGTTATCATGATATAACAAACTATATAATATTATATAAAATAATTTATTAAATATTTCATATTATCAATAAAAGAAAAAGAGCTACAATCCAAAACATCACCGAAGTTCCCAATTGAACTTTTTTCATTTAATTTTATTGCCATAGTTATCATGATATAACAAACTATATAATATTATATAAAATAATTTATTAAATATTTCATATTATCAATAAAAGAAAAAGAGCTACAATCCAAAACATCACCGAAGTTCCCAATTGAACTATTATTTTTTCATTTGATTTTATTCTCCATAGTTATCATGATATAACAAACTATATAATATTATATAAAATAAAAAAACCTTTTCTAAACGTCACTAATTTTTTTGCATTTAACTCAGACAAAGAATTCTTATGGAAAAGCCTTTGAGTAGTTTAAAAAACGTGTTAGGCATATTGGACATAAGTCGTTGATTGTTTAGTCTTAAAACCAAAGGCCATAGTTATCATGATATAACAAACTATATAATATTATATAAAATAAAAACCTTTTCTAAACATCACTAATTTTTTTGCATTTAACTCAGACAAAGAATTCTTATGGAAAAGCCTTTGAGTAATTTAAAAAACGTGTTAGGCATGTTGGACATAAATCGTTGATTGTTTAGTCTTAAAACCAAAGGCGTGGTTTCTCAAACAATTTGAGAACAGTTTTAAAAACTTGTAGATGTCACTAATTTTTTTACATTTAACTCAGACAAAAAATTCTTATGGAAAAAGCCTTTGTCTAATTTTAAAATTATTAAATCGTTAAAGAAAGACCAGTTAACGATAATTGTCATATACTATGTCAACACATATGAGCTAATATGTAATTTAGTATCATAAAAAGTAATACCAGACCATTTAGATATGTACCCTTAAGTAAATAAGTTAAACTCCAAAATTTATTTAGAGACGAATATTTATATCACCAACATCCTATATATATATATATAAAGACCTTTATAAGTTTGGCTCGTGATTTCCCTGAGACAAATTCTCCTTCTCCTATTCTTGTGCTCCTAGCATAAGCCTGGGTAGATAATTGAATTCCAAATGAATAGCCCATTGGGTCATATACTCTTTCTGCTACACTCTGCGACAAGTGTATCGGGAAGCTAATATGTGCGCCGACTGACTAGTAAATTTTGCCTTGATCCATCCCATTGCAGGTTTTGTGCTCAATGACCCACTTGATAATATCCTCAGAGTCTTGGATAGAGACAGTGGAGGGGTTACCTCCCCTCGCTTTGTCTGAATGTAACTATCTTAACCTCTCTCTCAATGAAAAATATACTCTTTATGTATGTATTATCATGAAGTTTTGAACTCTTTTTGTATGTATTATGATGAAGTTTTGAGTGGGTCTACAACGCCACGGAAGGATCATGTAATATTAGGATATTCTTATATAACTTGTATAGAGTCGAACTTTCGTTTTTTCAATTTTATTCTCTGGCTTTGCCTTCATAGAGAAAAAGATTGTGCACCTCTAGAAGGCCACGTGTTGTGAGAGTATCATGCTGGGTTTACGCATTCCTTCTAGGCTCGTCAGGGCCACATTAATAGAGAGAGGTTTGAAAAGTTTAATGTTTAAGGTGTCAATCTCCTTTCTTTCTAGATTTTATTAAGACACGTGGCAAATGACTGGACTAGAAGTGCACCACTAGCTTATGCTTATGTACTAAATTAGCATCTCTTTTGAATTGGAATGGACTTCATCTACTATATCATGTTTATGAGACAAATAGTCTTCGTAGTTCATCATCTTCTCAAGCTATTTCTCAACCTAATTTTTCTCTTATTCGTAGGACATGAATTAAGTTAATTGACTCGATAATAAAGAGTTACGAGCTCACAAATTTTCAAGGTAATTTATATCCTAATTGTTAAGTCCAACATAAGTTTATAGTTAGCTTAGTTCAATATTGTAAAATCTCTCTTATCATATAGTTGGCATACTTTCCTGTAGGTCCAAGACTTCTTCAAACTATTTGAAGATAAGCACACAGCTGTCCACTGTAATCTTTTGTAACTGAAATATGCTTCATCATGTGAATTTATAGAATGAATGAGAAGATGAGAATTGTACGAGGAAATCAAATCTTACACTAATGCCAACTAATTTAGCTACTTTGTTTCTTTGTAGTTAATGGTTATGTACGTCATTTTTAAAATTAACGATAATTTATTATTGTCTATTGACATGAGAAAAAGAGACAAATATACATACAAATTGTCTTATGAATCAAACTTTTCGAAGCTTTATGATGTCGTATTTTATGGGAATCGATTCAGGATTTACAGATCTTTATACCAAAATTACAAGAAAAACGTACTGTTGAAAGTACGAATCTATTTCACTCACCTGCACATTCATCCATGATCTTTTTTCACTCACCTTCATTTTTTGGTACTTTTACTATATTCCATTTGGTTTTATTCGCCATACTTGTATAATATAAAAGACTATATACTATATGAAATAAAATCTTATAGATATCACTAATTTAATTTTCTGAATTTAACTCAGATGAAGAATTCTTATGGAAACGCCTTTGACTAATTTTAAATATGTGCCAGGCACATTGCTGCACCATAAAGTTTGTAATCTTACGTTAAATTCAATGTAGTGTAGTTTCAATTGAGTTTTCGTCATTAAAAAAAAAACAGAGGCCAACACGTATAAGTTGAGTAATCGTGAATCTAGTATCTACTATTGTCTAAATGTCTAGAAGACTTTGACTAATTACATGGTTATTGACCTCAAGGAGGTAATTTAATGGTGGAATGGTTGAAACATCGGTGTAAGACTTGTTAATGTATCGAGTTTGAATAAGATTTAGAGTCAATTTTCTCGAACTGGTCCAAATATATCTTTTGTTTGATTAATTCGAACAAAACATATAGACGGTATTGCCAATTCAACCATTAAATTCTTTTTCCTATTTATTAACAGGTCAGGACGGGTATTCGCGAGTTTTTTAATATTTAATAGATTCGGATTTATTAAGCAAAATCTAAACCCGAAGGGTTTCCATCACGGGTTTAATAAAATATAATTTCAATGACTCCAAATTTGATTTTATAAATTTTAGCAAAAAACTGACTCGTTGCCATTTCTAGTAGTTGGTTTAATTTATTCATTAGACACAATTCTTCTCCCACATCGGAGATAACTAAAGCAATTTGCATCATAATTGGTCAGGCGAACCACGCACGTTCGCTGAGCTCAGTGATGTGGGCTTGCAACCTAGATGTGGGCATAAACGTGATGGAACATTGGGTTATAAAATTTCAAACTTTATTTCATTTGTTTTTATTCGCCATTATGATATAAAAAGACTATATTACTATATGGATTACTTTATTCCATTTGGTTTTATTCGCGTAAGATATAAAAAGATTATATACTATATGGAATAAAAACTTCTTGATATCACTAATTGTGCAGCCTACACAACTTTCTCAATGCCCCAATTGAACAGTCATTTTTTTTGTACTTTATTTCATTCCATTTCGTTTTATTCATCATACTCGTATGATATAAAAGACCATAAGCTATATGGAATAAAAACTTCTTAATATCACTAATTTTTCTGCATTTAACTCACACGAAGAATTCTTACAGAAAAGCCTCTGACTAATTTTAAATATGTGTCAGGTACATTGTTGCAACACAAAGTTTGTAATCTTATGTTGAATTCAACGTAATGTAGTTTTAATTGAGTTGTCGTTGTCAAAAAAAATTAATAAAAAAATAAAATAAAATTTAGAGGTCAACATATTGAAGCTGAGTAATTGTGAAATTATTATTGTGTAAATGTCGAGAAGACTTTAACTAGTTACATAATTATTGACCACAAGGAGGTAATTTAATGGTGGAATGGTTGAGCGTCGGTATGAGACTTGTTCATGTATGGAGTTTGAATAAGACTTGGAGTCAATTTCTCGAACCAATTTAAATATACGTTGGCGTACATCACCAATGTCCTAATTGAACCGTCATTTTTTGGTGCTTCTACGTCATTCCATTTGGTTTTATTAGCCATACTCGTATGATATAAAAGACTATATACTATATGGACTAAAAATTTATAGATATCACTAATTTTTCTGCATTAAACTCAGATGAAGAATTCTTATGAAAAAGCTTTTGATTAATTTTTAATATGTGCTAGCACATTGCAGCACCTCGAAATTTGTAATCTGACGTTGAATTCAATATACTCATTCTGTATGTCTTAATTATTATCATGAAGTTTTGAGTAGATCTACAACGCTTAAGGAAGGATTATGTAATATTAGGATACCCTTTACGTTTTGAAGCACTCCTTCTAGGCTATGTTCAAAAAGTTTAATATTTAGGGTCTCAATCTCCTTTCTCTCTCTAGATTTTATTAAGAAGCATGGCTAATGACTGGACTAGAAGTGCACCACTAGCTGATGCTTATGTACTAAATTAGAATCTCTTTTGAATTGGACGAATCCAACAATGAAAAATGGACTTCGTCTACCATATCAAGTTTATGAGACAAATTAATATTCGTCCTAGTTCATCATGTTCTCAAGCTATTTAATTCTCAAGTTAATTTTTCTCTTATTTGTAGGACAGGAATTAAGTTAATTGACTAGATAATAAAGAGTTACGAGCTCACAAATTTTCAAGGTAATTTATACCCTAATACCAACTAATTTAGTGAGTTTATTTCTTTGTAGTGAATAGTTATGTACGACATTTTTAAAATTAACGATAATCTTTATTATTGAGAAAAGGAGACAAATATACATACAAATTGACTTATGAATCAAACTTTTTGACCTGTGTTCCTCATGTTTCCGGGAGATGATAAATAAAATAAAACATCCCTCAATACACTCAATAGCTAACTATACAACGCGGAGAGCGCAATTACTTGGTATGTTCCCGGAATCAGCTCAATCAAATTAATGTAACAGTCAAATCAATCCCGGGACTAGCAGCGCTGGGTTATTATATTGAGATCGATATTCCTGGAATGGTTCTGATTTTCCTTGGCCAATTAATGTCAAATCTGTAACCTGAAATAGAAAAATGAACCATCAAGTATTATCCACCAATCAAATAAATATTTGTTGAGTAATAATAACAAATCCTCCAACTGTCCACCCCACTGCATGCTGCTTTAGTTTTGTAAGAATTGAATGAGCCTTTCATGAATTCATCGTTGGCACTCTTATCACAAGAGCAGACGGCGTGAAAGTTTGAGAAAGACCACCAATCATTATTTAATTTAATTTTCAACAAAATGCATGCTTAAAGATGACGAAGTGGAGAAATAAAGTGTAACGCCCCCAAAATTCACTATGGTGAACTCAAGAACAGGACTACATTAAGCCTAAGAAGGTTGCCTTCCTAAGACATTAAGCCTACTTGCCACACATATATTTTATTGCACTCAAGAGTTGTAATAATTAATAGTCATTAACTCATATAGCATAAATCACATTGCACTGTAAGATGAGCATATTATAGCTCCAAAATACGTTCTCATTGAAAAATTCCCTACTTGCCACACATATAATTTAAACCACTCAAGAGTTGTAATAATTAAGAGTCATTAACCCATATAGCATAAATCACTCTAAGATGAGCATATTATAGCTCCAAAATACGTTCTCATTGAAAAATTTAGGATCATACTATAATATATATTAACCTTAATTCGAAATCAATCCACAATCTCACTGATAGACACTAGCGCCAGAAGCCTCTCTAAGTCCAAGTTTATTTCCCACTGTGCAAAATAAAGCATAAAACGAAAGTGAGCTGAATAATGCTCAATAAGTGAGAATACCATCCACTTATTCAGAGGAACGTATTATTGACAATATTATTTTGGATGTTAGGGGAAAAATTTGTATACAAAGTAAATATAGAGATAATTTAGATAATAGTATTTTGTGTAGAGACTGAAACATCAGCTTTTTTTGAACTGATTGTTATCTCTTGTTTCTATTTTTAAGGTTGTAATGAAATGAGTTACTTGCCTAACAAAACAAAAAAGTGAGAATACCATAAGGAAGAAAAGAAGGAAACAAAAACTAATAACTTTAGAATGTTGAATGGTATATTTTAACTCGAGTATCATTACAAAAAAAGGTTAGATGATTTACATGATCATATATAAGATTAATTAAGTTGTTATTAGAACTAATAGAGTAAATTTAAAGTACGAAAACAAAATAATTGTAGACTAAAATTACCATGTTAAGACCGCACCGTCATTAAAACAGGCGAGTTTATGACAATCATATAAATCTCATAAATGTTAAAGACATAAGGTATGATGTGTGATAAAAATTATTTTTACGAAAACATAGTTTGTCTTGTAGAAGAACTAAGAAAAGTTATTATGAAAGACCCCCAATACAGTAAAGAATACAATAAACAACTGACAAAGAACAAAACACAAGGCACCCTATACCAAATCATAGATCAATATGAGTCGGAGAGTGAAAAGCGATATTACAAGAATTCAACCATTAAAATCTTTTTTCACTCACCTGCGCATTCACCCATGATCTTCCTTGAAAATGGAAGAAAAATCCAAAACCAAAGGCTTTCTCTTTTTTCGAATCTTCTCGACACAAAATGAAAATCAGCCAAGCAAAACAAAAGCTCAAGATATTTATGTATATTTTATTAGAATTAGAAAATAACCCCAACAGTTTGGTAATCTCTATTTTGACCATACTTCCACTCCCACATTGGAGGTTTACTAAAGTAATCCGCTTCATAAATAATCAGGTGAACAGCAAGTGCCCGTCGTGCCCATTGATAAGGCCTTATAACCCAAACGGGGGGCATTAAAATAAACGGTTTTTGAGATGTTATTTTTTGTTGTTGTTATATTTGAGTAATGAACATTATAATGTCAAAAAAGAGAGGAAAGGATTACACAATCTGATCAGTGCTCCCAACAGAATTTTTATTTTAAAATACTTTTACTTCATTTCTTTTGATTTTATCTACGTTACTCGACATGATATAAGGGCAACTTCTTCTTTATTTCTTTTGGTTTTATTCGTCATCCTCGTCATGATATAAGGGCAACTCCTACTTTATTTCTTTTGGTTTTATCCGTCATACTCGTCATGATATAAGTGCAACTCCACCAGATTGTCTATTTTTTCTCTATTTTATTTCATTTGGTTTTATTTGCTATACTCGTCATGATTTAGGGCAACTCCAATAGACTCTCTATTTTTTCTTCATAATAAATAGTGAAATTGATGACTCTTTACTTTTATAAACTCTTTATCTTAATTTTACTCTAACAACACTCCCTATTTCTGACTCTCTATTCAATTTCACCAATTTCATAGTCTCTATAATGAATTCATCTACAAGTGAAAATAAAATATAAATAAATTAAATTCTACATATTATAATATTGAATTCCAACTTTTAAAGCATAAAAATAATTTATAATTTAAATTAAGAAAACACAACAAAAGTAAAGCGTCTTCAAACACCCCCGCCCGTTTCCTTCTTCTTCTACCTTCAGCTTCCTTTTGTTCTATGTCAACCATTATTTACAATTTTGAGGTGAGTTGTTTTTTGTCTTAGACTTCTTTTTCTTCCATTTTTTATTTTCTTCTCGTTTCTAATCTTGACATCAAATTTCTGTTTTTAGAAATGGTTTAATCCCTAAATCTTTATTTACAAAACTCTATTTTTTTTGGGTTAAAACATATGCTTTGGATGAAGTTTTTGACTTTTGGTGAAGTTGAGAGTGAAATGGCGAGCAGGAAAATTTCTCCAAACCTGGCAAGGCATTGCAGTTGGATGACGAGCCAACAAAAGTTGGCGAGATGAGTGGCGAGTTTGTTGGAGCAAAAAAATGAATTTTGTATTGCTACTTTAGCTAAGAGGAAGAATAGCAAGCCTGTTGGACTTGCTCTAAGAGACTATATAATATTATATGGGATAAAAACTTCTAGATGTCACTATTTTTTTTTGCATTTAGCTCAGGTAAACAATTCTTATGGAAAATCCTTTTGACGTATTGTATAAAAGACTATAATACCATATGAAATAAAAACTATAGATGTCACTAATTTTTTTGCATTAAACTCGGACGAAGAATTCTAATGGAAAAACCATTGACAAATTTTAAATGTGTCAGGCATATTGTTACACCACAGAGTTTGCAATCTTACGTTGAATTCAATGTAGTGGCCTTTGACTAATTTTAAATGTGCAAAGCACATTGCTGCACCATGAAGTTCTACTCAGACGAAGAACTCTTATGGAAAAGTCTTTGACTAATTTTAAATACGTAGGACATATTGTTGCACCACAAATTTTGAAATCTTACATTGAATTCAATGTAGTGGCTTTTGACTAATTTTAAATGTGCCAACCACATTGCTGCACCATAAAGTTTGTAATCTTATGTTGAATTCAATGTAGTGTAGTTTTAATTGAGTTTTATGGATGAAAGATATAACCAAAAGTTAACATAAGGTATCGATCATATGGTATGGAGAAGCGAACAGAATGGCCAAACGGTGCACATAACTACCCACAAGGAGAGGTATACACACATGATAATTTATACACAAGAGATAACTGAAAATAGCATAAAACAATTATTCACAACAACGTCCATATCTATATAAAAAGAAGAGGTGTAGCCACCACAAAGTACAGGGCTAATCATAGAGCATCGAATGACATAACCAGGAATAAAATATAAGGCTAGTCATATGAACACATAAACAAAAGGCCAAAGCGAAAGATCTTATATAACATATGAAGCTACAAATGATATAGTTGAATCAAGAACGAGGTCAAACAAAAGGACACAAAAACAGCTTCATCATGCATAAGATGAATAGACTACCATAAGCTACGACTGTATTTACCCGGGCAACGCCGGTCAAAAAAGGAATATTAAGTCTCCACCAAACAAAACACAAGGTGACTACTAAGCCCCCATCACTAGGCGATAAGTGCACATCTCACACATATACACAAATACGCAGCTTACGATTATGAACAAATGATCAAACAAACAAATGTATGAGTATATACACATACCACTTAACGAAGTGGAGTGGGATAAGATTCCAAAGCAAGAGTATCGTAAGAAAATATGACCGTAGTGTTAATTGGATAGAATCCAAGTCAATACCCAATACCTAATGGATATCAATCTTTAGTAAATAAGCAAACAGGGTAACAGAAACTAAGCACAAGGCTAAACAAATATAGACTCACTTCCGAGTAGTCTAAATGGGGTAGCTATACTCAAGAGTTCACTTAAGACTGGGGACAACTCACGTTATTTACACATTAAAAAAGGAATAAAATCCCAAAGAAATTCATGATATACATACAAGAGCTATTATCAACAAAAATGAAATATAGGAACAAAAGAAAATTCAGCTTGTACCAAAGCAAAGGGGATGTCAGGTTTCTGTTACAAAATCTGGGGAGACCATGAAACGATGTGGCAATCAGACTTCACGATACACACACAATCATAAGTGATGCGTTAAAGAAAATCGAATTCAAAATCCAAAAATAATTCATCAGATTATTTCGAAAGAGAAAAAGAAGAATTAAACAAAAGAGGACATGGCGAAAATTATTCCTCACTTTACCTCGTCAAAGCTCCAAAAAAAATTTCATACGCATCAAAACCCTAGGCCACTTTCACAACCACACCACACAAATCGTTATAAAAACTATCCATTCATCATGTTATTACTTGGCTATGGAATCATTAAAAAACAAAAAACAAAACAAAAAATTGATGTTAAACTCCAAAAATTGCACATTCACCCATGATCTTCCTTGAAAATGGAAGAAAAATCCAAAACCAAAGGGCTTTCTCTCTTACTTTCTCTTTCTTCTCAACACAAAATGAAAATCAGCCAAGCAAAACAAAAGCTCAAGACATTTATGTATATTTTGTTAGAATTAGAAAATAAACCCAACAATTTGGTAATCTCTATTTTGACACATTTCTTCCCCACATCGGAGGTTTACTAATTGACACATTTCTTCCCCCACATCGGAGATTTACTAAAGCAATCAGCTTGATAAATAATCACGTTAAGAGGAGGTGGCCGCCGAGCTCGTTGATATGCGCTTCTAATTCAAATTGGAGCATTAAAATAACAGAAGTTTTGTAATCTTATAAATATGTTACATTTGAATGTTATACATTAAAATTTAAGAAAAAAAAACTGTGAAGGAGAAGGGAACACGCGAGCCGGCTATTTGTCCCAATTGAACTGTTATATTTTTACTTCGTTCCATTTGGTTAATAGTGGCCTTTGACTAATTATAAATGTGTCAAGTACAATGCTGCACCAGGAAGTTTGTAATCTTACGTTGAATTCAATATAGTCTAGTTTTAATTGAGTTTTTCGTCATATAAAGAAAAAAAAATAGAGGTCAACATGTATAAGCTGAGTAATCGGGGAGTTATTGTTGTGTAAATATAGAGCTGGCAAATTAGAAATGGAGCAATTTCAGTCATTACTCTTTGTAAGCAAAATTCTGTGCACAATCATCTTCTCCATGGTAAAGACAATAATCTACCACAAATCAATACAAATGGAGGCAATCATAGTATATTTGAAAGTTTAAGGATCTCAATCAGGGTCCATCTAAAACACGTCTACCGAATTGTGCAGCCGTCTAGCGTGAGACCCACACTTATGTGGGAGCACACATGTTAGAAAACAATGGGTATTTTTTTGAGTAAATTGCTTGCCACCCCCCTGTGTTTTGCTCGAAATACTCATTCACCCCTTGTATTTTTAAAATAGGCTCATTATCCCCCTGTGATTTTCGGAATGTAGCTGACCGCCCCCCTCCACTAGAAAAACCGGCTAAATTAAATGCAATTGTAAAACACGCGCTTAAAATACGATTTTTTTTATGCTTTTGGTTAAAATAAATTCTTTGTTGGACAAAAATACCCTTTTAGTAAATTGCTTGCCGCCCCCTTGTGTTTTTCCTGAAATACTCATTCACCCCCTGTGTTTTTAAAATAGGCTCATTACCCCCCGTATTTTTTCGATTTTAATTTTATGTAAGAGTATAACGATCAATTAACTAATTTGATAACGTTTGCTAACGGAATAAGCGATTTTGGGTGCGTCAACTTAATCGAAAAAACACAGGGGGGTAATGAGCCTATTTTAAAAACACAGGGGGTGAATGAGTATTTCGGGCAAAACATAGGGGAGCGGCAAGCAATTTACTCGTATTTTTTTAAAAAGGATTCCCTCAATCAAATATTGTGTATCAAAATGATAAAAACAAGCACACAATTGTTGAGAGATCAATAAATACTGGAGAAAGTACAAAAAATTCTACTTTACCATTGTATGCTTTTGCAACACGTACATTTTCACTTCATACTAAAGAAAACTTATTTGTGTTGCCACTTTGAAGCTCCCCTCATGACATCTAAACAGGCTTCTCCGAGCCCATTCTACAGGCAAATTAGTTTGAGTGTCAGAGCCTTCTCCCAATATTTACAGATCAAACCGCTAAACAAAAAGTGAGTGACAAAAACGGAGAGGAAGACAGAAAACAACATAACCACGGCACAAAATGCTGAAGGGCAAAAAAACTACAACTTGAGAGCAAGACGAGATTAAAAGAGGTGTACCAAGAAGAGGAATCGAGAATATTGCGCATACAACAAAGGTAAAGTTTGTGAATGTTGTTTCCCTTTTGTGAACTTTCAATTGCAATGGCCGGTTCATATAGGCTACATGCATCTTCCAGATGACCCTGCACAAAGAAGATGAAAAGACCTTCAGCAGCCTGAGTAGTAATCTTACGAGTCGATGTTCCATGTTCAATTTCAGCGACCTCATGCTGCTCTCTAAATCGAGCAGCAAAAGTGTGAATCTCTGGTCGTCTCTCTGTCAATTTTGATGAAAAATTGGAAAATGGGTGAATCCCACTCCATCTTATTTTAATAAATAATGCCTACTTCTCAATGATTCAACAAAAAAATATAAATATATCACTTTCCCCGACTTGGATGTGCGCTAGGAGCTTATGATCTTTGAAGTACTATCAAACCCTCATTTCTTCGAACTTTATGGAAATTTTACTTTATAATTTTTTGTTTCTTTTTCCTAACTTTGGATGTGGTAATAATCTTTTATCCCAATTGAATCATAAGAAAGCCAATATTATTAATTCAAAAGGAAAAAAGAGCCAAAAGAAGAAAAAACCAGAATGGGTTTTAGAATGTGAATTTTTTGTCAGACTTAGGGTCTGATTGTTGCACTCTCTGCGTTTTGGTTCTCACTTAGCGATTAAGCCGTACGTTGCGAAATTGATGCAGCCCCATATTCGTTTGAGGTGGTAGTCATCTCATCTATCCAATAGGGCTGGTTAATATAGGGATATTTTTAATGGTTATCAAAAAAAAAAAGTGAAATTTTATTAATTATGTTAAAATTTTGGAAGGGTAATGAGTGCCTATAAGCACTTTAATTATTATGTTCCAAATGGAAGTGAAACGAGAAGATTGAATTATAATTGTTATTTTAGTATTCGATTTGATGCGCTGGACAGAGAGAGGGGCCTTATGGAAACAAGTCTTCTCCCACCTCGGAGAGTACTAAAGCCATTCGCTTCATAAATAGTCAGGTGAACCAGACTCGAATGCAGAGCACAGTTATGGTAGCGTGTAATGGGGGCATTAAAGTAATGGAATGCTGGAATATGAAGTATATTGGAAAAGGTGAGTAATTAATTTCACCATTTGACCCAATTTGAAATCTCATCTTTTTGGTAATTTTTACTTCATTTCATTTGGTGAACCGTCATTTTTTTGTTACTTTTTACTTCATTTCATTTGGTTGTATTAGCAATACTCGTAATGATATTAAAGACTATATACTATATGAAATAAAAACTCCTAAAAATCACCAATTGTCCCAATTGAACCTTTATTTTTTTGTACTTTTTACTTCATTCCATTTATTTTTATTCGCCATACTTGTATGTTATAGAAAACTATATATTATATGGAATAAAAACTTCTACATATCACTGAATTCTTATGGAAAAGTCTGTGACTAATTTTAAATATGTCTGCAGTACAAAGTTTGTAATCTTACGTTGAATTCAATGTAATGTAGTTTTAGTTGAGCTTTCTTCGTCATTAAAAATCAAAAGAAAAAAAGAAATATTAGATATCAACACGTATAAGCTAAGTAATCGTGGAGCTATTGTTATGTAAATGCTGAGAAGACTTTAATTATTGACCCCAAGGAGGTAGTTTAATGGTGTAATGCTTAAAGCCGAGACTTGTTCATATATCGAATTTGAATAAAACTTAGAGTCAATTTTCTCGAACCAATCCAAATATACCTTGTGTACATCACCAATGTCCCAATCAAACTGTTAGTTTTTGGTACTTTTACTTCATTCCATTTGGTTTTATTCACCATACTCGTATAATATAAAAAACTATATACTATATGGAATAAAAACTTGTAGATATCACTAATTTAATTTTATGCATTTAACTCAAAGAAGAATTCTTATGGAAAAGCCTTTGATTAATTTTAAATATGTGTCAGGCATATTGTTGCACCATGAAGTTTGTAATCTTACGTTAAATTCAATGTAGTCAGTTTCAGTTGAGTTTCTTCGTCATTAAAAAAAAAAAAAAAAATTAGAGGTCAACACGTATAAGTTGAGTAATCATGAAGCTAATATTGTGTAAATGCCGAGAAGACTTTGATTAGTTACATGGTTATTGACCTGAAGGAGGTAGTTTAATGGTGGAATGGTTGAAGCATCGGTGTGAGATTTGTTTATGTATTGAGTTTGAATAAGACTTGGAGTCAATTTTCTCGAACCGATCCAAATATACCTTGTGTCTGATTAATTTGAACAAAGAGATGCATATAGACGGGGTTTCCAATTCGACCATTATATTCATGTACTTGGAGTTCAGTTTTTTTCCCACCCTAGCAACGTTATTACTGGCCATGGATGTGTAGCCAATTGTGGAGTTGTGAGTAATTCTTTGCATCGTGAGTCTTGGGGTAAAGTTTTTAAGAATTTGTTTTACATTGGGATATCAAATATATAATCTACCTCTAAAGCCTAGCCTCGTATAACATCTTAAATTGTGAGATTTTTGGTGCTTGAAAGGGTACTTCATCTTGGCTTAAGATTTGTCTTGAGTGAATTTGTTAGACGTTTGCATAGCGAAAGATCTTGGCGACCTATAAAATTTGCAACTTAAGGCCATCTCCAACAGATGTCCTAAATCACCATATTTTCTGCATGTACGGATGGTATTAGAGATTTTAGCCTCCAACAGCTTCTCTACATGTAGAGAATCTCTACATTCAAATCATATTATTTCTACATGTGGAGATACAATAACAAATCCCTAAATTTATCTTTACATGTGGAGTAAACAAAAGTAGTGAGTTTTTAGAATAGAGAAGCTTTGAAGTAAAATTGAAATAGAAATTCATTGAAATAAGGGATTTACTAAATGTAGGGAAGCTGTTGGAGTAAAACTAAAATATTGAATCTCTAGATGTAGAGAAAATGTCTAAATTCTATAAATGTAGAGAAAAATATAAGGAAGTTGTTGGAGTTGGCAAGAAGCATGTATTCTCATGAGAAGCGAATTGCTGAGTAGTATATAAATAATAAAAAAGTGAAATTTTATTAATTATACTTTCATGAGCAATAATTATTTTTTCTCTTCTCCTTCCCTTCGCTATTTATTTCACTACATTTAAATAAAATTGAAAGTAGCCTCTGTATTTATAGTTGAAAATTTATCTTGGTTTAATTCATTCAATAGAGACACACTTAAGCAATTCGCTAAATAAATAGAAGGGTGAACTTTAGCAGCTAGTTTGAATTGCATTTTTTAAAGGAAAGTAAAGGAAGGGGATGGATTACTCCCTCCTCCTATTTGCTATTAGACTAAATTGTCTAATTTTAAATAATAGGGGCGAATTCAAAACTTAAAAAAACAATAGTGATAGAATTGTACTTTTTTAAAAAATAAGAGGGGCGAAATTAAGAAATTTAAAGCAATAGGAACGAAATTGAATCTTTAGGAAAACAATAGGGATTACATGTGACATTTTTCCTATTTCTTAGCTTTTTTAGTTTTGATAAAAACTCTATAAAAATATGTCAAACGTGTTAGTTTTAACTTTCAAATTCGAATGAAGTTCTTTTAAATGTATTACACGGTTTGACAACTCTAATGTGAGCAGAAAACACTTTTAAAAAAAAGTTTACATTATAAGAAAAATCAATATTCACAGAGTATGTCACACCCATAATAGCTCGTTCATAGATAGACCTTCTCTAATAAAGAAGCTTCAACAACCTCGAGCAATTGAGATTTGATAAGGGTAAGTAACTAAATTTATTGGTTTCTCGGAATCAAGCCATTGCAGACACTACTTGTGTTCATGTATCAATTGATGATTGCTTCCCTCGTTGAGCTTGGACCAATAAGCCATGCTCTTAATTCTTCCCCAAACTCTTTTGCCTTATAAAATTGTTATTTATTTGAATCCTAACACGCCTCCTATAATTGTTACTACGGTAAGAAAAAGGTTTTTTTTTTTTTTTTTTGGGTCAAGAGAACAGCTAGATGGTACTGCAGCGAGAGAGACAATAGTTTTATTCCACATTGATTATCCACTAATGCTATTTTCGCTTTATATTATCTTACCCACAAGCCAAAATATGAAGATTACTATCATAGTAGTTAGGCTACAATACCTCTCTCTCTCTCTCTCAAGAAGCCGATGCGTAGCAACAATTTCTAAACAGATGAAGAGGTTGGGTTGTATGCTCAAACTCTATTGAATTATATTCTTTTTCTATTTTTATTAATAAGGCATGATATTTTACTAATTATGTTAGTTATTTGCGTTGTAAGCTCAAACTCTATTGAATCATAATCTTTTTTTATTTTTATTAATAAGGCATGATATTTTACTAATTATGTTAGTTATCACAACGACGTTTTTCTTCATAAGAAATGTAAACATACATTACTGGTGTAACCCTTTTAATGAGATTACACCATGTATTACAATTACTTTTTTTTTGTCTCCAACATATAAACATTTTGACCACGCACACATGTTTTTTTTTTTTTGTTAATTCAGTCAACAAGCACACATGTTATATAAATTAGTTCACAAAACATAACAAGTTACTTATGAGAATCAATACGAGAAATTGCTTATTTATTTTTAAATTTCTAGTGAAACATAATATTTACGATAGAGATCTATTATAATTTTGTTAATTTTAAAGGAACTGAACCATGGACATGTAATTATATAAATCAGCGCAACATGTAAATCGAGAATTTCAAAGCTCCAAAAATAGCAAACAAAGAAAAAATACTAAAAGCAATGAAGAAAGAAAAAGAAAAAGCAAAACAGCCAAAGTATGAAATCCACTAGTATATATATGGATTAAAAATGGCCTAATAACTTAATGATATTATAAGGAAGATCGATAGTGGTGATGCGATTATACATTTATAATTAAATTTTTTAAGTTATTAAATGTGAAGATTAAATTATCACAACATAACTTCATCACTATTAATTTCCTTTAAACATTATTACATTATTAGGAATCAAAAAATGAAGTTGCGGGTTCGAGCCCGGCAATCCCAACGGATTCATTACAATTTTGGAAGGAAAATGAGGGCCTATGAGCACTTTAATTGTTATGTTACAATCGGAAGTGAAACGAGAAGATTGCATTATAATTGTTTTTTATGCTGAATCCTAACACTTCTAAGTTGCCTCCTATAATTGTTATTAGTATTTGATTTTGATGCACTGAACAGAGCGAGAGATGCCTCATGCTGCTCTTATTATGTTTTTTTTTGTTATTATTCTTTTGGTCATTTCTTATTACGTTGACGTAGTTGGTTTAATTCATTTATTAGACACACTTCTTCTCCCACATCGGAGATTACTAAAGCAATCCGTTTGATAAATAATCAGGTGTGAATCCCAAACTGCCGCTGAGCTCTGTAATGTGGGCTGGGCTTGTAACCCAAATGGAGGCCTTAAAGTGGTAGAACGTTTGACATGATATGTACTTGTATTATTTGAATAATTAATATCAAACGTATTTCATCACTCTCCCCGACTTTTTTATTTTTATTTTTTTGTCAGATCTCTTCAACTCTCCATATCTTTCAATTTTCTTCCTAACTCATTTCTCTCAACCTCTGGATATCGTTGATTTCAGAAGCCAAAAAAAAAAGAAAGTAAGAACTCATTTTTCATGCCATAATTTCGTAAGATTTACTACCCTATATACTTGTTGAACATTTTTTCTTAGGGATTTTATTTTTTGCTTTGATTTTATCCATACTTTGTTTGATTGAGCCACTTTATTTTATTTTTTGTTCCAAATGTGCATTTATTTCAGTTTTTTCTTTTTGAAAAAGTTTCTTTCATTCTTCGTTGAAGTTTTTAGGGACTTTGACAAAAATTCCATAAACGAGCTTACCTTCTTAATGTTGAGGTGATAAGCTGCTCAGAATTGTAGCTAATTTTATGAATCGGCAGTTTATAATGCCTAACAAATTACTCCTTTATGAATCTGATTTCTAACCACATTTATAACTAAAAGTGTAGTCTTTTTGGGTAGTATTTTAATCTAGTCAATGCTATGTTTTTTTTGGGTAGTATTTTGTTTAATTTAGTTATAGACCTTTACTTTAATGATATGTGTAGTGTCGTAGATGTATATAGTATTTCATATAATCTTGTCATTATGTTTTGCTTACTCTTACACATGTTATTTATTTTGATTGTTTTAGTCTTTATGGTATAGGGATGACGAGCACAATTATTGTGCATTTTTGTTTTGATGCATACAACATACCTAATGTTAATCTTTTTGTTAATTTTGTGAAGTCTAATTTGGTTTTGAGGTGAAGACTTTTGAGGATATCTATGTATTCACCACTTTTGAGGACACGATGTCAGCATAATTAGCTTTTTGAAGATAACTAATATTTTTTTTAGATTGGTTTGATGCTTTTTGTTTTTTTTTTTTTTGGTCGGGAACAATAAATATATTGCAATAAAAGAGAAATACAAAAGTTTCACCCTACACCGTTACAATAAATATATCTTTTTGTTTGATGCTTTTTGTTAAACCGTTACAATATTGGCTTTACTCGTATATTTATGGATTAACCGACAAAAAAAAAAGTATATTTATGGATTGATGTTGATGATGAAAGTTTATGTAGTTTGCTTTTTTATTTAAAGATTGATACAATTTTATGGAACTGTAATGGCTAAGTAGGATTATAATATTATGTATTCTCTTGACCATTTTGTATAAAATCATACAAAGCATAAATTGGCAAAAACAACAACAACAAAAAAAAGGTTGAAGTACTGGAAAATGTTTTAACCAAAAAAAAGAAGAGAAAAATCAAGTATTAGGATGAAATTTCCGTCACTTTTGTTGACATGCAAATTTAGTTATTTTGGCAAAATAAGGACAGAATTGTCTTTTAGCAACTTTCAAACGGAAAAGTGGATGTTTTATTAACAGAAGGGGTCTGAGTCATACTTTTCAAAAAATAAGGGGTCTGAGTCACATTTACTAAAAGTACAAGGGGTCTCATTCAAAATTACCCATAATAATATTATATGGAATAAAAACTTTTTCTAGATGTCATTAATTTTTTTGTATTTAAGTCGGACAAAGAATTCTTATGCAAAAGTCTCTAGCATATGATATAAAATATTATATATATATATATACTATATGAAATAAAAACTTCTAGATGTCACTAATTTTTATGTATTTTAACTCAGACGAAAAATTCTTATGGAAAGCGTTTGACTAATTTTAAATATGTGTCAGACATATTGTTACACTACATAATTTATAATCTTACATTGAATTCAATGTAGTCGCTTTAGATAATTTTAAATATGAGACAGGCACAATGGTGCACCATGAAATTTGTAACCTTACGTTAAATTCAATGTAGTGTAATTTCCATTGAGTTTCTTCCTCTTAAAAAAATAGAAAATAAAAAATTTTGAGGTCAACACGTTTAAGTTGAGTAATTGTCGAGCTATTGTTGTGTAAATGCCGAGAAGACTTTGACTAGTTACATAATTATTGATCCCAAGGAGGCAGTTTAATGGTGAATTGGTTGAAACGATGGTATGAGACTTGTTCATATATCGAGTTTGAATACGACTTGGAGACATTCTTGAACCAGTCCAAATATACCTTGTGTATATCACCAATGTCCCAATCGAATCGTCATTTTTTGGTACTTTTACTTCATTCCATTTGGTCTTATTCGTCATACTCGTATGATTTAAAACACTATATACTATATAGTATATGGAATAAAAACTTCTAGATATCACTAATTTTTCTACATTTAACTCAGACGAAGAATTCTTATGGAAAAGCCTATGACCAATTTTAAATATGTGCCAAACACATTACTACACCACAAAGTTTGTAACTTACGTTGAATTCGATCTAGTGTAGTTTCAATTGAGTTTTCTTCATCAAAAAAATAAAAAATAAAAAAAGAGAGAAAGAAACTCACCTAGTTAGCTATCAAGACAAAAAAGAAATACGTACCGCAAAATTTCTACTTATTTCACTTAGGCTCTGGTTGTTTGCCATAAAATAACTTACTTGTGAAAAATATTTTCAGAAGAAAATATTTTTTTAAAAAAATAGAATATTTTTTTTATATATTTGGACTCTATTTGTTTGCCGTAAAATAACTTATTTGTAGAAAATATTTTCATAAGAAAATATTTTCCTTAAAAATCGAATATTTTCTAGTGTTTGAAAATTAAAATATTTTTCCAAACTTTATACTAACTGTAATATTTGACTGGAAAGTATTTTTCAGTTGACCAATTTTTCAGTGTTACCAAACACTAAAAAACTGAAAAAATGTAATTACCATTTTTTTACTGAAAAAAAGGCTAAAGCTGCACAATTACCATACACACCCTTATATATAAGGCTAAAGCTGCACAATTACCATACACACCCTTATATATACTCAATACTATATTGTCTGATATAGTATCAAACTTAATTTAATACTCAGACATGTGATCAAAGTTGTTGTTTACTAATAACCAAGTCACTTAGTGACAACATTAAACTCAACTGAACCTAGAAATACTCCTTAATAAACACATCCTAATACTTAGATTCATACATTTATATTATCCTTTAACTTCTAAATCTTCACTACTTCTCCCATTCCAGATTCTGTCTTACACGTGCGTGTGTGTTTACGGTATCCTCGGCAAAACCACACCCCACCACCCCCGGGCGCCAGCCCCGTGTGAAGTTCAATGCAACATCTAAAAAGCTAGACCACAGTATCTATTACTTATTGCTCACTTCCCTGACCATAAGCCGTAAGTGCTTAGATACTAGTTACTACTAAAGAAAACAGAAGCCTCATGAAATTATTCCTAGGACATTACAGTGAACGATGATTAAGCAAGAACTTTCTTCACTAAGATTCCATTATGTTATCATCCTAGCATTACATACAAGATCTAAGGATTAGCTCACATTGCAATGGCTGTCATATTACGAATCAACCTATTGATGAAAATTTACGCTCCTCTCAAACAAATCAAATAGATATACGACGATCACTCATTTGTACAACTAAAGAAGCATGCAAGAGAGATGAGAAAATTCATTATTTCTTCTATTCTGCTTTCATTTAACAAACAAGATTCCATGGACGAAGCATTAGCTACCTGAAATCTGTATATCAAATTCAATACAAAAGAAGGAGCATAATATTTCATTACGAGCAACAAAAACACCTATCACAAGCAAAATCAAGTAAAACTATGTTTTAGATGCGTACATGATATTCCGGACAACTATAACCGTCATCTCACAAGCCCAGGGTAAACGGGCGTACCTCAATTGTGTCTTCCATCCAAAAGGAGTCCCAGTTTGTTCTCCAGCCCTACTGCACCAGGCACTGCAGGAACTACAGAACAATATTGTCGAGGTTGAAAGTCGCAGTTTAATTTGGGTGCTGCTTTAGCCGAGCTGGACTTCTCAGGCTCGCCTCCGAGCTGCATTTTCTTGGTCGGCTATCGGACCTGCACAAGGAAAGTAAGGAAAAGGCGGGGTGATGACCCGAATTTTTCCCTCAAGCGTGCGAATGATTAGTATGTCCGAGCTGGTAAAGTAGCTGAGAGCATTTAATAGCGAGAGATCACTTAAATGTAGAGGGTGGAGCTCTATTTATACTAAGTTCGGGTCTGACAGCATTTAATGCGATGCAGCTTTATGTCCCATCAGTGCTTTATGTCCCATCGGAACAACTGGAACTGAGGTCGGGGTTAACGGGGTCGGGTCAGTCATCTAGGTTGGACATTGAGCTGAACGCGCTGTCAACGGAGCGCGGATTAGCCCGTCTCAGCTCGAAATGGTCGGCTCACTTGGATCAGCTCGGGAACCCCTCGTCAATTCCCTTCCCTAGTCGAGATCCAGAGGGTAAGATCTAGACAGAAGTTCATCCCGAGCTGTAGGTGCCCGACCCCGATAAAGTAGGGATGGCCACGTCAGCGGTGCATGCCCAACGGATGGCTGCCACGTCACCTGGCGGTTCTGGCGAGACGAGACGTTTGGGCTTCCCGAGGCGACTTTCAGGGGTGCTTATAAATAGGGCCATATTCTCCGAGATTCACTTCATACTTCGCTTTCAATTTCCCAAGGAATTCAGGTCGGACACTAGAGTGGTCGGACGCAACTAGCTCGGAAAGAATCTTCTCAGGATAATTCAGCTCGGACCCAGCTTAGTCGGCCATACTCCGCAGTTAAGAGCATTAGTTACGTCCCGACTCCCTTTAGTCATTCCTGTACATTTATATTTGCTGTAGACAGGATGGGGAGGTCAGAATCAGAAGATTCTCAGGCAATGGAAGTAAGGTCCTATGGTGGAGACGAAAGTCTGCCGAGCTCGACATCTACCTCGAACAGGATCCGTGGCGGAGAGAGCACCAGCTCGTCCTTAGGGCCGGCTCGGAAATTTAATCGCGAGGAGAGCGACGACGATTGCCAAGTTATTGGGGTCAGATTGGTGCGGGAGGAAGCAGAGGAGGATCCTCTGGCCGACCTAGGAGAATTTGATGACGGGGAGGACGAGGAGCCGCTGAATCGACTGGAGGGCATCGAGATACCACAAGAGTTCTTAGCTGGGTCTCTGCCACTGAGCCGATCGAGGCTGTCCCAGTCAGTGCTATTCGACCTCAGAGCTCGGCCTCAGCCAGCGCTTCTTCAATCCGGGGGAAGAGGATCGAGCAGCTGTTTGCCTGCTGCAAGCGTGAGTGCCATTCTACAGTGCAGATGGCGAACGCAAGGCTGAGGAACTGGTCGGTTGACCGGCATCACAAGCTGAAGGTTCCAGGTCGGCAAGAATCGGCGTGTTATCCCCCAGCCAACCACTACACCATATATGATCTGGCCTTCGACGTCATCCAACTCCCCCTCCCTGGCTTCATCATTGGAATTCTGAACTATTTCGAGCTCAGCCCGGGTCAGATGTCACCGAATGGTTGGGCCATAATGGTGGCCTTCTACGTGTTCTGCTTGGAGAAGGGAGTGGAGCCGACCTTGCGCCGGTTCAGACATTTCTTCGTGTGTAAACCCAACCCGAAGCAGCCAGGGTGGTTCCACTTCGCAGCTCGGGTCGGCCATTCCATATTCACCAAGTGGCACTCCTCTAACAAGGGCTGGCATAATGACTATTACTGGGTGGAGTCGTCTGTGAATCCTGGATGCAGGCTGGACTGGCTCCCGAGCCTGAGGAAAACCGCTAACGATGACCCTAAACTCTCAAAGGAGAAGCTTAAAGAAGTTGCAGTGCTCAAGCCAGCGCCCGGGATGCTGATAGATATTGACAGCGTGCTGAAATGGGAGCGAATCTGGGATTCCAAGTTGTTTGGTCGGGAGCCCGACCTCTCGAGGGATCATCCCCACTTGATTCCCGACCCGGAAGGAGATGATGGGTCTAGCACAGAAGAGGGTCAGTTTGCAGGATTGGCGTCCGACCTCCCCGTCCTGTTTAATAATTTTTTGAGGCGAGTCTTCGACTCATTTTCACCTCTTTACTCTACTTTTTGCAGATATGGCGGACATGAGGAAGCTTGCATACGCCCAAGTGCAGAGGAAGAGTGAGGTCAGTGGCGACGCATCAGCTCGGTCAGGACTGGGCGGTACTGGCCAAGATCCAAGACAGCGCCCTAGCGGCCAAGGGCGGGAGGTCGGTCCCGAGGTCTCTTCAAAAGGGGCTTCGGGGTCCCCTTTGCCAAAGAAATCGGGTTCGGGCCTAGCGATCCCCAAGCGCTCTTCATCCCGACCCGAGAGCAGAAAGCGGCCTCGTCCCGAGCACTCTGGGAAGGGCAAGGCCACTGAGGTGAGCCCTCCCAATAAAAACTTTATGGAGGTGTCCAAGGTAGATCGCGACCCCAAGCTGGCGGCGGTCCCAGCGGAGCAGCTCTCGCTTGACTTGAGGACGGCCATAGTCATTGTAAGTCCTTAACCATCTTCTGTTGAGGTTGTATTTTTAGCTCGGCTGATTATTTTATTTTCTGCTGAACAGGCCGAGTCCCACATCCTCTCTGCCCCCAGCTTCCTTATCAAGGCCCAGACTCACTACGTCGAGCTCGAGCAGCGATATGTTGATGCCCGAGCCGAGCTTGAAACCGTGAGGGAGGAGGCCGCTCAGAGGCAGAAAGTTGATTCGGCGGAGGTCGACTGCCTTAAGAAGGAGCTGGACATGGAGAAGGACAGACGCGAAGCCGCGGCCAAGGACGTCGACCGCTATAAGCGAGAGAAACGGGAGGCAGAGGTTAAGTTCAAGGATCTGGTGGAGTGGGTCGGCGTCCAGGGGGAGAAGGCAGTGGAGGCCTTTAAGACCAGCGACGCGGCGGTGGATTGGTTGGCCACGGAAGGCGGGGCCATGGCGAAGTACGCGAAAATAGAGTTCTACTTCCGAGGTCAAGTTGCGTCCCGGGAGAGAGTGAAGACTTTTTTTCCAGCTTCCAAGAACGACTACATCGAGATCTTGGAGGTTCCGCCACCAGAATTCTGGGAGATCCCCGAGCTTCCGTCCGACCTGATAACCCAGGCCAAGGAGGGCAGTGAGTGTGTCCAGCAGGGCCTGGACCAAGTTGGGGACGAAGCTGAGGCCACCACCTCCGCCGCTGCGCAAAAATAGATTTTGAAGTGTTTCCCTAGTAGGGTTATTGTAATCTTGCCCGAGCTGGGCTTTGTAATTTTCTTTTGACTTTAATGAAATATTTGTTTTACCTTCATTTGCGTTTTAGTTAAGTTTGTATACGTACTCGTCGCAAATTTTTACTCAAGTAAGTGGGGTCGGACCAATTCAAATGGATCATTCAAACTTAAGTTTTAATGAACCGAGCTGGACGTGGTTAACCTTTTACCATCCTAATCCGAGCCGCAATAATAGGGGTAACTTTATAATCGTTACCTAATCGAACTCGTCAGTCCGTTACAAAATTGGTCAAATTAATGTTGACAAATATACCGACCTAAAGCCGGGATACGCCAAGTTGGAACATAATCCGAACTGGCAAATTTAATCAATTTGTTATTGATTATACCCGAGCTAGAATTTAGTCCGAGCTAGTTTACTTCGTGATTACGCGTGGCCACTGCGTTAATCCGAGTTAGAGTAATTTTTGTAGTTGTAGCACTTGGGCCTGAGTCGGGCATTGCACCGGTTTGTGTACCTGTTCCCAGGTTGGGCATTCGCACTAGTTTACAAAATTGCCTTGCATTGAATTTGTACAAGTAATGTTTCGGCCCGGGGCCTTTACAAAATACTTTGGCTCGGGGCCTTTACAAAATATTTCGGCTCGGGGCCGTGTTTAGACAAAATACCACTTCAAATGTTCTGAATGCCATGCATTTTTTAACAGTTTTCCGTTCTTGTCGCGAAGGTAGAAGGTCCCAGGTCAGACTTCTTTCATGACTTCGTAGGATCCCTCCCAGGTCGGGGAGAGCTTATTAGTGGAGCGCGGCAAAAAGATGGCCTTTCTGAGTACGAGATCGCCGACCTTAATAGGCTTAGGCTTGACCTGTTTGGAAAAGGCTCTTTTCATTGCAGCTTTGCTGGCCAACATTCTGATTTGAGCTTTAGCTCGGAGCTCTTCGGCGAGGTCGAGCTCTTCACGGATTCGTGCTCCGTTTATTTCTAGGTCATGGTGGAGGGTTCTACTGGTCGGAGACCCGATCTCCACTAGCAGCACTGCTTGAGTGCCGAAGGTCAGTTCGAAGGGCGATTCTCCCGTCGCCGAGCTGATGTTGGTCCGCTGAGCCCACATCACTTCTGGAAGAATTGATGCCCATTGGCCTTCTGCTTCCTCCAGCTTGGTTTTCAGACCCTGCAAAATGATTTGGTTAGTCCTTTCAACTTGGCCATTACTTTGAGGGTGAGCAACGGACGAGAATCTGAGGTCGATCCCAATCTCAGCACATTTGCCTCGAAAGTATGCACTGTCGAATTGTTTGCCGTGGTCAGTGACGATGACCTTTGGCACCCCAAATCGGCAAATGATGTTTTTCCATACGAAATCCCAAGCTGCCTTTTCTGTTATTCTAGCAACACCTTCAGCCTCGGGCCATTTAGTGAAGTAGTCTACGGCCACGAAGGCGTACTTCTTTTGGCCGATACTAGTCGGCAAGGGGCCGATGATGTTTAGACCCCACTGATAGAATGGCCAAGGGCTTATCATCACTGTGAGGTCCACAGCAGGCTTCTGTTGCACGTTGGCGAACCTCTGGCAGGTGTCGCACTTTTTTACATATTCTTTGGCATTTTGTTCTAAGGTTGGCCAGAAATAGCCTTGTCTTAATGCCTTCTGAGCCAGAGTTTTACCCCCCAAGTGGTTTCCACATACCCCTTCATGAATCTCCCGGAGTACATAGTTTCCTTCTTTGGGTCCAACACATTTCAAAAGAGGCCAGGTGTAGGCTCTTTTGTAGAGTTATCCGGCGATTATGACAAACCTTGAGGCCTGCTTCATGAGTTTCAGAGCAGCTTTTTCATCCTCTGGGGTCATACCCCCTTCCAAGTAGTCCATGATTGGTTTGGTCCAATCTGGACTTAAATTGAGCTCGGTTATCGCCTGTACTCCCAACTGGATACTAGGTTCAGATACTTCTTCCACATGGACAAGGGCAGGGCGGCTTTCGCCCAAGGCCAGCCTAGATAGGGCGTCAGCCTTCATATTTTCTTCCCTGGGAATCTGCTGTATCGTGAACCTTCTGAGTACTGAGGTCAAATCCTTGGCTCTGTTAAGGTAGGCTAGCATAGCATTGTCCTTGGCTTCGAACTCCCCCGATATCTGACTAGAGCCCAACTGAGAGTCGGTGCTTAGGTCGATTGTCTGTGCCCCGAGCTGAGCTGCAATTTTTAGCCCTGCAATCACCGCTTCGTACTCTGCTTCATTGTTGGATGCCGGGAAGGTGAACTTGAGGGAGTACTGGTGCTCATGCCGGTTTGGGTTGAGGATGACCACCCCAGCTCCACTTCTGGACTTCCCTGAGGCCCCATCCACATGGACCTTCCACACGTCCTCCGGGTGATGCTCTGCTCGGCCAGTGCATTCTTCAACAAAGTCCGCAATGGCTTGGGCTTTGATGGCTGTCCTGGGCTGGTAAGTGATGTCGAATTGACTCAGCTCAACCGCCCATTTCAGTAGCCTGCCCGATGCCTCTGGCTTGTGCATGATGGACTTGAGTGGAGCATCAGTCATGACCTTAACTAGATGAGCATCAAAGTATGGCTTCAACTTTCTAGTCGCCGTGATGAGCGCGAGGGCGAGTTTCTCCAAGAAGGAGTATCTCTCCTCGGCTCCCTGCAAGGTTTTGCTAACATAATAGACCGGCTTCTGTTCCTTTCCTTCTTCTCGGACTAGGGCCGCCGCCACCGCTGTTCCCGAGCATGCTAAGTATATTACTAGCTCCTCCCCCACCTCAGGTCGGGATAACAAGGGTGGCGAGGCTAGATACCTTTTTAGCTCTTGAAAGGCGTTTTGGCATTCCTCAGTCCATTCAAAGTTCTTAGGATTCCTAAATATTTTGAATAGGGGAGCACACTTGTCAGCCGACCTGGACATGAATCTGCTCAGCGCTGCGACTTTTCCTGCTAACACCTGGATGTCCTTCACGCAGGTCGGGGGTGCCAAGTCTAGTATCGCCTGGACCTTCTCTAGGTTGGCTTCTATTCTGCAGGCTGTGACCATGAAGCCCAGGAACTTGCCTGCCTTGACGCCGAATGCGCACTTTTCCGGGTTCAGTTTTATCCCAAAGTGCTCCATTATGGCGAAAGCTTCAGCCAGGTCGGCTGCATGGTCTTCCGCCCTCCTGCTCTTGACCAACATGTCATCTACATAGATTTCCATATTCCGGCCAATCTGATTTTTGAAGACCTTGTTCACCATCCGAGTTTATGTGGCTCTAGCATTCTTGAGGCCAAAGGGCATGACCTCATAGTAGTAGAGTCCTTTATCGGTGGTGAAGGCGGTCTTCTCCTTGTCTCCGGGAGCCATCTTGATTTGATTATAACCTTTGAAGGCATCCATGAAGGAGAGCAGCTCGAATTCGGAGGTGGCGTCCACCATTTGGTCAATCCGTGGTAGGGGGAAGCAGTCATTGGGGCAAGCTTTGTTGAGGTCGGTGAAATCAATACATAGTTTCCATCCACCCGAGGACTTAGTCACCAGCACCACATTGGATAGCCAGGTTGGGTACTGTATTTCCTTTATGTGGCCGGCGTCCAATAACTTGTCCACCTCTTCAGCTATGATTTGTTGCTTATCATAATGAAAGTGCCAGCACTTTTGTTTTACCGGATAGTGATTCGGGTCGGCATTCAGGTGATGCTCAATCACATTTGGGTCAATTCCTGTCATGTCAGAGGCAGACCAGGCAAATAGATGCTCATTCTTTAAAAGAAATTGGCTTATACCTTTCTTGAGATTGGCAGATAGTTCACTCCCGATCTTGGCTCTCTTAGTTTCATCGGAGAGTTCCACCTCCTGAAGATCCTCAGCCGGGATCCCTCTCTTAGCCTCTCTCTTTTCTTCGGGCAGATCTGGTCCCCAGCCGATTTGATATTTGGGCCAGAGTGAGTTTTCGTAACATTCCCGCGCTGAGAGCTGGGCTCCGCGAATGGTGGCTACCCCGGCTGGGGTCGAGAACTTCAGGGCCTGGTGATATGTTGAGGGGACGGCCCTGAAGTGATTAAGTACCACCTGACCCAAGATCCCGTTATAGGTGGAATTACAATCCATTACAATAAAGTTGGCCTGCATCGACGCCCACTTATCCCCATCCTCCAGCTTCAGGGGGAGGTTGATGACTCCTTCGGCTCGGTGGGACTGCCCTGTAAAACCTGCTAGAGTACCCCTCAACAGCCTGAGTCAGCTCCTGTCAAACCCTATCTGCTCAAAAGCGCTTAGGAATAAGACTTCTGCCGAGCTCCCGGTGTCCACCATTAGCCTTTTGACAGTGAAGTTGGCTATTTCCGCGCTAATCACCAGGGGGTCGTCGTGAGGCAATATCACCCCCTCCAAGTCTTCTGAAGAGAAGGTGGAACATAACCCTTTCTGCCTGCTGAGGTCTCGCCTCCTGACGCCAATCCTCCCGCAATGGTTTCAATCACGGCCAGGCGTCCGCCCCCAGACTGGCGCCTGGGCGGACTCCTCTCCCTATCCCTTTGGTCTGGATTCCGGGTCGGCTGCGGATCTATATACCTCTGTAGGTGGCCTCGGGCTATTAGTGCCTCGATCTCCTATTTCACGTCTTTACATTCCTCGGTGGTATGGCCGTAGTCCATGTGGTAGTGGCAATATTTGGTCCTATTGCGCTTCTCGGGTCGGCCTTTCATTCTCGGAGCGGGAGGCAAGTGGTTCTGGTGCTGGATCTCCATTAGGATCTGCTCCCTTGAGGTGTTAAGGGGTGTGAACATAGTGAACCGGGGGTTCGGCCTCGGTTGCTGAGGCTGCTTGCCTCGATCGTTCTGGGCTTTGGCCTCAGGTTAGGGTCGGGAGGCCTCTCCTTTCTTCCTAGCCTCCTTCTCCTTGTCATCGTCCCTTTTTGCCTGATGGATCTCCTCCGAGTGTATGTACCCTTCTGCTCGCACCATCAGCTCGGACACAGTATCCACGGGGTCGATTGCTAAGGAAGATGTGAGGGGGCCCGACCTGAGCCCGCCCTGGTAAGCAATCAGAGCCATGGAGTCCTCCAAGTTGGGAATTCGGAGGGATTCTTCATTGAATCTAGCCGTGTAAGCCCTCAAAGTTTCCCCTCTATGTTGCTTCACCAACAGCAATGTAGAAGTATGACGGGTGGCGCGGCGGCTTCCTGCGAAGCGGGATAGGAAAGCCTCCGTCAGCTGGTGAAAACTTACAATTGATCCAGGACGAAGTTTTTGGAACCAATCCAAAGCATTGCCAACCAGGGTGGTCGGGAATGTCTTCGCCTTCATGAGATCTGGCATGTCGTGCAAAGTCATGTGGTGATCAAAATTGAGCAGGTGGCTGGCTGGGTCTCCATCTCCATTGTAGACGGCCAGGTTGGGCATTCGGTTGCCGGTGGGCAGGGGCGTGGCCAGTACCTCGGGAGAGAGTGGGCTTACACCGAGTTGGTTGATGACCTTAGCTATGGCAGCCGCGGTCTTTGCCTGCTCGGGGTCGGCTTGAGCCGCCCTTTTACTTCTCGCCGTGTCGGATCTTGGTGTCGGCTCTAAGAAGCCCTCCTCTTCCTGCGTCCGTTTTCGCCTAGACTCCGGGATGTAGAACTGGGGGCGCGATGGCCGTGGCACATCCTCCTGCGGTGCCAGGGGGCCCTCAGCCAGCCGGGCTACCTGCTCCTTAAGTTCTTCGAACATCCTCAACATCATCCTTATCTCCGGTGACAGGCTGGAGTTGGGGTCTCCTTCCGCTGCGGGGTTGGTTTGAGTGGCTAAGTGTATACGTTGGCTCGTTCCAACGTCGGCTTGGGTTAGGTGTTGGCTGGGCGCCTGTGCGGTTTCGAGGTCCCCTTCCAGGTTAGGCGAATCCTCTACTGGCATGTTGTGACTTCTAGTTTGTACCATGTTGGTTTCTCAATGAGTGGTGAAGAGAGTTATGAAAGAACTCGTCGATTTCCCCCAAACGGCGCCAAACTGTCGAGGTTGAAATTCGCAGTTGAATTTGGAAGCTGCTTTAGCCGAGCTGGACTTCTCAGGTCCGCCTCCGAGCTGCACTTTTTTGGTCGGCTATCGGACCTGCACAAGGAAAGTAAGGAAAAGGCGGGGTGATGACTCGGATTTTCCCCTCAAGCGTGCGAAACAACTGGAACTGAGGTCGGGGTTAACGGGGTCGGGTTAGTCATCTAGGTTGGATATTTGAGCTGAGCGCGCTGTCAACGGAGCGCAGATTAGCCCGCCTCAACTCGGAATGGTCGGCTCACTTGGATCAGCTCAGGAACCCCTCGTCAAATATAATCCTCGCCGGTCATGAATGTTGTCTTTGCTCACTCTTCCATGAATTTTTTGCTGCTTCTGCTGATGAAGCATTAGAATCACCATTACCATCTTTCTGTTTCGAGAAAAATGGATCCCACTCATGAGGTCCCACTTCACGTTGTCCTTCATCTAACAAAGCATATTTCCAGCTAAGCTCTTCGATAAAATTATCATCTGTACGACCTTCAACAATATCCCTTCTCAATCTTGTTGCTTTGTTAATAACTGCCTGCACAGCTATGTCAAAAGCATCTTTGAAAGTCTCCAACTTGGATCGAGGATCCGCATATATTATCCTATGAATGAGATTTATACCCTCTTCCCTCATTTCCTCCACCTGCTCTGGCGAAATTTGACTGAGCCTTTCCTCTATGCTGACATTTTTCTTACGAATATCGTCCTCTGGGATGAAAACCGAATACTTTGAATAGTTTTTAGGAAGATGCCAAGTGTACTGCGTGTTAGCAGAACCAAGATGAAAGAAGACTGGTATACAACCAGCCAAGATTGAATCGAAAGCCGATCTTCTTGTATATGAATCCCCTTGTGGCTGTAGACAAAAAAGCGAACTTTGGAACATCTGCAAAATACTGCTCGGTGAATGACATTTGCTCTCCCCAAAATCACATTCCAATATCTTGCCCACTTTAGAATTCTTGCATTGATCGATAATCTGACCCCTAATTGATCAATAGTGTAACGCCCCGGACCCAGCTCCCACGCCTGCAGGACACGCTTCGCCACATAGGGACGAGCACGCACCGAGGCCATGGCGAACCTGCCCGAAAGTGCACTATGACGATTTTGTCCGCTTTGGTGCCCATACACCTCACGGCTTTGTCTCCCACGCACGCACTGCACGTGAAAACGCGTCGTCACGATACAAGGCGCACATACGCACTTATATCAAGCAGCCCAGCATCCTAGCCTTCCGATGTGGGATGCGATTCCTCACATCCAGTACATTTTAGAAGAACAAGAAGTAATTGAAACCCTTAACCATGTAATGAATGAACCCGAGATTGGTACTGGAGCTCAGTATCGAAGGGATATGGATGCCTATCAGATCTGGAAGAAGAAGAATACGACTGCTCGCATTACATTGTTAAGTACAATGCATGATGATCTGATTGCTGAATTCGAGGCTTACGCTACCACTGAGGGCATATGGATAGCCCTGAAAGAGAAGTTCGGTGGAACTTCCGTGTCAAAACTGCGTCAGCTTACTATCAAATTTGACACCTATAAAAAGAAACCTGATGTCAGCATGAGGCAACACATTAGGGAAATGTCAAATATGATACGAGAGTTAAAGATAGCCGACCATGTTCTGATGGATGAGCAGCAGGTACAAGCTGTTATCCGATCTCTCCCTGCCAGTTGGGAACATATGATTGTTAATATGATGGACAATGAGAACGTGAAAATGTTTGAGGACATTGCGCGTCACCTAGAGCTTGAAGAAGAGCGTCTCCTTGCTGTCAAGGCCACTGGACAAGCTTATGTGGCTGAATCCAGCAAGTCTGGAGCATCTGGCTCCAAACGCAAAAGAGGCAAACAATCTGGAGATAAAAGGAAGGGTAAGCAAAACAAGCAAGGCAAGAAGGAGAAAAAGAAAGGCAAGCGCAATGGGAAGAAGAACATTGCAAAAGTTAAGTGCTATAATTGCCGAAAGAAGGGTCACTACGCTCGGGATTGCCTTGAGCCCAAGACCCAGGTAATGCGTTTTACCAAACCTTCTTGTAATGAATATGTTTCTAGTTATGCGTTACTGACTGAATCTTTACCTATGTTGACACTTGACTCAGCAGCGACCGACCATATAGCAAGAGATAGAGGTGCGAATGTAGAGTACCGACGTGTTCCGACTGAGTCCCGATGGATATACGTTGGCAATAACGCTAGAGTCGAAGTTAAGGGCATTGGCACTTGCAAACTTCAGCTGTGTGGCGGCCGAACCCTTTTTCTCCACGATGTCCTCTATGCTCCGGATTTTAGACGGAATCTGGTCTCTGCATTAGTCCTTTTGCGTTTGGGTTTTCATATTTACATGTCTGGCGTTTTTGTTGAACTACTTTTTAATTCTGTTTCTTTTGGTCATTGAAATTTGTTGGATGGTTTTCTAGTTTTGGATATTGAACATATTAGTTATGGTCTTAATGATGAATGCTTTTCATATTATACATCTTCTAGTACTATAGATGTAGATGTGAATGTATGGCATAGCAGGTTAGGGCATATTGGGCAAGATCGTATGAACCGACTGGCTAAAGAAGGTCTTTTGGGATCTCTAGCAAAAGTCAACTTGCCCGTTTGTGAAAGTTGCCTTGCCGGTAAATCCACTAGAAAACCATTTGGCAAAGGCTTACGAGTAGAATTTCTATTACAGTTAATCCATTCTGACATATGTGGTCCAATGAATGTTAGGGCGAGGCATGGAGCTTCTTACTTCATCACTTTTATAGATGATTTTACTCGATATGGTCATGTCTATCTGATATCACATAAATCTGATGCATTAGATTGTTTTAAAAAATATGTGAGTTTGGTAGAAAATCAGTTAGACAAGAAAGTAAAATCATTACGCACCGACCGTGGTCGTGAATATCTCTCTGATCAGTTCAGAAGTATATGTGATGAAAAAGGTATAGGTAGACAGCTTACTATCCCTGGAACTCCGCAACAGAATGGTGTTGCAGAAAGAAGGAATAGAACCTTACTAGACATGGTTAGGTCTATGATGGTTCAAGCTAATCTTCCTATTTCGTATTGGGGTGATGCACTACTAACAGCCACATATGTACTTAACCGTGTGCCCACAAAGTCCGTCAATTACACTCCTTACGAGTTATGGACAAGTAGATGACCTGATCTTTATAACTTACGGCCCTGGGGCGCAACTGCTTATGTTCATAACAATTTCCATAAGCATGGAAAATTGGGACCGAAAGAAAAAAAATGTATTTTCATTCAGTATAGTGAACACTCAAAGGGATATGTTTTCATTGGAGAACAAGCAGATGGGAGTGTAACCGAAATTGAATCACGTGACGTAACATTCTTGGAAACAGAATTTCTACGTAGGGGTGAAGTAGATAAAGATGTTCAGTTAATTGAATTGAATAACCCTGACAATCCTAATATTTCCACATCATCAGTTGGAATAGAGGTAGTGCTTCCGTTCCCTGATTCAAGTGGGAGAAACACACCGGTTAGTCATATTGAATCTGAATCATTTTCAGAACCGGTTAGTGGATCTAGCTCACTCCATACCCCTACACGGAAAAGTAACCGCCAAAGTATTCCTCGACGTCGTTTTGAGATTGAAGGGGAATCTTTAATGGTTACTACTCAAGATGATGATGAGCTGAAAAATGTGTCTGAAGCACTCTCATCCTCTGCACGAGAAAGTTGGATTAAAGCAATGGAAGAAGAAATGGATTCCATGAAGAAAAACCAAGTCTGGGTACTGGTTGATCTTCCACCTATAAGGAGAGCTATTGGGAACAAGTGGGTTCTCAAAATTAAACGAAAATCAGATGGATCCATTGAAAGATACAAAGCTCGCTTGGTGGCTAAGGGCTATACCCAGATGGAGGGTATAAATTATGAGAAAACTTTCTCTTCGGTGGTAAGGTTTGCCTCAATTCGACTAATTTTAGCCATAGTCGCTCATCAAGACCTGGAATTACATCAGATGGATGTAAAAATGGCATTTCTCAATGGAGAACTGGATGAAGAGATCTACATGGAACAACCTGTAGGGTTCATAGAAAAATGTCAAGAGAGCAAAGTGTGCAAGCTCCAAAGATCTATTTACGGGTTGAAACAATCATCTAGACAGTGGTATCTAAGGTTCCATCGAGAAATCATTTCGTATGGTTTTGTTATGGTTCAAGAAGACCACTATGTATATGTCAAGAGGTCTCAGAATAGATATGTAATTCTATCTCTGTATGTTGACGATATTTTGTTGGCTGGGAATAGTAAGGATTATATAATCACCTTTAAAAAGTGGTTATCTTCAACTTTCGAGATGAAAGATATGGGTGAGGCAGCATATGTACTTGGAGTCAAGATTCAGAGGGATCGATCAAAAAGACTTCTTGCTTTGTCGCAAGAATCTTACATCAAGAAAGTTCTTGAACGATTCTAAATACATAACTGCAAACCTATTGACACTCCTATAGCCAAAGGTGAAAGCCTGGACCAAGGGATGTGTCCCAAAACTCCAGAAGAAATAGAAAACATGAAGGTTGTTCCTTATGCGAGTGCTGTAGGTAGCTTGATGTATGCCATGTTATGTACGAGGCCAGATATATATTTTGCTGTAAGATTGGTAAGTCGTTATCAATCCAACCCTGGACGAGCTCATTGGCAAGTTGTTAAGAGGATTCTGAGATATTTGAAGGGCACTTTGGATTATTGCTTATGCTACCAAGGAGTTGACCTAAATCTAAAGGGATTTACAGACGCTGACTGGGGTGGTGATCCAGATGAGCGTAAATCAACTTCTGGGTATGCCTTCTTGCTGAATAGTGGGGCTATTACTTGGTGTAGCAAGAAGCAAACCTGCATAGCATTATCTACCATGGAAGCTGAGTTTGTGGCTTGCTCAGCGGCTGTACAAGAAGCGGTGTGGCTTAAAAGGTTCATTTTGGATTTAAGAGTATTCACAAATACTGAAAAACCGGTGACAGTCTATTGTGATAGTCAACCAGCCATTCCCTACACTAAGGATCCTAAATACCATGGCAAGACTAAATACATAGACATAAAGTATAATTTTGTAAGAGATATGGTGTCAAAGAAAGAAGTGATCATTGAACATATCTCTACGCATGAGATGGTAGCCGACCCTCTCACTAAGCCAATTCCTAGAGATATATTTTTGTCTCATGTAAAATCTCTAGGATTGCGCAGAATTTAATGTATGTTCATATGTTGTGAAATGATCACTTTTGTACTCATACAATTGTATATTTCAGATGTCAAATAAATAAATAAATGAAATATTTTGATACACTTAAGTAGTGTTAAATCTTTGTGATATATGTAAATTAGAATGTGCATGAGTATGTTAGCACATACAATTGGCATCGAATTGTACGTCAACAGGTTAAGGAGATTGGCTCTCTCATACGAGCAATCGCCTCTGACACAGTGGGAGCGTATAGAGATGAGACAATATAAGTTAGTTAGTATTTGTTGAAAATACTATACTTATATAAGTGTCGCCTTGAAAATTGGTCAGAGATTAGTTCCAACGACAATTATTAAGATGAGATCTCATATTGTATGTGTTATAATTAAGACTAATGTGAGGTCGATATGGATTCTCACAATCCATACAACCTGTATATAGTCAGAAATGAAACCTCGATTACTGTGGGTATCAAGTTCGAGGATTCAGGTTAGTTATTTGAGTGATAACTAAATCAGAATCTGTACGGTGTTAGAATTAAATAAAGACGTACTCCCTTTTTCTAAAGGAAGTTACACCGTAACACACGTTACATACCGTGTGTACTCTAGCGACTATTTAAGGAAGTTGATGAATGAATCCCTACTTCATCACTGTGTGAGACCTTGAAGCAAAATATGCTTATTTGAATATACCCTTAGAGACCTACGCTCATATTCTGATAAATCAAGTTTAATGTTAGCTACTTTGGTATGTTGCCTAAAGATCACGTAAGATTCGATCATATGGGACACGTTCGGGAAAGTATTTAACTTGATTTAGAAGGGTATTGAGCGAAGGGAAAACTGTTCACTTCTAGCGCTACATGTGTTCATTGGTCGACCAGTTATACAATCTATGTGATTGAACGATATTTGTGATCAAATATAACTATGAATACGTGATTGAGAGTTTATAGGTCATGCATAGTCTAAGAGGGATTAGGTGTGCACTTACTGATATGAACTTAATTTGGTCTAGGGTATAGCGAGACTCTATATTCTTTTGAAGATAGTGGATCCCATGTCATCCTTAATAGGTGCATGGTCTTTGAGCCTCCACTTGTTGTGTGCTCGCGAGTCGCACGACCTATTTACCTGTATGAAGTTTGATTATGCTTTGAAATCAGTTTCTTGAGAGATAATGGTGGATATTGTTCTGCCCATCTTGTGCGAGTGGGAGATGTTGGATTTGGACTCTGGGTCGCCCTAGACGGGCAGACCCGACCCATTAGACCCAAGTGTGGGAAGTTGGGTAACTTCCCATCACTGGGTATATAAGCCCAATATACTAATAGAACGACATACGTTCTATTAGTATCAAACACAAGAAACAGAGAGAACTCTCTTAAGCATATACATCAAAAAGGTTATAGGCTGTGAATTCACATAGCACAAAACTGTATTGTGCACTTAGATTTACGACACACGCAGTGGAACTAGTACATCCATTGATCAAATCTATTACAGTACATAAAAGGTTAATTTTCTTTTATGACATTAAACAGTGCATGAAGATAATGAATTTAGTTTTAAAATTCTTCAAACTTGATAGGAGGGATAATACCTATCTTAATGAACCTGATATGGGGGATAATACCTATCATCATGTACTGTTTGTTAACTGCTATGCGACCACTGTTACAGTTTAAAGAATCTCTCGCATCTTACTATTTGCTCATTATTCTTCCGCTACTGCTCATTCTTATTATTTACATGATTCGTATAATTCTGTCATTCTTTGGGAAAGGACCCCATACTGTGCTTTTGTTCGCTCACTCTTTTTTATTTACGCCTGCTTTCTTTGCAGAAAAAGAAGAGTTGGAACTCGAGCCTTGGGTAGGTTGTGTCAACCTCTTGTGGTGATCTAGTGCAGAGAGAATTACCCATTCAAATGTTATTTAGTGTTGGATTTGAATTTCAATTATGACATTCGAGTTTGTTTGTAATAATTGAGGAATTTTACCTCACGTTATGATCCTTGGAATTTGAGGTAACACTTGAGTATCTAAAGTCATTATTGGAGATTTCATACAATTGAGATTTTACTAGTTTTGCACTAATTGTATTAAGATTTGAGTCTTGCGGGTTTAGAAGGACTTGTCGGCGAGTAGCGGTCTCATCCCAAATTTATCTTATTAAATTTCGGGACGTGACATACAACATCACATTTTCTCCATTTTCCGTACTATCTCAAACTTAGATTGATCAAAATATATTTTATTTTCTCATTTATTTTGACGTATTTTTGTTCTTATTTTAATTTTTAATTTCAGAAAATGGCCAGAAATTATGCATTTATGATATTATTACTATTATTATTACCATTATTATTAATTGGATCGATATATGTGAAGCGGCTGTAATCTTCAATTCGATCTCTGATGCTGGACCTCTCACTAGACCCTCTTTATCTATACGTCGTCAATGTATCATTACTAATTGCATGTATCGATGGAGTTTGGGTCAGAAACAGTGCTCATAATTCAAATATCTTGTATGTTTGAACAAACGGACAAGTCTGATTTGTGATATTTTTGGATTTTGTTATGATACCCAGGCAAGTAATGAAAAAGTGATGGGTCCATTAATACTGCAAGTGAATCTTTATTCTTGTCAGGGCATTACATCAAGACTTTTCTGTTAATGGTGCCGGCTCACTTCACGATTTATATTACATAGTTGGAAGTTTACGACTTATTTTCATTTGGTTGTATATGTTCAAATAGTTTGTATAGTAACAAGTTTGCTTGAATTGAAAATGAAAAAGAAATCTACATTTAATAGTACTTTTGCCTCCAGTTTTGGTGAGCATAAATGTGCACACTCTAAATGCTTATGCAATTGCTTTGGATGATTTGTATTCTTCTTCCTGATAAGGCAACCTAAGTTGTATCAGCTCCATGTGTGTTGTCTTTTACTTCTTGTGCAGTGTTAGAATATAACACTTGTCACATATCGAAAAATTAAAAATTTTAAAACTACCTTATGAGATCCTAAACTACTTCACTTGATACCAATTGATTTTAGGATGAAATCTCAGTTTTATGCTAATATGTTGTATTTGTGATCTTGTCACCATGACAAGGTTTTTAGCTCACATTTGCTCCTTTACTACAACGACACACTTTTTGGAGATGGAGAATTTATGGCCAACAATGATAGGAGACTTTCACTTTTAAGTTAGTATGAGATAATATTGTTGTTTGGAATACTCATGGTATTTCTGACTCCCACCATAGACGTGTTATTGATGTTGGTTAGGAAAGGCTAGGTTGTGGTTACAAATTAAATACTAATGGTTATGCCAAAGGTAATCCTGGTATTGTAGGGGCGGGAGGAATCATTTGCAATACGAATGGTGAATAGATCGCTGGCTTTGCAACTAACTTGGGGTAACGACGAGCTGTCAAGCTGAATTGTTTGCCTTATTAAAAGGAGTTAAATTGACTGAGAGTTTACAGATTGATGAACTCCATATAGTGACTGATTCCGCCATTGTGTCTAATTTATTAAAGGCTAACTCGTATCTGTTTAATCCCTTACGCCCTTTAGCTGAAGATGCAAGCGGATACTTTCACGCCACAATAATTATAAGCTGACCCATATTTTTTGTGAAACTAATAGATGTGCTAACGATTTGGCAAACTTAGGGTTACGACAACAGTTTGAAGCATCTCAAATTGACAACCCTCCAAGATCTGTTTTATTGTTGATAAAAAAAGATATTAGGGGTGAAATATCTCCTCGTTTTGTTTAGTCTTCTAGCTTTCACCTTCCTTGCAGGTAAAAAAAAAAAAGAAAAAATCTTACATGTGCCCAGATGGTAAGATGTGTAGGACCAATAATTTTCTATTCCCATAAAAAAATGCAAATAACTTAGAATGGTAAGTGTTAATTCTGTTTGCCCCTAAAGTTACGGTTTAGTAATAATTGGGGTGAGATCTTTTTTTAGAGGTCATGTGTGAAATATATTGTTACATTTGAGAGTTTACAGTTGGCAATTGAATTTGCCGAATAATAAATAATCAAAATTTACTAACTGAATTCTCACGTCACCTAAAAAAAGTGTTAATTGTATTTGATATGGACTTTTAGTGGTAGTCAAAAGGGAAACTGATGTACATATTGAACCTTCTGATATTTAAATGCCTTTAAGGAGTCAAAAATATGCATGATACAAAGAGATATCGGGCACCCCAAATTTAAAGACACAACCCACAAAGAAGATTAATATTGTAAGCATAAAGATAAGGGAAAAAGTTAATTTAGTCCCTGAGGTTTAGTATAAAGACCAATTAGGTCCTTGTGTTTTGGAAAAAACCAAATTGGTCCCTCCGTTAAGCGAGGAACTGTTAAAGTTTTAATGGTTTCGAGGGCAAAGTTGTCATTTTAGCTTTAAAAAAAAAAAAAAAACCAAACCGTCCATCCCCTATTCCCATTCCTGTTCATCTCTCTCTCTTCATCAAACACACACACTCACACACCAAGCCATCGCCCTTCCCCTCGCCCACCACATACACGAGACCTTTCCCTTCCCCTCACGCGGTTCTTTCTCTCTCTATTGCTCTTGCTCTCTCTGTCACTCATTCTTTCTTAGTCATACAAGCACACACACTGCGATACACACTAGCGATGGCGACAACAACGCACTAATTCTTTGATACTCTTACTCAGGGATATATATATTTATATATATTTTATTGATGTAGGTAAAAAAAAAGATGTTTTTTTTATATATATATGATTTTTTAAATATTTTTATTGATTTAGTTAAAAATAATGTAATAGAGAATATATAATATATAATATATAGAATATTTATTATAGAGTATTTAGTTATAATAAATAGAATATTTATTATAATGTAATTGGTAATATTTATTTAGAAAATATTCTATAAAAAGAATATTCAAAAAAATATAGCTAAATATATATATGTGTGTGTGTGTGTGTGTGTGTGTAATATATATAGTCAGTAATATAATATATAATATACAAAATATATTGGTTATATATAATAAATAAGTAATCGGTAATATATATAATCGATAATACATATAATATATAGAATATTTATATAATGTAATCGATAATATATAAATATATACTAAAATATAGATATTGATAATACATATATATAATCAGCAGTATATGTAAAATATATATGCATTTTAATTATATTTTTTTGATTCAGATATATCTATATATCTGGTAGTAGTGGGGTATTGAATTTTCCTATGTAATTGATTCATTGTTGTTCCCCTTGTTACATAGATATGGTTCATCCACCAAAGTTTTTTAAGGTTATTCAGCAACCAGGGGCGGAGCCAGAAGTTGAGTATTGGGGGGGGCGGAATTATTTTTTTTGTACAGTATTTTTTGTATAGTATTTTTTTGTACAGTAAACTTAATAAGGTATACATATTCTAGCAAAAAAAAATACAACTATAGAAATAAATGTAAATAAATAATATTTATAAAAAATAACATAAGATATGCAAAGAAATGTTTACATCATCAGTCAATGAAGTTGGGCTCGTCTTTCCTTCATGGAATAGAATTCATCAATTATTGTATCTACAGGAATATCTTTGGCAATTTCTTTTTCTATATAGATAATTAAGCTATCTTTAAGAAAGCCATCCTTCATCCGATTACAAAGACTTGTTTTGATAACCTTCATGGTAGAAAAAGTGCGTTCTATAGTTGCTGTCGAGACAGGGAGAGTTAAAATTAACCGTATCAACCTATCAACTAAAGGATAAGCTTTTGATTTTCCAGTTTTCAGCAATCCTCTACACAGATCTACTATGCTAGTCAAAATTTTCAAATCAGGATGATTAGACACATCAAACTCATAATGTTGCAATTGATAACTCAAACAGCTAATCTCTTCTTCAGAGAAATCAGAAGGATAAAATTTCTCAGCAAGTTTGCATATGTCATTAATTGCAAATGACTTGTGGCCATCCCTCGGATCCAAAGCTATGCTAAGAATAAGAACCTTGGCTGCTTGCTCATTAAATATGTTATTTAACTCTTGTAACTGTTGATCTATAGTAGTTGTAAATAAGTCTACTCGGTAATGATGCTCCACTGTTACAATATCCTTTTGACGGCGAAGTCGGACTATGTCAGAATATAAAGCATTCATATCAGGAACTTGTATATTTCGATGAGAAGCAAAAGATGTCACATTCTCAATAAGAGTTTCCCAACCATCATCTCTCAACATTTGCATTAACAGTTTTGTATTAGAAACCATATGCAAAGCATTTAAAATATCCTGAGATTTCTGTTGTAGAGCTTGGCAAAGCACGTTTGTAATCCCCATAATTTCTTTCATCACGTGCAAGATAAATACAAAATCAAATGACATCAATACCTTAATAGCAAAGTTCGCATCTCCTCATTGCGAGTATGTAGATCCTTCAATAGCTATATTCTGTAGAACTACAAAAGTGGCATCAAACAACCTTATCAAACTACAAATTGAATTAAAATGGGAACTCCATCTAGTATCTCCAGGGCGTTGTAAAGTTCCTATTTGATTGGCCCCTCTACCAGTATCAATCTTGCCACGTTCAATTAAACTTGCATTTTCAGCTACTTGGGCATCTTGTAATTCATCATTGCGCTTGGAAGAAGACCCAACGATGTTAACAATGAAACTCAAGTTTCCAAAAAAGGTATGTATATTAGGAACTTCTCTAGATGCAGCAACAAGAGCTAGTTGTAACTGATGAGCTAAGCCATGTACGTAATAAGCATAAGGACAATCTTTAAAAAACAAAGCTTGTAACCCATTCCATTCTCCACGCATATTACTAGCTCCATCATACCCTTGACCACGAATATTAAGAACATTGAGGTTATGATGAGATAATGCACAACAAATCTCTTTTTTAAGAGTTAATGCTTTTGTGTCTTTAACATGAATCAAGTCCATAAATCTCTCTTTAATAAATCTTTCATTATCAACAAATCTAATAACAAGAGCCATTTGCTCTCTCTTAGATTTATCCTAAGATTCATCAACAATTAAGCAAAACATTGCTTCACCAATCTCTTCACGAATTTTGTTTTGCACATTTCTAGCCAAAACAAACAAAATTTCTTTTTGAATACCATGTGATGTGTATTTTGCATTTTTTGGGGCATTATCTAAAACAACTCCCTCTACTTGCTCATTATAAGATGCTAACAACTTTATCATTTCAAGAAAGTTGCCTTGGTTTATTGAATCTAAACTTTCATCATGTCCTCTAAAAGCATATCCTTGAAATGTTAACCATCGAATAGCATCTATGGAAGCTTTAAGGCGCAAACGATTACTTAAAATTTGTGAAAAAGTTTTCCTTTGAATCACCTTTTCAATATGAGAAGACTGATTCTTCAAATTCTCACAATATTTGGTAGCTGAATTATGAATTGAATTTGAATCCTTCCCCTCACGAGATAAAAAAACACAATCTTTTTCCATTATTTACTTTTTTCCAACTTTTAAATCTCTTAACTGTGAATACTTCTAATCCGAACTTTTCAATTGATTCTTTTGCGAATATGTAGCAAGGAAAACAAAATACAACATCCATTGTAGGTGAATACTCTAACCAAGGAAATGTTTTAAACCAATAGGCTTGAAATCGGCGTCGATGACTCTCTTGTCCAGAATATGGATAATGTGATTGAATATGTTGATATGGACCGAAATGAATATATGCTCTACGAATTTCATCTCTTTGATTTACTGAATACTCCCAAATTTGAGGATGTAAATCCGGATCACGGACTAAAGAACTTATTTCAATTGTCTCATTTTCAATCTTTTAACATTTTGTTGGTGATTCTAAACCCACATTTGTATCAATATTAGATATAGAAGCTTGTTCTTCAGGTTCTATCTCAACTTCCTTTTCTTTCCTTTTTAAAGAATGAATAAATTGTTTTAGACTTAAACATATTTGTCTTGAAAATATTTAAAAAATATAGAGTTATTCTTATTTTTTATATATATATGATTGATCAACATCAACTTATATAATTTTTTTTTCTCAAATATCATTTATTTCCAGAAATATTCTCTAGTGGCAATTATACTACTAAAATTAGTATCATTTCTATTTTCTAACAATTTAAAAAGTAATATTCAACATATAATAAAAAAATAGATACATATAAACAACGATGTACAAGGAAAGTAAATAGATTACACAAAAAAATTAACAAAATAATTATGTACTTATAAATTATATAGTAAAAAATTAATAAATAGAGATATATTACCTTAGACATGCGATAATTGAATTCGGAAAGAACAATTGGTGAAGACTGAAAATTATAGCTTGGGATCTGCCAAAAAATGATAATAAAACATTAAATTTTATTTAGAATAAATGAAGTCTAAAGATTACATAAAAGTTAAAAGATAAGACTTAAGAGATCACTTACGATTTTTTTGCTTGTTAGAAGCAAAGGCTAAAATTTGAAATTCAAAACTTAGAGGCAGAGGCTAAAGTTTTATGTTTTACAATTTTCTTTTGCTTGTTAGAGGCAGAGGCTAAAATTTTGTTTTGCTTGTTAGAAATCTGAAATCATTGCAAAAAAAAAAAAACAAAAGCTAACATGGTGGGAGACAAGCTTTGCAAAAAACCGGGGGGGCCAAAACGAACAAACAAAAACAAAAGATGAAAAGTATCACTTATTTATTTATTTATTTTAAAAGTTGGGGGGGCCGGATGAAAAGTATCACTGAATTTTTATTTTTTTTTAAATTTGGGGGGGCCGGGCCCCCCTTGTACCACCGCCCCTTTTGCAACCTTCAAACCCTATGCTTGTAAGTTTTTCTAAATTGATTCATTCTAAGTAAGTGCGTTTTAACCTATTGTTTACTAAATTGAGATTGCATGTTATATAAAGTTTGCCAATTAAATTATTTGAAAGATACTGGGACCACATAATGTCTACATACACACTGAAGTGTAACGGCATGTTGCGGATGGTGAAGTTGGAGGAAATAAATGTTTGGTATTACTTTACGGACGGTTGGATAGAGTTTGCGAATGCTATTGCTATAAAAGTTAGAGAGTTTCTAGTCTTTTATTGGAAAAGTCCAGGAATATTTAAAGTTCAAATCTTCGGCCACAATGCATTGCCTGTGAGAGAGATATTAACCGTAAGTGTAACTATTCTATTATTTCTACATTTTTAATAATAGTTATCATAATCATGCTAATTTTTTTTAATGATAAATATATAGCTGAAGTGCCCATCAAGATTGAGAGCGATAAGAATAATGAGAGTGATGATAATAATAAGAGTTATGAGAGCAATGAGAGCCAAGAGGTGGAAGAAATAGAAGTTGATAACGAGAAAACTGAAGAGGTCGATGGTGAAGAAGGTGGTGAGCATGTTCTGGAGTTTGTAGTGAAAAATGACAGACCTTATATGGTAATTCTTCTTGTTTATTGCTCTTAAGAATTTTTTGAACAAATTCGAAATCATGATTATATGCTAATTATCATGTTTGGAATATATTGTAGCCTCTCGCAAAGAACTTTGCAGAAGGGACCGGAATATTTGAGACTGACATAATGACCGTTATTGATTGTCATAACAATCAATATAGTCTTAGAGTGTGTAGGCGACAGATAAAGATGTAGCGTACTTTGTCTTTTCTAGTTGGTCTTCCCTACGCAACTCTCATAACGTGAAAAAAGGCGATAAGTGTGTATTTGAACAAATTGATGGAGGACAATTCAGATTTTTGAGTATTATGACTTTTTTGACGAATATCTTATGACTTTGTTTTGGACATTTTAACGTTGTTTATGCTTGAATTGGATTGTTTATCATCTTTCTTTTTTTTTTCGATGTGTATTTATTGGATTAGTTATCTTATTTTTATTTAATGTGTATTGGATGATTAATTTATTTTGGACTTTTTTGATTTTTATTATAACTTCAAGGACCTATTTGGTTTTTATCTTTTATAAATATGGGGGCATAGTAGTCTTTTTACTCGGTCAAAGGTTTGACCATTACAAATAGTGTAACTTTCGTTAAGTGCAGCGACTAAAATGGCATTTTTTTCAAAACATCTGGACTATTAAAATGACTTTTTCCCCTAAAGATAACTTCTTGAACTGGTTCAAAATAATTAATTTAAAATTATCGTTTAATTTATAATATTTATACACACACACACATAAATTAATTTAAAATATAACAAAAAAAAATATGAATTGTATATTTTTTATAATTTATTTTTTGTTTTAAACTAATTAAAGAATATTGTCTTCATACCAATTATAATTTTAATAACATGAACATTGTCTTTAAACTAATTAAGGAACATTTTCTTCAATAAGAAAAAGTACACAGTAACTAAGTTTTCTGAAAGTTAATACATTCATGTTACTTTGATAATTATAGTTTTAGTAGCTAGAAAACAAGAAAAATGTATAGAAAGAGTCATTCTAGTACTTTTACAAATATAATTCTTTCCTAAAAATATTTCAAAAATCTATTTAAAACAAATTGTTAAATGAATGCATTAGAATACATAAATTTGAAAAACACAAGTCAGAGGATTTGAAGTCCATATATGTTACGAAAAAGGAGAGAAATTATGATTATCTTCCTTTTCTTGTCATTTGCTTGAAAGTAAACTATTTGAAGAAAATGTTACTGAAGTTTATTGATGTTTAATTAGATACAAATATCTTTTTAAAAGAACACTTTTTTCAGAATAATGTGCTTTTACCAATAAGGTATCGTGAAATTAAGGTGTAAAATACCAAAGCTAAAAAAATATAAACTTAACCGTTAAGCATTAGGGTATCCTTACTAGATCTGAGTCGTACAATTATTACGTAATATAGTTCATTTGATAAAATAAAAATCAATAAATTAGATATTAAAATCACCAAAAAATGGACCCGAGTCTCTAAAAAGTACAAAGTCTCTATTAAGGCCTCTAAATTTAACTCGAAGAATTGAGACTTTGTACTTTTTAGAGATTTGGGCTCACTTTTTGGTGAATTTGATCTCTACTTTATGAATTTTTATTTTATCAAGTGAAATATATTACGTAATAATTGTACGACTCAAAATCTCTATATTTAGAGACTCTGGTAAGCATAGTTTTAGAAAAGTAAAAAGGTAAAATACCAAAGCTAAGAAACCTTTTTTTTTCCATCTTTTAAAATTCTTAATTTTATTTTGTAATTATTCTAAAATAATTAAAAAAATTTGTCACCATGTCGTTGCCAATTGGCGAAGACATGGCGACAAAATACATTTTTTTTTTGTTTTTAAATTTTTTAATTTGTTTGTGTAATCAAAACTTTTTTTTAAAAAAAAAAACAATTAAATCATATGTTGCCATGTCGTGACTAACTGGCGATGCCATGTCGATAAAACAACCTTTTTTTAATAACAACAAAATACGAAGCCAAAGACAATGTATGTGCTCTGTGATCTTTTTTTTTTTCTCGGGTAAATAATTTAGCTCAAAAAGAAGGTATATTTGTGTTAAGAAAGCAGCGCAAGAAGATCAATGTTTTGCCAGTAACAGAAAGGTGCAGACTAATCAGACCAATCAGAATGCTTCTCACATAAGTGGTGGCCCCCACACAGATATGTCCCACGAATATACTAAACCATCTAATCTTCCATCCCTGCAAGTGCAACTACATCAACTAATTGTAACACTTCAAAACATATGAACGGCATATACTTACCTACAAATAGACTGTTTTTCTGCAATCTTCGACCTCTGCAGACATGCATGTAGTCTCTTTCTACTTTCGATCACCTTTGCTTACAACTTTGATGTTTTCTGCAACTATTTTTATGTTGGTTTTACTAACTTATATTGGAAAGCAAGTAAGAGTTTAATATATATGCCAACCATTGGAGATTTCTTTTTGCATTTTCTGTATTATTACATACAATTCAAGCCGTGGAGACATGTGGTAAGTCTTAAGCCTCCATGATAATCTTCCAGTACGGCAAGTCTATGCCATTGATTATGCATTTCAAATATAAGTCTATGCTCTTGATTATGCATTTCAGATATTTTTTTCTTGTTAATTTTCTTACTGCATTTCAAATATAACGTAATACATTGTGACTTGTGATTGATCAAATGATCGAGGAAAAGATAAAAGTTCTCTATTCCAAGTTGGGACAGAGTCCGATCGATTTTTACCAGTTCCATGCTTGCGAATACATGCAGTACGTAGTTAATATGAAAAGATTTTATCATGTATGGAAGTATTAAGATTGTAGTTTAATTTAGGAAGTAAAGATTATGGAATAACTACTTTATATATAAATGTGTTTATATCTAAGACTTTACGAATACACATGACTATGCATGCCTCAAAATATCTTATATTATGAGGTGAATCGTCATCAAACGGCATTAGGAAGCATCACTAAGTTGATATAATGTGAGAAAATGGTAGTATATGACATGTATATGATACATCCTAGAGGATGATACTATTTGATTGATCGTTAAGTGTGAGAGAATGTTTACTTGAAAGACTTATTGTGCATGAATTATTCTAAGGAATAAAAGTACGTCACTTACTCAGGCCAGTTGGAGGTCGATAATACTCATTAGTGTTAACATGGTGTAACGAGATATGATAGTCGCTTCTAAGCAGCCCATTCGAATTAAGTATCGTGTAAGATATTTGACAGTTTATCATTTGGCCTTTGTGATGACCGGCTGTATTTGTGAGCAAAAAGATTTGTACATCTGTCTCGTTGTGATTAGTATTATGGATAGAGTGACCTTTGAGCTTTGGAGATCTTTGAATTTATAAGTGTGAGTGTCAATCTCCCTTCTATTTTTATATGGATGTGTTGCGACTCCTCGGGCAGTAATTATTCAGAATGGATCAAATGAACCTCGCACGTTTCTTGACAGTGTCACAGAGTTGTTGGGCTTATCAGACAAGTTCTTGGAACTGCCTTGGAAACTGTTTCCAGTCCATGAGTATATGGCTTCCGCTACTACTATTTTGTATTCTTTTACATCTCAGTTCGGAATCTATGTATTTAGTTTTTGTTGATAATTGATCAAGATCCAAAGTGGATACCGAACGATTTGCTCATTAGTTCAAGATATCTAGCCTTGCAGGCTTCAGAAGATTGTCTTCTCAAGCTCGCAATGGTTGCACTCCTACATTTGCTTGGGCTAATTTGGGGGCGTGACAGATTCTGTATCTTGTTTGTGGGTGAAGAAATGGTGCTTGTTGTTACTTTATTGGAAAAGGTTCTTGTTTGTATGACGAGTGTGAATGACGGCAAGCATATATTTGTTCTGTGAAAATTGTGATTTTTACAATATTGGAAATTATATTTATTACAATATATGTGTTTTATGGAGATTAAATGTATACCCTTTTTCATATTGTGTGTAGAAATTGCAAGAATGGAACCAGTTGAGATGCCTATGAATGACGAAAACCAAGAGCTCTCTGCTTACAAACTACCATTTGCTAGAAGGTTACTTTTTTTTTCCTTATGTCTGACCGTTTTAGACCTAGTGCATAGCAAGAGGACCGTCTGGCTGCGCTATCTGCCCTATATGCATTTTTACAGACTCAAGATTTCAAGATCATTGGTGTATATGCGCGCTGATGCTATAAATTGTTTTTCCTCTGTTTGGAGTAGTTATCAATTGGAAGCTCTGGAAAAAGCAATCGAGCAGAACACAATTGTGTACTTGGAGACTAGTTCTGGAAAGACTCTGATTGCCATCATGCTCTTGCGCAGCTATGCTCATCTTCTGCGAAAGCCGTCGCCTGATATCGCTGTGTTCTTGGTCCCTACTGTTGTTTTAGTCACCCAAGTATGTGATTTGATAATTACATCTCATGCTCCATTTATACTATTTTTTCCTCATTTGATAGTAACCTTGGGTATAAGTAACTTTGATTTTAATCATGGTGAAATATTTTATCTCTGCGAGTTCAGAACTTAGAGTTTCATTTAATTGGCTTGTGTTTTCACTTGATATACTAGCAAGCAAAAGCCATTATGATGCACACTGACTTGAAAGTGGGGAAGTACTGGGGAGAGATGGGTGTTGATTTTTGGGATGCTGCTACATGGAACCAGCAGCAGGATACTTACGAGGTATGCAATTGTATTCTTAAAATAACAAATATCTTGAGTAGGCTGGTATAAGAAGTACCGGTTTTGTCTTCTCATCTTTTAGATAAAGATCGGCTTGAGATAGGATCAATGCTATTTAGATATTTCCAGTTCTTCACAGCTTGCCTAGATTCTAGTTTTCTCCATACTAGAACTGCAAATTGGTGTTTCCATCATGTGTGTTATGGAGTCCATTATTGTGATTCAATGCAGTTGGTTTGGTCTTATCTTACTAGTCACTGCTGTTATCAACCAAATGGTAGGTGATGATGCGTACAAGTATTTAACATGTTACACCACCTGACATTTTTAATCTATTGGACTTCACAATCAGGATGAATTGAACTGTGTGGAGCAACCGTAGAGAATCTGAGGAGAATCCTTATCTGATTGTGTTCTTATTATGGATTCCTATTGCATCATCTCTTATGTAGTTCCCCTATGCTTCGCTACATTTTGTACTTTTGTTCTCTTCTCAAAAGCATGATCCTTTGGATACATTTTAGATCTGCAAGCCTCATGTCTAGCTTTTTTGGCACAAAATGTGATCTCTTGCTGTGAATTAACCTAAGCATTCATGTTTAAGTGCTTGTGATGACCCCCCAAATTTTATTTGATGCCTTGAGCAAAGGTTTTTTGAAACTTGTCAAGATCAAGGTTCTAATATTTGATGAATGCCACCATGCAAGAAAGAAGCACCCCTATGCTCTCATCATGAAGGTATGTTTTCTGAACCCATAATTTCTTACAAAGGCATGCTTAATTATGCAACTCTGTTTGATCTCATTAATCGAAGTATATTAGTTGGCATTAGAATATTTTCACACTTATCTATTGGTGTATACGGAAAATCTGAAAACGGTTACTTTTGGACAGCTTCCATGTGATGAATAGTACTTAATACGTGGGATGAATTTTACTCCAGTAACACTTGATTTCTAACTTGATCAACTATTTTTACGATTCCATGTCAATATATGAACTCAAACTACTACGTCATCTAAACAAAATTCGTCAGGTGGACACTCATTATGTCATGTGTTTTGTGCATGGTCTTCTATTAATGCAAAAATTTAGACTAACACAAAAGTTCTGTTGTGGTATGACAGTTGCTACTATGTGGTCTATGCTTGATATCCAGACTCGATTTATTTCTTTCATCTTTCACTGGGAGATTTTCATTTTGGTGTGTGACTAAACTTATGCTGATGACGACTGGCTCTGACAAAACTAGACAAATTCATATTGACTCTAGTCTACATCACATGGCAAATATCTTTATATTCTGGAATTGTTGTTATTCTCATGTTACTTGACGGACTTCCTTTTACCTTTTATGCTGCTGCGACATTTTTTTTTAGTACTTGTGAAATTGCTAAGCTAAATGATTCTAATGTTGTAGGAATTTTATCATCGTAAACTAGCCTCAGGGAATTCACAGCTTCCCAGAGTATTTGGAATGACAGCTTCCCCTGTAAAGGCTCAAGGTTTGTAGGATAAAGTGCTTTCAGAATTCTTTTATTTTTTTGTTTGTCTGTTGATTTTCACATGAGCAAGTAATTGATATCTTTTCTTATGTAGCTCCAAAGTCTTCAAAGGATCATTGGAAACAGATTTGTCATCTAGAAAACCTCATGCATTAAAAGGTTGTTTTACCATTCTCTGTTTCTTATGGATTAGCATTAATGAAATCATTATTTAATATCATGATGCCGAGGGCATTTGTTCTCTGCACATTAGAATGAGCACAAGTTCGAGAAACTGGAGAAGCTTTTTGGCATCTTGCAGTCGTGTGAATATTGTTGTCCATCTTTAAAAGGCATCTACATATATATATATATATGTGTTTCTGATCTCTTGTATGTGGCATTATTTGAACATTGTGTATGCTTTGCATCTAATCTTTTAATATCGATCATTGAAAAATGCTACTTTGTAACCTGATGATTGCATTTCTGGATCACAACAGCTTTATTATGGAACGTCATTTGGCTTCTCCTGCGTTTAGATTTTAAATATGATACCAAAGTACTTGTAGAAAATGTTGGGTAAATAAAAATGGGAAAGAGATGTTTCCAACTCATCAAAGTATAAGCTTGATCTCTTCCTGCCAAAAAGGACATGCACATATCATCCACACAATTCCTCCCTTGAGGATAATTCCACCTTGAATAGTCTGTTCCTAATGTATATCTTTTGTCTGAATGAAGGTTTACACCTGCATTAATGAGTCTGTTTTAGCTGAACATATCCCTTTTGCGACTCCAAAGCTAAAGCTTTACAACCAAATGGACATTCCTTGTTCATATTTACGCCTGGCGGATGATTTGAAGGGGATAAAATCTAAGGTAAGCATATTTTTCAGGGTATAAGATCCTTTTCTTTCGAAAAATTCCTTTTTATAGCCACATCTTTTCATGCTCATGTTGTCCACAGATCTTGGAAAATAACTTGTATCACCTGTTAATTTCTTAAGATATAGCCTCCTTGTTTTGCTTCCAGTCTGATTTAGAGTACCTCTTGTATGCTCTGATGCAGCAGTATGAATGTTCACTCGAAAAATCTAGCCTTCTTCTGATCTTTTTGCCCCAAGGAAATTTCTGTCTTTTGGACTACATTTACTTACTAACACTTTATGTTAGACAACTCCAAAATTCTATATTGCAAGTTTTGTTCGCATTGTGAATGCCTATAATGATAATATTCCCATGCTTTTTGTGTGTAGATTCATCAAGTTAAACAGTTAGCTGTGTTCCTTAATAATTTTGAACAACAATTTATTGGAACTATGCCTGTTGGTAGGAGCCAAAACGCTAGGTCAAAACGCCTTCTTAGCATCATATGTTTGTGCCTATTATAGTGCTAGATAATATCGAATTACCATGGTGATTTGTTTATGTCACACCCCCAAAATCTACCTAGCCAATTTTTAGGGACGCGCCTGAAAAGATAAGCCCACAAGGCATCAAACCACAAATAAAATAAAAATAAAATGCAACCTCATAAAGATTACAATGCAAGGCTCTAAACATTTATACTTGTTGCAAATAAATAACAAATTCATAATCAAAACTCTAGATAGAGTAAGTGTCCATCTACATAATCCTCAAAATAATGACTATCTAAAAAAACTAAATTCAAGAGCCAATCACCATAGCATAACTTCCAAAGATTCACAACCTTGAAGGTCAACCATTCACAACCTAGTTCCTGTTGTTAGATGTCATTTGAGAATCTCCATTCGACTCTTTTTTATGTGTTTCTCTACCCAGTTAAACATCCTTTATGATAGTACCATTGAATTCTATTTAAGCATATCGCTAGCGAGCAGATTGTGGACTCGAGTCTGTGATGAATATTCTAGTGAAATAAAATCATATCTTGGACTTGTGCGTATAATTATGCTGCCAACTAATGAAGAAAATGAGAGGTGGAGCAAAAAAATTATATGGAAGATAGAGGAGGTTTCTCTATCAGAACCACAACAGTGTCTAAACTTTAATATGTTGAGATCGAACATGAATATGTCACTGTCCATATCTTTCGTTGGCTTGATAATATGATGAGATTCTTAACATGTTACAATATTTTGCACAGGGACCTGAAGGATATAAGGTGTATAATTTTTGTTGAGAGGATTATAACAGCTATTGTCCTTTGATCTCTATTAAATGAGGTGCACCTGGAATTGAGTGGATGGAAGACCGAATACATGGCAGGACATCAATCTGGGCTCCTGTCACAAAGCAGACAAAAACAACACAAAATTGTTGAAGAATTCCATAGAGGCACGGTGGGTGCCTTACTAATAGTATAGCATAAAATTATTATTTATGAAAGAGAATATCTATTGCTAAGATTCTTGCATGTGAACATGTCATGTTGCAGGTGAACATCATAGTTGCAACTTCCATTCTTGATGAGGGCTTGGATGTCCAGAGTTGCAATCTTGTAATTAGATTTGATCCCTCGGCAACCATTTCTAGTTTTATTCAGTCCCGTGGCCGTGCTCGTAGGCACAACTCAGATTTCATCATGATGATAAAAAGGTATAGTTTCTTGTAGTGCATGGAGGCCTTTTAGTGCAAACATTTAGTATGAAACTTACTTAACTACCTTTTCTTATTTGTTCCAAAGTGATTTTGGGTTTGGCATGAACATATGCCATAAATACTTTCTTATATATTATTAATTCGTAGTGTAAAAGGAAACTGCTTATCCTTCTCAATATGTGTTTTCACCTCCCACCTTATATTCAAGTGTTCTACCAGATAACACCAAAGCATACAATTTAGGACCGTGGGGTTTAACTAAACATGTGGTTTATCATGTTTCTGGAATTCTATTTGCTGTTGTTTTGTTTATGCCTTATTGTTATAGGAAATTCTGGAGTCACTGTTTAATTTTCGTTCGGTAAAATTCTAATGCTTTATCTGTTTTTTATGGTGTTTATTTAGAACATTTTATGATGTTGTAGGTTTCAGTGGTTCTGGTAGTGATCATTTCTTTTTCATGCCATTCTTTGCTAATTTGCTTACTGAAATCATAGGAATGATAGTTCAACCCTCACACAAGTGGAGAACTATCTAGCCAGTGGAGACATTATGCGGAAGGAGTCCTTGGATCATGGTTATGTTCCTTGTGCCCCTCTGGATTTGAAAGATGAGGTATGTTATCATGTTGAAGCTACTGGAGCAATTATCACTTTGTCTTCCAGTGTGGCATTGCTTCACTTCTACTGCTCAAGGCTACCTTCTGATGGGTTTGTCCATAGAATCTTTTGTTCTTATGAACGATATAATGTGCTTTCAGTTTCCACATTTTTGAATTTTTGTAACTTAAAAAGTAATTCCCTATTCCAGTCTTCTGATTTTTTAGGTACTTCAAACCCTATCCTAAGTTTGTTATAGATAAGGAGTCCAAAACTTGCATTCTACATCTTCCTAAAAGCTGTCCAATCCTAACTGTAAAAGTTGAAGAAAATATCAAAATACTGAATCAACTTGCGTGTTTAGAAGCGTGCAAGCAGCTTCACCTGGATGGTGCCTTGACAGATAATCTTGTGCCATATATTGTTAAGGAAGAAGCCAATGTCCAAGAATTGGGCAATTTAAGTTCGCCCATTTCTTTCTTTATCAATTATGGGAAGAACACAATTTCATTGCTTTAAACAATATTTTCACATATCAATTTCTGTATAATTATGTTGTGATCCACAGGCTTTGAGTACAATAATGAACAATTACAGTACTTTCCACCTGAATTGATTCACTACCGCAGCAATGAATCTGAAACATTGTACTACTGCTACTTAGTCGAGCTGCATAACAACTTTTACTGCAATGCTGAGCTTTGTGATGTTCTGCTTGCTGTAAGGTATAGGTTTGATTTTCATGACGAATCGATAGCTTTGGACCAGGTTGATGATAGCATTAGCTTGAAAATATGTATGAGATATGTTGGAGCAATTCGATTTACTTCTGAACATGTAAACTAACGTTTTTATGTCTAAGTACATTTGTTAACCCAACATGAAATACATGGAATTAGGACCTGAATTTCTTGTCATCGTCAAATTTGTTTGGCAGGTTTTGATGTGTCGAAGGTTTCAAGTGACTCTGCTTAGGATTTTACTAGATCACAGTTTGAATAAGCTGAATGAAGCTCTAGGTGCGTTTGACAGAAAGAATGATTTTCTTGCCTTCGACTATCTTCTTCTCCTAGCTGCAGACTCAAATAAGAATCAATTAATTGATTGGAACTGTGTACGTTCCATGCTACTTCCATCAAAAAATATCAGCAGTAGACATCTGCCATGTTTCTGTGCCAGTGATTGTGGTCAGCATGTATATATGAAGAGTGGCTTGGTGTGCAGCTGCATGTTGGAGAATTCTTTGGTATGCACACCTAACAATGGTCATGTGCATCACTTTGTTGGTACTTTAGATGGTTTGGATGGGAAGTCCAATTTAAAGCTGCAAAACGGAGAAGTTATTACTTACCAAAAGTATTACGAGAAAAGGTTGTAATAGTTTTTGATTTACCTCCCCTAACGTTGTGTTATGTTTCCAGTTTGTGATAATATGTTACAAATATCATTTCAAAGGTCTTACATACTTCGATGTACATGCATGACATCCACTTGCAATATGAAGTACAATCACTTCTACATGGTAGACATGTCCCAAGGGTGGAAAATTATCTTCTCAAATATAGAAAGCAGAAAACAAAAGGTTCGTTGGTTGTTTAACCATTCAATGTTACTTAAATCTTGGGAAACGACAAAAATTGTTTTGGTATTCGTATAATATTTGGGAATGTATTGAAATTTGCCTACCTATCTAACCATCTTGAAAAATATACTTTTCTTTTAGCAATATAATAAGATGAGAAACAGTAAAATGCATCCATTTTTTTTTTTTTATCAATGTTACTTTTTCTTTGTCAAATGAATTTTATCTTTGGAACTCAAGGTTTCATTACTACTGTCTTCTGTGTAATAAACTCTTCATTATCTCTCTTGATCATCCTTTTCTCATGGTATAGGTAGAAGAAGATCATACTGATTTACATTATTCTGTACACTTTTAACTCACCTTTTTATTTTGGACTAATTTGTTGTTATACAATGTAGAGCCAAGTAATGCCTCAGTTGAGTTGCCACCTGAACTATGTCTCATCATGATGTCACCTATATCTTTGGCTACACTCTATTCTTTCTCGTATGCTCCGACAGTCATGCATTGGGTTGAGTCGTTGCTTCTAGCTGCCAACCTGAAGAAGATGCATTTGGATCACTGCTCAAAAAACGTTATTATCCCAACCATCAAGGTATGTTCTTTACAATCTTCATGCATTTTTTTAGTTTTTCAGTTCAGATGATAGCTTTGCATTTTTTTCATTTTCTCCCTTGACTTGAGACTGCTGGTGATATCATGATCAAACATTTGCCCCCCCCCCCCCAAAATAAATAAATAAATAAATAAATAATGAAAGTTTTGTATTCTTTTGCCCACTATGTGCCATGTCAGTGAAGCCCTTGAGCATCAATATGCCATCTAATGGCTCAATGTGGCCCAATCAAATTGCATGCGTCACTAGCTTGTTCAGTTGATCAGAGAATTTATCTTTGTTACATGTGGTGTAATGGATTTACTCTACTAGCGCTAATATATGTCAGCAAAGCAAAAAAGTATATAATTGAATATTTGTTTCAATTTGTGATGTTGAATAGTTTTTCTGAATTATGATTATGGCTTTGCTGTAAACATCAGGTGTTAGAAGCTATCACGACAAGAAAATGCCAAGAGAATCTTCACCTGGAATCACTAGAAACGCTTGGGGATTCATTTCTCAAATATGTTACTAGTCAACAGCTATTCACAACGTACCAAAATCATCACGAGGGACTTCTTAGTACGAAAAGAGAGAAAACCATTTGTAATACTGCACTATGCAAGCTAGGATGTAAACGCAAAATTCTGGTAATTATTACCTTTTTATGATAGTTAATTCATTCTTAATTGTGTCATTTGTAAGAGAAGAACAAGGAATAGCTAATAGCCCATTGTTCTTATTTGTGAATATTGAAATGTCGTCAGTAATAAAGTAACAACAGAGAATGAATACATTTGCATCATTTTGCTTTTCTGAAATTTCTCATCATGTACCTCAAATGGAAGAAAACTTGTTTCTTCTTCTTGTTATCAGGAACATAGGATCATCTGTATGGTGAACATAAATTTATTTCTTTTGCTGGCTTGTTTCTGAATTGCAAGGCTTTATTCGTAATGAACCACTCAATCTTAAAACGTGGATCATCCCTGGTGACAATTCTCTATTTTATGCATTTGAAGAAGAGGAGTTGTCACCTACAAACAAAGTCTATAGTAGAGGAAGAAGGCAAATCAAGAGCAAGACAGTAGCTGATGTAGTTGAGGCATTGATTGGTGCATTCCTGATTGGAGGTGGCGAGATGGCAGCAATCTCATTTATGCAGTGGCTTGGTGTAAACGTTGACTTTGTCAATGCTCCTTATGTGAGGCACCTTGCAATCCATCCTGAAATGCATGTGAACATAACATCTCTACAGTCTTTGTTTAACTACTCATTCCGTGATGCCTCTTTCCTCTTAGAAGCTTTGACTCATGGTTCATACATGCTGCCTGAAATTCCAAGATGCTACCAGGCAATATGTACCAGAACGTTATCCGTGTTGCATAATTAATTTTTTTCCCCTATTTTGTGTATAATAGTTGGGTTGGGAGTGAGGCACGATGACTCATTTTTTACTGTTCTTCATATAGCATTTGAAATTGAAACTCTTCCTGGAATTAGGACACTAACATAGATGTCATGTTCATGGAAACTGTTCGTATATTGCTTCCCCATTTTCAGTTACAATGTGCTCATGTACTTTTTCTCTTGCCGTTTAGTTTACCTTTTACCCACGTTCTCTTTCCTGACATCCTTTCCTATTGTATAGCACCTTGAATTTCTTGGAGATGCGGTACTGGACTATCTAATCACAGTGCATTTCTACAACAAATATCCTGGTTTGTCTCCTAGATTATTGACTGATCTAAGGTCAGCTTCTGTGAATAACGACTGCTATGCTCTGTCTGCGGTAAAGGCTGGTTTGCACAAACACATTCTTCATGCTTCACCAGAGCCAAAAGGCAAATAGCCACCACTGTTGAAGACTTTGACCGCTTATCGTTGGGCTCAACTTCTGGATGGGAGTCTGAGACAGCTTTCCCTAAGGTATTTTCATTGTGTTTTTTGCATGTCTTGTACTGAGCTATAACAGCCATAGTTGAAATTAAGAAAATTGGCATGTTACTGCAGGAACATAGCCAAAATTAATTGCAAAAAGATTTTATTAGGGAAGCAATTGGCAATACTTGGATCACTAAATTCTCTCTTGTTTTTTATCTTCAAATTATGTAGAAAGAGCAATCACTTGCAATGCGGATATAATACTTGTTTTTAAGTTTATATGTTGTATAAACATGGTTGGATGTTGCATCTAATAGTCAATTGATTATTTCCGGTGCTTATCATTCAAGACATCATTGCTGTTAATTGGTAGCGTGAAACATCATGTCATTGTGTATATTCGAACATTTTCTTCTTCTCTGATGAAAAGTTGTCGCCTGATTTTCATTGGAATGACACTAGTGTATACAAATATCTGGGACATTAGTTTTATCCTACTGCTGATATGGTACAAGTGCTTGGAGATATTATAGAATCTTTATGTGGAGTTATCTTTGTCGATTCAAACTACAATAAGGAGCGTGTCTTTCAAAGTATAAGGCCGCTACTTGAGCCCTTGATTACACCCGAGTCACTGAAGCTCCATCCGGCTAGAGAATTGTCTGAGTTAGGTAAAAAAGAACATTATATCATGAAGAAACAGGTGACTCTCAACAAAGGTGTGGCTTCTGTAACAATGGAGGTCGAAGCAAATGGTATTATTTACCAAAACTCAGGCTCTTCATCAGACAAGAGAACTGCAAAAAGGCTGGCTTACAAAGGCTTATTGAAGTTACTGAAAGAGAACATCATGGTTTAGATCAAGGTGGAAATTAAGCTCCATATAGTTGCCTCTTCTTCCTCCATTTTTCTCCATATTTTGTGGTCTGTGTCGAGGGCTAAAGGTATCTTTTCCTGTCGTTGCTCCTCCCGGCTCCCTCTGTCTCCATGTTCAATGCTTCTTCACAGAATGAAAAGGGAGTATTGTTCAAGGATATTTTCTTAATCATCCAAAATACGTATAGGGAATCGTGCATCAAAGCTTCCAGGGTGATAAGCAAGGAACACAACTTGCATTTTTCCAGAAGACCAGTGAGAAGATTTGTAACTATTAGCAGTCTGATGCTTTGTTTGCTAATCATGTTCATGAGTATGATATGTGTCGAAATAGAATAGAGATTCCATGAATGAGAAAAAGACTGAAAGATTTTATTACAGAGAAAGTGTTATATGAATTACAATGTACATAGGACCTTATATAGATGTAAGGCTACTTGGGCTCCAAGCTATGCTAACCAGGGGTGGATCTATGTAGTGTGGGAGGGGGGCCGTTTAAATTTTAAAAAAAATATCTATGTAGTATCGTTAAAAAAAATTATGGACTCCTCTAATTTTTAAAAAATTCTATATGGTATCATTAAAAAAATATTTTGGCCCCCCCAATATTAAATTCCTAGATCCGCCCCTGATACTAACTATGGTAAGAGACTAACTATGGTAAAACAACTAGAGATACATAATATGAATGCGATATATACATACGTTAATACCCCCCCTCAAACTCAATGTGGTTTGAAGGACACGAGCTTGAGTTTGGAAATTAATTCTTGGAGACGCCCTGGTGGGTGAGCCTTGGTGAAGAGATTCGCAAGCTGATTAGCGGAAGGAGTGAACCGAAGTTTTGTAGTACCATTAACCACATGTTGGCGAATAAAGTGGCAGTCACACTCAATATGACGAGTGCGCTCATGAAAGACATCATTGTGAGAAATCTGAATGGCACTATGATTATTGCAATGTAGAGTGGTGCCAGGAGGCGAAGAGACACCCATGTCAGCGAGGAGCCAATGAAGTCAGATGACCTCTTGAGTAGCATTAGCAAGTGCACGATACTGAGCTTCAGTACTCGAGCGAACAACAACGGTCTATTTCTTGCTGCGCCAACAAAGAAAAGAATCACCAATGAGGAAACAGTATCCAGTCATAAAACGCCGATCAGTAAGATCACCAGCCCAATCTGCATCTGAGTAGCTATGCAAAGTTAATGATGAGATGGTAGAAAATAAGAGTTCATGCAATAAGGTGCCCTTAATATAACGAAAAATCCGGAGAATTTCAGCATAGTGTGTGGTACGAGGAGCAAACATGAACTGGCTGATTAGGTCAACAACATAGACAATGTCAGGACGAGTCACAGTGAGAAAGATAAGACTGCCAACCAGCTGGCGATACAAAGATGCATCTGAAAGTGGTGTCCCATCCAATAGGATAAGGCGAACATTAGCATCAAGAGGGGTAGATGCAGTCTTGCTATCAGTAAGGCCAACACGAGCCAGAAGATCAGAAGAATACTTGGCCTGAGAAAGATAGTAGCCAGCCGAATCAGAGGAGACTTCAATACCTTGAAAGTATCTTAGATGACCAAGATCTTTCATCTCAAAGTGGTGGCTGAGAAACAACTTGAGATCAGAAATACCTGCCAACTCATCCCCAGTGATAATCATATCATCCACATATAAGAGCAAGAGAAGAATACCATAATCAGAACGCTGAATAAACAGTGCAAAATCATGATTACTCGGAGTGAAGCTGAAATCAACAATAACTGAACTGAATTTAGAAAACCAAGCACGTAGAGCTTGCTTGAGACCATAAAGAGCACGACGAAGTCGATACACCTTGTGAGGCAGATGATGGTAGCCTGTAGGAGGCTTCATAAATACTTCTTATATAAGATCACCATTAAGGAAGACATTTTTAACATCCATCTAAAATAACTTCCATTGTCTGACTGCAACAACTGTAATAACTATGCGAACAGAAGTGAGATGAGCAACAGGGGCAAATATCTCCTCATAGTCAATGCCATACTCTTGATTAAAACCTTTCGCCACCAACCGAGCCTTGTATCGCTCTATAGAACCATCAGATCGAGTCTTGATCTTGTATACCCATTTGCATCCCATAGCATTCTTCCCTGGAGGAAGATCGACCAAATCCCAGGTATACTTGGCTTCCAAGGCCTGTAATTCATCTATCATAGCTTGTTGCCATAAAGGGTCAGAACTGGCCTTACAATAAGATTAAGGCTCATAGAGTGAAAGAATAGTGGAAAAGCAGTGATAATCAAGAAGATGAGAAGGAATTGATCTTACTTTGGTAGATCGACGGAGAAATGACTCAGTAGAGATAGAGGGTGAAGCAATAGAAGAAGTCTCGTCATCGGGCACAGACTCATCAGGTGGGACAGTCTCTTCAGGAAGGGCCGCGACAGGCGTTGAATCAGGACCTATAGATGTACCTGTGTCACTGTCATCACAAGGAAATATGGAAATGGAAGGATCTGTGAAATATGGGGTAAAGACATCAAGAGGAAAAGAGAATGGTGAGAGAGAGGAAAACATCTTATTCTCCCAAAAAATCACATGACGAGAAACCCGAAGACGTTTTGATAATGGATCCTAACACCGATACCCCTTGTGTTCAATACCATAGCCTAAGAAACAACATAAACGGGCTCGAGGTTCTAGTTTGGTACGTTCCTGGGGAGGAAGTGAGACAAAACATGCACAACCGAAAACACGAAAGTGACCATAGTAGGGTGGATAACTCTAAAGAAGTTCATGAGGAGTGCAATTATTGAGAATGAGATAAGGTAAACAATTTATAATGTAAACAGCAGTAAGCGCAGCCTCTCCCTAAAAGCGTTAAGGACATGAGGCAGAGATAAGAAATGTGCGAGTGATGTCAATAATATGGCGATGTTTTTGTTCTGTACGCCCATTTTGTTGAGATGTGTGAGGGCAAGAGCGGTGTGAAATAGTTCCATGTTGACGGAGAAGGGAAGGAAATGTTGACTCTTTATACTCCATGGCATTATCTGTACGGAGAATCTTAATTCATTGTTTGAAATGAGTAAAAAACATGGAAATAAATTCAGAATAAATGCGAGACAATTCAAACCTACTATGCATAAGGTATATCCAAGTAAATCTTGAAAAGTCATCAACAAATATTACAAAGTACCGAGAACTTCCCATGGTGGATGTAGGAGAAGGACCCCAAATATCAGAGTGGACCAAATCAAAACATGCAGTAGATGAAGAGTCACTTTGATTGAAAGGTAGAGCAGGTTATTTCCCAAGATGACATAATAGGCAATCAAAAGGGTGCATATAAAGTTTTCCTAATGCACCACTAGATAATAAGGATTGCAATTTTCCTAAAGAGGTATAACCTAATCTAGAATGCCATAAGTGAAGAGAGGGATAATTTGATGAGGTGGTGACTGATGCAGCAGTACTTAAGTGAGCAGGAAGGTGCAGGCTAACAAGCTCAAAGAGTCATCCAATCTTGCGGCCTATCCCAAGAGTATGTCCTATCTGAGGGTCCTTCACATGACAACTAGAAGCAGAGAAAATGATTGTGAGACCAAGTTCACATAATTGACCGACAGAGATAAGGTTAAGGGTGAGTTTATGAACAAGATAAATATCTAGAAGTGAAGCATGAGATGTAGACACAGAACCGATATGACTTGTGGGCATGGATGTACCGTTAGCGGTATAGATAGAAGGTGCAGAAGAATTGATAACTTTATTAGTTAAACAAGAAGAATCAGAAGTCATATGGTTAGAGCAAGCAGTATCGAAGAACCAGGAAGACTTACCGAGTGTGGTGGAGAGAGCAATAGAAGAAGACTGACTAAACTGGGATAAAACCTGTTTAAGGGGGTGTCGGAGGCTTGCAACTGATAAAGATGAGGAAGAGGGATCAAGGGAGATGCCTGACGTACTCTAAGCCTTGAAGGAACCATCATTTGGTCAATGTCCTTGAGAATTTCAGTTGGGATTCCAAGAGCACTCATGTAGGTAATGGCCAGGATGAATTTTCTTGCAAAATGAGCACATTCGAGTAGGACAGTGCAAGAGGGAATGACTAGAGAGATGACAATACTTACACTCCTGTTGAAAGGATAAGTGAGATGTTGGATTATTCATTAAGACATCCACACGCTCCATTGTATAGCCAAAACTCATATTTAGAGTGAGAAGTTGAAGAAATGGATGCCAAAAATGGACTCAGGATGTTGAAAAACCTTGGGAAAGGTCTGCCCTTTTTTTTTTTGGGTTGTGATGACGTGGCAAGAGCTAATGTGGTGTTGACTGGATATTGACGTATATGGTAATATGGCACTGATTGGATGCTGATGTGGCAATGGCTGGATGTTGAGATGGCTAGGGCTGATGTCAACGCTGCTGCTGGATGATGTCAGCAAGGCCTTGTTTGGTTGACTGAAAATTGCTAAATAGGTCAAACAGTGCTGAAACTTTGACCAGTGATTACAGGCGCGTCCAGAGGAGTTTTTTGACGATCTTGGCGTCGTCGGAATCGTCTCGATGAGTACTACGAGAAGGTGTAGCGTGTGGACCAAGGAGATAAAATAAAAAAATAAAAAAATCCCAAAATAGACCAGTTTCTGATGTTTTATTACGATATAAGGATAGAGATAAAACGATGACAGTGTCACAGGCTACCAGGATGGTAGCTCTGATACCATGTCGAAATAGAATAGAGATTCCATGAATGAGAAAAAGACTGAAAGATTTTATTACAGATAAAGTGTTACATGAATTACAATGTATATAGGACCTTATATAGATATAAGGCTACTTGGGCTCCAAGCTATGCTAACTATGGTAAGAGACTAACTATGGTAAAACAACTAGAGATATACAATGTGAATGTGATATATACATACGTTAACAATGTGATTCTTTGTTTTGTTAAACCTCATAATGTAGAGTATTGGTTGGACGATTTATGTCGTTTCTACAGTTTTGAGAACCATGATCAAAGTAACTTCAGTGAAAGAACCAACTTGTGATTCTTTGCTATGTTGAACTCAAATACTCCGCATCTTTCCTTTCTATTATGTTTTCTTCTATTAAATTATCATTTTGTCTAAAAGTTTACATGTTTGGAGGATTCTTTTTTGGCTTTGGTGTCACATTTCATTTCTTTTATTTAGTTTTTACAATCCCAACATCAATGTCATCCATTTCCTTTATTTTCTTTCTCCATCTTACTTTACTTTTCTTCACTCGTGCAATCCAAATAGGGGGTTATTAAAGATTAACGTCGGTTAACATCTTGGCAATATTTATGATAAAAGAGTCAATTAATTACAATGACTTATTATCCAACAAATGACAAATCATTGGGACTAACCTTTTGCAACTTAGCTTTTTTCCTTTTTCTTTTTTACTAATGATGTCATTTTTGGCATATAAGAGGTGGTCGCATTTTACTAATAGGTATTAATATTTCCTTGAATTCCATGTTATTTTCTAATATTACATAAGGAGAAATGCAGCAATGGTCCCCATTGTTTACTCAAAAGTCAGTTTAGTCCCCACTGTTTTAAAATGTTCAAAGAGGCCCCCAATGTTTGTAAACATGTTCGTTGTGGTCCCTACCGTTAAAAATCTAACATAAATTCATAAAATGACTAAACTACCCCTAGTTAAAAATAAAATATCCAAAATATCCCTATCTTCTTCTTCCTCTTCCAACCCCTCAACCCACCACCACAAGCACCACTAACCACCATAGCGAAACAACCCCAACCCACTACCACAAGCACAACCAACCACAACCACCCTCCCCCCGCGCGAAACAACCCCACCCTCGCTGTCCCAACTGTGTGTTAGTGTGTGTTTGTGAGTGTGTATTAGTGTATGTTTTTTGGTGTTTTTCTAAGAGTGTGTGTATTTTTCGGTGTATTAGTGTATGTGTATTAGTGTGTGTTTTTTGGTATTTTTGAGTGAGATTTTGTATTTTTTGTGATTTTTTAAATTTACCCTTGAAATATTATTTATATTTGTTAAAACTAACAAAAGTTTTAACGGTAGAGACTACAATGAGCATGTTTACAAACATTGGGGACCTTTTTGAACATTTTAAAACAGTGGGGACTAAACTAACTTTTGAGTAAACAATGAGGACCACTGGTGCATTTCTCCCTATTACATATTATGAGTGTCATGTAATGATCCCACATAAGAATCTCACCCTCATAAGGGGTACTTTTTAAATACAAGTGGTTTTCCTACCTAACAAACTAGTCTTTTGAGATTGACTCTCTCCCTTTGAGCTTGAGTTGTTACATTCTTGGGTTTAGTTATATTGGTGTTTTCGTTGAGAGTGGACTCCATGAAAGGGAGACTATAGGCCGGATTAATTTTTTATCTCTCTTTATTTTTCTTTTCTTTTTTCTCTCTCCCTTAATTAACGATTCATATCTTCTCTTTTGTTTCCCACTCACTTTTCTCTTTCTACCATTCACTCCATATTTTTTCAGATTACTTGTCTTCTTCATGATGAATTAAATAGTTGTCGAAAATGGAAGAACAACTCTTCCTGACGAATTAAATGGACAAACATGGATATTACTTTCCAAGCTCTCAATTTTAATTTAATTACTATTATTAATATTTGTTTTTGACAACAAATATTACTAACTTACTCCTGATTTTTATTTTTCACATTTTTGTTAACTTCGTTGAATTTTTGGCTCAATCTTTAATTATAATGGCCTCTTCAGCTACTACTATGTGATCCATTTACCCCTTTTTTCCTTCTTTTTCCTTTTTTTTTCTTTTTCTTTTTCTTTTGGGATTGTATGGATGCAGATATTCTATGTAATGGAGTATAGGGCTTGGAAGGGATTTCGGATTTCGTTTTCTTGTGTAGGGTACCCACGCGTATAGAAAAATATTTGTTTCAAATCCTAAATTATATATTGATTTATTTCTAAATAAGTCATGTTGTGTATTTAAGGAGCCAAAATTGATAAATAAAATTTCATATTTAGTACATTTATATGTAAGGGATATATTTCTCCCTTATTCCATTATTTTCATGATTAAAATTGAAAAGAGTAACTTATTTGAAATTGATGCTTACATTAGTATGCAAATTCAAATGAGGAGAATATCTAATATGCAATTCAGAAATTATGTATATTTTTTTTTGCTAGATAGCTTAATTCTCTATATATTTAGTGACATCTAATACAATTTATGTTTAAAATTATATGGGGTTTAATCATTTATAGCTGTAAATAGAATAAGCATTGCATATGCTCAAATGTGTGCTGTTTTTGTCAACAAAAATTGACAATATATTAACATTTTTTTTCTATTTTTGGCAATTAACAATTTGTCTAGAAAAAGAAAAGAAATCTGATAAAATATGCCATGAATGGTAGAAAGAGAAAAGTGAGTAGGATTAAACAAAAGAGAAAGAAAGAGAAGATAGAAAACCTTAATTAAGGGAGAGAAAAATTAATAAAAGAAGAGAGACATAAAATAAATTTATCAAGTTGACACATGTCAATTAGGAGGTGATAAAAAAATGGTGATGTCTAGCATTACTATTTGAAAAATTACCTCCTGGCTGTAGATAGAGTCTAAAATCAAATCAAATCACATTTAATTACGTATGGTAAATTCTTTGAACCTCCATTCTGCAGTAGCATGGGTCAATATACTCTTTGCCTTCGTTTTTTTTTTTTTTTTTTGGGTCAAATGGCTTTGCCTTCATGGATAAAAAGATTGTGCACCATTTGAAGATTCTCTAGAAGGCCACGTTACGTTTTGAAGCACTCGTTCTAGGCTCGTGAGGGCCACATTAATAGAAAGATGTTTAAAAATTTTAATATTTAGGGTGTCAACCTCCTATATTTCTAGATTTTTTTAAGACGCTTAGCACATGACTGGACTAGAAGTGCACCACTAGCTAATGCTTATGTACTAAATTAGCATCTCTTTTGCAGAATCTCTTTGGAATTGGAGTGGACTTCATCTACTATATCATGTTTATGAGACAAATATTCTTCGTAGTTCATCATCTTTTCGAGCTATTTCTCAACCTAATTTTTCTCTTATTCGTAGGACATGAATTAAGTTAATGGACTAGATAATAAAGAGTTACGAGCTCACAAATTTTCAAGGCAATTTATATCCTAACATTTTGGATTAGTAAATCTTAACTCACAAGCAATTAGACATCTTTCATATAGCTTGACGACCTAAAGTACACAAGTAACATTTGGATTAGTAAATCTTAACTCACTGTGATGCTAATTGACGAAACAAGACAAAGAACAAAAGGACTAAAGAAGCAACACATTAGAAATACTCCGCTGGTGGAACACAGAGGCCCCTCTAATACAATTGGAGGGAGCCTCATCCCCTCATAGAGGGACGGTTAGGAAGATAAGAACACCTTTTTTTTTTTTTGAGAACCATTGGAAACTGCCCCACTCAACTAACCCACAAGACATAAACTAGATTAACCACCACCCGAAGATGGAGTACGCCAGCGTCCCCTTACCTAGCCTAACAGCTGAGTTTGAACTAAAACTCCTAGGGTACAGCGGCCCGACCCAACCCCGATCCAAGACATGTACCAGGTAAGTCAAGGTATGATTTTGAGGGATGGTTAGGAAGATAAGAACACACCTTTGTTTTTCTTGAAAACCGTTGGAAACGTCACCACTTAACCAACCCACAAGACATAAATTAGATTAACCACCACCCGAAGATGGAGTATGCTAGTGTCCCCTTGCCTGGCCTAATAGCTGAGTTTGAACGAAAACCCCTAGGGTGCAGCTGCCCGATCCAAGACATGCACTAGGTAAGTCAATGTATGATTCCCCTATGACAAACACTCTGACCTTTCCGTCTTACATCCATTCACTCTCACAGGATTTGACCCAAGACCTCCCTTGAATGAAAGGGAGTCTTTACCATCTGGGACGACCCTTGGGGTCAAGATAAGAACACACCTGCATGCATAACATTAGAACTTTAAAACATATAATTAACCATGCAACATATCATGAACCAGAACGTGGACTCACAAATGAGAGTTTGAAGTACTTAGCCTTATAGAAAGCAAATGGAAGGCCCATGCTTTTCCAAGTTCAATAACCCGTTTCCAAAGATGCTTCATCCAACGTTTAACCAATAAAGCAAATGGTGTGGCTCATATTACTTATGAATGATTAACGTCGGTTAACATCTTGGCAATATTTATGATAAAAGAGTCAATAAATTACGATGACTTACTATCCAACAAATGACAACTCATTGGGACTAACCTTCTGCACGTTAGCTTTTTTCCTTTTTCTTTTTTACTAATGATGTCACTTTTGGCATATAAGAGGTGGTTGCATTTTACTAATAGGTGCTAATATTGCCTTGAATTCCATGTTATTTTCTAATATTACATAGGGAGAAATGCGGCAATGGTCCCCATTGTTTACTCAAAAGTCAGTTTAGTCTCCATTGTTTTAAAATGCTCAAAGAGGTCCCCAATGTTTGTAAACATGTTCGTTGTGGGTCCTACCGTTAAAAATATAATATAAATTCATAAAATGACTAAACTACCTCTACTTAAAAATAAAATACCCAAAATATCCCTATATTCTTCTTCCCTTCTAACCCTTCAACCCACCACCACAAGCACCACTAACCACTATAGCGAAACAGCCCCAACCCACTACCACAAGCACAGCCAACCACCACCATCCTTCCCCTGCGCGAAACAGCCCCACCCCGCGGTCCCAAGTGTCTGTTAGTGTGTATTTGTAAGTGTGTATTGGTGTGTTTTTTTTGGTATTTTTCTAGGAGTGCTTGTCTTAGTGTGTGCTTGTAGGTTTATTAGTGTGTATTTTTTGGTGTTTTTGAGTGAGATTTTGTATTTTTTGTTATTTTTCAAATTTAGCCTTGAAATATTATTTATATCTGTTAAAACTAACCAAAGTTTTAACAGTAGAGACTACAATGAGCATGTTTACAAACATTGAGAACCTTTTTGAACATTTTAAAACAGTAGGGACTAAACTGACTTTTGAGTAAACAATGGGGACTACTGGTGCATTTCTCCCTATTACATATTATGAGTGTCATGTAATGATCCCACATAAGAATCTCACTCTCACAAGAGGTATTTTTTAAATACAAGAGGTTCTTTTACCTAACAAACTAGTCTTTTGAGATTGACTCTCCCTTTGAGCTTGAGTTGTTACATTCTTGGGCTTAGTTATATTGGTATTTTCTTTGAGAGTGGACTCCATGAAGGGGAGACTATAGACTGGATTAATTTTTATCTCTCTTTGTTTTTCTTTTCTTTTTTCTCTCCCCCTTAATTAACGATTCCTATCTTCTCTTTTGTTTCCCACTTACTTTTCTCTTTCTACCATTCACTCCATATTTTTTCAGATTACTTGTCTTCTTCATGATGAATTAAATAGTTGTCGAAAATGGAAGAACAACTCTTCCTGACGAATTAAATGGACAAACATGGATATTACTTTCCAAGCTCTCAATTTTAATTTAGTTACTATTATTAATATTTGTTTTTGACAACAAATATTACTAACTTACTCCTGATTTTTATTTTTCACATTTTTGTTAACTACGTTGAATTTTTGGCTCAATCTTAAATTATAATGGCATCTTCAGCTACTACTATGTGATCCATTTACCCTTTTTTATTTCCTTCTTTTTCCTTTTTTTTTTCTTTTTCTTTTTCTTTTGGGATTGTATGGATGCGGATATTCTATGTAATGGAGTTTAGGGCTTTGGAAGGGATTTCGGGTTTCATTTTCTTGTCTAGGGTACCCATGCGTATAGATATATATTTGTTTCAAATCCTAAATTATATATTGATTTTTTTCTAAATAAGTCATTTTGTGTATTTAAGGAGCTAAAATTAATAAATAAAATTTCATATTTAGTACATTTATATGTAAGGGATATATTTCTCCCTTATTCCATTATTTTCACGATTAAAATTGAAAAGAGTAACTTATTTGAAATTGATACTTACATTAGTATGCAAAGTCAAATGAGGAGAATATCTAATATGCAATTCAGAAATTATGTATATTTTTTGTTGCTAGAGAACTTAATTCTCTATATATTTAGTGACATCTAATACAATTTATGTTTAAAATTATATGGGGTTTAATCATTTATAGCTGTAAATAGAATAAGCATTGCATATGCTCAAATGTGTGCTGTTTTTGTCAACGAAAATTGATAATATATTAACATTTTTTTTCTATTTTCGGCAATTATCAATTTGTCTTAAAAAAGAAAAGAAATCTGATAAAATATGCCGTGAATGATAGAAAGAGAAAAGTGAGTAGGATTAAACAAAAGAGAAAGAAAGAGAAGATAGAAAACCTTAATTAAGGGAGAGAAAAATTAATAAAAGAAGAGAGACATAAAATAAATTTATCAAGTTGACACATGCCAATTAGGAAGTGATAATTAGGTGATAAAAAATGGGTGACGTCTAGCATTATTATTTAAAAAATTACCTCCTGGCTATAGATAGAATCTAAAATCAAATCAAATCACATTTAATTACGTATGGTAAATTCTTTGAACCTCTATTCTGCAATAGCATGTGTCAATATACTCTTTGCCTTCGATTTTTTTTTTTTGGGTCAAATGGATTTGCCTTCATGGGTAAAAAGATTGTGCACCATTTGAAGATTCTCTAGAAGGCCAGGTTACGTTTTGAGGCACTCCTTCTAGGCTCGTGAGAGCCACTTTAATCGGGAGACGTTTAAAAATTTTAATATTTAGGGTGTCAACTTCCTATCTTTCTAGATTTTTTTAAGACGCTTGGCACATGACTGGACTAGAAGTGCACCACTAGCTGAAGCTTATGTACTAAATTAGCATCCCTTTCGCAGAATCTCTTTTGAATTGGAATGGACTTCATCTACTATATCATGTTTATGAGACAAATATTCTTCGTAGTTCATCATCTTCTCAAGTATTTCTCAACCTAATTTTTCTCTTATTCGTAGGACAGGAATTAAGTTAATGGACTAGATAATAAAGAGTTACGAGCTCACAAATTTTCAAGGCAATTTATATCCTAACATTTTGGATTAGTAAATCTTAACTCACAAGCAATTAGACATCTTTCATATAGCTTGACGACCTGGAGTGCACAAGTAACATTTGGATTAGTAAATCTTAACTCACTGTGATGCTAATTGACGAAACAAGACAAAGAACAAAAGGACTAAAGAAGCAACACATTAGAAATACTCCGTTGGTGGAACACAGAGGCCCCACTAATACAATTGGAGGGAGCCTCCTTCCCTCATAGAGGGATGGTTAGGAAGATAAGAACACACCTTTTTTTTTTTCTTGAAAACCGTTCAAAACATCCCCACTCAACTAACCCACAAGACATAAACTAGATTAACCACCACCAGAAGATGGAGTACACCAGTGTCCCCTTGCCTGGTCTAACAGTTGAGTTTGAACTAAAACTCCTAGGATGCAGCAGCCCATCTCAAGACATGCACCAGGTAAGTCAATGTATGATTATGAGGGATGGTTAGGAAGATAAGAACACACCTTTTTTTTTCTTGAGAACCGTTGGAAACGTCCCCACTCAACCAACCCACCAGACATAAACTAGATTAACCACCACCCGAAGATGGAGTACGCCAGTGTCCCCTTGCCTGGCCTAACAGCTGAGTTTGAACTAAAGCCCCTGGGGTGCAGTGGCCTGACCCAAGACATACACCAGGTAAGTCAATGTATGATTCCCCTCTGCCAAACACTCCAGCCTTTCCGCCTTACATCCATTCACTCTCACAGGATTTAAACCCAAGACCTACCTTGAATGAAAGATAGTTTTTATCATCTGGAACGACCCTTGGGGTCAAGATAAGAACACACCTGCATGCATAACATTAGAACTTTAAAACATATAATTAACCATGCAACATATCATGAACTAGAACGTGGACTCACAAATGAGAGTTTGAAGTACTTAGCCTTATAGAAAGCAAATGGAAGGCCCATGCTTTTCCAAGTTCAATAACCCGTTTCCAAAGATGCTTCATCCAACGTTTAACCAATAAAGCAAATGGTGTGGCTCATATTACTTAACCGTAAGTTAATATATAACAAGGCCAACTAAATCTACGGAGAGGATTATAAGGGCAGCTTCCAAATAGACTTGAATACCTTAGTCAAGTCATCCCCTCCTTCAATAAAATCAAGATAATTGTGCCAATTTTCAAGCTCTGCAACATTGAGGGGATCTTAGAATCGAAATCTTTAGCTTTCTTATACGGCTTTTCTCTGATGGCAATATACTTCTCCAACTCCTCAGCATCTTTTAAGCTCACATTTAAAGGTTTAGAAGACGGTTTTACACCATTGGGATTAACCTCTCCCTCACTTCCTTGACCACCAGCTTCTGGTTCGGCAGCAGTTCGCAGCTCTGATAAAGGTCGACTTGCAAATAACTCCTTGAAACTATTAAAAAAAAGGATCATAACAGTTAATAAACCACAAACAAATGTACAGTTAATCATGACCAGCATCATCTATAAAGCACTAAAACTGATTCACACAAAGAACTAAGAGAGCCAAAACAATGAGAAATTCAAATATATGGAGAACACATAGCTCAACTAACCTAAAGTTCTGTATAACAACGTATTTTAAATAAGTAAATGATTAATACAATAAAGTAATATCAAATGCAGAAGTTGATCACCTATCAAATACACACACTTATTGTCCCCTATTGTAAATAAGTTAGAAATTTGTTAATGAGCTCCAGAAATAAGAGAAGCCACATAAACCCCAGGAACTGGGTTGGGCCACAAGAGGCAAAGAAAGAAGACAGGAAAATAAATGGCAAGAATTCGGTTGGTGGTACAGAGCAAGAATCAGAATCCTTCCTCCAAAATTGGACACAAGCATGAGCACAAGAGATGCAAAACATTTGAAGCTAAAGTCAAGATGCTAAATCACAGCTTTATACTAAAAGGAGATCAGAAGCAAATAGAAGCATTCAGAAAATTTATAATTACCCTTCAAAACAGCGATCTAATTGCTGATTTGGATTCTCCAGCACGTGTGTATAGAGCATGGCAACACGGGGCCAATCTTGCTGTGTGTACTCGTATTCAATATATTTGTCCCAGAGTGCGAAAGATAGATAGTCTGTTCCAACATAAGCTAATCCTCTCTCAAATAGCCTGAAAACCATGAGTATGGAAAATGATCATACCTTGTTTAAACACAAGCAACGCTATTTCATGAATTTACAGGGATGCAAGACAACAGAATCAATGGTCAACAGCAACCACTCAAAGGAGCACTCGACACTTTCAAACTTAGGCACAAATATGCTGCATTTACCTTCCTCAAAATATCACACAGTATCCGTGAAACGGAGCAGAGATAAGAGGCCATCTAGCCTTACTGGACGAGACCTCCTCAGCAGCAAATTGTCAATAGACCCTTCTAAACCATGAGCACCATCTGCACTGATCATTAGGCTTCCACCGGGAAGCGCGAAGACAAGTTCAGTAGCAAACAAACAAGCAACCATATGCGGACTCAAGTTTCAAAGCAGAGGAGAAGAAGAAGAAAAGAAGTCAATAGACCCTTCTAAACCATTAAAAATAGAAGAAAAGACTACCCCCACAGATTGAACAGTCATTGATACTGGAATCACTCACATAACATTTGCACCACTGATACACATCAAACTAGGGTGCAAAGTAGATGCAATCAAGGACAGCGGATTCTCTAATCAAATAAGCAATACCTTCTATAATGGTCTACGACCCAAATATGTTGGACCATTATGAATTATCAAGTGTCGATGAAATTAAAATCTTCGAATCAAAACCAAACAACTTATGAATTCAGCACAAGTCATATATCATGAGTACATACCGGCACCATCCACAGAGTCATGAACAGCTGTAGTCTGTAGATCCATGAGCACCATCTGCACTGATCCCATTTTCAGCTATGCTACCTGATGCAACATCTTTCAGTATTTCATTAATGTTTTCACTATTTATGGAAGCGTTATACTTAGCAATATGAGAAGAACCCGAAAATGCATTAGCTGAACTGGAAAAATTCTCGGCGGCGGCATCTGCCGTATGAGTAGCGGCTTCTTGTTGGATTAAATTAACATTTGTACTATCCACAATTCCAGCGCCAACATTAGGATCGTAATCAGTGGAATCAGCTGCAACTGCGGTAGCAGAAGAAGTAGTTACATCTCCCGTGGTTGCTGCATTAGGAGTTTCTGCCAAATCAGTTGTTTTCTCCCACATCGGTTGTCCATCAAATGTATTTTCGCTTTATATTACTTTACCCAGAAGGCCCACGGCGAATAGTACGGTCATAGTAGCACGGGTAACAACCCACATCACCTTCCTGTCAGTGCCTGTTGTGCAACAATAATTACTAAACAGACGGAGATGTCGGGTTGTAGCTCAAACTCCATTGCATCATAATCTTTTCTTCTTATTTTTTAAGGAAAAAAGAGCCGAAAAAAAAAACATGAGTTTTTGGATCCATCTAGCGGGACTGATGGTTATTATAGGGATTTTTTTAATGGTTATATATAAATAATAATAAAAAGTGAAATTTTATTAATTATACTACTTTCATGAGCGATAATTATTTTTCTCTTCTCCTTCTCTTGGCTATTTATTTAACTACATTTAAATAAATTTGAAAGTAGCCCCTTTATTTATAGTTGAAAATTTATCGTGGCTGTGAGAGGAGCTACAATATTTGAGAAGTGGCATTTTGTAAAAAAATATAATTGCAATAACGCATGATATTTTACTAGTTATGTTAGTAATCACGACGTTGTTTTTCTTCGTAAAAAATGTCTACATACATTACTGGTGTAACTCTTTTAATGAGATTATACCCTGTATTACAATTAGTATTTTTATGTGGCCAACATATAGACCAAGCACACATGTTATATAAATTAGTTCACAAAACATAACAAGTTACTTATGAGAATCAATCAATACGAGAAATTGCTTATTTATTTTTAAATTTCTAGTGAAACATAATATTTACGATAGAGACCTATTATAATTTTGTTAATTTTAAAGGAACTGAACCATGGACATGTAATTATTTAAATTAGCGCAACATGTAAATCGAGAATTTCAAGGTTCCAAAAATACTAAAAACAATGAAGAAAGAAAAAGAAAAAAACAAAAGAGCCAAAGTATGAAATCCACTAGTATATATATGGATTAAAAATAGCCTAATAACTTCATGATATTATAAGGGAGATCGATAGTGGTGATGCGATTATACATTTATAATTAAAAATTTTAAATTATTAAATGTGAAGATCAAATTATCGCATAATAACTTCAACACTATTAACCTCCTCTAAACATTACTACATTACTAGGAATCAAAAAATGAAGCTGCGAGTTCAAGTCCCGCCAGTCCCGACGGATTCACTACAATTTTGGAAGGGTAATGAGTGCCTATAAGTACTTTAATTGTTATGTTATAATTGGAAGTGAAACGAGAAGATTGCATTATAATTGTTATTTATCTGAATCCTAACACTTTCAAGTTGCCTCCTATTATTGTTATTAGTATTCGATGTTGATGTGCTGGACAGAGTGGGAGAGATGCCTCATGCTGCTCTGATTATGGTTTTTTTTGCTAAATATTTTGGTCATTTCTTATTACGTTGTTGACGTAGTTGGTTTAACTCATTTATTAGACAAACTTCTTTCCCACATCGGAGCTTTACTAAAGCAAACAGTTTGATAAATAATCCGGTGAAGCTTGTGTAACTGCCGAGCCCAGTGATGTGGGCTTGTAACCTGTATGGGGACCTTAAAATGGTAGGAATTTGGGACTTAAAATGCATTAGATTTATTAAATGTTTCTTATTATCAATAAAAGAAAAAAGAGCTACAATCCAAAACATCACCAAAGCTTCCAATTAAACTACTATTTTTTCATTTAATTTTATTCGCCATAGTTATCATGATATAACAAACTATATAATATTATATAAAATAATTTATTAAATATTTCATATTATCAATAAAAGAAAAAAGAGCTACAATCCAAAACATCACCGAAGTTCCCAATTGAACTATTATTTTTTCATTTGATTTTATTCGCCATAGTTATCATGATATAACAAACTATTTAATATTATATAAAATAAAAAAACCTTTTCTAAACGTCACTAATTTTTTTGTATTTAACTCAGACAAAGAATTCTTATGGAAAAGCCTTTGAGTAATTTAAAAAACTTGTTAGGCATGTTGGACATAAGCCGTTGATTGTTTAGTCTTAAAACCAAAGGCGTGGTTTCTCAAACAATTTGAGAACAGTTTTAAAAACTTGTAGATGTCACTAATTTTTCTACATTTAACTCAGACAAAAAATTCTTATGGAAAAAGCCTTTGTCTAATTTTAAAATTATTAAATCGTTAAAGAAAGATCAGTTAACGATAATTGTCATATACTATGTCAACACATATGAGCTAATATGTAATTTAGTATGATAAAAAGTAATACCGGACCATTTAGATATGTACCCTTAAGTAAATAAGTTAAACTCCAAAATTTATTTAGAGACGAATATTTATATCACCAACATCCTATATATATATATAAAGACCTTTATAAGTTTGGCCTGTGATTTCCCTGAGAAAAATTCGCCTTCTCCTATTCTTGTGCTCCTAGCATAAGCCTGGGTAGATAATTGAATTCCAAATGAATAGCCCATTGGGTCATATACTATTTCTGCTAAACTTTGCGACATGTGTATCGGGAAACTAATATGTGCGTCGACTGACTAATAAATTTTGCCTTGATCCATCCTATTGCAGGTTTTGTGCTCGATGACCCGCTTGATAATATCCTCAGCCTCTTGGATAGAGACAGTAGAGGGGTTACATCCCCTCGCTTTGTCCGAATGTAACTGGCTTAACCTCTCTCTCAACAAAAAATATACTCTTTATGTATGTATTATCATGAAGTTTTGAACTCTTTTTGTATGTATTATGATGAAGTTTTGAGTAGGTCTACAACGCCACGGAAGGATCATGTAATATTAGGATACTCTTATATAACTTGTATAGAGTCGAACTTTCATTTTTTCAATTTTATTCTCTGGCTTTGCCTTCATAGAGAAAAAGATTATGCACCTCTAGAAGGCCACGTGTTGTGAGAGTATCATGTTGGGTTTACGCATTCTTTCTAGGCTCGTCAGGGCCACATTAATAGAGAGACGTTCGAAAAGTTTAATGTTTAAGGTGTCAATCTCCTTTCTTTCTAGATTTTATTGAGACACGTGGCAAATGACTGGACTAGAAGTGCACCACTAGCTAATGCTTATGTACTAAATTAGCATCTCTTTTGAATTGGAATGGACTTCATCTACTATATCATGTTTATGAGACAAATATTCTTCGTAGTTCATCATCTTCTCAAGCTATTTCTCAACCTAATTTTTCTCTTATTCGTAGGACATGAATTAAGTTAATTGACTCGATAATAAAGAGTTACGAACTCACAAATTTTCAAGGTAATTTATATCCTAATTGTCAAGTCCAACATAAGTTTACAGTTAGCTTAGTTCAATATTCTAAAATCTCTCTTATCATATAGTTGGCATACTTTCCTGTAGGTCCAAGACTTCTTCAAACTATTTGTAGATAAGCACACAGCTGTCCAATGTAATCTTTTGTAACTGAAATATGCTTCATCATGTGTATTTATAGAATGAATGAGAAGATGAGAATTTTACAAGGAAATCAAATCTTACACTAATGCCAACTAATTTAGCTACTTTGTTTCTTTGTAGTTAATGGTTATGTACGTCATTTTTAAAATTAACAATAATTTATTATTGTCTATTGACATGAGAAAAAGAGACAAATATACATACAAATTGTCTTATGAATCAAACTTTTCGAAGCTTTATGATGCCGTATTTTACGGGAATAAATTCAGGATTTACGGATCTTTATACCAAAATTACAAGAAAAACGTACTGTTGAAAGTACGAATATATTTAACTCACCTGCACATTCACCCATGATCTTTTTTGACTCACCTTCATTTTTTGGTACTTTTACTATATTCCATTTGGTTTTATTCGCCATACTTGTATAATATAAAAGACTATATACTATATGAAATAAAATCTTATAGATATCACTACTTTAATTTTCTGAACTTAACTCAGATGAAGAATTCTTATAGAAACGCCTTTGACTAATTTTAAATATGTGCTAGGCACATTGCTGCACCATAAAGTTTGTAATCTTACGTTAAATTCAATGTAGTGTAGTTTTAGTTGAGTTTTTGTCATTAAAAAAAAACAGAGGTCAACACGCATAAGCTGAGTAATCGTGAATCTGGTATCTACTATTGTGTAAATGTCTAGAAGACTTTGACTAATTACATGGTTATTGACCTCAAGGAGGTAATTTAATGGTGGAATGGTTGAAATATCGGTGTAAGACTTGTTCATGTATCGAGTTTGAATAAGATTTAGAGTCAATTTTCTTGAACCGGTCCAAATATATCTTTTGTTTGATTAATTCGAACAAAACATATAGACGGTGTTGCCAATTCAACCATTAAATTCTTTTTCCTATTTATTAATAGGTCAGGACGGGTATTCGTGAGTTTTTTAATATTTAATAGATTCGGATTTATTAAGCAAAATCTAAACCCGAAGGGTTTCCATCACGGGTTTAATAAAATATAATTTCAATGACTCCAAATTTGATTTTATAAATTTTAGGAAAAAACTGACTCGTTGCCATTTCTAGTAGTTGGTTTAATTCATTCATTAGACACAATTCTTCTCCCACATCGGAGATAACTAAAGCAATTTGCATCATAAATGGTCAGGCGAACCACGCACGTTCGCCGAGCTCAGTGATGTGGGCTTGCAACCTAGATGTGGGCATGAATGTGATGGAACGTTGGGATATAAAATTTCAAACTTTATTTCATTTGGTTTTATTCGCCATTATGATATAAAAAGACTATATTACTATATGGATTACTTCATTCCATTTGATTTTATTCGCATAAGATATAAAAAGATTATATACTATATGGAATAAAAACTTCTTGATATCACTAATTGTGCAGCCTACACAACTTTCTCAATGCCCCAATTGAACAGTCATTTTTTTGTACTTTTATTTCATTCCATTTAGTTTTATTCATCATACTCGTATGATATAAAAGACCATAAGTCGTATGATATAAAAGACCATAAGCTATATGGAATAAAACTTCTTAATATCACTAATTTTTCTGCATTTAACTCACACGAAGAATTCTTACAGAAAAGCCTTTGACTAATTTTAAATATGTGTCAGGTACATTGTTGCAGCACAAAGTTTGTAATCTTATGTTGAATTCAATGTAATGTAGTTTTAATTGAGTTGTCGTTGTCAAAAAAAATTAATAAATAAATAAAATAAAATTTAGAGGTCAACATATTGAAGCTGAGTAATCGTGAAATTATTATTGTGTAAATGTCGAGAAGACTTTAACTAGTTACATAATTATTGACCACAAGGAGGTAATTTAATGGTGGAATGGTTGAGCGTCGGTATGAGACTTGTTCATGTATGGAGTTTGAATAAGACTTGGAGTCAATTTCTCGAACCAATTTAAATATACGTTGGCGTACATCACCAATGTCCTAATCGAACCGTCATTTTTTGGTGCTTCTACGTCATTCCATTTGGTTTTATTAGCCATACTCGTATGATATAAAAGACTATATACTATATGGACTAAAAATTTATAGATATCACTAATTTTTCTGCATTAAACTCAGATGAAGAATTCTTATGAAAAAGCTTTTGATTAATTTTTAATATGTGCTAGCACATTGCAGCACCTCGAAATTTGTAATCTTACGTTGAATTCAATATACTCATTCTGTATGTCTTAATTATTATCATGAAGCTCCGAGTAGATCTACAATGCTTAAGGAAGGATTATATAATATTAGGATACCCTCTACGTTTTGAAGCACTCCTTCTAGGCTATGTTCAAAAAGTTTAATAGTTAGGGTCTCAATCTCCTATCTCTCTAGATTTTATTAAGAAGCGTGGCTAATGACCTGATGCTTATGTACTAAATTAGAATCTCTTTTGTATTGGATGAATCCAACAATGAAAAATGGACTTCGTCTACCATATCATGTTTATGAGACAAATTAATATTCGTCCTAGTTCATCATGTTCTCAAGCTATTTAATTCTCAAGTTAATTTTTCTCTTATTTGTAGGACAAGAATTAAGTTAATTGACTAGATAATAAAGAGTTACGAGCTCTCAAATTTTCAAGGTAATTTATACCCTAATACCAACTAATTTAACAAGTTTGTTTCTTTGTAGTGAATAGTTATGTACGACATTTTTAAAATTAACGATAATCTTTATTATTGAGAAAAAGAGACAAATATACATACGAATTGACTTATGAATCAAACTTTTCGACTTGTGTTCCTCATGTTTCCGGGAGATGATAAATAAAATAAAACATCCCTCAATACACTCAATAGCTAACTATACAACGCGGAGAGCGCAATTACCTGGTATGTTTACGGAATCAGCTCAATCAAATTAATGTAACAGTCAAATCAATCCTGGGACTAGCAGCGCTGGGTTATTATATTGAGATCGATATTCCTGGAATGGTTCTGATTTTCCTTGGCCAATTAATGTCAAATCTGTAACCTGAAATAGAAAAATGAACCATCAAGTATTATCCACCAATCAAATAAATACTTGTTGAGTAATAATAACAAATCCTCCAACTGTCCACCCCACTGCATGCTGCTTTAGTTTTGTAAGAATTGAATGAGCCTTTCATGAATTCATCGTTGGCACTCTTATCACAAGAGCAGACGGCGTGAAAGTTCGAGTAAGACCACCAATCATTATTTAATTTAATTTTCAACAAAATGCATGCTTAAAGATGACGAAGTGGAGAAATAAAGTGTAACGCCCCCAAAATTCACTATGGTGAACTCAAGAACGCGACTGCAATAAGCCTAAGAAGGTTGCCTTCCTAAGACATCAAGACTACTTGCCACACATATAATTAACATTAACCCATATAGCATAAATCACATTGCACTCTAAGATGAGCATATTATAGCTCCAAAATACGTTCTCATTGAAAAATTTAGGATCATACTATAATATATATTAGCCTTAATTCGAAATCAATCCACAATCTCACTGATAGACACTAGCGCCAGAAGCCTCTCTAAGTCCAAGTTTATTTCCCACTCTGCAAAATAAAGCATAAAATGAAAGTGAGCTAAACAATGCTCAATAAGTGAGAATACCATCCGCTTGTTCAGAGGAACGTATTATTGACAATATTATTTTGGATGTTAGGGGGAAAATTTGTATACAAAGTAAATATAGAGATAATTTAGATAATAGTATTTTGTGTACAAACTGAAACATCAGCTTCTTTTGAACTGATTGTTATCTCTTGTATCTGTTTTTAAGGTTGGAATGAAATGACTTACTTGCCTAGCAAAAAAAAAAGTGAGAATACCATAAGGAAGAAAAGAAGGAAACAAAAGCTAATAACTTTAGAATGTTAGATGATTTACAAATAATCATATATAAGATTAATTAAGTTGTTATTAGAACTAATAGAGTAAATCTAAAGTACGAAAACAAAATAATTGTAGACTAAAAATACCATGTTAAGACCGCACCGTCATTAAAACAAGCGAGTTTATGACAATCATATGAATCTCATAAATGTTAAAGACATAAGGTATGATGTGTGATAAAAATTATTTTTATGAAAACATAATTTGTCTTATAGAAGAACTAAGAAAAGTTATTATGAAAGACCCCAATACAATAAAGATACAATAAACAACTGACAAAGAACAAAACACAAGGCACCTTATACCAAATCATAGATCAATATGAGTTGGAGAGTGAAAAGCGATATTACAAGAATTCAACCATTAAAATCTTTTTTCACTCACCTGCACATTCACCCATGATCTTCCTTGAAAATGGAAGAAAAATCCAAAACCAAAGGCTTTCTCTTTTTTCGATTCTTCTTGACACAAAATGAAAATCAGCCAAGCAAAACAAAAGCTCAAGATATTTATGTATATTTTGTTAGAATTAGAAAATAACCCCAATAGTTTGGTAATCTCTATTTTGACCACACTTCTACTCCCACATCGGAGGTTTACTAAGTAATCCGCTTCATAAATAATCAGGTGAACAGCAAGTACCTGTCGTGCCCATTGATGAGGCCTTATAACCCAAACGGGGGGCATCAAAATAACAAGCTTTTGGGATGTTATTTTTTGTTGTTGTTATATTTGAGTAATGAACATTATAATGTCAAAAAAAAAGAGGAAAGGATTACACAATCTGATCAGTGCTCCCAATAGAATTGTTATTTTTAAATACTTTTACATTATTTCATTTGATTTTATTTACCATACTCGTCATGATATAAGGGCAACTCTTACTTTATTTCATTTGGTTTTATCCGTCATACTCGTCATGATATTATCCACCATACTCGTCATGATATAAGGGCAACTCCTACTTTATTTTTTTTGATTTTATCTGTCATACTCGTCATGATATAATGGCAACTCTAACAGACTGTCTACTTTTTCTCTATTTTATTTCATTTGGTTTTATCTGCTATACTCGTCATGATATAAGGACAACTCCAATAGACTCTCTATTTTTTCTTCATAATAGAGAGTGAAATTGGTGACTCTTTACTTTTATAAACTCTTTATCTTAATTTTACTCCAACAACACTCTATATTTGTTATTCTCTATTCAATTTCACCAATTTCATAGTCTCTATAAGGAATTCATCTACAAGTGAAAATAAAATATAAATAAATTAAATTCCACATATTATAATATTGAATTCCAACTTTTAAAGCAGAAAAATAATTTATAATTTAAATTAAGAAAACACACCCAAAGTAGTACGTCTTCAAACACCCCCTGCCCGTTTCCTTCTTCTTCTACCTTCAGCTTCCTTTTGTTCTATGTCAACCATTATTTACAATTTTGAGGTGAGTTGTTCTTTGTCTTAGACTTCTTTTTCTTCCATTTTTTATTTTCTTCTCGTTTCTTTTCTTGACATCAAATTTCTATTTTTAGAAATGGTTTAATCCCTAAATCTTTATTTACAAAACTCTGTTTTTTTGGGTTAAAACATATGCTTTGGATTAAGTTTTTGACTTTTGGTGAAGTTGAGAGTGAAATGGCGAGCAATAAAATTTCTCCAAACCTGGCGAGGCATTGCAGTTGGATGACGAGCCAACAAAAGTTGGCGAGACGAGTGGCGAGTTTGTTGGAGCAAAAAAATGAATTTTGTATCGCTACTTTAGCTACGAGGAAGAATAGCAAGCCTGTTGGACTTGCTCTAAGGGCAAGTCCAACAAGCTTTCTATCTTTTCTCCGTAATAAATAACGAAATTAATGATTCTCTATTTTAATTTTACTCCAACAACACTCTCTACTTGACTATCTATCTTTTTCTTTTCACCTTTCTTTTCCCACTTCCCCATTCATTTTCAGCCACCATTGTTGACTTTACTTGTCCTTTCCCACTTTTTCCTTACCTTTTCAACTACTGCTCTGTAGATAGCGAGCATGAAATCCTCGCTGAATGCAGCGAGCAAATGGCACCAACTGGCGAGCTATCTAATCTGGCGAGATCATTTGGCTAGTTTGTTGGAGTATATTTTTTTAAGTTGACTCTCTACTTTGGCAAAAAAGTCAAAGTAGAGAACTTGTTGGACTTGCTCTAAGAGACTATATAATATTATATGGGATAAAAACTTCTAGATGTCACTATTTTTTTTTGCATTAAGCTCATACAAACAATTCTTATGGAAAACCCTTTTGACGTATTGTATAAAAGACTATAATACCATATGAAATAAAAACTTTAGATGTCACTAATTTTTTTGCATTAAACTCGAACAAAGAATTCTAGCGGAAAAACCTTTGACTAATTTTAAATATGTGTCAGGCATATTATTACACCACAAAGTTTGGAATCTTAGTTGAATTCAATGTAGTGGCCTTTGACTAATTTTAAATGTGCAAAGCACATTGCTGCACCATGAAATTCTACTCAGACGAAGAACTCTTATGGAAAAGTCTTTGACTAATTTTAAATGCGTCGGACATATTGTTGCACCACAAAATTTGAAATCTTACGTTGAATTCAATGTAGTGGCCTTTGACTAATTTTAAATGCGCCAACCACATTGCTGCACCATAAAGTTTGTAATCTTACATTGAATTTAATGTAGTGTAGTTTTAATTGAGTTTTATGGATGAAGGATATAACCAAAAGTTAACATAAGGTATCGATCATATGGTATGGAGACACGAACAGAGTGGCCAAAACGGGACACATAACTACCCACAAGGAGAGGTATACACACATGATAATTTATACACCAGAGATAACTGAAAATAGCATAAAAGAATTATTCACAACGACGTCCATATCTATATAAAAGGAAGAGGTGTAGCCACCACAAAGTACAAGGCTAATCATAGAGCATCGAATGAACCACAAAATTTATAATCTCGCGTTGAATTCAATGTAGTGTAGTTTTAATTGAGTTTTCTTTATCAGAATAAAAAATAATGATAAATAAATAATTAATTAGAAGTCAACACGTATAAGTTGAGTAATCGTGGAGCTATTGCGTAAATGCCAAGAAGACTTTGACTAGTTACATAATTATTGACCCCTGATATGAGATAAATTCCCGACCCCAGGTGCAATTACCAAAATATCCTTAAGATGGAATATACAGGGAAGGCCCTCGGCCCGAGGCCAACCTCCTCAAGGCCCAAGGTCATAGATGTCATGACTACTGAGTATTTGGAGAGCCCGGTCAGAGAATACATCCCAAATATATCGGGAAAAAAGTTGTTATAACTAACTCTGACACAATTACAGAGAAAGAGATAAGAGAGAGAAAACAGAATCTCATACAAAGGTATAAATAACACTCACATATTCAAAAAAAGGTAACTTATACATTTCATACACTTTTTTTAAAAAAAGATGGTGTACCAAAAGCCACGTGCATAAAAGGTAAAGATTTTTGCTTGATCCTAAATAGGTACATTATCTCAACTCATTAACTAGGCATGGTAGCTTTGTGCAGCACATGAAAACGTAGAAACCAGAGATTAGTGAGTTGCAGATTAGCGAAGCACAATAACGAGCGTCTCAGCGGTGCTTGGGATAGAAACAAGTGTATTTCCTCTCTCTCACCAAGAATGGAGCAAGATAGGTCTTACACAGGTTGAAAACGTTGTTATTACAGCAGCCAAGTGAATTTGAAGCGACTCAGCGGCGCTCCCGCTCTGAAGTGTCTCAGCGGCGCTCCCCCTTTGAAAGAGCTCTCCAGCTTCATGTGGCTGCAAACCCTTTACTACATTAACTTCACTCAACAGATCTATCTTTGGCTCTGACCATGAAGACTACTTTCTTCATTTTCCTATTTCAACCATCTCCAAGTTCCGAGGATGTCTTGGACCAAGCAATAAATCATCATGAGTTCTCTAATGTCAACGAGATCTGTTCACCTTTTTGAGAGAATCTTGACCTTGTGAGGTTTAAGAGCCTTATTTTGCTTTCTTGTGGCAGATCTCGTGGTATGTTTAATTTGTTTATGTCATGTTTTTGACCCAAAAAAAAAACTAGGCACATTATATTTGGACAAGGAAAAATGGTTTAACAAGAAATCAAATTATTTGTGTCCATTATCTCAACTAATAGAAGGGTCAAGCTCGATAGTAAGAATGGTCAATCCAAGAACTTAATAATAGAAATTCAATTGAGTCGACGACTAAATGGGAACTAAGGAAGCTGAGATTAACACAATAAACGGAATAGAAGCGAGACTAAATTACGAAGCTAAATTATATGGGATATAAGAATGTAATCGTAACTAAAATAACTAAACACAAGCTTATTCACATGGATATGGAAATGCAATAAGGGGTGAAGTAAGTTTTATGCATAAAGGATATAACCAAAAGTTAACATAAGGAATCGATCATATGGTATGGAGACGCGAACAGAGTGACCAAAACGGGACACATAACTACCCACAAGGAGAGGTATACACACATGATAATTTATACACAAGAGATAACTGAAAATAGCATAAAAGAATTATTCACAACAACGCCCATATCTATATAAAAAGAAGAGGTGTAGCTACCACAAAGTACAGGGCTAATCATAGAGCATCGAATGACATAACCAGGAATAAAATATAAGGCTAGCCATATGAACACATAAACAAAAGGCCAAAGCAAAAGATCTTATATAACATAGGAAGCTACAAATGATATAGTTGAATCAAGAACGAGGTCAAACACAAGGACACAAAAACGGCTTGTTTATGAATAAGATGAATAGACAACCATAAGCTGTGACTGTATTTACCCTTGAAACGCCGCTCAAAAAGTGAATACTAAGCCCCCACTAGGCAAAACACAAGGTGAGTACTAAGCCCTCATCACCAGGCGATAGGTGCACCCCTTACATGTATACACAAATACGCAGCTTACGATTATGAACAAATGATAAACCAAACAAATGTAGGAGTATATACACGTAGCACTTAACGAAGTGGAGTGGGATAAGCTTCCAAAGCAAGAGTAAGGTAAGAAAATATGACCGCAGTGTTAATTGGATAGAATCCAAGTCAATACCCAATACCTAATGAATATCAATCTTTAGAAAATAAGCAAACAGGGTAACTAAAACTAAGCACAAGGCTAAACAAATATAGACTCACTTCCGAGTAGTTTAAATGGGGTAGCTATACTTAAGAGTTCACTTAAGATTGGGGTCAACTCATGTTATTTACACATTAAAAAAGGAATAATTTCCCAAAGAAATTCATGATATACATACAAGAGCTATTATCAACAAAAATGAAATATAGGAGCAAAAGAAAATTCAGCTTGTAACAAAGCAAAAGGGATGTCAGGTTTCTGTTATAAAATCTGGGGAGACCATGAAATGATGCGGAAATCAGACTTCACGATACACACACGATCAGAAGTGACGCGTTAAAGAAAATCGAATTCAAAATCCAAAAATAATTCATCAGATTATTTCGAAAGAGAAATAGAAGAATTAAACAAAAGAGGACATGGCGAAAATTATTCCTCACTTTACCTTGTCAAAGCTCCAAAAAAAAAAATTCATACGCATCAAAACCCTAGGCCACTTTCACAACCACACCACACAAATCGTTATAAAAACTATCCATTCATCATGTTATTACTTGGCTATGGAATCATTAAAAAACAAAAAACAAAAAAAAAACAAAAAAAAATTGATGTTAAACTCCAAAAATTGCACATTCACTCATGATCTTCCTTGAAAATGGAAGAAAAATCCAAAACCAAAGGGCTTTCTCTCTCTCTCACTCTCTTTCCTCTCTCGATTCTTCTCGACACAAAATGAAAATCAGCCCCCCAAAACAAAAGCTCAAGATATTTATGTATACTTTGTTAAAATTAGAAAATAACCCCAACAGTTTGGTAATCTCTATTTTGACACATTTTTTCTCCCACATCGGAGGTTTACTAAAGCAATCAGCTTGATAAATAATCAGGTTAAGAGGAGGAGGCCGCCGAGCTCGTCTATTTCGGCTTGTAATCCAAATGGGGCAATTAAAATAACAGGATGTTGGGATATAAGTATGTTACATTTGAATATTAGACATTACAATTTAAAAAAAAAAAACTTAAAAGGAGAAGGGAATATGCAGTCGGCTAATTGTTTCAATGTAGTGTAATTTTAATTAAGTTTTTCATCATATAAAGAAAAAAAATTAGAGGTCAACACGTATAAGCTGAGTAATCGGAAGTTATTGTTGTGTAAATATAGAGCTGGCAAATTAGAAATGGAGCAATTTCAGTCATTACTCTTTGTAAGCAAAATTCTGTGCACAGTCATCTTCTCCATGGTAAAGACAATAATAATCTACCACAAATCAATACTAATGGAGGCAATCATAGTATATTTCAAAGTTTAAGGATCTCAATTAGGGTCCATCTAAAACACGTATACCGAATTGTGCAGCTGTCTAGCGTGAGACCCACACTTATATGGGAGCACACATGTTAGAAAACAATGGGTATTTTTTTAAAAAGGATTCCCTCAATCAAATATTGTGTATCACAAAGATAAAAACAAGCACACAATTGTTGAGAGATCAATAAATACTGGAGAAAGTATAAAAAATTCTACTTTACCATTGTTTGCTTTTGCAACACGTACATTTTCATTTCATACTAAAGAAAACTTATTTGTGTTGCCACTTTGAAGCTCCCCTCCTGACATCTAAACAGGCTTCTCCGAGCCCATTCTACAGGAAAATTAGTTTGAGTGTCAGAGCCTTCTCCCAATATTTACAGATCAAACCGCTAAACAAAAAGTGAGTGACAAAAACGAAGAGAGGAAGACAGAAAACAACATAACCACGGCACAAAATGCTGAAGGGCAAAAAAACTACAACTTGAGAGCAAGACGAGATTAAAAGAGGTGTACCAAGAAGAGGAATCGAGAATATTGCGCATACAACAAAGGTAAAGTTTGTGAATGTTGTTTCCCTTTTGTGAATTTTCAATTGCAATGGCCGGTTCATATAGGCTACATGCATCTTCCAGATGACGCTGCACAAAGAAGATGAAAAGACCTTCAGCAGCCTGAGTAGTAATCTTACGAGTCGATGTTCCATGTTCAATTTCAGCGTCCTCATGCTGCTCTCTAAATCGAGCAGCAAAAGTGTGAATCTCTGGTCGTCTCTCTGTCAATTTTGATGAAAAATTGGAAAATGGGTGAATCCCTCTCCATCTTTGTTTTAATAAATAATGCCTACTTCTCAATGATTCAACAAAAAAATATAAATACATCACTTTCCCCGACTTCGATGGAGCACATCTTTGTTTTTCCCACATCGATTTCTCGTCATAGCTATTTCCGCTTTATATTAACTCGCCCACGTGTTAGCGTCAATGCCTTGTAATCTTAGAAGTATGATCGAATCCTAAATTTTTCGAACTTCATTGAATTTATACTTTTTAATTTTTTGTTTCTTTTTCCTAACTTTGGATGTGGTAATAATCTTTTATCCCAATTGAATCATAAGAAAGCCAATATTATTAGTTCAGAAGGAAAAAAGAGCCAAAAGAAGAAAAAACCAGAATGGGTTTTAGAATGTGAATTTTTTGTCTGACTTGGGATCTGGCATTTGCACTCTCTGCATTTTGGTTCTCACTTAGCGATTATACCGTACGTTGTATATCCGTTTGAGGTGGTAGTCATCTCATCTATCCAATAGGGCTGGTTAAATATAGGGATATTTTTAATGGTTATAAAAAAAAAGTGAAATTTTATTAATTATGTTAAAATTTTGGAAGGGTAATGAGTGCCTATAAGCACTTTAACTATTATGTTCCAAATGGAAGTGAAACGAGAAGATTGAATTATAATTGTTATTTTAGTATTCGATTTGATGCGCTAGACAGAGAGAGGGGCTTTATGGAAACAAGTCTTCTCCCACCTCGGAGAGTACTAAAGCCATTCGCTTCATAAAGAGTCAGGTGAACCAGACTCAATTGCAGAGCACAGTTATGGTAGCGTGTAATGGGGGCATTAAAGTAATGGAATGCTGGAATATGAAGTATATTGGAAAAGGTGAGTAATTAATTTCACCATTTGACCCAATTTGAAATCTCATATTTTTGGTAATTTTTACTTCATTTCGTTTGGTGAACCGTCATTTTTTTGTTATTTTTACTTCATTTTAATTGGTTTTATTAGCAATACTCGTAATGATATTAAAGACTATATACTATATGAAATAAAAACTCCTAAAAATCACCAATTGTCCCAATTGAACCTTCATTTTTTTGTACTTTTTACTTCATTCTATTTGGTTTTATTCGCCATACTTGTTATAGAAGACTATATACTATATGGAATAAAAACTTCTACATATCACTGAATTCTTATGGAAAAGCCTATGACTAATTTTAAATACGTCTGCAGTACGAAGTTTGTAATCTTACGTTGAATTCAATGTAATGTAGTTTTAGTTGAGTTTTCTTCGTCATAAAAAATCAAAAGAAAAAAAGAAATATTAGATATCAACATGTATAAGCTAAGTAATCGTGGAGCTATTGTTATGTAAATGCCGAGAAGACTTTAATTATTGACCCCAAGGAGGTAGTTTAATGGTGTAATTCTTAAAGCCGAGAGTTGTTCATGTATCGAATTTGAATAAAACTTAGAGTCAATTTTTTCGAACCAATCCAAATATACCTTGTGTACATCACCAATTTCCCAATCGAACTGTTAGTTTTTGGTACTTTTACTTCATTCCATTTGGTTTTATTCGCCATACTCGTATAATATAAAAAACTATATACTATATGGAATAAAACCTTGTAGATATCACTAATTTAATTTTATGCATTTAACTCAGACGAAGAATTCTTATGGAAAAGCCTTTGAATAATTTTAAATATGTGTCAGGCACATTGCTGCACCATGAAGTTTGTAATCTTACGTTAAATTCAATGTAGTGTAGTTTCAGTTGAGTTTCTTCGTCATTAAAAAAAAAAAAAAAAAAATTAGAGGCACTGCAGGAGTAAACGGGCGTACCTCAATTGTGTCTTCCATCCAAAAGGAGTCCCAGTTTGTTCTCCAGCCCTACTGCACCAGGCACTGCAGGAACTACAGAACAATATAATCCTCGCCGGTCATGAATGTTGTCTTTGCTCACTCTTCCATGAATTTTTCGCTGCTTCTGCTGATGAAGCATTAGAATCACCATTACCATCTTTCTGTTTTGAGAAAAATGGATCCCACTCATGAGGTCCCACTTCACATTGTCCTTCATCTAACAAAGCATATTTCCAGCTAAGCTCTTCGATAAAATTATCATCTGTACGACCTTCAACAATATCCCTTCTCAATCTTGTTGCTTTGTTAATAACTGCCTGCACAGCTATGTCAAAAGAATCTTTGAAAGTCTCCAACTTGGATCGAGGATCCGCATATATTATCCTAGGAATGAGATTAATAACCTCCTCCCTCATTTCCTTCACCTGCTCTGGAGAAATTTGACTGAGCCTTTCCTCCATGCTGACATTTCTCTTACGAATATCGTCCTCTGGGATGAAAACCGAATACTTTGAATAGTTTTTGGGAAGATGCCAAGTGTACTGAGTGTAAGCAGAACCAGGATGAAACAAGACTGGTATACAACCAGCCAAGATTGAATCAAAAGCCGATCTTCTTGTATATGAATCCCCTTGTGGCTGTAGACAAAAAAGCGAACTTTGGAACATCTGCAAAATACTGCTCGGTGAATGACATTTGCTCTCCCCAAAATCACATTCCAATAGCTTGCCCACTTTAGAATTCTTGCATTGATCGATGATCTGACCCCTAATTGATCAATAGTATCCTTGCCTATATACTGATCGTTGTCTCCTTCATTTTTAAACTGCACATTGACTGTTACTGTTCGACAAGTTATATTTAAAATAATGAATTTGATAGGGGGATAATACTTATCGTAACAAATCTGATAGGGGGATAATACATATCATAACAAACTTGATAGGAGAGATAATACCTATCTTAATGAACTTGATATGGGGGATAATACCTATCATCATGTACTGTTTGTTAACTGCTATGCGACCACTGTTACAGTTTAAAGAATCTCTCGCATCTTACTATTTGCTCATTATTCTTCCGCTACTGCTCATTCTTATTATTTACATGATTCGTATAATCCTGTCATTCTTTGGGAAAGGACCCCATACTGTGCTTTTGTTCGCTCACTCTTTTTTGTTTTCGCCTGCTTTCTTTGCAGAAAAAGAAGAGTTGGAACTCGAGCCTTGGATAGGTTGTGTCAACCTCTTGTGGTGATCTAGTGCAGAGAGAATTACCCATTCAAATGTTATTTAGTGTTGGATTTGAATTTCAATTATGACATTCGAGTTTGTTTGTAATAATTGAGGAATTTTACCTCACGTTATGATCCTTGGAATTTGAGGTAACACTTGAGTATCTAAAGTCATTATTGAAGATTTCATACAATTGAGATTTTAATAGTTTTGCACTAATTGTATTAAGATTTGAGTCTTGCGGGTTTAGGAGAACTTGTCAGCGAGTAGCGGTCTCGTCCCAAATTTATCTTGTTAAATTTCGGGACGTGACATACAACATCACATTTTCTCCATTTTCCGTACTATCTCAAACTTAGATTGATCAAAATAAATTTTATTTTCTCATTTATTTTGACGTATTTTGTTCTTATTTTAATTTTTAATTTCAGAAAATGGCCAGAAATTATGCATTTCTGATATTATTACTATTATTATTACCATTAGTGTTAATTGGATTGATATATGTGAAACGGCTACAATCTTCAATTCGATCTCTGATACTAGACTTCTCACTAGACCCTCTCTATCTATACGTCGTCAATGTGTCATTACTAATTGCTTGTATCGATGGAGTTTGGGTCAGAAACAGTGCTCATAATTCAAATATCTTGTATGTTTGAACAAACGGACAAGTCTGATTTGTGATATTTTCGGATTCTGTTATGATACCCAAGCAAGTAATGAAAAAGTGATGGGTCCATTAATACTGCATGTGAATCTTTATTCTTGTCAGGGCATTGCCTCAAGACTTTTCTGTTAATGGTGCCGGCTCACTTCACGATTTATATTACATAGTTGGAAGTTTACGACTTATTTTCATTTGGTTGTATATGTTCAAATAGTTTGTATAGTAACAAGTTTGCTTGAATTGAAAATGAAAAAGAAATCTACATTTAATAGTACTTTTGCCTCCAGTTTTGGTGATCATAAATGTGCACACTCTAAATGCTTATGCAATTGCTTTGGATGATTTGTATTCTTCTTCCTGATAAGGCAACCTAAGTTGTATCAGCTCCATGTGTGTTGTCTTTTACTTCTTGTGCAGTGTTAGAATATAACACTCGTCAAATATCGATAAATTAAAAATTTTAAAACTACCTTATGAGATCCTAAACTACTTCACTTGATACCAATTGATTTTAGGATGAAATCTCAGTTTTATGCTAATATGTTGTATTTGTGATCTTGTCACCATGACATGGTTTTTAGCTCACATTTGCTCCTTTACTACAACGACACACTTTTTGGAGATGGAGAATTTATGGCCAATAATGATAGGAGACTTTGACTCTTAAGTTAGTATGAGATAATATTGTTGTTTGGAATACCCATGGTATTCCTAACTCCCACCATAGACGTGTTATTAATGTTGGTTGGGAAAGGCTAGGTTGTGGTTACAAATTAAATACTAATGGTTATGCCAAAGGTAATCCTGGTATTGTAGAGGCGGGAGGAATCATTTGTAATACGAATGGTGAATAGATCGCTGGCTTTGCAACTAACTTGGGGTAACGATGAGCTGTTAAGCTGAATTGTTTGCCTTATTAAAAGGAGTTAAATTGACTGAGAGTTTCCAGATTGATGAACTCCATATATATAGTGACTGATTCCACCATTGTGTCTAATTTATTAAAGGCTAACTCATATCTATTTAATCCCTTATGCCCTTTAGCTGAAGATGCAAGCGAATACTTTCACGCCACAATAATTATAAGCTAACCCATATTTTCTATGAAACTAATAGATGTGCTGACGATTTGGCAAACTTGAGCTTACGACAACAGTTTGAAGCATCTCAAATTGACAACCTTCCAAGATCTGTTTTATTGTTGATAAAAAAAGATATTAGGGGTGAAACATCTCCTCGTTTTGTTTAGTCTTCTAGCTTTCACCTTCCTTTCACGTAAAAAAAAAAAAACTTACATGTGCCAGATGCTAAGATGTGTAGGACCAATAATTTTCTATTCCCATAAAAAAATGCAAATAACTTAGAATGGTAAGTGTTAATTCTGTTTGCCCCCAAAGTTATGGTTTAGTAATAATTGGGGTGAGATCAATTTTTTAGAGGCCACATGTTTGATACTTTTTATTATTTTAGAGTTTTGTTTTTAATTGATTTGGCACATGTGTGAAATACATTGTTACATTCGAGAGTTTATAGTTGGCAATTGAATTTGCTGAATAATAAATAATCGAAATTTACTAACTGAATTCTCACGTCACCTAAAAAAAGTGTTAATTGTATTTGATATGGACTTTTAGTGGTAGTCAAAAGGGAAACTGATGTAGAGATTGAACCTTCTGATATTTAAATGCCTTTAAGGAGTCAAAAATATACATGATACAAAGAGATATCGGGCACCCCAAATTTAAAGACACAACCCACAAAGAAGATTAATATTGTAAGCATAAAGATAAGAGAAAAAGTTAATTTAGTCCCTGAGGTTTAGCATAAAGACCAATTAGGTCCTTGTGTTTTGGAAAAAACCAAATTGTTCCCTCCGTTAAGCGAGGGACTGTTAAAGTTTTAGTGGTTTCGAGGGCAAAGTTGTCATTTTAGCTTTACAAAAAAACTAAACCCTCCCTCCCTTATTCCCATTCCCGTTCATCTATCTCTCTTCATCAAACACACACACTCACACACCAAGCCTTTGCCCTTCCCCTCGCCCACCACATAGACAGGACCTTTCCCTTCCCCTCACGCGGTTCTATCTCTCTCTATTGCTCTTGCTCTCTTTGTCACTCATTCTTTCTTAGTCATACATGCACACACACTGCGGTACACACTGGCGACGGCGATAGCAACGCACTAATTCTTTGATACTCTTACTCAGGTAACCGTTGGGAACCATCTATATATGTGTTTATATATATATATATATATATATATATATCCACATAGACAGGACCTTTCCCTTCCCTTCACGCGGTTCTATCTCTCTCTATGGCTCTTGCTCTCTTTGTCACTCATTCTTTCTTAGTCATACATGCACACACACTGTGGTACACACTGGCGACGGCGAAAGCAACGCACTAATTCTTTGATACTCTTACTCAGGTAACTGTTAGGAACAATCTATATATATATATATATATATATATATATATATATATATATATATATATATATATTTATATATATTTTATTGATGTAGGTAAAAAAAAATATATGCTTTTATATATATATATATGATTTTTTAAATATTTTTATTGATTTAGTTAAAAATAATGTAATCGGTAATATATAATATATAATATATAGAATATTTATTATAATGTAATCGGTAATATTTATTTAGAAAATATTCTATAAAAAAATATTCAAAAAAATATAGCTAAATATATATATATATATATATATATATATATATATATATATATATATATATATATATATATATATATATATATATATATATATATATATATATGTGTGTGTGTGTGTGTGTGTGTGTGTGTGTATGTGTGTGTGTAATATATAATTGGTAATATAATATATAATATACAAAATATATTGGTTATATATAATATATAAGTAATCAGTAATATATATAATCGATAATACATATAATATATAGAATATTTATATAATGTAATCGATAATATATAAAAATATACTAAAATATAGATATTGGTAATACATATATATAATCGGTAGTATATGTAAAATATATATGCATTTTAATTATATTTTTTTGATTTAGATATATCTATATATCCGGTAGTAATGGGGTATTGAATTTGCCTAAGTAATTGATTCATTGTTGTTCCCCTTGTTACATAGATATGGTTCGTCCACCAAAGTTTTTTAAGGTTATTCTGCAACCTTCAAACCCTATGCTTGTAAGTTTTTCTAAATTGATTCATCCTAAGTAAGTGCGTTTTAACCTATTGTTTACTAAATTGAGATTGCATGTTATATAAAGTTTGCCAATTAAATTCTTTGAAAGATACTGGGACCACATAGTGTCTACATGCACACTGAAGTGTAACAGCATGTCGCAGATGGTGAAGTTGGAAGAAATAGATGTTTGGTATTACTTTACGGACGATTGGATAGAGCTTGTGAATGCTATTGCTATAAAAGTTAGAGAGTTTCTAGTCTTTTATTGGAAAAGTCCAGGAATATTTAAAGTTCAAATCTTTGGCCATAATGCCTGTCAGGGGCAGAGCCAGAAGTTGAGTATTGGGGGGGCCGAAATTATTTTTTTTGTACAGCTTGTATAGTATTTTTTTGTACAGTAAACTTAATAAGGTATACATATACTAGCAAAAACAAAATGCAACTATAGAAATAAACGTAAATAAAATAATATTTATAAAAAATAACATAAGATATGCAAAAAAATGTTTACCTCATCAGTCAATGAAGTTGCACTCGTCTTTCCTTCATGAAATAGAATTAATCAATTATTGTATTTACAGGAATATCTTTGGCAATTTCTTTTTCTATATAGATAATTAAGCTATCTTTGAGAAAGCCATCCTCCATCCGATTACGAATACTTGTTTTGATAACCTTCATGGCAGAAAAAGCACGTTTTGTAGTTGCTGTCGAGACAGGGAGAGTTAAAAATTAACCGTATCAACCTATCAACTAAATGATAAGCTTTTGATTTTCCAGTTTTCAGCAATCCTCTACACAGTTCTGCTATGCTAGTTAAAATTTTCAAATCAGGATGATTAGGCACATCAAGCCCATAATGTTGCAATTGATAACTCAAACAGCTCATCTCTTGTTCAGAGAAATCAGAAGGATGAAATTTCTCAGCACGTTTGCATATGTCATTAATTGCAAATGACTTGTAGCCATCCCTAGGATCCAAAGTTGTGCTAAGAATAAGAACCTCAGTTGCTTGCTCATTAAATCTGTTATTTAACTCTTGTAACTGTTGATCTATAGTAGTTGTAAATAAGTCTACTCAGTAATGATGTTCTACTATTACAATATCCTTTTGACGGCGAAGTCGGACTATGTCAAAATATGAAGCATTCATATCAAGAACTTGTATATTTCAATGAGAAGCAAAATATGTCACATTCTCAATAAGAGTTTCCCAACCATCATCTCTCAACATTTGCATTATCAGTTTTGTATTAGAAACAATATACAAAGCATTTAAAATATCTTGAGATTTCTGTTGTAGAACTTGGCAAAGCACGTTTGTAATCCCCATAATTTCTTTCATCACGTGCAAGATAAATACAAAATCAAATGACATCAATACCTTAATAGAAAAGTTCACATCTCCTCGTTGCGAGTATATAGATCCTTCAATAGCTATATTCTGTAGAACTACAAAAGTGGCATCAAACAACCTTATCAAACTACAAATTGAATTAAAATGGGAACTCCATCTAGTATCTCCACGGCGTTGTAAAGTTCATATTTGATTGGCCCTTCTACTAGTATCAATCTTGCCACGTTCAATTAAACTTGCATTTTCAGCTACTTGGGCAGCTTGTAATTCATCATTGCGCTTAGAAGAAGACCCAACAATGTTAACAATGAAACTCAAGTTTTCAAAAAAAAGTATGTATATCATGAACTTCTTTAGATGCAGCAACAAGAGCTAGTTGTAACTGATGAGCTAAGCAATGCACGTAATAAGCATAAGGACAATCTTTAAGAAACAAAGCTTGTAACCCATTCCATTCTCCACGCATATTACTAGCTCCATCATACCCTTGACCAAGAATATTAAGAACATTGAGGTTATGATGAGATAATGCACAACAAATCTATCTTTTAAGAGTTAATGCTTTTGTGTCTTTAACATGAATCAAGTCCATAAATCTCTCTTTAATAAATCCTTCATTATCAACAAATCTAATAACAAGAGCCATTTGCTCTTTCTTAGATTCATCCTGAGATTCATCAACAATTAAGCAAAACATTGCTTCACCAATCTCTTCACGAATTTTGTTTTGCACATTTCTAGCCAAAACGAACAAAATTTCTTTTTGAATACCATGTGATGTGTATTTTGCATTTTTTGGGGGCATTATCTAAAACAACTCCCTCTACTTACTCATTATAAGATGCTAACAACTTTATCATTTCAAGAAAGTTACCTTGGTTTATTGAATCTAAACTTTCATCATGCCCTCTAAAAGCACATCCTTGAAATGTTAACCATCGAATATCATCTATTAAAGCTTTAAGGCGCAAACGATTACTTAAAATTTGTGAAGAAGTTTGCCTTTGAATCACCTTTTCAATATGAGAAGACTGATTCTTCAAATTCTCAGAATATTTGGTAGTTGAATTATGAATTGAATTTGAATCCTTCACCTCATGAGATGAAAAAGCACAATCTTTTCCGTTATTTACTTTTTTCCAACTTTTAAATCCCTTAACTGTGAATACTTTTGATCCGAATTTTCCAGTTGATTCTTTTGCGAATATGTAGCAAGGAAAACAAAATACAACATCCATTGTAGGTGAATACTTTAACCAAGGAAATGTTTTAAACCAATGGGCTTGAAATCGGCGTCGATGACTCTCTTGTCCAGAATATGGATAATGTGATTGAATATGTTGATATGGACCGAAATGAATATATGCTCTACGAATTTCATCTCTTTGATTCACTGAACACTCCCAAATTTGAAGACGTAAACCGGGATCACGGACTAAAGAACTTATTTCAATTGTCTCATTTTCAATCTTTTGACATTTTGTTGGTGATTCTAAACTCACATTTGTATCAATATTAGATATAGAAGCTTGTTCTTTAGGTTCTATCTCAACTTCCTTTTCTTTCCTTTTGAAGAATGAATAAATTGTTTGACTTATTCATATTTGACCTGAAAATATTTAAAAAAGATAGAGTTATTCTTATTTTTTATATATATATGATTGATCAACGTCAACTTATATTAATTTTTTCCTCAAATATCATTTATTTCCAGAAATAGTCTCTAGTGGCAATTATACTACTAAAATTAGTATCATTTCTATTTTCTAACAATTTAAAAAGTAATAATCAACATATAATCAAAAAAATAGATACATATAAACAACGATGTACAAGGAAAGTAAATAGATTACACAAAAAACTTAACAAAATAATTATGTACTTATAAATTATATAGTAAAAATTAATAGATAGAGATATATTACCTTAGACACGCGATAATTGAATTTGGAAAGAACAATTGGTGAAGACTGAAAATTATAGCTTGGGATCTGCAAAAAAAATGTTAATAAAACATTAAAATTTTATTTAGAATAAATGAAGTCTAAAGATTACATAAAAGTCAAAAGATAAGACCTAAGAGATCACTTACGATTTTTTTGCTTGTTAGAGGCAGAGGCTAAAATTTGAAATTCGAAACTTAGAGGTAGAGGCTAAAGTTTTATGTTATGGTTATTGATTAGAGAAATTCTTCTGAAATCTGAAATTCGAAACTTAGAGGCAGAGGCTAAAGTTTTATGTCTTACGATTTTCTTTTGCTTGTTAGAGGCAGAGGCTAAAATTTTGTTTTGCTTGTTAGAAATCTGAAATCATTGCAAAAAACAAAACAAAAAAAAACAAAAACAAAAGCTAACATGGTGGGAGACAAGCTTTGCAAAAAACCAAGGGGGGGGGGGGGGGGGGGGGGGAGGGGGGCAAAGCTAACAAACAAAAACAAAAGATGAAAAGTATCACTTATTTATTTTTATTTTTTAAAAGTTGGAAGGGCCGGATGAAAGTATCACTAAATTTTTTTTTTTTTTTTTAAGTTGGGGGGGCTAGGCCCCCCTCGTACCACCGCCCCTGATGCCTGTGAGAGAGATATTAACCGTAAGTGTAACTATTCTATTATTTCTACATTTTTAATAATAGTTATCATAATCATGCTAATTTTTTTAATGATAAATATATAGCTGAAGTGCCCATTGAGATTGAGAGCGATAAGAATGATGAGAGTGATGATAATGACGAGAGCGATGAGAGTGATGATAATAATAAGAGTTATGAGAGCAATGAGAGCTAAGAGGACGAAGAAATAGAAGTTGATAGCGAGAAAACTGAAGAGGTCGATGGTGAAGAAAGTGGTGAGCATGTTCTGGAGTTTGTAGTGAAAAATGACAGACCTTATGTGGTAATTCTTCTTGTTTATTGCTCTTAAGAATTTTTTGAACAAATTCGAAATCATGATTATATGCTAATTATCACGTTTGGAATATATTGTAGCTCTCGCAAAGAACTTTGCAGAAGGCACCAGAATATTTGAGACTCACACAATGACCGTTATTGATTGTCATAACAATCAATATAGTCTTAGAGTGTGTAGGCAACATATAAGGATGTACTTTGTCTTTTCTGGTTGGTCTTCCCTACGCAACTCTCATAATGTGAAAAAAGGCGATAAGTGTGTGTTTGAACAAATTGATGGAGGACAATTCAGATTTTGAGTATTATGACTTTTTTGACGAATATCTTATGACTTTGTTTTGGACATTTTAACGTTGTTTATGCTTGAATTGGATTATTTATCACCTTTCTTTTTTTATGTGTATTTATTGGATTAGTTATCTTATTTTTATTTAATGTGTATTGGATGATTAATTTATTTTGGACTTTTTTTTTTATTTTTGTTATAACTTCAAGGACCAATTTGGTTTTTATCTTTTGTAAAAGGGGCATAGTAGTCTTTTTACTCGGTCAAAGGTTTGACCGTTACAAATAGTGTAACTTTCGTTAAGTGCAGCGACTAAAATGGCCTTTTTTTCAAAACATATGGACTATTAAAATGACTTTTTCCCCTAAAGATAACTGCTTGAACTGGTTCAAAATAATTAATTTAAAATTATCGTTTAATTTAGGGCAAATCTTACAAATAGTCCCTATTGTTTACAAATTTTTGACAAATAGTCCTTATTATTTTAAAAGTCACATAGTTAGTCCCTATTGTTTGTAAAAGTTTCACCAATAGTCCATATTGTTTCACAAGTCATTCAATTAGTCCCTATTATTTGCAAAAGTCTCTATATTAGTCCTCATTATTTGCAAAAGTCTCTCTATTAGTCCTTATTGTTTGCAAAAGTTTCTCTATTAGTCCTCATTGTTTGCAAAAGTCTCTCCATTAGTCCTCAATATTTGTAAATACATTTCCAAACATTGGGGACTAATTGAGAGACTTTTACAAACAATAGGGACTAACTGAGTGACTTTTGAAACAATGGGGACTATTACAAACAATGGAGATTATTTGTAGGACTTTTACAAATAATGAGAACTATTTGTGAGACTTTTACAAAAAATGAGAACTAACCGCGTGACTTCTAAAATAATAGGGACTATTTGTCCAAAACTTATAAACAATAGGGACTATTTGTCCAATTTGCCCATCAATTTATAATATTTATACACACACACACATAAATTAATTTAAAATATAACAAAAAAATATGAATTGTATATTTTTTATAATTTATTTTTTCTTCTAAACTAATTAAAGAATATTGTCTTCATACCAATTATAATTTTAATAACATGAACATTGTCTTTAAACTAAGGGTAAAAGGTCTAGTTTAGTCCATTATGTTTGGTGTAAATGACACTTTCATTCATTATCTTTCAAAATGAATCTTTTAGTCCATTATATTTGGTGTAAATGATACTTTCAACAATTATCTTTCGAAATGAGCCTTTTAGTCTAATATGTTTAACTTCAATGACGCCATTAGTCCAATATATTTCCTCCAATATATTTTGAAGTTGGACTAACGACGTTATTTATATGAAACATATTGAACTAAAAGGTTCATTTTGAAATATAATAGATGAAAGTGTCATTTACACCAAAGATAATGGAGTAAAAGGTTCATTTTAAAAGATAATTGATGAAAGTGTCATTTACATAAAATATAATGGACTAAACTAGACATTTACCCTTAAATTAATTAAGGAACATTTTCTCCAATAAGAAAAAGTACACAGTAACTAAGTTTTCTGAAAGTTAATACATTCATGTTACTTTGATAATTATAGTTTTAGGAGCTAGAAAACAAGAAAAATGTATAGAAAGAGTCATTCTAGTACTTTTACAAATATAGTTCTTTCCTAAAAATATTTCAAAAATCTATTTAAAACAAATTGTTAAATGAATTCATTGGAATACTTAAATTTGAAAAACACAAGTAAGAGAATTTGAAGTCCATATATGTTACGAAAAATGAGAGAAATTATGATTATTTTCCTTTTCTTATCATTTGCTTGAAAGTAAACTATTTGAAGAAAATGTTATTGAAGTTTATTGATGTTTAATTAGATACAAATATCTTTTTAAAAGAACACTTTTTCAGAATAATGTGCTCTTACCAATAAGGTATCGTGAAAATTAAGGTGTAAAATACCAAAGCTAAAAAAATATAAACTTAACCGTTAAGCATTAGGGTATCCTTACTAGATCTGAGTCGTACAATTATTAGGTAATATAGTTCATTTGGTAAAATAAAAATTCATAAAGTAGAGATCAAAATTACAAAAAAGTGGTCCCGAATCTCTAAAAAGTACAAAGTCTCTATTAAGGCCTCTAAATTTAACTTGAAGAATTGAGACTTTGTACTTTTTAGAGATTCGGGCTCACTTTTTGGTGAATTTAATCTTTACTTTATGAATTTTTCTTTTACCAAATGAACTATATTACCTAATAATTGTATGACTCAGAGTTTCTATATTTAAAGACTTTGGTAAGGATAGTCTTAAAAAAGTAAAAAGGTAAAATACCAAAGCTAAAAAACCTTTTTTTTCCATCTTTTAAAATTCTTAATTTTATTTTATAATTATTCTAAAATAATTAAAAAAATTTGTCACCATGTCGTTGCCAATTGGCGAAGACATGGCGACAAAATACATTTTTTTTTGTTTTTAAATTTTTTAATTTGTTTGTGTAATCAAAACTTTTTTTTTTTTAAAAACAATTAAATCATATGTTGCCATGTCGTGACTAACTGGCGATGCCATGTCGATAAAACAACCTTTTTTTAATAACAACAAAATACGAAGCTAAAGACAATGTATGTGCTCTGTGATCTTTTATTTTTTCTCGGGGAAATAATTTAGCTCAAAAAGAAGGTATATTTGTGTTAAGAAAGCAGCGCAAGAAGATCAATGTTTTGCCAGTAACAGAAAGGTGCAGACTAATCAGACCAATCAGAATGCTTCTCACATAAGTGGTGGCCCCCACACAGATATGTCCCACGAATATACTAAACCATCTAATCTTCCATCCCTGCAAGTGCAACTACATCAACTAATTGTAACACTTCAAAACATATGAACGGCATATACTTACCTACAAATAGACTGTTTTTCTGCAATCTTCGACCTCTGCAGACATGCATGTAGTCTCTTTCTACTTTCGATCACCTTTGCTTACAACTTTGATGTTTTCTGCGACTATTTTTATGTTGGTTTTACTAACTTATATTGGAAAGCAAGTAAGAGTTTAATATATATGCCAACCATTGGAGATTTCTTTTTGCAGTTTCTGTATTATTACACACAATTCAAGCCGTGGAGACATGTGGTAAGTCTTAAGCCTCCATGATAATCTTCCAGTACGGCAAGTCTATGCCATTGATTATGCATTTCAAATATAAGTCTATGCTCTTGATTATGCATTTCAGATATTTTTTCTTGTTAATTTTCTTACTGCATTTCAAATATAACGAAATACATTGTGAATTGTGATTGATCAAATGATCGAGGAAAAGATAAAAGTTCTCTATTCCAAGTTGGGACAGAGTCAGATCGATTTCTACCAGTTCTATGCTTGCGAATACATGCAGTACGTAGTTAATATGAAAAGATTTTATCATGTATGGAAGTATTAAGATTATAGTTTAATTTAGGAAGTAAAGATTATGGAATAACTACTTTATATATAAATGTGTTTATAGCTAAGACTTTATGAATATACATGACTATGCATGCCTCAAAATATCTTATATTATGAGGTGAATCGTCATCAAACGGCATTAGGAAGCATCACTAAGTTGATATAATGTGAGAAAATGGTAGTATATGACATGTATATGATACATCCTAGAGGATGATACTATTTGATTGATCGTTAAGTGTGAGAGAATGTTTACTTGAAAGACTTATTGTGCATGAATTATTCTAAGGAATAAAAGTACGTCACTTACTCAGGCCAGTTGGAGGTCGATAATACTCATTAGTGTTAACATGGTGTAACGAGATATGATAGTCGCTTCTAAGCAGCCCATTCGAATTAAGTATCGTGTAAGATATTTGACAGTTTATCATTTGGCCTTTGTGATGACCGGCTGTATTTGTGAGCGAAAAGATTTGTACATCTGTCTCGTTGTGATTAGTATTACGGATAGAGTGACCTTTGAGCTTTGGAGATCTTTGAATTTATAAGTGTGAGTGTCAATCTCCCTTCTATTTTTATATGGATGTGTTGCGACTCCTCGGGCAGTAATTATTCAGAATGGATCAAATGAACCTCGCACGTTTCTTGACAGTGTCACAGAGTTGTTGGGCTTATCAGACTAGTTCTTGGAACTGCCTTGGAAACTGTTTCCAGTCCATGAGTATATGGCTTCCGCTACTAGTATTTTGTATTCTTTTACATCTCAGTTCGGAATCTATGTATTTAGTTTTTGTTGATAATTGATCAAGATCCAAAGTGGATACCGAACGATTTGCTCATTAGTTCAAGATATCTAGCCTTGCAGGCTTCAGAAAATTGTCTTCTCAAGCTCGCAATGGTTGCACTCCTACATTTGCTTGGGCTAATTTGGGGGCGTGACAGATTCTGTATCTTGTTTGTGGGTGAAGAAATGGTGCTTGTTACTTTATTGGAAAAGGTTCTTGTTTGTATGAGGAGTGTGAATGACGGCAAGCATATATTTGTTCTGTGAAAATTGTGATTTTTACAATATTGGAAATTATATTTATTACAATATATGTGTTTTATGGAGATTATATGTATACCCTTTTCATATTGTGTGTAAATTGCAAGAATGGAACCAGTTGAGATGCCTATGAATGACGAAAACCAAGAGCTCTCTGCTTACAAACTACCATTTGCTAGAAGGTTAATTTTTTTTTTTTTCCTTCTGTCCGACCGTTTTAGACCTAGTGCATAGCAAGAGGACCGTCTGGCTGCGCTATCTGCCCTATATGCATTTTTACAGACTCAAGATTTCAAGATCATTGGTGTATATGCGCGCTGATGCTATAAATTGTTTTTCCTCTGTTTGGAGTAGTTATCAATTGGAAGCTCTGGAAAAAGCAATCGAGCAGAACACAATTGTGTACTTGGAGACTGGTTCTGGAAAGACTCTGATTGCCATCATGCTCTTGCGCAGCTATGCTCATCTTTTGCAAAAGTCGTCGCCTGATATCGCTGTTTTCTTGGTCCCTACTGTTGTTTTAGTCACCCAAGTATGCGATTTGATAATTACATCTCATGCTCCATTTATGCTATTTTTTCCTCATTTGATAGTAACCTTGGGTATAAGTAACTTTGATTTTAATCATGGTGAAATATTTTATCTCCGCGAATTCAGAACTTAGAGTTTCATTTAATTGGCTTGTGTTTTCACTTGATATACTAGCAAGCAAAAGCCATTATGATGTACACTGACTTGAAAGTGGGGAAGTACTGGGGAGAGATGGGTGTTGATTTTTGGGATGCTGCTACATGGAACCAGCAGCAGGATACTTACGAGGTATGCAATTGTATTCTTAAAATAACAAATATCTTGAGTAGGCTGGTATAAGAAGTACCGGTTTTGTCTTCTCATCTTTTAGATAAAGATCGGCTTGAGATAGGATCAATGCTATTTAGATATTTCCAGTTCTTCACAGCTTGCCTAGATTCTAGTTTTCTCCATACTAGAACTGCAAATTGGTGTTTCCATCATGTGTGTTATGGAGTCCATTATTGTGATTCAATGCAGTTGGTTTGGTCTTATCTTACTAGTCACTGCTGTTATCAACCAAATGGTAGGTGATGATGCGTACAAGTATTTAACATGTTACACCACCCGACATTTTTAATCTATTGGACCTCACAATCAGGATGAATTGAACTGTGTGGAGCAACCGTAGAGAATCTGAGGAGAATCCTTATCTGATTGTGTTCTTATTATGGATTCTTATTGCATCATCTCTTATGTAGTTCCCCTATGCTTCGCTACATTTTGTACTTTTGTTCTCTTCTCAAAAGCATGATCTTTTGGATACATTTTAGATCTGCAAGCCTCATGTCTAGCCCTTTTGGCACAAAATGTGATCTCTTGCTGTGAATTTACCTAAGCATTCATGTTTAGGTGCTTGTGATGACCCCCCAAATTTTATTTGATGCCTTGAGCAAAGGTTTTTTAAAACTTGTCAAGATCAAGGTTCTAATATTTGATGAATGCCACCATGCAAGAAAGAAGCACCCCTATGCTCTCATCATGAAGGTATGTTTTCTGAACCCATAATTTCTTACAAAGGCATGCTTAATTATGCAACTCTGTTTGATCTCATTAATCGAAGTATATTAGTTGGCATTAGAATATTTTCACACTTATCTATTGGTGTATATGGAAAATCTGAAAACGGTTACTTTTGGACAGCTTCCATGTGATGAATAGTACTTAATACGTGGGATGAATTTTACTCCAGTAACACTTGATTTCTAACTTGATCAACTATTTTTACGATTCCATGTCAATATATGAACTCAAACTACTACGTCATCTAAACAAAATTTGTCAGTTAGACACTCATTATGTCGTGTGTTTTGTGCATGGTCTTCTATTAATGCAAAAATTTAGACTAACACAAAAGTTCTGTTGTGGTGTGACAGTTGCTACTCTGTGGTCTATGCTTGATATCCAGACTCGATTTATTTCTTTCATCTTTCACTGGGAGATTTTCATTTTGGTGTGTGACTAAACTTATGCTGATGACGACTGGCTCTGACAAAACTAGACAAATTCATATTGACTCTAGTCTACATCACATGGGAAATATCTTTATATTCTGCAATTGTTGTTATTCTCATGTTACTTGACGTACTTGCTTTTACCTTTTATGCTGCTGCGATATTTTTTTTAGTACTTGTGAAATTGCTAAGCTAAAAGATTCTAATGTTGTAGGAATTTTATCATCGTAAACTAGCCTCAGGGAATTCACAGCTTCCCAGAGTATTTGGAATGACAGCTTCCCCTATAAAGGCTCAAGGTTTTTAGGATAAAGTGCTTTCAGAATTCTTTTATTGTTTTGTTTGTCTGTTGATTTTCACATGAGCAAGTAATTGATATCTTTTCTTATGTAGCTCCAAAGTCTTCAAAGGATCATTGGAAACAGATTCATCATCTAGAAAACCTCATGCATTCAAAGGTTGTTTTACCATTCTCTGTTTCTTATGGATTAGCATTAATGAAATCATTATTTAATATCATGATGCCGAGGGCATTTGTTCTCTGCACATTAGAATGAGCACAAGTTCGAGAAACTGGAGAAGCTTTTTGGCATCTTGCAGTTGTATGAATATTGTTGTCCATCTTTAAAAGGCATCTACATTTATATATATATATATATATATATATATATGTGTGTGTGTGTGTGTGTGTGTGTGTTTCTGATCTCTTGTATGTGGCATTATTTGAACATTGTGTATGCTTTGCATCTAATCTTTTAATATTGATCATTGAAAAATGCTACTTTGTAACCTGATGATTGCATTTCTGGATCACAACAGTTTTATTATGGAATGTCATTTGGCTTCTCCTGCGTTTAGATTTTAAATATGATACCAAAGTATTTGTAGAAAACGTTGGGTAAATAGAAATGGGAAAGAGATGTTTCCAACTCATCAAAAGTATAAGCTTGAACTCTTCCTGCCAAAAAGGACCTGCACATCATCTACACAATTCCTCCCTTGAGGATAATTCCACTTTGAATAGTCTGCTCCTAATGTATATCATTTGTCTGAATGAAGGTTTACACCTGCATTAATGAGTCCGTTTTAGCTGAACATATCCCTTTTGCGACTCCAAAGCTGAAGCTTTACAACCAAATGGACATTCCTTGTTCATATTTATGCCTGGCGGATGATTTGAAAGGGATAAAATCTAAGGTAAGCACATTTTTCAGGGTATGAGATCCTTTTGTTTTGAAAAATTCCTTTTTATAGCCACATATTTTCATGCTCATGTTGTCCACAAATCTTGGAAAATAACTTGTATCACCTATTAATTTCTTAAGATATAGCCTCCTTGTTTTGCTTCCAGTCTGATTTAGAGTACCTCTTGTATGCTCTGATGCAGCAGTATGAATGTTCACTCGAAAAATCTAGCCTCCCAAAGTCTCTGTTTGAAACTGGGAAGAAGAAAATGAATAAGCTTGACTCAGATTTCTTGTATTTCCTGCATGAGCTGGACATCTGGATGGCTTTGAAAGTAACCTTTATTACTTTTGTTTTTTTATTAGTATTTCTATGTCATTGCATTGCGTGTAATACATATGCTCTTGCTATGAAATAGGCTGCAGAGTCCGTGGCATCTGTACAATATGACAGTTTTTCAGGGGGGGAATTAGATGCATCTCCCAAGAACGCTGTAAGAGGGTTTTGTTTGGATGTGTCCAAGGTCTTCTCTGCTTACATGCCATCTGGTGCCCTTCATACTCGTTAAGTTAGTCATTCTCTGTCTGATCAGAATATGACATCTGGTACCCTTCACACTCATTAAGTTATGACATCTATGTTAATGACCAGACTTTGTAGATAAAATATGGTCCATTGCTCGTGATAAAGATGCTATATCCTGAATGCTGGGTATCTAACTTCAAAGGTTATCTGTCTTCTCGAGTGTCTTCTTGAGTACAGGTAGGTACATTTGCTCTTGATGCTATCTGTATCTACTGTTTTACTGGTACAAAGCATCGTATCTCTTGAAACTTTAATCAGAAAGTGGAACCGCCCACATAGCCATCTTCCATCTATTCCTTCTCAATTGTAGTTCTTCACTTCTTATTTAATTTATCTGCCCAATCTTAAATGATCAAAGATTGCTAAATGATTTTGAATTTGATGAGTAGTCTTGTACGAAAGTGTGGTTAGGCCACCGTTGTCTCTGCTACTTTGTTGACTCACGCCCAACTTGTTTATGTGCTTCTTTCTCCTTTTTTAATAATGGCATACGAATGTAATGATGTTGCACAGATTTCTCAAATATTGAACTCTTCCCACATATATAGCTAGTTAAGTTTCTTTTAGCCTTCTTCTCATCTTTTTGCCCCAAGGAAATTTCTGTCTTTTGGACAACATTTACTTACCAACACTTGATATTAGACAACTCTGAAATTCTATATTGCAAGTTTTGTTCGCATTGTGAACGCCTATAATGATAATCTTCCTATGCTTTTTGTGTGTAGATTCATCAAGTTAAACAGTTAGCTGTGTTCCTTAATAATTTTGAACAACAATTTATTGGAACTATGCCTGTTGGTAGGAGCCAAAACGCTAGGTCAAAACGCCTTCTTAGCATCATATGTTTGTGCCTATTATAGTGCTAGATAATATTGAATTACCATGGTGATTTGCTTATGTCACACCCCCAAAATCTACCTAGCCAATTTTCAGGGACGCGCCTAAAAAGATAAGCCACAAATAAAATAAAAATAAAATGCAACCTCATAAAGATTACAACGCAAGGCTCTAAACATTTATACTTGTTGCAAATAAACAACAAATTCATAATCAAAACTCTAGATAGAGTAAGTTTCCATCTACATAATCCTCAAAATAATGACTATCTAAAAAAACTAAATTCAAGAGCAATCACCATAGCATAACTTCCAAAGATTCACAACCTTGAAGGTCAACCATTCACAACCTAGTTCCTGTTGTTAGATGTCATTTGAGAATCTCCATTCAACTCTTTTTATGTGTTTCTCTACCCAGTTAAACATCCTTTATGATAGTACCGTTGAATTCTATTTAAGCATATCGCTAGCGAGCAGATTGTGGACTCGAGTCTGTGATGAATATTCTAGTAAAATAAAATCATATCTTGGACTTGTGTGTATAATTATCCTGCCAACTAATGAAGAAAATGTGAGGTGGAGCAAATAAATTATATGGAAGATAGTGGAGGTTTATCTATCAGAACCACAACAGTGTCTAAACTTCAATATGTTGAGATCGAACATGAATATGTCACTATCCATATCTTTCGTTGGCTTGATAATATGATGAGATTCTTAACATGTTACAATATTTTGCACAGGGACCTGAAAGATATGAGGTGTATAATTTTTGTTGAGAGGATTATAACAGCTATTGTCCTTCGATCTCTATTAAATAAGGTGCACCTGGAATTGAGTGGATGGAAGACCGAATACATGGTAGGACATCAATCTGGGCTCCTGTCACAGAGCAGACAAAAACAACACAAAATTGTTGAAGAATTCCAGAGAGGCACGGTGGGTGCCTTACTAATAGTATAGCATAAAATTATTATTTATGAAAGAGAATATCTATTGCTAAGATTCTTGCATGTGAACATGTCATGTTGCAGGTGAACATCATAGTTGCAACTTCCATTCTTGAAGAGGGCTTGGATGTCCAGAGTTGCAATCTTGTAATTAGATTTGATCCCTCGGCAACCATTTCTAGTTTTATTCAGTCCCGTGGCCGTGCTCGTAAGCACAACTCAGATTTCATCATGATGATAAAAAGGTATAGTTTCTTGTAGTGCATGGAGGCCTTTTTAGTGCTAACATTTAGTATGAAACTTACTTAACTACCTTTTCTTATTTGTTCCAAAGTGATTTTGGGTTTGGCATGAACATATGCCATAAATATTTTATCATATTTTATTAATTCGTAGTGTAAAAGGAAACTGCTTATCCTTCTCAATGTGTGTTTTCACCTCCCACCTTATGTTCGAGTATTCTACCAGATAACACCAAAGCATACAATTTAGGACCGTGGGGTTTAACTAAACATGTGGTTTATCATGTTTCTGGAATTCTATTTGCTGTTGTTTTGTTTATGCCCTACTGTTATAGGAAATTCTGGAGTCACTATTTAATTTTCGTTCGGTAAAATTCTAATGCTTTATCTGTTTTTTATGGTGTTTATTTAGAACATTTTATGATGTTGTAGGTTTCAGTGGTTCTGGTAGACGGTAGTGATCATTTCTTTTTCATGCCATTCTTTGCTAATTTGCTTCCTGAAATCGTAGGAATGATAGTTCAACCCTCACACAAGTGGAGAACTATCTAGCCAATGGAGACATTATGCGGAAGGAGTCCTTGGATCATGGTTCTGTTCCTTGTGCCCCTGTGGATTTGAAAGAGGAGGTGTGTGATCAGGGTGAAGCTACTGGAGCAAGTGTGAGTTTGTCTTCCAGTGTGGCATTGCTTCACTTTTACTGCTCAAGGCTACATTCTGATGGGTTTTTCCATAGAATCTTTTATTCTTATGAACGATATAATGTGCTTTCAGTTTCCACATTTTTGAATTTTTGTAACTTAAAAAGTAATTCCCTATTCCGGTCTTCTGATTTTTCAGGTACTTCAAACCCTATGCTAAGTTTGCTATAGATAAGGAGTCCAAAACTTGCATTCTACATCTTCCTAAAAGCTGTCCAATCCCAACTGTAAAAGTTGAAGGAAATATCAAAATACTGAATCAACTTGCATGTTTAGAAACGTGCAAGCAGCTTCACCTGGATGGTGCCTTGACAGATAATTTTGTGCCATATATTGTTGAGGAAGAAGCCAATGTCCAAGAATTGGGTAATTTAAGTTTGTCCATTTCTTTCTTTATCAATTATGGGAAGAACACAATTTTATTGCTTTAAACAATATTTTCACATATCAATTTCTGTATAATTATGTTGTGATCCACAGGCTTTGAGTACAATAATGACAATTACAGTACTTCCCACCTGAATTGATTCACTACCGCAACAATGAATCTGAAACATTGTACTACTGCTACTTAGTCAAGCTGCAGAACAATTTTTACTGCAATGCTGAGCTTCGTGATGTTCTGCTTGCTGTAAGGTCTAGGTTTGATTTTCATGAGGAATCGATAGCTTTGGACCATGTTGATGATAGCATTAGCTCGAAAATATGTATGAGATATGTTGGAGCAATTCGACTTACTTCTGAATAGGTATACTAACGTTTTTATGTCTAAGTACATTTGTTAACCGAACATGAAATACAAGGAATTAGGACCTGAATTTCTTGTCATCGTCAAATTTGTTTGGCAGGTTTTGATGTGTCGAAGGTTTCAAGTGACTCTGCTTAGGATTTTACTAGATCACAGTTTGAATAAGCTGAATGAAGCTCTAGATGCGTTTGACAAAAAGAATGATTTTCTTGCCTTTGACTATCTTCTTCTCCCAGTTGCAGCTGCAGACTCAAATAAGAATCAATTAATTGATTGAAACTGTGTACGTTCCATGCTACTTCCATCAAAAAATATCAGCGGTAGACATCTGCCATGTTTCTGTGCCAGTGATTGTGGTCAGCATGTGTATATGAAGAGTGGCTTGGTGTGCAGCTGCGTGTTGGAGAATTCTTTGGTATGCACACCTCACAATGGTCATATGTATCACGTTGTTGGTATTTTAGATGGTTTGGATGGGAAGTCCAATTTAAAGCTGCAAGACGGAGAAGTTATTACTTACCAAAAGTATTACGAGAAAAGGTTGTAATAGTTTTTGATTTACCTCCCCTAACGTTGTGTTATGTTTCCAGTTTGTGATAATATGTTACAAATATCATTTCAAAGGTCTTACATACTTCGATGTACAGGCATGACATCCACTTGCAGTATGAAGTACAATCACTTCTACATGGTAGACATGTCCCAAGGGTGGAAAATTATCTTCTCAAATATAGAAAGCAGAAAACAAAAGGTTCGTTGGTTGTTTAACCATTCAATGTTACTTAAATCTTGGGAAACGACAAAAATTGTTTTAGTATTCGTATAATATTTGGGAATGTATTGAAATTTGCCTAACTATCTAACCATCTTGAAAAAGATACTTTTCTTTTAGCAATATAATAAGATGAGAAACAGTAAAATGCATCCATTTTTTTTTATCACTGTTACTTTTTCTTCGTCAAATGAATTTTATCTTTGGAACTCAAGGTTTCATTACTACTGTCTTCTGTGTAATAAACTCTTCATTATCTCTCTTGTTCATCCTTTTCTCATTGTATAGGTAGAAGGAGATCATACTGATTTACATTATTCTGTACACTTTTAACTCATCTTTTTATTTTGGACTAATTTGCTGTTATACAATGTAGAGCCAAGTAATGCCTCAGTTGAGTTGCCACCTGAACTATGTCTCATCATGATGTCACCTATATCTTTGGCTACACTCTATTCTTTCTCGGGTGCTCCGACAATCATACATCGGGTTGAGTCGTTGCTTCTAGCTGCCAACCTGAAGAAGATGCATTTGGATCACTGCTCAAAAAACGTTATTATCCCAACCATCAAGGTATGTTCTTTACAATCTTCATGCATTTTTTCAGTTTTATCATTTTTTCAGTTTTTCAGTTCAGATGATAGCTTTGCATTTTTTCCGTTTTCTCCCTTGACTTGAGACTGCTAGTGATATCATGATCAAACATCCCCCCCTCCCCCCAACCCCAAAAAAAAAATAATAATAAAAAATGAAAGTTTTGTATTCTTTTGCCCACTATGTGCCATGTCAGTGAAGCCCTTGAGCGTCAATATGCCATCTAATGGCTTAATGTGGCCCAGTCAAATTGCTTGCGTCACTAGCTTGTTCAGTTGATCAGAGAATTTATCTTTGTTACATGTGGTGTAATGGATTTACTCTACTAGCGCTAATATATGTCAGCAAAGCAAAAAAGTATATAATTGAATATTTGTTTCAATTTGTGATGTTGAATAGTTTTTCTGAATTATGATTATCACTTTGCTGTAAACATCAGGTGTTAGAAGCTATCACGACAAGAAAATGCCAAGAGAATCTTCACCTGGAATCACTGGAAACGCTTGGGGATTCATTTCTCAAATATGTTACTAGTCAACAGCTATTCACAACGTACCAAAATCATCACGAGAGTCTTCTTAGTACGAAAAGAGAGAAAACCATTTGTAATACTGCACTATGCAAGCTAGGACGTAACCACAAAATTCCGGTAATTATTACCTTTTTATGAAAGTTAATTCATTCTTAATTGTGTTGTAAGAGAAGAACAAGGAATAGCTAATACCCCATTGTTCTTATTTGTGAATATTGAAATGTCGTCAGTAATAAAGTAACAACAGAGAATGAATATATTTGCATCATTTTGCTTTTCTGAAATTTCTCATCATGTACCTCAAATGGAAGAAAACTTGTTTCTTCTTCTTGTTATCAGGAACATAGGATCATCTGTATGGTGAACATAAATTTATTTCTTTTGCTGGCTTGTTTCTGAATTGCATGGCTTTATTCGTAATAAACCACTTGATCTTAAAACGTGGATCATCCCTGCTGACAATTCTCTATTTTATGCATTTGAAGAAGAGGAGTTGTCACCTACAAACAAAGTCTATAGTAGAGGAAGAAGGCAAATCAAGAGCAAGACAGTAGCTGATGTAGTTGAGGCATTGATTGGTGCATTCCTGATTGGAGGTGGCGAGATGGCAACAATCTCATTTATGCAGTGGCTTGGTGTAAACGTTGACTTTGTCAATGCTCCTTATGTGAGGCACCTTGCAGTCCATCCTGAAATGCATGTGAACATAACATCTCTACAATCTTTGCTTAACTACTCATTCCATGATGCCTCTTTCCTCTTAGAAGCTTTGACTCATGGTTCATACATGCTGCCTGAAATTCCAAGATGCTACTAGGTAATATGTACCAGAATGTTATCCGTGTTGCATAATTAATTTTTTTCCCCTATTTTGTGTATAATAGTTGGTTGGGGAGTGAGGCACGATGACTCATTTTTTACTGTTCTTCATATAGCATTTGAAATTGAAACTCTTCCTGGAATTAGGACACTAACATAGATGTCATGTTCATGGAAACAGTTCGTATATTGCTTCCCCATTTTCAGTTACAATCTGCTCATGTACTTTTTTTCTTGCCGTTTAGTTTACCTTTTACCCACGTTCTCTTTCCTGACATCCTTTCCTATTGTATAGCACCTTGAATTTCTTAGAGATGCGGTACTGGACTATCTAATCACAGTGCATTTCTACAACAAATATCCTGGTTTGTCTTCTGGATTATTGACTGATCTAAGGTCAGCTTCTGTGAATAACGACTGCTATGCTCTGTCTGCGGTAAAGGCTGGTTTGCACAAACACATTCTTCATGCTTCACCAGAGCTCCAAAGGCAAATAGCCACCACTGTTGAAGACTTTGACAACTTATCGTTGGGCTCAACTTCTGGATGGGAGTCTGAGACAGCTTTCCCTAAGGTATTTTCATTGTGTTTCTTGCATGTTTTGTACTGAGCTATAACAGCCATAGTTGAAATCAAGAAAATTGGCATGTTACTGCAGGAACATAGCCAAAATTAATTGCAAAAAGATTTTATTAGGGAAGCAATTGGCAATACTTGGATCACTAAATTCTCTCTTGTTTTTTTATCTTCAAATTATGTAGAAAGAGCAATTACTTGCAATGTGGATATACTTCTTGTTTTTAAGTTTTTATGTTGTATAAACGTGGTTGGATGTTGCATCTAATAGTCAATTGATTATTTCTGGTGCTTATCATTCAAGACATCGTTGCTGTTAATTGGTAGCGTGAAACATCATGTCATTGCGTATATTCGAACATTTTCTTCTTCTCTGATGAAAAGTTATCGCCTGATTTTCATTGGAATGACACTAATGTATACAAATATCTGGGACATTAGTTTTATCCTACTGCTGATATGGTACAGGTGCTTGGAGATATTATAGAATCTTTATGTAGAGCAATCTTTGTCGATTCAGACTATAATAAGAAGCGTGTCTTTCAAAGTATAAGGCCTCTACTTGAGCCCTTGATTACACCCGAGTCACTAAAGCTCCATCCGGCTAGAGAATTGTCTGGGTTATGTAAAAAAGAACATTATATCATGAAGAAACAGGTGACTCTCAACAAAGGTGTGGCTTCTGTAACAATGGAGGTCGAAGCAAATGGTATTATTTACCAAAACTCAGGCTCTTCATCAGACAAGAACTGCAAAAAGGCTGGCTTGCAAAGGCTTATTGAAGTTACTGAAAGAGAACATCATGATTTAGATCAAGGTGCTAATTAAGCTCCATATAGTTGCCTCTTCTTCCTCCATTTTTCTCCATATTTTGTGGTCAGTGCTGAGGACTGAAGGAATCTTTTCCTGTCGTTGCTCCTCCCGGCTCCCTCTGTCTCTATGTTCAATGCTTCTTCACAGAATGAAAAGGGAGTATTGTTCAAGGATATTTTCCGAATCATCCAAAATACATATAGGGAATCGTGCATCAAAGCTTCCAGGGTGATAAGCAAGGAACACAACTTGCATTTTTCTAGAAGACCAGTGAGAAGATTTGTAACTATTAGCAGTCTGATGCTTTGTTTGCTAATCGTGTTCATGAGTGTGATGTGTGTCGAAATAGAATAGAGATTCCATGAATGAGAGAAAGACTGAAAGATTTTATTACATAGAAAGTGTTATATGAATTACAATGTACATAGGACCTTATATAGATATAAGGCTACTTGGGCTCCAAGCTGTGCTAACCAGGGGCGGATCTATGTAATGTGGGAAGGGGGCCGTTTAAATTTTTTTTAAAATATCTATATAGTATCGTTAAAAAAAACTATCGACCCCTCTAATTTTTAAAAAATTCTATATAGTATCATTAAAAAAATATTTTGCCCCCCCCCAATATTAAATTCCTAGATCTGCCCCTGATGCTAACTATGGTAAGAGACTAACTATGGTAAAGCAACTAGAGATACATAATATGAATGTGATATATACATACGTTAATACCCCCCCTCAAACTCAATGTGGTGTGAAGAACACGAGCTTGAGTTTGGAAATTAATTCTTGGAGACACCTTGGTGGGTGAGCCTTGGTGAAGAGATTCGCAAGCTGATAAGCGAAAGGAGTGAACTGAAGTTTTGTAGTACCATTAACCACATGTTGGCAAATGAAGTGGCAGTCACACACAATATGACGAGTGCGCTTATGAAAGACATCATTGTGAGCAATCTGAATGGCACTATGATTATCACAATGTAGAGTGGTGCCAGGAGGCTGAGAGACACCCATGTCAGCGAGGAGCCAGCGAAGTCAGATGACCTCTTGAGTAGCATTAACAAGCGCAGGATACTCAGCTTCGGTACTCGAGTGAACAACAACGCTCTGGTTGTTGCTGCCCCAACAAAGAAGAGAATCACCAAGGAGGAAACAGTATCCAGTCACAAAACGCTGATCAGTAGGATCATCAGCCCAATCTACATCGGAGTAGCTATGCAAAGTTAATGATGAGATGGTAGAAAAGAAGAGTCCATGAAATAAGGTGCCCTTAATATAACAAAGTATCTGGAGAACTTCAGCATAGTGTGTGGTACGAGGACCAGACATGAACTGGCTGCCTAGGTGAACAACATAGACAATGTCAGGACGAGTCACAGTGAGATAGATAAGACTGCCAACTAGCTGGCGATACAAAGATGCATCTGAAAGTGGTGTCCCATCTAATAGGGTAAGGTGGACATTAGCATCAAGAGGGGTGGATGCAGTCTTGCTGTTAGTAAGGCCAACACGAGTCAGAAGATCAGAAGAATACTTGGCCTAAGAAAGATAGTAGCCAGCCGAATTAGAGGAGACTTCAATATCTAGAAAGTATCTCAGAGGACCAAGATCTTTCATCTCAAAGTGGTGGCTGAGAAACTGCTTGAGATCATAAATACCCACCAAGTCATCCCCAGTGATAATCATATCATCCATATATAAGAGCAAGAGAAGAATACCATAATCAGAACGCTGAATAAACAGTGCAGAATCATGATTACTCGGAGTGAAGCCGAAATCAGCAATAACCAAGTGAATTTAGAAAACCAAGCACGTAGAGCTTGCTTGAGACCATAAAGAGCACGACGAAGTCGACACACCTTGTGAGGCAGATGATGGTAGCCTGAAAGAGGCTTCATAAATACTTCCTATATAAGATCACCATTAAGGAAGACATTTTTAACGTCCATCTAAAATAACTTCCACTGTCTGACTGCAACAACTGTAATAAGTATGCGAACAGAAGTGAGACGAGCAACATGGGCAAAGATCTCCTCGTAGTCAATGCCATACTCTTGAGTAAAACTTTTCGCCACCAACAGAGCCTTGTACTGCTCTATAGAACCATCAGATCGAGTCTTAATCTTGTATACCCATTTGCATCCCATAGTATTCTTCCCTGGAGGAAGATCGACCAAATCCCAGGTATACTTGGCTTCCAAGGCCTGTAATTCATCTATCATAGCTTACTGCCATAAAAGGGTCAGAACTAGACTCACAATAAGATTGAGGCTCATAGAGTGAAAGAATAGTGGAAAAGCAGTGATAAACAAGAAGATGAGAAGGAATTGATCTTACTTTGGTAGATCGACAAAGAGATGACTCAGTAGAGATAGAGGGTGAAGCAGTAGAAGAAGTCTCGTCATCGGGCACAGACTCATCAGATGGGACAGTCTCTTTAGGAAGGGCCGCGACAGGCGTGGAATTAGGACCTATAGATGTACCTGTGTCACTTTCATCATAAGAAAATATGGAAATGGAAGGATCTGTGAAATATGGGGTAGAGACATCATGAGGAAGAGAGAATGGTGAGAGAGAGGAAAACATCTTATTCTCCCAAAAAATCACATGACGAGAAACCCGAAGACATTTTGATAATGGATCCCAACACCGATACCCCTTATGTTCAATACCATACCCTAAGAAACAACATAAACAGGCTCGAGGTTCCAGTTTGGTACGTTCCTGGGGAGGTTGTGAGACAAAATATGCACAACCGAAAACACAAAAGTGACCATAGTAGGGTGGATAACCATAAAGACGTTCAAAAGGAGTGCAATTATTGAGAATGAGAGAAGGCAAACGATTTATAATGTAAACAGTAGTAAGCACAGCCTCTCCCTAAAAGCGCTAAGGACATGAGGCAGAGATAAGAAATGTGCGAGTGATGTCAAGAATATGGCGATGTTTTTGTTCTGCACGCCTATTTTGTTGAGATGTGTGAGGGAAAGAGCGGTGTGAAATAGTTCCATGTTGACGGAGAAGGGAAAGAAAGGTTGACTCTTTATACTCTATGGCATTATTTGTACGGAGAATCTTAATTCGTTGTTTGAAATGAGTAAAAAACATGGCAACAAATTCAGAATAAATGCGAGACAATTCTGACCTACTATGCATAAGGTATATCTAAGTAAATCTTGAAAAGTCATCAAAAAATATTACAAAGTACCGAGAACCTCCCATGGTGGATGTAGGAGAAGGACCCCAGATATCATAGTGGACCAAATCAAAACATGCAGTAGATGAAGAGTCACTTTGATTGAAAGGTAGAGCAAGTTGTTTCCCAAGATAACATAATAGGCAATCAAAAGGGTGCATAGAAAGTTTTCCTAATGCATTACTAGATAATAAGGATTGCAATTTTCCTAAAGAGGTATGACCTAATCTAGAATGCCATAAGTGAAGAGAGGGATAATTTGATGAGGTGGTGACTGATGCAGCAGTACTTAAGTGAGCAGGAAGGTGCAAGCTAACAAGCTCAAAGAGTCGTCCAATCTTGCGGCCTATCCCAAGAGTTTGTCCTGTCTAAGGGTCCTGTACATGACAACCAGAAGCAGAAAAAGTGACTGTGAGACCAAGTTCACATAATTGACCGACAGAGATAAGGTTAAGGGTGAGTTTAGGAACAATATAAGTATCTAGAAATGAAGCATGAGATATAGACACAGAACCGATATGACTTACGGGCATGGATGTACCGTTAGCGGTATAGATAGAAGGTGCAGAAGAATTGATGACTTTATTAGTTAAACAAGAAGAATCAGAAGTCATATGGTTAGAGCAAGCAATATCGAAGAACCAGGAAGACTTACTGAGTGTGGTGGAAAGAGCAATAGAAAAAGACTGACTAAACTGGGATAAAACATGTTTAAGGAGGTGTCGGAGGCTTGCAACTGATAAAGATGAGGAATAGGGATCAAGGGAGGTGCCTAACGTACTCTTGAGCCTTGAAGGAACCATCATTTGGTCGATGTCCTTGAGAATTTATGTTGGGATTCCAAGAGCACTCATGTAGGTAATGGCCAGGATGAATTTTCTTGCAAAAGGAGCACGTTCGAATAGGATAGTGCAAGAGGGAGTGACCAGAGAGATGACAATACTTACACTCCTGTTGAAAGGATAAGTGAGATGTTGGATTATTTATTAAGACATCCACACGCTCCATTGTAGAGCCAAAACTAATATTTAGAGTGAGAAGTTGAAGAAATGGATGCCAAAAATGGACTCAGGACATCAAAAAACCTTGGGAAAGGTCTGCCCGTTTTTTTTTTTTTTTTGGGTTGTGATGACGTGGCAAGAGCTAATGTGGTGTTGACTGGATACTGACGTATATGGTGATGTGGCGCTGATTGGATGCTGATGTGGCAATGGCTGGATGTTGAGATGGCTAGGGCTGATGTCAACGCTGCTGCTGGATGATGTCAGCAAGGCCTTGTTTGGTTGACTGAAAATTGCTGAATAGGTCAAACAGTGCTGAAACTTTGACCGGTGATTACAGGCGCGTCCGGAGGAGTTTATTGACGATCTTGGCGTCATTGGAATCGGGTAAAAAAATCCCAGAATAGACTAGTTTCAGATGTTTTATTGTGATATAAGGATAGAGATAAAACGATGACAGTGGCATAGGCTACCAGGATAGTAGCTCTGATACCATGTCGAAATAGAATAGAGATTCCATGAATGAGAGAAAGACTGAAAGATTTTATTACAGATAAAGTGTTACATGAATTACAATGTACATAGGACCTTATATAGATGTAAGGCTATTTGGGCTCCAAGCTATGCTAACTATGGTAAGAGACTAACTATAGTAAAACAACTAGAGATACACAATGTGAATGCGATATATACATACGTTAACAATGTGATTCTTTGTTTTGTTAAACCTCATAATGTAGAGTATTGGTTGGACGATTTATGTCGTTTCTACTGTTTTGAGAACCATGATCAAAGTAACTTCAGTGAAAGAACCAACTTGTGATTCTTTGCTATGTTGAACTCAAATACTCGGCATATTTCCTTTCTATTATGTTTTCTTCTATTAAATTATCATTTCGTCTAAAAGTTTACATGTTTGCAGGATTCTTTTTTGGCTTTGGTGTCACATTTCATTTCTTTTATTTAATTTTTACAATCCCAACATCAATGTCATCCATTTCATTTATTTTCTTTCTCCATCTTACTTTACTTTCCTTCACCCATTGTTTTAAAATGCTCAAAGAGGTACCCAATGTTTGCAAACATGTTCGTTGTGGTCCCTACAATTAAAAATCTAACATAAATTCATAAAATGACTAAACTACCCCTACTTAAAAATAAAATATCCAAAATATCCCTATCTTCTTCTTCCTCTTCCAACCCCTCAACCCACCACCACAAGCACCACCAACCACCATACCGAAACAGCCCCAACCTACTACCACAAGCACAACCAACCACCACCACCCTCCTCCCGCCCGAAACAGCCCCACCCCTGCAGTCCCAAGTGTGTGTTAGTGTGTGTTTGTAAGTGTGTATTAGTGTATGTTTTTTAGTATTTTTCTATGAGTGTGTGTGTTAGTGTATATTTTTTGGTGTATTAGTGTGTGTGTATTAGTGTGTGTTTTTTGGTGTTTTTGAGTGAGATTTTGTGTTTTTTGTGATTTTTCAAATTTACCCTTGAAATATTATTTATATTTGTTAAAACTAACCAAAGTTTTAACGGTAGAGACTACAATGAGCAAGTTTACAAACATTGGGGACCTTTTTGAACATTTTAAAACAGTGGGGACTAAACTGACTTTTGAGTAAACAATGGAGACTATTGGTGCATTTCTCCCTATTACATATTATGAGTGTCATGTAATGATCCCACATAAGAATCTCACTCTCACAATGAGTACTTTTTAAATATAAGGGGTTCTCTTACTTAACAAACTAGTCTTTTGAGATTGACTCCTCCTTTGAGCTTGAGTTGTTACATTCTTGGGCTTAGTTATATTGGTGTTTTCGTTGAGAGTGGACTCCATGAAAGGGGGACTATAGACTGGATTAATTTTTATCCCTCTTTGTTTTTCTTTTCTTTTTTCTCTTTCCCTTAATTAACGATTCCTATCTTCTCTTTTGTTTCCCACTCACTTTTCTCTTTCTACCATTCACTCCATATTTTTTCAGATTACTTGTCTTCTTCATGATGAATTAAAGAGTTGTCCAAAATGGAAGAACAATTCTTCCTGACGAATTAAATGGACAAACATGGATATTACTTTCCAAGCTCTCAATTTTAATTTAATTACTATTATTAATATTTGTTTTTGACAACAAATATTACTAACTTACTCCTAATTTTTATTTTTCACATTTTTGTTAACTTCGTTGAATTTTTGGCTCAATCTTTAATTATAATGGCCTCTTCAGCTACTACTATGTGATCCATTTACCCTTTTTTTCATTCTTTTTCTTTTTTTTTTTCTTTTTCTTTTTCTTTTGGGATTTTATGGATGCAGATATTCTATGTAATGGAGTTTAGGGCTTTGGAAGGGATTTCGGATTTCCTTTTCTTGTGTAGGGTACCCACGCGTATAGATATATATTTGTTTCAAATCCTAAATTATATATTGATTTTTTTCTAAATAAGTCATTTTGTGTATTTAAAGAGCTAAAATTAATAAATAAAATTTCATATTTAGTACATTTATATGTAAGGGATATATTTCTCCCTTATTCCATTATTTTCACGATTAAAATTGAAAAGAGTAACTTATTTGAAATTGATGCTTACATTAGTATGCAAAGTCAAATGAGGAGAATATCTAATATGCAATTAAGAAATTATGTATATTTTTTTTTGCTAGATAGCTTAATTCTCTATATATTTAGTGACATCTAATACAATTTATGTTGAAAATTTTATGGGGTTTAATCATTTATAGCTGTAAATAGAATAAGCATTGCATATGCTCAAATGTGTGCTGTTTTTGTCAACAAAAATTGACAATATATTAACATTTTTTTTCTATTTTCGGCAATTATTAATTTGTCTAGAAAAAGAAAAGAAATCTGATAAAATATGCCGTGAATGGTAGAAAGAGAAAAGTGAGTAGGATTAAACAAAAGAGAAAGAAAGAGAAGATAGAAAACCTTAATTAAGGGAGAGAAAAATTAATAAAAGAAGAGAGACATAAATTAAATTTATCAAGTTGACACATGCCAATTAGGAGGTGATAATTAGGTGATAAAAAAAGGGTGACGTCTAGCATTATTATTTAAAAAATTACCTCCTGGCTGTAGATAGAGTTTAAAATCAAATCAAATCACATTTAATTACGTATGGTAAATTCTTTGAACCTCCATTCTGCAATAGCATGTGTCAATATACTCTTTGCCTTTGTTTTTTTTTTTTTTGGGTCAAATGGCTTTGCCTTCATGGATAAAAAGATTGTGCATAATTTGAAGATTCTCTAGAAGGCCACGTTACGTTTTGAAGCACTTCTTCTAGGCTCGTAAGGGCGACATTAATAGAGAGACGTTTAAAATTTTTAATATTTAGGGTATCAACCTCCTATCTTTCTAAATTTTTTTAAGACGCTTAGCACATGACTACTGGACTAGAAGTGCACCACTAGCTGATGCTTATGTACTAAATTAGCATCTCTTTTGCAGAATCTCTTTTGAATTGGAATGAACTTCATCTACTATATCATGTTTATGAGACAAATATTCTTCGTAGTTCATCATCTTTTCGAACCATTTCTTAACCTAATTTTTCTCTTTTGCGTGGGACATGAATTAAGTTAATGGACTAGATAATAAAGAGTTACGAGCTCACAAATTTTCAAGGCAATTTATCTCCTAACATTTTGGATTAGTAAATCTTAACTCACAAGCAATTAGACATCTTTCATAGAGCTTGACGACCTGAAGTGCACAAGTAACATTTGGATTAGTAAATCTTAACTCACTGTGATACTAATTGACGAAACAAGACAAAGAACAAAAGGACTACGGAAGCAACACATTAGAAATACTCCGCTGGTGGAACATAGAGGCCCCTCTAATACAATTGGAGGGAGCCTCCTCCCCTCATAGAGGGATGGTTAGGAAGATAAGAAAATCTTTTTTTTTTTTTTTGAGAACCGTTAGAAACGTCCCTACTCAACTAATCTACAAGACATAAACTAGATTAACCACCACCCGAAGATGGAGTACACCAGCGTTCCCTTACCGGGCCTAACAACTGAGTTTGAACTAAAACTCTTAGGGTGCAGCAGCCCGACCCAAGACATGCACCAGGTAAGTCAAGGTATGATTATGAGGGATGGTTAGAAAGATAAGAACACACTTTTTTTTTTTGAAAACCGTTGGAAACGTCCCTACTCAACCAACCCACAAGACATAAATTAGATTAACCACCACCCGAAGATGGAGTACGCCAGTGTCCTCTTGCCTGGCCTAATAGTTGAGTTTGAACTAAAACTCCTAGGATGCAGCAGCCCATCTCAAGACATGCACCAGGTAAGTCAATGTATGATTCCCCTATGGAAAACACTCCAGCCTTTCCACCTTACATCCATTCACTCTCACAAGATTTGAACCCAAGACATCCCTTGAATAAAAGGGAGTCTTTACCATCTGAGACGACCCTTGGGTTCAAGATAAGAACACACCTGCATGCATAACATTAGAACTTTAAAACATATAATTAACCATGCAACATATCATGAACCAGAACGTGGACTCACAAATGAGAGTTTGAAGTACTTAGCCTTCTAGAAAGCAAATGGAAGGCCCATGCTTTTCCAAGTTCAATAACCCGTTTCCAAAGATGCTTCATCCAACGTTTAACCAATAAAGCAAATGGTGTGGCTCATATTACTTAACCGTAAGTTAATATATAACAAGGCCAACTAAATCTATGGAGAGGATTATAAGGGCAGCTTCCAAATAGACTTGAATACCTTAGTCAAGTCATCCCCTCCTTCAATAAAATCAAGATAATTGTGCCAATTTTCAAGCTCTGCAACATTGAGAGGATCTTAGAATCGAAATCTTTAGCTTTCTTATACGGCTTTTCTCTGATGGCAATATACTTCTCCAACTCCTCAGCATCTTTTAAGCTCACATTTAAAGGTTTAGAAGACGGTTTTACACCATTGGGATTAACCTCTCCCTCACTTCCTTGACCACCAGCTTCTGGTTCGGCAGCAGTTCGCAGCTCTGATAAAGGTCGACTTGCAAATAACTCCTTGAAACTATTAAAAAAAAGCATCATAACAGTTAATAAACCACAAACAAATGTACAGTTAATCATGACCAGCATCATCTATAAAGCACTAAAACTGATTCACACAAAGAACTAAGAGAGCCAAAACAATGAGAAATTCAAATATATGGAGAACACATAGCTCAACTAACCTAAAGTTCTGTATAACAACGTATTTTAAATAAGTAAATGATTAATACAATAAAGTAATATCAAATGCAGAAGTTGATCACCTATCAAATACACACACTTATTGTCCCCTATTGTAAATAAGTTAGAAATTTGTTAATGAGCTCCAGAAATAAGAGAAGCCACATAAACCCCAGGAACTGGGTTGGGCCACAAGAGGCAAAGAAAGAAGACAGGAAAATAAATGGCAAAAAGTCGGTTGGTGGTACAGAGCAAGAATCAGAATCCTTCCTCCAAAATTGGACACAAGCATGAGCACAAGAGATGCAAAACATTTGAAGCTAAAGTCAAGATGCTAAATCACAGCTTTATACTAAAAGGAGATCAGAAGCAAATAGAAGCATTCAGAAAATTTATAATTACCCTTCAAAACAGCGATCTAATTGCTGATTTGGATTCTCCAGCACGTGTGTATAGAGCATGGCAACACGGGGCCAATATTGCTGTGTGTACTCGTATTCAATATATTTGTCCCAGAGTACGAAAGATAGATAGTCTTTTCCAACATAAGCTAATCCTCTCTCAAATAGCCTGAAAACCATGAGTATGGAAAATGATCATACCTTGTTTAAACACAAGCAACGCTATTTCATGAATTTACAGGGATCCAAGACAACAGAATCAATGGTCAACAGAAACCACTCAAAGGAGCACTCTACACTTTCAAACTTGGCAACAAATATGCTGCATTTACCTTCCTCAAAATATCACACAGTATCCGTGAAACGGAGCAGAGATAAGAGGCCATCTAGCCTTACTGGACGAGACCTCCTCAGCAGCAAATTGTCAATAGACCTCTCTAAACCATGAGCACCATCTGCACTGATCATTAGGCTTCCAGCAGGAAGCGCGAAGACAAGTTCAGTAGCAAACAAACAAGCAACCATATGCGGACTCAAGTTTCAAAGCAGAGGAGAAGAAGAAGAAAAGAAGTTAATAGACCCTTCTAAACCATTAAAAATAGAAGAAAAGACTACCCCCACAGATTGAACAGTCATTGATACTGGAATCACTCACATAACATTTGCACCACTGATACACATCAAACTAGGGTGCAAAGTAGATGCAATCAAGGACAGCGCATTCTCTAATCAAATAAGCAATACCTTCTATAATGGTCTACGACCCAAATATGTTGGACCATTATGAATTATCAAGTGTCGATGAAATTAAAATCTCCGAATCAAAACCAAACAACTTATGAATTCAGCACAAGTCATATATCATGAGTGTCACGCCCCAAAAGTAAAGCGCACTGCGTGACATACCGTGTGCCTAAAGGGTTTAACCCTCAAGCCCGCTAGGCACAGAACCACAAAATAAATAATTCAGAGCTACTAAAATTCCAAATTAATAAATCTTCAAGCAAAAATATTACTCAATCAATAATCTCCAATAAAACAAAACCATAACGGTGAGGTCAAATCCCTCAATAATTACATCCAATCCCAATAACGCGAACATTTATTCAATTAGACACTAAATAAATAAATACAAGACTAAACTATGGAGCTCTCATCTAGTCCACACCATCTTATCGAGATGTCTCAATGCTTAAACGCTTACTCCTTTTTAACTGCAAAGAAAGCAGGCAGAAGCTAAATAGTGAGCGAACAAAAGCTCACATAAGATGACTGAAGCAATAGAGGTATATTGTTCAAGATCAAAAGGATAACACTACTAATGAAATTTCAATAACTCATTGTATGACGAATCACATGTGAAAAAGACACATCTAGAATATCGTATAAAAGAAACGACTGAAAACTGTTATGCAAGAGTAAACGATAACATATTGATCAAAATATCTCAATGCATAACATAGGACAGAAAAGCTGTGACTGCATTTAACCCGTGCAGCAACGGTTCAGTAATAAATGTGGCGCCCCCAATCAAACAATAGCGGTAACAGTACCCGCAAGTCCAACACAGTAACAACATCTGTGTCCAGTACCGTAACAATATCAGTACCTTTAGGAACTCACAGCTATGACAGAGTCATGATATTTTTATGTAATTACGAATAAAGATATAACGTACGGAAGATGTCAGGAAAGTGATACTTGCAATGACCATTGAAAATCATTACATATCTTAAAAGCATGCCTATTTAGCGTAAAAAGATTATTATAATTTGACCAAAATAACTAACAAGAAATATCCCAAAGAAACCCAAAAGCATACTTGTGTGCTTGAACACCCTTTTAAAATGGTTGATCAGAAAATGAGCAGAAATGAAAACAGGTGTTGGCTTGGGGTGCACAAGTTTGGTCACTGCCTTGCAGTAAAGTAAGTGGTTGTTGCAATTCTTGGAACACTAGTTTGTTGCAGCCAACCTTTTTGTTATAATTGTTTATAACAAAGTGAAATTTTATTAATTATACTACTTTCATGAGCGATAATTATTTTTCTCTTCTCATTCCCTTGGCTATTTATTTAACTACATTTAAATAAATTTGAAAGTAGCCCCTTTATTTATAGTTGAAAATTTATCGTGGCTGTGAGAGGAGCTACAATATTTGAGAAGTGGCATTTTGTAAAAAAATATAATTGCAATAACGCATGATATTTTACTAATTATGTTAGTTATCACGATGTTTTTTTTCTTCGTAAGAAATGTCTACATACATAACTGGTGTAACACTTTTAATGAGATTACACCCTGTATTACAATTACTATTTTTACGTAGCCAACATCTATACATATATAGACCAAGCACACATGTTATATAAATTAGTTCACAAAACATAACAAGTTACTTATGAGAATCAATCAATACGAGAAATTGCTTATTTATTTTTAAATTTCTAGTGAAACATAATATTTACGATAGAGATCTATTATAATTTTGTTAATTTTGAAGGAACTGAACCATGGACATGTAATTATTTAAATCAGCGCAACATGTAAATCGAGAATTTCAAAGCTCCAAAAATACTAAAAATAATGAAGAAAGAAAAAGAAAAAAACAAAAGAGCCAAAGTATGAAATCCACTAGTATATATATGGATTAAAAATAGCCTAATAACTTCATGATATTATAAGGGAGATCGATAGTGGTGATGCGATTATACATTTATAATTAAAAATTTTAAATTATTAAATGTGAAGATCAAATTATCGCATAATAACTTCAACACTATTAACCTCCTCTAAACATTACTACATTACTACATTACAAGGAATCAAAAAATGAAGCTGTGTGTTCGAACCCTGCCATTCCCGACGGATTCATTACAATTTTGGAATGGTAATGAGGCCTATAAGCACTTTAATTGTTATGTTATAATTGGAAGTGAAACGAGAAGATTGCATTATAATTGTTATTTATCTGAATTCTAACCCTTTTAAGTTGCCTCCTATAATTGTTATTAGTATTCGATGTTGATGTGCTGGACAGAGGGAGAGATGCCTCATGCTGCTCTGATTATGGTTTTTTTGCTAAATATTTTGGTCATTTCTTATTACGTTGACGTAGTTGGTTTAACTCATTTATTAGACAAACTTATTTCCCACATCGGAGCTTTACTAAAGCAAATAGTTTGATAAATAATCCGGTGAAGCTTGTGTGACTGCTGAGGGCACTGCTGTGGGCTTGTAACCTGAATGGGGGTATTAAAATAGTAGGATTTTGGGACTTAAAATGTAGTAGATTTATTAAATATTTCATATTATCAATAAAAGAAAAAAGAGTTACAGTCCAAAACATCACCGAAGTTCCCAATTGAACTATTATTTTTTCATTTGATTTTATTCGCCATGACATAGTTATCATGATATAACAAACTATATAATATTATATAAAATAAAAACCTTTTCTAAACGTCACTAATTTTTTTGCATTTAACTCAGACAAAGAATTCTTATGGAAAAGCCTTTGAGTAATTTAAAATACATGTTAGGTATGTTGGACATAAGTCGTTGATTATTTAGTCTTAAAACCAAAGGCCATAGTTATCATGATATAACAAACTATATAATATTATATAAAATAAAAACCTTTTCTAAACGTCACTAATTTTTTTGCATTTAACTCAGACAAAGAATTCTTATGGAAAAGCCTTTAAGTAATTTAAAATACGTGTTAGGCATGTTGGACATAAGTCGTTGATTGTTTAGTCTTAAAACCAAAGGCGTGGTTTCTCAAACAATTTGAAAACAATTTTAAAAACTTGTAGATGTCACTAATTTTTCTACATTTAACTCAGACAAAAAATTCTTATGCAAAAAGCCTTTGTCTAATTTTAAATACGTGTCAGGCATATTATGTAATACCCCAAACAAATATTAGTTAATAGTAAATTATTAAATCGTTAAAGAAAGATCAGTTAACGATAATTGTCATATAGTATGTCAACACATATGAGCTAATATGTAATTTAGTATGATAAAAAGTAATACCGGACCATTTAGATATGTATCCTTAAGTAAATAAGTTAAACTCCAAAATTTATTCAGAGAAGATTGAAAGATTATAAAGTTACGAATTTATTTTGGACCAATATCAAAATTAAAACTGTACCAATTGACAAATAGTTAATTAATGAGCTATACATAGTTAGAAAGTTCTATGAGTCTAGTTTCTAATGCTTCAAACGGTGCATCAATCAAAGTTTTCTAGAAAAAAGTTATGCCCGTTTTGGTAAAATGTGTCTGAACTATCTACCGAATGACGAATTCGAGTTTTCGATGTTATTTTGTCTCGATTCTGGTTTATTCCAACTCTGATTGGGGTTTATTTTTATTAAGGCTAGCTTGTGGGGTAAGTTGGATTCCCAATCTTTAATTATTTGTATCGACCTTTTGTTGGCTTCGTTATTGTCCCTTTATATTTGCATTAGCCTCGCTCATCTAGTGAAAGTATTTATCCAACAATCGTTGATTCGTTCATTGTTCTACTATTACTTTAACTCTTCAATTTATTGGCCTCTTTAATGATCGATTATTGACCCCTACTTGATTTTTATTCATTCGCAACCACTTGTTACTGCGCGTAAGCTTTATTATTTTGATTAGTATTAGTATGCATTGATATACTTTGTCATTGTTTATCGTTAGCTGTGACACCCAGACGGCGGGGTGAAATATATAGCCGTCACAGCCTCTATGCCCCAATGTTATTGTTATTGTCATGGCAATAGAGCTAGCTACTCTTTATCAGATTAATGGTTATTGCATTATATTGTTAACCTGATACATAGTATCAGTGGTCAAATATATTGTACAATGGTTATCTATATTGTTATTATCACAACTGTACAATTGTACACTGATTCTACTTCTGTCATATGACATATTATCCGATTGGCTTTCTCATTTGTTCGGACTCTTATTGGCCTCATTGGTATTCCGTTAACTATCGAATCTCGTGCATAACTTCGCCTCTAATCTTATTTCATTCATTGTGTTAGTTAGACTACCATTGAATTGTTCTCAGGTGTCTTTCTTACTGAGCATTGTTTTGCTCATTATATTATTTTATTATATTTGTGTAGAGGCCAAGGTTGTTGAGATGACAGGGCTATTGGGTTTAGAGTTCACCCTGTAAAGTCGAATCCGGTAATCGTATGGTATTTTAGGAATTCTTATTATTACTAGTACTATGAAGGATTTTGGCTCTGGTAAATGTTGTGAACTTGTATTAAATAATTTTATGTACTGTATTGATATATTAAGGTTATAGTAGCTCTGATTGATATTATGGTGAGTTTTAGTTCTTTCGTGCTATAGTACTGGAGGCTTGTGGGCTTAGGAGGAGTGATCTTTTTAAACTCGCGGCATCACGTCCCCGAGTTTGCCATGACAGAATTTGGGGGCGTGACATATTGCTGGACCATGAAGTTTGTAATCTTACATTGAATTCAATGTAGTGGCCTTAGATAATTTTAAATATGTGCCAGACACATTATTGCACTACGAAATTTGTAACCTTACGTTGAATTCAAAGTAGTGTAGTTTCAATTGAGTTTCTTAGTCATAAAAAAAGAATAAATAAATTTAGAGGTCAACACATATAAGCTGAGTAATCATGGAGCTATTGTTGTGTAAATGTTGAGAAGACTTTTGACTAGTTACATAATTATTGACTTCAAGGAGGTAGTTTAATGGTGGATTGGTTGAAAGACGGTATGAGACTTGTTCATATATCGAGTTTGAATATGATTTGGAGTCAATTTTCTCGAACCAGACCAAATATACCTTGTACATCACCCATGTCCCAATCAAACCTTCATTTTTTGGTACTTTTACTTCATTCAATTTGGTTTTAATCGTCATACTCGTATGATATTAAAGACTATATACTATATGGAATAAAAACTTCTACTTATCACTAATTTTTATGCATTTAACTCAGACGAAGTTTTCTTATGGAAGAGTCTTCGACTAATTTTAAATATGTGTTAGACACATTGTTGTACCACAAAATTTGTAGTCTTACGTTGAATTCAATGTAGTATAGTTTCAGTTGAGTTTTCTTTGTCATAAAAAAAAAAGAAAAAAATTTAGAGGTCAACACGTATAAGCTGAGTAATCATGGAGCTATTGTTGTGTAAATGCCAAGAAGACTTTGATTAGACACATAATTATTGAGCCCGAGGAGGTAGTTTAATAGTAGAATGGTTGAAACGTTGCTATGAGACTTGTTCATGTATCGAGTTTAGATCAGCCAATCAGGGGCGGTATTAGGGGGAGGCCGGTGGGGGCCCTAGTCCCCTCAAAGTTTTTAATTTTTTTTAAAAATATCTATGTAGTATCGTGTGAAAAAATTACCGGCCCCCCTATTTTAAAAAAATTCTATGTAATATTATCAAAAAAATATTTTGACCTCCCAAATGTTAAATTTCTAACTCCGCCCCTTTTTTTTTTTTTTTGCCCGGCAAAATAATGATTTCATTCCACAACTCAGAGACATTTACAACAAAAGTCACCCCATGTGAATGGGGTCAGGGAGTACAAATGTTCCAATCCCTACACAAAATAGTATTTTCAAAAGTATTAAAATATTTACGATATAAGCTAACTTTGACCATAACATCTGAAAATATTTTCAAATAACTCTGCCCCTTATTTGAATATGACTTGGAGTAAATTTTCTTGAATCAATGTATAATTAAAAATTTTAAATTATTAAATGTGAAGATCAAATTATTGCATAATAACTTCAACACTATTAACCTCCTCTAAACATTACTACATTACTAGGAATCAAAAAATGAAGCTGTGTGTTCGAACCCCGCCAGTCCCGACGGATTCATTACAATTTTGGAAGGGTAATGAGTGCCTATAAGCACTTTAATTGTTATGTTATAATTGGAAGTGAAACAAGAAGATTGCATTATAATTGTTATTTATCTGAATCCTAACACTTTTAAGTTGCCTCCTATAATTGTTATTAGTATTCGATTTTGATGTGCTAGACAGAGTGGGAGAGATGCCTTATGCTGCTCTGATTATGGTTTTTTTTGCTAAATATTTTGGTCATTTCTTATTGCGTTGACGTAGTTGGTTTAGCTCATTTATTAGACAAACTTCTTTCCCACATCGGAGCTTTACTAAAGCAAACAATTTGATAAATAATCAGGTAAAGCTTACGAGATTGCCGAGCACAGTGTTTTGGGCTTGTAACCCCAATGGGAGCACTAAATAGGACTTTGGGATTTAATATTTAGTATATTTATTGAATAATACATATTATCAATAAAGGAATAAAGAGCTACAGTCCAAAACATCGAAGTTCTCAATTGAACTATTATTTTTTCATTTGATTTTATTCACCATAGGAATTCTTATGGAAAAGCCTTTGAGTAATTTAAAATACGAGTCAGGCATGTTTGAGTAATTTAAAATACGTGTCAGGCATATTAGACATAAGTCGTTGATTGTTTAGTCTTAAAACCAAAGGCGTGGATTCTCAAACAATTTGAGAAAAGTGTTAAAAACTTGTAAATGTCACTAATTTTTCTACATTTAACTTGGAAGAAAAATTCTTATGGAAAAGCCTTTGATTAATTTTAAATATGTGTCAGGCATATTGTGTAATACCCCAAACAAATACTAGTTAATAGTAAATTATTAAATCGTTAAAGAAAGATCAATTAATGATAATTGTCATATAGTATGTCAACACATATGAGCTAATATATAATTTAGTATGATAAAAAGTAATACCAGACCATTTAGATATGTACCTTTAACTCAGACGAAAAATTCTTATGAAAAAGCCTTTGATGTCACTAATTTTAAATACGTGCCAGGCATATTGATTCACCACGGAGCTTGTAATATTACGTTGAATTCAAGATAGTGGCCTTAGATAATTTTAAATATGTGTCAGACATATTGCTGCACTGCGAAATTTGAAGTCAATATATTGTAATTTCAATTGAGTTTCTTTGTCATAAAAAAAAAATAAAAATTAGAGGTTAACACATATAAGCTGAGTAATCATGGAGCTATTGTTGTGTAAATGTTGAGAAGACTTTTGGCTAGTTACATAATTATTGACCCCAATGAGGTAGTTTAATGATGGATTGGTTGAAAAACGGTATAAGACTTGTTCATATATCGAGTTTGAATATGACTTGGAATCAATTTTTTCGAACCAGACTAAATATACCTTGTACATTACCAATGTCCCAATCGAGCCTTCATTTTTTGGCACTTTTACTTCATTCCATTTGGTTTTAATCCCCATACTCGTATGATATTAAAGACTATATACTATATGGAATAAAAACTTCTAGTTATCACTAATTTTTCTGCATTTAACTCAGACGAATGAATTCTTATGCAAAAGTTTTTGACTAATTTTAAATATATGCTAGGCACATTGCTGTACACGTTGAATTCAATGTAGTGTAATTTTAATTGAGTTTTTTTGTCATAAAAAACAAGAAAAAAATTTAGACATCAACATGTATAAACTGAGTAACCGTGGAACTATTGTTGTGTAAATCCCGAGAAAACTTTGACTAGTTACATAATTATTGACCCTAAGGAGATAGTTTAATAGTGGAATGATTGAAACGTCGGTATAAAACTTGTTCATATATCAAGTTCAAATAAGACTTGAGTTAATTTTCTCGAACCAATCCAAATATACCTTGTGTTAGGTTAATTATGTTAGGACTAGAAAAAAATACACCCACTCTATCGTATGATTACTTCCACTTATGCTTTATATTATACAGTTCATTGTCCAACTTAGGCCATGCCATAACTCAGATTTCGGTGGGTTTAAAACAGAAAAATGTTAAGCAAATTATTATTTAAATGAGCCACCCATAACCCCAAGGCAAACCACGATGTTAGCACTTTTCCCCGCAAGCAAAACTGAATGTCATATGGCTGGATAGATCTATGGATTATACATCAATAAAAAATAAAATAAAAAAATCATAGTAACGTTGGATTTCCAAACACTTAAAAGCCATTGGGGTTAAGTTCTTAACCGAATCGCTGTCATTCCTAATCACATTTCATCACTATCAAATCAAAAGGCAATGTGTATCAAATCAAAAGGCAATGTCTCTCTAATACTTTTATCAGTTCTTTCAAAGTTCATAATGTTTTTCCTGAAATAACTTACAATCTTGGTTGCAATTTCCAGATAATACACTTTGTTCCTCTGATACTCTTTCTTTTTCTGAAAGCCTTGATATTCAGACTTTGCCCGATTAACCCCACAAGAACTTAAAACTTAATGACCAGGTAAACCTTCAATGTCCCAGCCCAACCAATTGAGTCCCTCTGATTTATACAAATGAACATCTACTTAAATCACGTGATGAGGCTAAAGCTGCATGAAATGTTCTCTCTTTTAACAAAAAAAAAAAGGCTAAAGCTGCACAATTACCATACACACCCTTATATATACTCAATACTATATTGTCTGATATAGTATCAAACTTAATTTAATACTCAGACATGTGATCAAAGTTGTTGTTTACTAATAACCAAGTCACTTAGTGACAACATTAAACTCAACTGAACCTAGAAATACTCCTTAATAAACACATCCTAATACTTAGATCCATATATTTATATAATCCTTTAACTTCTAAATCTTCACTACTTCTCCCATTCCAGATTCTGTCTTACATGTGCGTGTGTGTTCATGGTATCTATTACTTATTGCTCACTACCCCCTCCCCTTCCCTCCCCCCGCGACTACAATAAGGAGCGTGTCTTTCAAAGTATAACGTGTTTACTTGAGCCCTTGATTACACCCGAGTCACTGAAGCTCCATTCGGCTAGAGAATTGTCTGAGTTATGTAAAAAAGAACATTATATCATGAAGAAACAGGTGACTCTCAATAAAGGTGTGGCTTCTATAACAATGGAGGTCGAAGCAAATGGTATTATTTACCAAAACTTAGGCTCTTCACCAGACAAGAGAACTGCAAAAAGGCTGGCTTGCAAAGGCTTATTGAAGTTACTGAAAGAGAACATCATGGTTTAGATCAAGGTGCGAATTAAGCTCCGTATAGTTGCCTCTTTTTCCTCCATTTTTCTCCATATTTTGTGGTCTGTGCCGAGGGCTGAAGGTATCTTTTCCTGTCGTTGCTCCTCCCGGCTCCCTCTGTCTCCATGTTCAATGCGTCTTCACATAATGAAAATGGAGTATTGTTCAAGGATATTTTCCGAATCATCCAAAATACGTATAGGGAATCGTGCATCAAAGCTTCCAGGGTGATAAGCAAGGAACACAACTTGCATTTTCCCAGAAGACTAGTGAGTAGATTTGTAACTATTAGTAGTCTGATGCTTTGTTTGCTAATCATGTTCATGAGTGTGATGTGTGTCGAAATAGAATAGAGATTCCATGAATGAGAGAAAGACCGAAAGATTTTATTACAGAGAAAGTGTTATATGAATTACAATGTACATAGGACCTTATATAGATGCAAGGCTACTTGGGCTCCAAGCTATGCTAACCAGGGGCGGATCTATGTAGTGTGAGAGGGGGCCGTTTAAATTTTTTTAAAAATATCTATGTAGTATCGTTAAAAAAAATTATCGTCTCTTCTAATTTTTAAAAAATTCTATATAGTATAATTAAAAAAATATTTTGGCCCCCCCAATATTAAATTCCTAGATCCGCCCCTGATGCTAACTATGGTAAGAGACTAACTATGGTAAAGCAACTAGAGATACATAATGTGAATGCGATATATACATATGTTAACACCCCCCCTCAAACTCAAGGTGGTGCGAAGGACACGAGCTTGAGTTTGGAAATTAATTCTTGGAGACGCCCAGGTGGGTGAGCTTTGGTGAAGAGATTCGCAAGCTGATTAGCGGAAGGAGTGAATCAAAGTTTTGTAGTACCATTAACCACATGTTGGCGAATGAAGTGGCAGTCACACTCAATATGACGAGTGCTTTGACCAAAAAAAAAATATGATGAGTGCGCTCATGAAAGACATCATTGTGAGCAATCTGAATGGCACTATGATTATCGCAATGTAGAGTGGTACCAGGAGGCGGAGAGACACCCATGTCAGTGAGGAGCCAACGAAGTCAGATGACCTCTTGAGTAGCATTAGCAAGTGCACGATACTCAACTTCAGTACTCGAGCGAGCAACAACGGTCTGTTTCTTGCTGTGCCAACAAAGAAGAGAATCACCAAGGAGGAAACAGTATCCAGTCACAAAACGCCAATCAGTAGGATCACCATCCCAATCTGCATCTGAGTAGCCATGTAAAGTTAATGATGAGATGGTAGAAAAGAAGAGTCCATGAAATAAGGTGCCCTTAATATAACGAAGTATCCGAAGAACTTCAGCATAGTGTGTGGTACGAGGAGCAGACATGAACTGGCTGACTAGGTGAACAACATAGACAATGTCAGGACGAGTCACAGTGAGATAGATAAGACTGCCAACCAGCTGGCGATACCAAGATGCATCTAAAAGTGGTGTCCCATCCAATAGGGTAAGGCAGACATTAGTATCAAGAGGGGTAGATGCAGTCTTGTTGTCAGTAAAGCCAACACGAGCCAGAAGATCAGAAGAATACTTGGCCTGAGAAAGATAGTAGCCAGCCGAATCAGAGGAGACTTCAATACCTAGAAAGTATCTCAAAGGACCAAGATCTTTCATCTCAAAGTGGTGGCTGAGAAACTGCTTGAGATCAGAAATACCCGCCAAGTCATCCCCAGTGATAATCATATCATCTACATATAAGAGCAAGAGAAGAATACCATAATCAGAACGCCGAATAAACAGTGCAGAATCATGATTACTCAGAGTGAAGCCGAAATCAGCAATAACCGAACTGAATTTAGAAAACCAAGCACGTGGAGCTTGCTTAAGACCATAAAGAGCACGACGAAGTCGACACACCTTGTAAGGCAGATGATGGTAGCCTGGAAGAGGCTTCATAAATACTTCCTATATAAGATCATGATTAAGGAAGGCATTTTTAACGTTCATCTAAAATAACTTCCACTGTCTGACTGCAGCAACTGCAATAAGTATGCGAACAGAAGTGAGACGAGTAACAGGGGCAAAGATCTCCTCATAGTTAATGCCATACTCCTGAGTAAAACCTTTTGCCACCAACGGAGCCTTGTATCGCTCTATAGAACCATCAAATCGAGTCTTGATCTTGTATACCCATTTGCATCCCATAGCATTCTTCCCTGGAGGAAGATCGACCAAATCCCAGGTATACTTGGCTTCCAAGGCCTGTAATTCATCTATCATAGCTTGCTGCCATAAAGGGTCAGAACTGGCCTCACAATAAGATTGAGGCTCATAGAGTGAAAGAATAGTGGAAAAACAGTGATAATCAAGAAGATGAGAAGGAATTGATCTTATTCTGGTAGATCGACGGAGAGATGACTCAGTAGAGATAGAGGGTGAAGCAGTAGAAAAAGTCTCGTCATCGGGCACAGACTCATCAGGTGGGACAGTCTCGTCAGGAAGGGCCGCGACAGGCATGGAGTCAGGACCTATAGATGTACCTGTGTCACTGTCATCATCAGGAAATAAGGAAATGGAAGGATCTGTGAAATATGGGGTAGAGACATCATGAGGAAGAGAGAATGGTGAGAGAGAGGAAAACATCTTATTCTCCCAAAAAATCACATGAAGAGAAACCCGAAGACGTTTTGATAATGGATCCCAACACCGATACCCCTTGTGTTCAATACCATACCCTAAGAAACAACATAAACGAGCTCGAGGTTCTAGTTTGGTACGTTCCTGGGGAGGAAGTGAGACAAAACATGCACAACCGAAAACACGAAGGTGACCATAGTAGGGTGGATGACCGTAAGACGTTCATGAGGAGTGCAATTATTGAGAATGAGAGAAGGCAAACGATTTATAATGTAAATAGTAGTAAGCGCAACCTCTCCCTAAAAACGCTAAGGACATGAGGCAGAGATAAGAAATGTGCAAGTGATATCAAGAATATGGCGATGTTTTTGTTCTGCACGCCCATTTTGTTGAGATATGTGAGGGCAAGAGTGGTGTGAAATAGTTCCATGTTGACGGAGAAGGGAAATAAAGGTTGACTCTTTGTACTCCATGGCATTATCTGTACGGAAAATCTTAATTCATTGTTTGAAATGAGTAAAAAGCATGGCAATAAATTCAAAATAAATGCGAGACAATTCAGACCTACTATGCATAAGGTATATCCAAGTAAATCTTGAAAAATCATCAACAAATATTACAAAGTACTAAGAACCTCCCATGGTGGATGTAGAAAAAGGACCCCAAATATCAGAGTGGACCAAATCAAAACATGCAGTAGATGAAGAGTCACTTTGATTAAAAGGTAGAACAGGTTGTTTCCCAAGATGACATGATAGGCAATCAAAAGGGTGCATAGAAAGTTTTCCTAATACACCACTAGATAATAAGGATTGCAATTTTCCTAAAGAGGCATGACCTAATCTAGAATGCCATAAGTGAAGAGAGGGATAATTTGATGAGGTGGTGACTGATGCAACAGTACTTAAGTGAGCAGGAAGGTGCAGGCTAACAAGCTCAAAGTGTCGTCCAATCTTACGGCCTATCCCAAGAGTCTATCCTGTCTGAGGGTCCTGCACATGATAACCAGAAGCAGAAAAAGTGACTATGAGACCAAGTTCACATAATTGACCGACAGATATAAGGTTAAGGGTGAGTTTAGGAACAAGATAAGTATCTGGAAATGAAGCATGAGATGTAGACACAGAACCGATATGACTTACGGGCATGGATGTACCGTTAGCAGTATAGATAGAAGGTGCAGAAGAATTGATGACTTTATTAGTTAAACAAGAAGAATCAGAAGTCATATGGTTAGAGCAAGCAGTATCGAATAACTAGGAAGACTTACCGAGTGTGGTGGAGAGAGCAATAGAAGAAGAATGATTAAACTGGGATGAAACCTGTTTAAGGAGGTGTCGGAGGCTTGCAACTAAAAAAGATGAGGAAGAAGGATCAAGGGAGGTGCCTGACGTACTCTGAGTCTTGAAGGAACCATCATTTGGTCGATGTCCTTGAGAATTTATGTTGGGATTCCAAGAGTACTTATGTAGGTAATGGCCAAGATGAATTTTCTTGCAAAAAGAGCACGTTCGAGTAGGATAGTGCAAGAGGGAGTGACCAGAGAGATGACAATACTTACACTCCTGTTGAAAGGATAAGTGAGATGTTGGATTATTCATTAAGACATCCACATGCTCCATTGTAGAGCCAAAACTAATATTTAGAGTGAGAATTTGAAGAAATGGATGCGAAAAATGGACTCAGGACGTCAAAAAACCTTGGGAAAGGTTTGCCCCCCCTTTTTTTTTTTTTGGGTTGTGATGACGTAGCAAGAGCTAATGTGGTGCTGACTGGATACTGACGTATATGGTGATGTGGTACTAATTGGATGCTGATGTGGCAATGGCTGGATGTTGAAATGGCTAGGGCTGATGTCAATGCTGCTGCTAGATGATATCTGCAAGGCCTTGTTTGGTTGACTGAAAATTGCTGAATAGGTCAAACAGTGCTGAAACTTTGACTGGTGATTACAGGCGCGTTCGGAGGAGTTTATTGACGATCTTGGCGTCGTCGGAATTGTCTCGATGAGTACTACGAGAAGGTGTGGTGTGTGGACCAAGGAGATAAAATAAAAAAATCCCAGAATAGACCAGTTTCTGATGTTTTATTGTGATATAAGGATAGAGATAAAACAATCACAGTGGCATAGGCTACTAGGATGGTAGCTCTGATACCATGTCGAAATAGAATAGAGATTCCATGAATGAGAGAAAGACTGACATATTTTATTACAGATAAAGTGTTACATGAATTACAATGTACATAGGACCTTATATAGATGTAAGGCTACTTGGGCTCCAAGCTATGTTAACTATGGTAAGAGACTAACTATGGTAAAGCAACTAGAGATACACAATGTGAATGCGATATATACATACATTAACTATGTGATTCTTTGTTTTGTTAAACCTCATAATGTAGAGTATTGGTTGGACGATTTATGTCGTTTCTACTGTTTTGAGAACCATGATCAAAGTAACTTCAGTGAAAGAACCAACTTGTGATTCTTTGCTATGTTGAACTCAAATACTCCGCATCTTTCCTTTCTATTATGTTTTCTTCTATTAAATTATCATTTTGTCTAAAAGTTTACATATTTGCAGGATTCTTTTTTGGCTTTGGTGTCACATTTAATTTCTTTTATTTAATTTTTACAATCCCAACATCAATGTCATCCATTTCCTTTATTTTCTTTCTCCATCTTACTTTACTTTCCTTCACTCGTGCAATCCAAATAGGGGGTTGTGAATGATTAACGTCGGTTAACATCTTGGCAATATTTATGATAAAAGAGTCAATTAATTACAATGACTTACTATCCAACAAATGACAACTCATTGGGACTAACCTTCTGCAACTTAGCTTTTTTTCTTTTTTTTTTATACTAATGATGTCACTTTTGGCATATAAGAGGTGGTCGCATTTTACTAATAGGTCCTAATATTTCCTTGAATTCCATGTTATTTTCTAATATTACATAGGGAGAAATGCAGCAATGGTCCCCATTGTTTACTCAAAAGTCAGTTTAGTCCTCATTGTTTTAAAATACTCAAAGAGGTCCCTAATATTTGCAAACATGTTCGTTGTGGTCCTTACCAATAAAAATCTAACATAAATTCATAAAATGACTAAACTACCCCTACTCAAAAATAAAATACCTAAAATATCCCTATCTTTTTCTTCCTCTTCCAACCCCTCAACCCACCACCACAAGCACCATAGCGAAATAGCCCCAACCCACTACCACAAGCACAACCAACCACCACCACCCTCCCCTCGCGCGAAACAGCCCCACCCCCGCGATCCCAAGTATGTGTTAGTGTGTGTTTGTGAGTGTGTATTAGTGTATGTTTTTTGGTGTTTTTCTATGAGTGTGTGTGTTAATGTATGTTTGTAGGTGTATTAGTGTGTGTTTTTTGGTGTTTTTGAGTGAGATTTTGTGTTTTTTGTGATTTTTCAAATTTACCCTTGAAATATTATTTATATTTGTTAAAACTAACCAAAGTTTTAACGGTAGAGACTACAATGAGTATGTTTACAAACATTGGGGACTTTTTTGAACATTTTAAAACAGTGGGGACTAAACTGACTTTTGAGTAAACAATGGGGACTACTGGTGCATTTCTCCTTATTACACTCACCCTCACAAGGGGTACTTTTTAAATACAAGGGGTTCTCCTACCTAACAAACTATTCTTTTGAGATTGACTCTCCCTTTGAGCTTGAGTTGTTACATTCTTGGGCTTAGTTATATTAGTGTTTTCGTTGAGAGTGGACTCCATGAAGGGGAGACTATAGGCTGGATTAATTTTTATCTCTCTTTGTTTTTCTTTTCTTTTTTCTCTCTCCCTTAATTAACGATTCCTATCTTCTCTTTTGTTTCCCACTCACTTTTCTCTTTCTACCATTCACTCCATATTTTTTCATATTACTTGTCTTCTTCATGATGAATTAAATAGTTGTCGAAAATGGAAGAACAACTCTTCCTGACGAATTAAATGGACAAACTGTTAGATCAGACTTAGTGAGAAACCTGAGCTTTATCTTTTCATCAGTTTGTTGTCTTTCTTTTCGCTATGGATTTCTCTTTAAAGTCCTATTTGCTTTGTACTTCGGTAGGATTACTACTAGCACAGTTTGTACACATCTCTTGTATCACTACAACCATGACTCTGTTGTACAACACTCTTATAAATATCAATGATATGGGCACTGATTAGTATCGCCCAAAATACATTCTCTTACATGGTATCAGTTATCGAGGTTTAATCATACCTCTTCTGCTTCTGCAATCCAGAGATCCTACTTGTGCCTACCATGACTACTCCAGAACTTACCAAAGACACCGCTGCAACTCAAGCTCCGACTTCTTCCATGCCCACTGCTCCGGCGCCTTTACCCACTCTTGATCGCATTCATCAAGATATTTCTCTCAAATTAGGCAGTGATAATTTTCTGTTATAGAAAACTCAAATCTTGCCAGTTCTCCGTTGTCATTGCTTGCTTGGCTTCATCGATGGAACTAACCTCAAGCCAACAACTTCTACAGATCAAGAAGCTCAATGGGTGCGCCTCGACCAAATGGTCCTAGGGTGGTTGCTTGTCTCTCTATCAGACTCTGTTCTTTCTCAGGTGGTTGACAAATCCACCGCTCGAGATGTTTGGCTAACCCTTGAAACTTTTTACGGTTCGCATTCTCGGGCCCGAATCCAACAGCTCAAAATGGAATTGCAGTCCCTTCAAAAAGGTGCACTCACCATTCATGCCTATGTTCAACATGCTAAATCATTGTCTTTGTCTCTAGCAAGTGCCGGCAAACCTGTAGATGATGATGATCTCATTCTTTGGACACTACGTGGCCTTGGTTCTGAGTTCAATCCAATTGTAGCCGCCATTAACTTGAGACCAGTTGCTCCGACTTTTGCAGAGGTTTGTGGCCTTCTTCTGGATTTTGAACTACGTTTATAATCTGTTATGATCAAGGCAGACAATTCCTCATCTTTTTATACTTCTGCCACCCGTTCCATTAATTTCACTAGTGATGATTCTGATTCTATTCAAACTAGCCGTGGACAATCTAAGGGTCGTGGTGGTCGCAACTCTGGGCAACACGGTTGTGGTGGACGTGGTTCTGGTCGCGGTCATGGCCGGACTACTTCAACCGCTTCTGTCATTTGTTACCGTTGTGGCCATCCGTATCATAAGGCTAATACGTGTTGGGCTCCTGATGACGTGGTTGCTTCAAATCATACAGCTCTTAATACTATGGTTGTCACTGGTCCGCAGGATTCAAATTGGTATTTGGACACAGGAGCAACTCACAACATGACTCTTGACGATACGCATCTTATTGGTAAGGCTCCTTACAATGGTTCAGACATGGTAATGGTTGGCAACGGCGCAGGCTTACCCATATCTAAAACGGGTCAAGCTTCGCTTAACTTGTCTACAGGTTCTCTTATACCGTGCTCTGTTTTACATGTTCCATCTCTTGCTAAACGCCTTATCTCTGTTTCACAATTTAGTCGTGAAAATAATTGTCTTTTTATTTTTAACGACTATGGTTATTGCATAAAGGATGCGAGGACAGGAAGAATTCTACACAAGGGGACACTCAATAATGGACTCTATGCCCTACAACAGCCTCCCAAGAAAATTTTTATAAGTCAAAAAGTTGGTTCCACGCTTTGGCATGCTCGTCTAGGCCATCCAGCTGAGTGGACTTTACGGCATCTTAGTCATGAATTAGCTATTGATTTCTAATCTTCAAATGTCTCTGTTTGTAGTAGTTGCCAATATGGCAAAAGTCGTAAACTTCCTTTTGCAAATAAAATTCCACGTTCTAGCACTTTGTTAGACATTGTGCATTGTGATGTGTGGGGACCTTCTCCCACGATCTCTCGAGATGGTTATCGATATTATTTAATTTTGGTTGATGATTATAGTCGATATTCTTGGATTTATCCCTTAGTTCGCAAATCTGATGTGGCACTCATTTTCCCAAATTTTATTCGTATGGTGGAAAATATTTGCAATGCTAAGATAAAATACATACAGTCTGATGGTGGAGGAGAGTTTGTAAATTTCCAACTTAAAGAGTTGTTTCAGAAGCATAGTATTTTACATCGTTTGAGTTGTCCAGCAACTCCTGAACAGAATGGTGTAGCAGAAAGGAAACATCATCATGTGGTTGAGATTGGTTTAACTCTATTAGCCCACAGTAAATTATCTTCAGAATTCTGGACTTATTCCTTTTTGACTACAGTGTACCTCATTAATAGATTGCCCTCCAAGCAGCTAAATCTCAAAACTCCTTATGACCTGCTCCTTGGGTCTGCACCAGACTATTCAATGTTACGAGTTTTTGGGTCTGTGTGTTATCCGTGTTTGACACCACTTGGGTGACCTAAACTGGCATACAAGAGCTGTCAGTGCTTATTCTTGGGTTACAGCATGGAGCATAAAGGTTACAAGTGCTTTAACCCTGTCACTGGAAAAATATTGGTCTCACGGCATGTTATTTTTGACGAAGGCAGTTTTTTACCATTACTCACAGCTCAGCAACATTATTCAGTAGGGACAAGTTTTCACATCAAGCCCTTTCCATCTACATTGTTGCGCCACTATAGCCCTACATCAACCCCTTCACAGGTCTCAAACACTCATCAGTTCACATCTACTCCTAGTCCACGCTATCCGCCACAGACTACTCCTGCACCATCTAATATGTCAGACACACAAAATAAGTCTCTTACTCCTACCATCGGTCCACCACTGTCCTCTCACCAACGACAATCTCCTCCATCGCTCCAATATAGCATTTCGTCTTCCTCACCATCATCACCACCAAAGCACAACTATGACACTCTATTCTCTCCGCAACTTTTCTCTACACCTCCCTCGTCGACCTTACGTAGACGTCACACCTCACTGTCCCCTCACTTTAACGCAGATAGTCTACCTGTGCCTTTCCCAACTTCACCACTACCACCACTTCATCTTTCCCATCCTGGCCACATACCCCGGTCACATCCAATGGTTACTCGCACCATGGATGGTACGAGGAAGCCAAATGTGCTGCTCTCCACTCGCTATCCCCTACCTCATTGTCTTCTTCATCACTCTACTAGCCTATCTATAAAGCCCTCTTGTTATACTCAAGCCTCAAAAGATCCTAATTGGCACAACGCAATGGCTGACGAGTTCAACTCTTTGCTAAAAAATAAGACGTGGTCTCTTGTCCCTCATTCTCCACATTTGAATGTCGTTGGCTGTAGATGGGTTTACCGCATTAAACAGAGGTCTGATGGTTCCTTGGAACGTTACAAAGCATGGCTCGTCGCAAAAGGGTATCACCAGCAACCAGGTCGTGACTTCGATGATACATTTAGCCCTGTTGTACGACCTGGTACGATACGACTAATCTTGGTTGTTGCCCTCTCAAACGATTGGAGCTTACGTCAATTGGATGTAAGGAATGCTTTTTACACAGAGATCTTGAGGAGATGGTTTTTATGCAACAACCGCAAGGGTTTGTCGACCCGAATTATCCAGAGCATGTTTGTCAGCTGCATAAATCCATCTATGGGTTGAAGCAGGCTCCGCGAGCCTGGTATCAGAAATTCAGCAACTTCCTATTATCTTGTGGTTTCATTCATTCTCATCACGATGCATCGTTATTTTTCTGGCAATCTAGGGACCATATTCTCATTTTATTGATTTACGTAGATGATATTATCTTAACCGGCAATTCTGCCGTGGCCATATCTGATTTTATTCAGGTTCTTTCCCAGAAGTTTGACATGAAAGATTTGGGTTCTTTAAGCTATTTTTTAGGCATGGAGGTTAAGCATCTTGATGGTGGTCTAACCCTGACTCAAACGAAGTATTCCTTGCAATTGTTGACTCAATTTGGAATGGATGGTGCTAAACCAGTGTCTACTCCTATGGCTGGCTCTCGCTTGTCTCCAGACGAGGGTGATATGTTACTGGAAGCCACTGATTTTAGACAGCTAGTTGGTGCTTTGCAATATTTGACAATGACGAGGCCAGACATTTCTTATGCCGTGAATTCTATTTGTCAATACATGCAGTCTCCGCGCACCTCTCATTTAATTGCTGCAAAGAGGGTTCTGAGATATGTCAAAGGCACAATCAACCACGGTATTTGTTTCACACCGACAACATCAATGACACTCACTGGTTATAGTGATGTTGACTGGGCAGGGTGTCCAGCTACACACCGGTCTACATCTGGCTTTGCCATATGTCTTGGGTCGAATCTTATTAGTTGGAGTTCGAAGAAGCAGCCTACTATGTCTAAATCGAGTACCGAGGCCGAGTATCGTGCGCTCGCATCCCTCACCTTTGAACTGTTATGGGTGCTCGAGCTCATGAAATTTCTCCGCCTACCTCCTACTTCACCTTTGGTACTTTATTATGATAACATCAGTTCCATATATCTTGCAACCAATCCCGTCATCCACAATTGGAGTAAACATATTGAAATTGATATTCACTTTGTGCGTGAGAAGGTGGGTGACAAGACAATCAGTTTGCAGTTCATTGGCACCGCTGCCCAGGTCGCTGATATATTCACAAAGCCACTATTTCGTCCACGGTTTGAGCTTCTGCGTAACAAGCTTCAGGTTCAGGCACCTAATTCAGCTTGTGGGGGGGTGTTAGATCAGACTTAGCGAGAAACCTGAGCTTTATCTTTTCATCAGTTTGTTGTCTTTCTTTTCGCTATGGACTTCTCCCTAAAGTCCTATTAGCTTTGTACTTCTGTAGGATTACTACTAGCACAGTTTGTACACATCTCTTGTATCACTACAACCATGACTCTGTTGTACAACACTCTTATAAATATCAATGATACGAGCACTGATTAGTATCGCCCAAAATACATTCTCTTACACAAACATGGATATTACTTTCCAAGCTCTCAATTTTAATTTAATTACTATTTTTAATATTTGTTTTTGACAACAAATATTACTAACTTACTCCTGATTTTTATTTTTCACATTTTTGTTAACTTCGTTGAATTTTTGGCTCAATCTTTAATTATAATGGCCTCTTCAGCTACTACTATGTGATCCATTTACCCTTTTTTTCCTTTTTTTTCTTTTTTTTTTTTGTTTTGTTTTTGTTTTGGGATTGTATGGATGCAGATATTCTATGTAATGGAGTTTAGGGCTTTGGAAGGGATTTCGGATTTCGTTTTCTTGTGTAGGGTACCCACGCATATAGATATATATTTGTTTCAAATCCTAAATTATATATTGATTTTTTTCTAAATAAGTCATTTTGTGTATTTAAGGAGCTAAAATTAATAAATAAAATTTCATATTTAGTACATTTATATGTAAGGGATATATTTCTCCCTTATTCTATTATTTTCACGATTAAATTTGAAAAGAGTAACTTATTTGAAATTGATGCTTACATTAGTATACAAAGTCAAATGAGGAAAATATCTAATATGCAATTCAGAAATTATGTATATTTTTTTTTGCTAGATAGCTTAATTCTCTATATATTTAGTGACATCTAATACAATTTACGCTTAAAATTTTATGGGGTTTAATCATTTATAGCTGTAAATAGAATAAGCATTGCATATGCTCAAATGTGTGCTATTTTTGTCAACGAAAATTGACAATCTATTAAAAAAAAATTCTATTTTCGGCAATTATCAATTTGTCTAGAAAAAGAAAAGAAATCTCATAAAATATGCAGTGAATGGTAGAAAGAGAAAAGTGAGTAGGATTAAAAAAAAGAGAAAGAAAGAGAAGATAGAAAACCTTAATTAAGGGAGAGAAAAATTAATAAAAGAATAGAGACATAAAATAAATTTATCAAGTTGACACATACCAATCAGGAGGTGATAATTAAGTGATAAAAAAACGGTGACGTCTAGCATTACTATTTGAAAAATTATCTCCTGGCTAGATAGAGTCTAAAATCAAATCAAATCACATTTAATTACGTATGACAAATTCTTTGAACCTCCATTCTGCAATAGCATGGGTCAATATACTCTTTGCCTTGGTTTTTTTTTTTTTTTTGGGTCAAATGGCTTTGCCTTCATGGATAAAAAGATTGTGCACCATTTGAAGATTCTCTAGAAGGCCACGTTACGTTTTGAAGCACTCCTTCTAGGCTCGTGAGGGCCACATTAATAGAGAGACGTTTAAAAATTTTAATATTTAGGGTGTCAACCTCCTATCTTTCTAGATTTTTTTAAGACGCTTAGCACATGACTACTGGACTAGAAGTGCACCACTCGCTGATGCTTATGTACTAAATTAGCATCTCTTTTGCAGAATCTCTTTTGAATTGGAATGGACTTCATCTACTATATCATGTTTATGAGACAAATATTCTTCGTAGTTCATCATCTTTTCGAACTATTTCTCAACCTAATTTTTCTCTTATTTGTAGGACATAAATTAAGTTAATGGACTAGATAATAAAGAGTTACGAGCTCACAAATTTTCAAGGCAATTTATATCCTAACATTTTGGATTAGTAAATCTTAACTCACAAGCAATTAGACATCTTTCATAGAGCTTGACGACCTGAAGTGCACAAGTAACATTTGGATTAGTAAATCTTAACTCACTGTGATGCTAATTGACGAAACAAGACAAAGAACAAAAGGACTACGGAAGCAACACATTAGAAATACTCCGCTGGTGGAACATAGAGGCCCCTCTAATACAATTGGAGGGAGCCTCCTCCCCTCATAGAGGGATGGTTAGGAAGATAAGAAAACCTTTTTTTTTTTTTGAGAACCGTTAGAAACGTCCCTACTCAACTAATCTACAAGACATAAACTAGATTAACAACCACCCGAAGATGGAGTACGCCAGCGTTCCCTTACCGGGCCTAACAGCTGAGTTTGAACTAAAACTCTTAGGGTGCAGCAGCCTGACCCAAGACATGCACCAGGTAAGTCAATGTATGATTATGAGGGATGGTTAGGAAGATAAGAAACACTTTTTTTTTTTCTTGAAAACCGTTGGAAACGTCCTACTCAACCAACCCACAAGACATAAATTAGATTAACCACCACCCGAAGATGGAGTACGCCAGTGTCCTCTTGCCTGGCCTAATAGCTGAGTTTGAACTAAAACCTCTAGGGTGCAGCGACCCGACCCAAGATATGCACCAGGTAAGTCAATGTATGATTCCCCTATGGAAAACACTCCAGCCTTTCCACCTTACATCCATTCACTCTCACAAGATTTGAACCCAAGACCTCCCTTGGATAAAAAGAAGTCTTTACCATCTGGGACGACCCCTGGGGTCAAGATAAGAACACACCTGCATGCATAACATTAGAACTTTAAAACATATAATTAACCATGCAACATATCATGAACTAGAACGTGGACTCACAAATGAGAGTTTGAAGTACTTAGCCTTATAGAAAGCAAATGGAAGGCCCATGCTTTTCCAAGTTCAATAACCCGTTTCCAAAGATGCTTCATCCAACGTTTAACCAATAAAGCAAATGGTGTGGCTCATATTACTTAACCGTAAGTTAATATATAACAAGGCCAACTAAATCTATGGAGAGGATTATAAGGGCAGCTTCCAAATAGACTTGAATACCTTAGTCAAGTCATCCCCTCCTTCAATAAAATCAAGATAATTGTGCCAATTTTCAAGCTCTGCAACATTGAGAGGATCTTAGAATCGAAATCTTTAGCTTTCTTATACGGCTTTTCTCTGATGGCAATATACTTCTCCAACTCCTCAGCATCTTTTAAGCTCACATTTAAAGGTTTAGAAGACGGTTTTACACCATTGGGATTAACCTCTCCCTCACTTCCTTGACCACCAGCTTCTGGTTCAGCAGCAGTTCGCAGCTCTGATAAAGGTCGACTTGCAAATAACTCCTTGAAACTATTAAAAAAAAGCATCATAACAGTTAATAAACCACAAACAAATGTACAGTTAATCATGACCAGCATCATCTATAAAGCACTAAAACTGATTCACACAAAGAACTAAGAGAGCCAAAACAATGAGAAATTCAAATATATGGAGAACACATAGCTCAACTAACCTAAAGTTCTGTATAACAACGTAATTTAAATAAGTAAATGATTAATACAATAAAGTAATATCAAATGCAGAAGTTGATCACCTATCAAATACACACACTTATTGTCCCCTATTGTAAATAAGTTAGAAATTTGTTAATGAGCTCCAGAAATAAGAGAAGCCACATAAACCCCAGGAACTGGGTTGGGCCACAAGAGGCAAAGAAAGAAGACAGGAAAATAAATGGCAAGAAGTCGGTTGGTGGTACAGAGCAAGAATCAGAATCCTTCCTCCAAAATTGGACACAAGCATGAGCACAAGAGATGCAAAACATTTGAAGCTAAAGTCAAGATGCTAAATCACAGCTTTATACTAAAAGGAGATCAGTAGCAAATAGAAGCATTCAGAAAATTTATAATTACCCTTCAAAACAGCGATCTAATTGCTGATTTGGATTCTCCAGCACGTGTGTATAGAGCATGGCAACACGGGGCCAATATTGCTGTGTGTACTCGTATTCAATATATTTGTCCCAGAGTACGAAAGATAGATAGTCTTTTCCAACATAAGCTAATCCTCTCTCAAATAGCCTGAAAACCATGAGTATGGAAAATGATCATACCTTGTTTAAACACAAGCAACGCTATTTCATGAATTTACAGGGATGCAAGACAACAGAATCAATGGTCAACAGAAACCACTCAAAGGAGCACTCTACACTTTCAAACTTGGCAACAAATATGCTGCATTTACCTTCCTCAAAATATCACACAGTATCCGTGAAACGGAGCAGAGATAAGAGGCCATCTAGCCTTACTGGACGAGACCTCCTCAGCAGCAAATTGTCAATAGACCCCTCTAAACCATGAGCACCATCTGCACTGATCATTAGGCTTCCAGCGGGAAGCGCGAAGACAAGTTCAGTAGCAAACAAACAAGCAACCATATGCGGACTCAAGTTTCAAAGCAGAGGAGAAGAAGAAGAAAAGAAGTCAATAGACCCTTCTAAACCATTAAAAATAGAAGAAAAGACTACCCCCACAGATTGAACAGTCATTGATACTGGAATCACTCACATAACATTTGCACCACTGATACACATCAAACTAGGGTGCAAAGTAGATGCAATCAAGGACAGCGGATTCTCTAATCAAATAAGCAATACCTTCTATAATGGTCTACGACCCAAATATGTTGGACCATTATGAATTATCAAGTGTCGATGAAATTAAAATCTTCGAATCAAAACCAAACAACTTATGAATTCAGCACAAGTCATATAACATGAGTGTCACGCCCCAAAAGTAAAGCGAACTGCGTGACATGCCGTGTGTCTAAAGGGTTTAACCCTCAAGCCCGCTAGGCACAGAACCACAAAATAAATAATTCAGAGCTACGAAAATTCCAAATTAATAAATCTCCAAGCAAAAATATTACTCAATCAATAATCTCCAACAAAACAAAACCATAACGGTGAGGTCGAATCCCTCAATAATTACATCCAATCCCAGTAACGCGAACATTTATTTAATTAGACACTAAATAAATAAAGACAAGACTAAACTATGGAGCTCTCATCTAGTCCACACCATCTTATCCAGATGTCTCAATGCTTAAACGCTTACTTCTTTTTAACTGCAAAGAAAGCAGGCAGAAGCAAAATAGTGAGCGAACAAAAGCTCAGTAAGAGAATTCATCCCGCAAAGAAAGTGACATAAGATGACTGAAGCAATAGAGGTATACTGTTCAAGATCGAAAGGATAACACTACTAATGAAATTTCAATAACTCATTGCATGACGAATCACATGTGAAAAAGACACATCTAGAATATCGTATAAAAGAGCCGACTGAAAATTGTTATGCAAGAGTAAACGATAACATATTGATCAAAATATCTCAATGCATAACATAGGACAGAAAAGCTGTGACTGCATTTAATCCGTGCAGCAACGGTTCAGTAATAAATGTGGGACCCCCAATCAAACAATAACGGTAATAGTACCCGCAAGTCCAACACAGTAACAGTATCTGTGTCCAGTACCGTAACAATATCAGTACCTTTAGTAACTCACAGCTATGACAGAGTCATGATATTTTTATGTAATTACGAATAAAGATATAACATACGGAAGATGTCAGGAAAGTGATGCTTGCAATGACCATTGAAAATCATTACATATCTTAAAAGCATGCCTATTTAGCGTAAAAAGATTATTATAATTTGACAAAAATAACTAACAAGAAATATCCCAAAGAAACCCAAAAGCATACTTGTGTGCTTGAACACCCTTTTAAAATGGTTGATCAGACAGGTGTTGGCTTGGGGTGCACAAGTTTGGTCGCTGCCTTGCAGTAACGTATGTGGTTGTTGCAATTCTTGGAACACTAGTTTGTTGCAGTCAACCTTTTTGTTTCGTTAAAATCATTTTATAAATATAGGCCATTAAAAGCAATGATGCAAAATATGTATCAATTAACTCTGTGAAGAAAGATAGCTTATGATCGGAAAGCACGATAAAATTATCTTGACCAAAGGAGTGAATCAATCATGTGGTATACAGCAAAGAGTCAGGCTTAAAATCATTGAAAAAAATAACAATAAATAATTGAAGCAAAAGAAACTAGGAAGGCGGAGTTTAGTGGAGAAAAGTTCAGATTCTTTACACTAGCATTCTTAACACAATGACAATCAAGTCAGTAGATTACGATTTGTGCGATGCGAGTAGAAACAATAATTTCTTAGTAGAATACAACAACAACAATTTCCAAGAGGTTCGAAGAAAGAAAGGGAGAATTCCACTTACAGTTTATTTCCCAAAGAAAAAAAAACTCTCAATTGATACACTTTTAACTCTAAATTGTGAATTTAATCTCCTTCTAAGATAGATGAAACCCACAAATAACATTCGTAGAGACTTCGAATCCTCCTTAACGATACTGACAAATGATCACTGTTGAAGACACATTGAGTTTTTTTTTTTTTCTTTTCTTGTCTCTCATTTTTTTTTTCTTTCCAGATAAGTGGAAAAGTGGTTGAACGTTCCTGGTTTAATCTCTAACTAACAGGCCAACTTTAGACTTCTTCATTGACTAAAACTCTTTTATTCAACTTTGACCCCAAACTTCAATCACTATTACGCAAACCTCCATTATTAATTACTTGTTACAATTCACTTCTTAACCATTTCAATTAGTGGCAACAATTAGTTGGCTAAAAAAAATAGGCTACCCTTTTGAGGTATTACATCATTCTCCCCTTATAAAAAGTTTCATCCTCGAAACTTATTCCCATCCACATTGCAAGCACGAAGTTCGAAATTCACAAACAAGAATATCAAGTTCGAAAAATACCATCTCAATTATCATAAACAGCTTATCCTTCCTCATTTTTTTTTTTGACACTTATAGACGACTAACCCTTACTAGGGTCACCACAAATTTGATGTTAGAAAATAAGATGCCTAACTCGTGTGTCCTAAGGCTCATAGCGTTAATGGCGCATACTATTGCCCAGTACACTAGGACAACCTAGATCCTTAACAAATAAATGGTACACTAATTTATCTCTCCAAAAATAGTGTGTCAATCTTACAAATATAACTTTGCCTAGACATACAGACCCATAAAATTAATCGTTTGTTCACATCATATAAACACATTGTCCCTTTCATTTTGTCTTACAAAGGCGAAATAAAGCTCCTTTCATTTGTCCATTTCAAGTTGATATAGACTATAAAAATTATTCTATTGGGTGTCACATATTCACGCCTAAACTCGCCACATAAAATCAGCCTATTGAGCAAATGAGATTCCATGTAACTTAAAAAAAAATTTCAAGATCCACCATTTATGTAAGGAAAATTGAAACCACAACAAATTCATAGTTTAACTTCTAGCGTTACCATTACGTTGAAATGAAGATAAGGACTTTCCTTTCTTTTCCATGACAAAAACTTGTCTTCCTATATTAACATCAATTTAAACTCTGGGGCAATTAAAGACCATCTTCAAAATAATATACTAATGACCTAATCACATTGATTACTTTAAACACTGAAAGAGAAGTTCAAAATATCTATATGTATACAAATACAAAAACCATCCATCGACACTCATTCAAACCTTTGTAGACTTGTAGGAATGATAATTTACTTCAGAATAATACATACCACTTTCTGTAATACTAGAGACAATCTAATCCGCTTAGCTAGAGAAATATACATGTATTAGTCCTCATATTGTTGTCATCTTTTTCTCTTTACCAGAGTTGTTTATCATTTTCTTAAAGGTATATCATCTACCAAATGCAATCACTAATAAAAACTTATTGACAATTTATATCACTTCAAAACCTCTAAGTTCAACTTACTAATACATAATATTACCTCTAGTATTTAACATGTCAATCAAGTACCTAGTATAATCTATAATATTATTCCAATGAAATCAACATACATTTTCTGTTCAATCGTCCATTAAAAGAGAATTTAACCTATTTGCCAAATAGTAGGATATGTAATAATACTTCAATCTTATCTATAGATCAATTGGTTGGTCATTGGCCTATAATATCATCAGTGTGATCAATACTCGAGTTCTTCAATAGCAAATCAGTATAACCCAAGCGATAATAACATTCTAAACTATTTAATGTAGCACAAATTCTTCAGTAGTGGATTAAGCTTTCAACAATCAAATGGGAGACAAAGATGCTAATAACTGAAATAAGATGAGCATTAACTAAATAAAACATGTGACACATGCCAGTCCAATCACATCAAATTTGAAAATTTCATGATTCATAGGCAATATAGGAGGGAACAAACAAGTAAATTTCTGGCATAACTCAAATGCCATCAAAATTTCAAAATCACAACCAAAAGTTGATTTGATCATAGATTCCAGAAACACTGATAAGGTATTAGATTTGCAAAAGCATAATTCATATGGTATCAAAATTTCACAATAGGATTGTAAGGAGGGATAGAATAGTTCTAACTTACAATTGAAGGACAACACTTGCACAATTTCAAAATAAAATAAGGAACAACTCCTCATTTGTTTCACAATGGAGTAAGCAAGAGAGCTATGTCCACTTATCTCTTTCATTGCATAAACATTCAGAACAAATCTACAAGCGAATTTTAATCCACATCAAATCTTTCAAATCAAACCTCACAGGCAAAGATGTAACCACAAGAATAAATATCTCACTACTATTCTCATCCATTATGCAATGATAACATTAATTTTTATTTCACTTGGTGACCTACAAAGCATTTCTAACATTCGTAATGGGAGATTATAACTAACTCTTTCTGGAGATTCACCTCAAGCACTCGAGGTACATACTTAATCTTACTGCAACATATGCATTACCCTCCAGCTCAATTCCCTCTAACTACTTTCGTTTACAAGTTGCAAGGAATAGGAGATAAAATAGAGTCAGATTTGAGGAGGATCGAATAAGATGACTTAAAAAAAAAAAATTCTGTAAAGTCCTTTCCCAACTTTGGCTTAGGAATAGCAAATAGAACAACTCACCATATCAGTATCAAAGTTCTTTTTAAACTTCAAACTAGCCCATAATCATTAATTAAAGTATATCATTGTCCAGTAACTGTAATAGACAAATCGTCAAAATTTTAGAATAGTAAATATCAAAGGCTAAAATTTGTAGGATAAAATAGTGGTCAGATAAAAACACTTGTATTTCTTTCTAAAAATTTTAGTTTCCAATCCCCCAATATTAGAATATATCTTCATGCCATCATGAAGAGAATTAGGGTCCAAGTTTAATAAAGAGGTAGATACTTTTTACAAAACCAAGACGAAATTCAATAATCCATATAATATGAATCTTTTGGTAGGAAAATAGACATAAAACCTCATGGTAACATCATTTGTTTTTTTTCATTAGGTCGTGCCAGACAATTCACTATTAAGGAAGAAAATCAATAACCACTGGTACAAAAGTAACATTATTAGTTTATCAAGAAAGATTAGAACAATTCCAAGTTGAAGAAGGAAGACATTGAAAATTAATATAAAAGCAAGAATATTCTTTATCAAGCAGTCAAAGAAAGAAATAGCCAACATGTTTGAGTGGCAAAAAGGAAAGAGTATTTAGCACGACGAAAAAAAGAAAGGATATATTTTTTTTTTCAAACATAAGCAACGTGTTTGGTAGCCAAAAACTTTACTATCAACAACCAAATTTTGCATGAAAAATGTGTAAGTTAATAAACAGTCAAAATATGACTTAAGTTAATAAACAATCAAAATATGACCTTCAAGTGCAGCCAACATTCTTAACAAGTTTAGAAGCATTGACCGAAACTTTGCAAGCTGATTCTGAATTCAAGATTTGGGAAGGCGAGAAAGAGACCCTAACATTCATAGCCCTACGAGTCTACAAAACTAGACCACATGTCACATAACTCCAAACACTAAATCATGTATCGAAATCCAATAGTTTCGAAACTGTAAACATTTAAAGGAAAACACTAGATTCCAATCTCTTAAACATCCATTTTAACTACTTCCTAAAAGTAACGTCAATAAGCAAATACAATTCCATCAAAATTTGGTTCCCTATTACCATTTACTTTTGGTGATCTGAAACTTAAGGCTTTACTAATAGTCCCAACCACCTATCAACCAATAACTTTGAATCACTAGATAAAGGCCACAAGGTAATCAAACTATAATCACAAACACTTCTATAAAAAATAGAAATTAAACTGTAAGGTCTATGCAATCTCTCACTAAATCCCTCATATAAAAACTATCATAACCCAAAAGATTATAATCTAGCACTCTGATACCACTTCTGTCACACCCCAAAAGTAAACAAAAAGCGTGACATGCCGCGTGCCTAAAGGGTACAAACCCCTCAAGCTCGCAAGACACACAACCATTAAGTACATAATTTACAGCCACTAAAATCACAATTTAACAAATCTTGAAAACGTTAAGAGATAAGACCAAGTACCTCAAATATTACATTCAATTCGAATACTATAAATATTGTCCAAATTTAACACTAAATAAAACTAAGCAGACGGAATCTCATCTAACTCAAATCTCCATATCCAGATGTCGTTATTATCTCCAATAAAACAAAATCAGAAATGCAAGATCAAATCCCTCAATAATTACATACAGCCTAGGCTAATGCAAACATTAATTCAATTTGACATTAACTAAATAAAACAAAACTAAACAAATGGGTTCTCATCTAGTCCAAATTATCACGTCTGGATGCCCCCAAATGCTTAAACGCTTACTCTGATTTAACTGCAAAGAAAGCAGGCGGAAGCAAATACAGTGAGCGAACAAAAGCTCAGTAAGGGAATTCATCCCGCAAAGAAAGTGACAGCAGATGACTGAAGCAATAGACGAATACTGTTCAAGATCCAAAGGATAACACTGCTAATGAAATTTCAATAATTCATTGCACGATGAAACACATGTGAAAAAGACACATCTAGAATATCGTATGAGAGAGGTGACTGGAAACTCTTATGCAAGAGTAAATGATAACATATCGATTAAAATATCTCAATGCACAACATAGGACAGAAAAGCTGTGATTGCATTTAACCCGTGCAGCAACGGTTCAGTAATAAATGTGGGGCCCCCAATCATTCAATGGCGGTAACAGTATTAGTGGTACCGTAACAGTATCAGTACCATTAATAATTCATAGCTATATATGGGTCATAATAAAAACATAAAGATAGATTACATCGGAAGAATGAAGGAAAAATGGGTAATCAAAAGTAAACATTGGAAGTCATAAAGTATTTCAAAAGTAGGATTATTCGGTACAAAAACATAATAATAATTTATATAGTATGATAAAACAAAAAGATCACAAGAAGACCCAACATGATTAAAATACACATTTAAGAAGGTGGCTGAATATTTATTTATTTTTGATAAAATGCAATCTGTCAAGTAGGCAAATAGAAAGGATGCAAAAAGGATAATTACTTGGGTTTAAAGGAAAATGAGAGAAATGAAGGAAACTTGTCATGTCCCCTTTTTGTTAAATCTCACTTCATATATATATATATATATATATATATATATATATATATATATATATATATATATATGTTTCTGAAAAATTTTCAGCCACACAACCTTTTTTTTCGTTTGAATATCACACCTCTACAAACCAATCACCTTCACACAAACCATGAGAGAATGAATAACATTATTTCTTTTTCTTTTTCTTTCAAAAGTCAACCAAGAGTAAATGCAATATGGAATTCAAGCCAAATACCATTGAAGCAGGAACGAGATATACATGAGATCAAAGGTGGAAAGCGAAGGCATTTAAGAAGAAAACCACAGATTCTGGCACCAACACGCATAACACAATTGAATCATATTGCTATGGAAATCTCATTATTATAATAGGAGTCGACGAAAAGGGAGAGTTCCACTTACAGTTTATTTCTTAAAGAAAAAAAGAACTCTCAATTGGTACACTTTTAACCCTAAATTTTGAATTTAATCTCCTCCTAAGATGAATAAAACCCACAAATAGCATTCGTAGAGACTTCAAATCCTCCTAAAAAATACTGACAAATGATCACTGTTGAAAATGCATTGAGTTCTTTTTTTTTTTCTTCCTTGTTTCTCATTTTTTTTTCCTTCCAGATAAGGGAAAAAGTGGTTGAACGTTTCTGCTTTAATCTCTAACTGACAAACTTCTTCATTGACTAAAACTCTTTTATTCAACTTTGACCCCAAACTTCAATCACTATTACGCAAACCTCTATTATTAATCACTTGTTACAATTCACTACTTAACCATTTCAATTAATGGCAACAATTAGTTGGCTAAAAAAAATAGGCTACCCTTTTGGGGTATTACATGAGATCCAGAATCTCCAGCATTGTCGAAATTCCAAGACCCTCAGGTAGATAACCTGACAAGTTATTGCTCGACGCGTTCAAGATCATCAACCCTGCAGCAGCCTGTCCAAGTCCAACAGGAAAGCTATCCATCCACAAACAAGTTCTGACTCACATCAATGCTCTTCAATGCAGTAAGATTAGACAAAGCTTTGGGCAATGGCGAAGAGAACCCATTGCAGCATAAGTTAAGACTAGTCAAACTTTTCAGCTGTTGAATATCATCAGATACAATCCCTGTAAGATTCATGTGTGAAAGATCAAGCTTCTCCACACTAACATTGGAATTGCATTTCACTCCTCTCCAGCTGCAGTGAACTGTATTGTTCTTCACTACTGCTTTTTCAGGCAATTTCCAATCTTTTAGCTGATCAAGTGGATCAACAAGACTTGCTTTTATTGATAGTAAAACTGATGCTTCACCACTCAACTCAATTCTATTCACCACCATGGCAAAACCATAATGGTTACATGTTAAGTAAAAGTAGAAGATGAACAGAAACTTCATCTGTTGTAAATTAATATTGCACTTTCAGGTTTTTTGTTTAACTTCTCACTTTTCCACCATTTTTGTCTGCTTGAAAAGATCAAGAATGGCGGTGGCCAGGCGGGGTAGGGAGAGTGAAACACAGTGAGTTTTAAGTGATTTATAAAGGTAATGTGAAAAAGATTAGTTGCTTAGTTAGTACAAATATATGTATAAATTAATGTCAAAATCATATGGGGATTGATTTTTTATACTAATCATGAGATCTTGGGTTCTGAAACAGCTGTTAATAGGCATGTTAATGACTTAAAATTTTTTGGATTTTATTGGAAGTCACTCCCAACATCAAACATGGAGAGAATGTGTTAACTTACTGTTGATGAATTATTTTATTTCTTATTGTTTTTGTTACTGATAGTCAACTTGTTGAGTAGCTAGCACTTTTAATATTTTTGTTGCCTCACTTTGAGTTTTGTTGATTTACTGCGTGATGGTTATATTGAAAAAGATTTAAATTGCGTTTCACTTAAGATTGCGTCTGTCTCCAAAAGGTATTCATGTTTGGTATTCATTGATTTTGGTCAAAATCTTTGAGAATAATTCTGTACTACAATTCGATGGAAAAACTTAGTTATTGGACTTTACTATTTCACTTAATAGTTTGGTTTGAAATCTTCAAAACTTTCAGGCTCAAGACTGTTACGATTAAGCTTAAACTTTTCATCCAGTTCCGTAATGATACTTTTTTTAATTACCATTCTAAAAATGAAATTTGTCTTTGTTAAGGGTTTTATTTTTGGCATTAGTGATTTCAAGTCTAAATAGATGAGGGTGGTGTTAATTATGTTAGTTTCTGGTTATTAGCTTGTTGTAACAGAAGTTAAAACAAAATAAATAAAAATATGCAGAAAATAAAGACACCGAGATTTAACGTGGTTCAACCGTGCGGTCTACGTCCACGGGACCTCCCTTGGTCCAACAAACCTGTTTCATTAAAAAATCACAAGTTACAACATCAATGGACTTACACAAGTAAAAACTCAATCTTGACCTTTGACGCCTTGATGACGAATTCCTTAATGAACCTAAGTTTGGCGAGCTTCCCTCGACTTGCGACGTTCTCTCTTGAGAACTACACCTTCTTCTCCCGAAGAATGAATTAAACAAAGAACAAACTAAAAACTCTTTCTATCAAATATTAAAACAATAAGCATAGAAGAAGCATAAATAAGCTGTATGTTTCACAATCTACTGCAGCAATACATGGATTATCAGATTTTCTCTGTTACTGACTTCTGTTGCAGCACATCGTCAATCTGATGCAACAAAACCTGACAGCTCGAAAATATTCAAATAAATCCTCGTTTTCAGCTCTTTTTCTCCACATTTTTCAGTCATGTGATGCCCTGTATATATGCTGAATTAGTTGCCTAAACCTCCACAAGATAATCCGTGTTTGGGCCCTGAGTTGTATGGAAAGACTTTGTCTCTAAGCAATTCTTTAAATAAGGCAACCTTCCTTTCTTGAAAAAGAAAACTTCAATCACCTTTAATGTAGATGTCAATTTGCCTTTTCAACTCTCTTATAAATATGGTAAACTTGTCAATCATAATTCTTCAAACATATATATATATACCATAATTAAATTCGAATTGAATTAAGTCAAAGCATAATTTTGACAAAACAAAAGCCAATTAATTTCACAGCACTTGTTGCAGCAAGGAGTGCAGCAAGGGGCGTAACAAATTAGTTGACAGTCAAGGTTAAAACTTAATTTTATTAAAAGATTTTGTCAAATTCATATAACCAACTCGATCTACTTAATGTCATAAAACTTGATTTACCATCTAAAAAATTGTCTCCATGACTACAAAAAGTTGCTTTCTGCATTATTCTTAAAGTTCCTCCTCCTTTTCAGCTTTTTTTTTCTTTTTCTTTTTCCATCTCTCTTTTCCCCTCCCATACCATATATATTATTAAGGAATACATGAAATAGTAAAGAATAGAGCAAAAATGTATTTAGAATTCATCTTGTACTTTTTTTTCTTATGTTTCTTATGAAAAGCAGCCCATAAGCATATATTTTACTATAAGTTAGTCTTAAAAGCTCCTTTATGTTACTGTATATTGTGACAAGAAAATGTGTGGTCAAATGATTTAGATCTCTTATTTATTTATTTAAACTTTTAGTTCCCTTCTGATCAAAGGCAGCTTCCAAGAATGATAAATATTCATGAATTATGGTCAAGACTACTCATTCTCAATGGTGGAGCCCACAATAGCATAAGATTAAGACCTAAACACAATGGTTAATTTTATTATTCGTTTGTCAAAATGTGGAAATGTAATCAATATAATGTTAAGAGCTTTAGTTCTAGATGTACGTACGATCTGTGCTCAACTTGCTAATGAAACAAGCTCAACTATCCTCTTTCTATTTCTTAATGAGAGACTAGAAACGATCGGTTACACATAATTAAAGATTGTTTGGAAACAAAGTGGGGTGCTTCAATGTGGAAGGATGATGTATAATAGTTTAGTTAAATGACATAAAGCTACTATACAAAGGACAGTTTTATGTACAAAATTTCTGTTATACATTTAAATTAAAAAAAGATCAGATCCCAATAAATATGAGATTAATACATAAAAAAATAAAAATTAGCAAAAGAAAAGCTATTTATTCGAGTGATAAGTGGCTAAAGGGAGAAAATGGAGACTGGATGAACATATCAAGAATGGTGTGAGTAATGTAAGGGGGCCACGTGAACTAGCAACTTCCTTGATGAGGTCTTGCCTCCCCATTATTAGAGAGAGAGAGAGAAGGGGGTGTATATTAAAAACAATTGAGTTAAAGAATATATATATATATATATATATATATATATATATATATATATATATATATATATATATATATATATATATATATATATTTTGTGTGTTTTCTTGGATTATTGCTTATAGTATGTTTATATTGATTATAGAATGCTTATATTGGTCATAGAATGAATATATTGATTATAGTATGCTTATATTGCTTATAGAATGCTTATATTGCCTATAGAATGCTTATAATGTCTATAGAATGCTTGTTATTGCTTGATAATGTTAGTTGGTGTTGTTCTTGTTACTTGTTTGATTGCAAATGCTTGTTAATACTTATTACACTTGTTGGAGTTGATTATTGATTGAAATGTTTATCGATTGTTGAGAATGCTTGATATTGCTCGTTTATTGCCTTGTATCGAGTCTTGCATTGCATAGTATTTCGCGCGTGAGTGATGGGCCTCTCTGGATATGGGTATTACGTGCCACCACATGGGTTTATGTGAAATCATCCCCATTTTGCATGATTGAGCAAAGAAAATGGAATCATATTAGTGGTTGATCTTACATGTGCCACATGCTAAGATGTGTAGGACCAATAATTTTGTACTCGCATAAACAAATGTAAATAAGTTAGAAAGGTAAGTGTTAATTCTACTTGCCTCTATGGTTATGGTCTAGTAATAATTTGTGTGGTATCATTTTTTGGAGTTCACGTAGTTAATATTTTTCATTATTTTAAAGTTTCGCTTTTAATTGATTTGGTATAAGAGAATTTTTTTGTTAAATATTTCCCCTTACGTCCCTTTCACCCCATTTCCCTCAATCCAAACCACAATAAAAATAATTGCTTCAACTGGTTTGAAATAATTAATTTAAAATTATCGTTTAATTCATAATATTTACTTATAAACTACTTTCTTATAAGAGGACCAAATACCTTTTTCTTGTTTGTTTTTCATCTATTTATAAATTGTTAATCAACCCACCTTACCTTTCTAACTCTATGTGAATCTAATATTTCTTGTACGCGTGAATTTTCTACAAAGTATGAATCTATTCTACTTGTGGTTTTGTAGTTAGTCTTTGAATAAAAAATATATATAAACAAACTAAGAATCCCCTCAAATTTGATTGAAGAAATAATAAAAAGAATATTTCTTTTTCAAGATATTTCAATCACATTTGAGCAAATTCTTTATTTTTTTTTCTTTATCCCCCACCCTTAATTAATTTCCAATCCTATGAGATTCGAACCATAGTCTCTCAATTTGTAAGAAAAATAATCCATTATTAGATTACTCATGAGTTTGATCTTGAGCAAATTTGAATGCAGTGTCTCATTTCAATGAATAATTGGAAGATCTGCATGTACAATGACTTGAAGGCCTGGGGAAATAATTGAGTAATGAAAGAGTCATTATAGTACTTTGACAAATATAGTTCTTTCCTAAAAAAATTTCAAAAATCTATTTAAAACGAATCGTTAAATGAATTCATTGGAATACTTAAATGTGAAAAACACAAGTCAAAGGATTTGAAGTCCATATATGTTATGAAAAAGGAGAGAAATTATGATTATTTTCCTTGTCTTGTCATTTGCTTGAATGTAAACTATTTGAAGAAAATGTTGCCGAAATTTATTGATTTCTGATTAGATACAAATATCTTTTTAAAAGAATTTTTTTTTTTAGAATAGCGTGCTTTAACCTATAAGGTATCGTGAAAATTAAGGTGTAAAATACCAAAGCTAAGAAAATATGAACTTAACCATTAAGCATCAGAAAAGTAAAGGTAAAATACCAAAGCTAAGAAAACTTTTTTTTCCCATTTTTTAAAATTTTATTTTTGTAATTATTTTAAAATAATTAAAACTTTTTGTCGCCATGTCGTTGCCAATTGGCGAAGACATGGCGACAAAATACCAATTTTTTCGTTTTTAAATTTTTTAATTTGTTTATGTAATCAAAACTTATTTTTTTTAAAAACAATTAAAGCATATGTTGCCATGTCGTCACTAACTAGTGACGCCATGGCGATAAAACAACTTTTTTAAATTTGTTTTGTAATTATTATAAAATAATTAAAACATTTTGTTACCATAACCTCGCCAATTGGTGACGATGTGGCGGCAAAATACTCTTTTTCATTTTTTTAAAATTTTAATTTATTTAAAATATTTAGAACTTTTTTTTAAAAATAATTAAATCAATTGTTGCCATGACATCACTAATTGGTGATGACATGGTGACAGAATAGCTTTTTTCATTTTCTAAAATTATTTTAATATGTTGTGTAATTATATAAAATAATATTAGAATATTGTCATCATGTCACAACAAAATACTTTCTTTTTAATTTTTTTTTTGTAATTCCATTAAAATATCTAACATTAAATTCATTTTTTTTTTTTTAATTTGTTTTGTATATAAGTAAAGACAAGTTGTCGCAACATCGTGGCCCACAAATTTAGTTTTTTTATCATTTTTTTATATTTTCATATTCTTAAAAACTTATTTTAGTAACTTTTGTTGCTTTTTTAAATTACGAAATACTATTTGTACAAATAAGGATGGTCCTAACATGAGTAAAGCCAAAGACCAATAAATATACCAGAAGAACATGTATTTTTCCATGGGAAAAAAAGTCATTTTAGTCTCTAAAAAGTATGATAAATTTTAAATAGGTTCATTTGAATTTGAAAATCTCTCCTAAGTCCCTATACTTTATTTTCCTTTTGTAATTTTTTATGGCAAAAATAAATACCCACTAATAAAATGTCATTTTTGTCCTTGAAATTTGACCATTGTCCAACTATTTTTTGGACCTTTTCTTTTTAATTAATTCTTAATTTGTTCGTTGGAATGTGATTGAACTAATGTAATCTTTTTTTTTTTTTTAACCGAGAAGCAAACAATCAAACTAATTCTTTCATAGTCAAAATTCCTTCTCGCCTTATTGTTGTATGAAGCAATGAAAATTTGCATGGATAACAAATTTGCTAATTCACATTACATTTTAAGGGCCAGAAAGACACTTTAGTGCTTCTTTTTTTTTTTTTTCCATTTATCATCCAAAATCACAAAATAAATTATTGTGCAGAGACTTGTGGAGAAAATTTTAAATTTATAGGAACTTATTTGAGATTTATTATATTTCTCAAGAACTAATTTTTTTACCCCTTTTTTGCATGCCTTGGGGAAAGTGTCATCGTTAGGTACCTCGGCCTTCTATAAAACAAGCAAATTTGGCCCACTATGACAACGCTAGAGAATTTCTAATAACCTTGCACTGTAACGCCCCGATTCCTCACGGAACCGGGACTTCTATTAACCATACTAATCACAACCCAATTCCAACCCGGACTCAAAATTTTAGGGGAAAACAGACGGAGTCTCCCCTGTTTATAGGACTAAACTGGTACCTGCAAAAGACACCTATGATGCTAGATCCACAAACAACAACTCTTACAACCAATCCTCCAAGATTTTTATGGGCCACCCGCGATCACAAGGCCATCCGAGCCTTGAAACAACAATTACATATAACACACAAGCAAGCAAAGCATTTCTAATTTTAACTATAGGTAGTTAGATACAACAATAGCCAAGTTCTACTTCCAAGTTTGTTAATCACACAAGCATGCAAAAGAATAAGTTTACTATGGATTATTACATGTCATTCCACTTTATATCCAACATACAAGATTACAAATTATTACATTCACCAATTATACTCAAGACCCCAAGGTCACAAAAAGGCAATCAACAACAACTCCACGCAAGCTTCTCATTTTAGACAACCTTATCACACAAGAAGTCACAGAAATTGCTTAACTAGCACTTCTTCCTCTTCTACTACCGCTACTAGCTGAAGGTCTACCTCAAGTTCTCCTGAAACATATTAAATGAGGAGTGAGCAACGAAGTTGCGCAGTGAGGGAGGTGATGCAACATGCCAACGTGCAATATGATATGCAAACACAAGAAAACATATCTAAGCCATGTAAATCAACAAGATAATAAGCCAAGCAATTAATCACTTTTAAAAAGGATACGGTTCCACTTCCAAGTCTTCATTCACGAGCCACGAACCACGAGCATCACGAACATGCCGGCAAACCCCAAACACCAACAATTGGGATACTCCGGATGTATCCCGATCCTACGACCCTTTCTCCCGAGGTAGGTCCATGCCCAGCAGGTGAACCACGCCTCTGGGGTAGTGGAGTATGCCTCAGCGAGAAAGGGAATAGGCACCATGGTAGTCGAGGGAGCACGGCAAGCCCGACGCCGCCCGTGTTTCTCGACGCTACCATGTCCGATAAAGGTTGCGCAACCCAAAACAAGTCACAAGCAATCAATATAACACATAACACATAAGAGGGACAACAAAGTAGGCCGCCCTCACATATATGCACGATAAAAGTTCATATAAGCACGATATTAGCTAATAGATGTCAAAAGAAGCAATCAACACAATTAATTCTAATAATCTACTCAAATAACTTAAATACATCCTAAATATTCAAGGCAAGGCATTGCTAACACACAATAAGTTCCAAATGCAACTAAAATGGCTAAAAACTACATTTCCCCTTTCTTTAACCGAGCTTTCTTTCTCCTAAGCATAGTTCGAGATTCCCAATCATACCCTAGTCTTTCTATATTCCTAATTAAGCTCAAAGGTACCTTTTAAAGTCACTAAAACTCATTTTTGAAGCAAAAGTTCGGGAAGGCCCCGAACGGGTTTGAACTATAGCCATACTAACTGAACCCCATTTTCGGTGAAACGAAAGCACCAAAGGTGCTTCCTTAGCTCAAGGATACCCAAATCGATGCCCAAACTTTCCCGGATTGCTTAACGTATAAAACCACCTTTTTAAAGTAAGCTAATTATGCAATTAAGTTCAAATTCGAGTGATTCAATCTAACATGGCTTTTCAACTAACTTCCCTAGGGTCTAGAGCACCTAATTGAGGCATCAATTCAAGCCAATTAGCAAATTTTCTCAAAACCCTAGTTCTAGGCACTATTTATCATCTCTTTGATCAAATTCAACATTCAACCATTAACTTTGTTATCAACCCTCAAAAGTTAGCTCTAGAGATATTAAATAACTCATAGGAAGCATTCATAACAAGTTATATAGCTATAATTGACAATTCAAGAAAATTAACATATGCACATAAACTTTAAAATCAAGAAAATGAAACTCCCTCACAATTTTTGAAGATGATGAAGCTTGTAGAAGTCCCTAGGTTGCTCAAAACCCTCCCAAGATCAATCTAGAAGCTCAAGATGCAAGGTTGTTAAAGCAAAATCTCCTCTTTTCCTTCTCCTATGCAATTCTCGGATTTGCTACAGTGTTTTCAGCATGCTCTCTTTTTTTTTTTTTTGCTAAGTTATGAGCTAATGTGTGTGTTGTGTGAGTTATATATTAAATGGGGCTAAGTTGCTTGCTTAAATGGTTCACTAAATGCTCTTAGTTAGCTTAAAACGAGCCTAGATAGTAAAATGAATGCTAGCTAATTCATTCCCTAAATTATGTTACGTAACACTATTCATACAACTACAAAAATCATTTTCTAAACAAGCTCTCCTATCGCCTCTAGCTCAAATGCACATTTTTTCCACTACTCTAACAATTAATATGATTTAATAAAAATGCAAATTCGCTAATAGCATGAAGTTAAAAACAGAGTGAATAGTAATTTAAGAAGACAGTTAATACTGCACAGAAGGAAATGCGCAAACAATAGATGCAACAGTAAATAAATGTACGACTAAAATCTCGGGCGTCACATGCACGTTCTTTCATTACGGCATATATTAATCTCAGAACCCAACGGTTAGAGAATATAATTATTTCGCATGGATAAATCAAGATTTTAAGACCCATATATGAGATCTTAAGCTATTCTTGATAATACCACATAACTTTATGATGAATTTCATGTTTCTTACTATAATATCATAATGTAGTGAGAGCAGCTTTGCCTCAAATTTTTTCTGAACAAAATGAAGAAACAAGAAGAGTACGTATAATATTAAGCTAGAAAATATAATCATATTAGTTTCCATTGATCAGTATACAAGATTTTAGATTATTTCGCCTAATATTAATTGATTTTAAAGTGAAACTTATGTTTCTTATCAATAACTTTAAGAGGGAGACTATATTGACGAAGATATAATCAGTATATTGACGAAGATATAATCAGTCCATCACATAATAGGAGCATTTTCTACGTAGTGGCATGAACTTGCATGATCCAATTATCCCAATTTTTTTAAAACTATAACGATATTTTAAAGATATTTTCAGTCTCACATATTAGTTAATCTCACATTAATTATATATTATAATCTCCACTAAAAAGATATTCTGAATCCACCAAAAAATATATTAATTAATCTCTCATTGATTATATATTATAACCCCCCTCCTATGAGGTTGCTAATTTTGCGATGGAAAAGCGTTATGTCGCTAATTAAATCTATTATCCGCATCTATTTTTCTTATAGTGAAAGGGAGGTTTAGCCGAAGAAAGAAAATATAAACGAGCTAGTAATTAGCCAACCAAGTTTGGTTTTTGCTGGAAGAGTAGCATTCTACCTATTTCATCTCTATGAGATTCCCCCAACAAAGTGTAGGATTAAAAAATGCCAAATGCACATTATTATTGCAAATAAAAATTGCATGGAGGTTCATATTGATTCACAAAACTAATGATGGCCAAAAATATATCAATTTAAACCGTGGATACAAGATTTTTTTCTCGTGGATGTTATAACATATAATTTGAGGATCATATAAATAACGACAAACACTAAAGGAAGATATTTTCAATTGTTATCTATCATGACAACTGAATTCAACAATTTTTTTGTTACATTTTGAAAGAAAAGAAGGGTCTCAGCAGAATAACATAACATATTTGACATTGTCCATAATCTTTAATTCAAAGAAACCGCCGCTAAAAGTAGTATTTTCGAATATTAGTAAACTCATTATTAGTAAATCACTTCTTGCGGCACCAACACTTCTCATCTCTCCCTCTTCTCTCTCACGCGATGACGGCATTAATCCAACAAAAGAAGACATGGCCTTCTCACGGCAATAATCCGGCGCAAGAAAACATGGCCTTTCGACGACGTCTAGTTATCAAATTTTTCCTTGATTGTCAAGGTTTGAATCATCATTTCTCTAAACCCTAACCTCTTCCTCTATTATACACACACAATATATATCTGCATGTGTCTATATTGATGTATATATGCGATATATGTGTGTATTTGTACATGTAAGCCATTTGTTGAATATTGTGTTCGAAATTTCTTAATTGAGAATTGGTGAATTAGCACTGATTTGAGTTGACTTTACACACACATAAGCTATTTTTTGAATTTTGTGTTCGAATTTTTACCCGAAAGTTAGTGAATTAGGGCTGGATTAGAGTTGAATTTCTTGATTTTAAAGTTAGGGTTTTGTGGATTCTTACTATCAATTTTGAATAACTTGACTTTATTTTATTCTTTCTTTCAGTTATTGAAGATTTTGGTAGGAGTAATTGAAATCTATTATTAAGTTATTGTATAGTGGTAAAGCTATGAGGTCTACTATAAGGAAAGAATGGAAAAGATTGTATTTTTGCTTATTTTGGGTTATGGAATATGTGGAGGATTTGTTTGATGGTTATGCTAGTAGAAAGTCTCAGATTAGAGCTCAGGTTCTTGACTAGTTTTCGGTTTTGCTAGACACAATGTAGTGGTGGGATGGGTAGGACCGAGTTGAATTTATGTTGTTGAAGTAGACCCAGAAGATTGCATTGATGAGGGAGAACTGAATTGTTTTAGCTGAAGCCAGTGTAAATATGAGTTAAGAACTGACAATAATTTGGATACAAGATGTTGGGGATAGGTTTTTGGCAAGCCGATTGGTTAGAACCTGATACCCTAATTGAAGATCAACCCTTTGGCTTAGTGGTTTCACATGAGATAATTTGTGGATTGGGCTTCTTTCCTCCAGTTCTTCTCTGGTCTAACATTTAGTGCACTAATTGAACCAAAGAGTTGATGTCGAACTGGTAAAACAAAGTTAATTTCAGAGCTTTACTTCCTGAAACTAACATGTATTTAGTTTAGTGTGAATATGTGGATAAACATTCATGGCCTTCTATGCAAATATAATAGCTAGAAAGACATCTTGTATGTTCATTGGCTGCTAAAGTTTCTCTTATGGTGCCATGCTCTGAAATTTTCATGTGTGGTTGGATGAGGGTGTGTATTTATTCTTCCTCTAAAAAGACTGTTAGTAGATTCAGTTCACTGGTTGAGAAAATTTATGGAGACTGAAGTACTTAGAATCACAATAAAACATTAATAGCTTTGATTTTAGGCATTCCATTTGTATCCAAAGGTATAAATCAAAATTGTAGTCAGTTTGAATGTGTATCTTTATAGGCTGAATTGATGAAATTGCCAAGGAACCTTTTGGCTAAGAGTTCTATGATCAAGAACATGTAACTGGTAGGTAAATCCTCCTATAACCATAACTTTTGAGTCATAACGATAGTTACCAAAGTTTTCTTCTCAATCCTATTCTTTTGTTGTACATGACGCAGATGTTGGAGCAAAATGCCTGGGGTAATATCATCACTAGAGATAATGGGTTGGATAGGTTAGTATATCTTAATGATACTTCTTTAAGGTTTGAAATAAGATTTCCATTTGTTTGATTATCACGCTTTTAAAGATTCATTTTTCTTTGAATCCTATACTTTCAAATTAAAGGCTGTCTTATGTATCTCTTGATTTTGATAAGTTGATTATAAAGCTCGAAAACTAGTTTACATTTCTTTTACCCTTCTTCTTTTATTCGTTTTATGGAAACAACTAATAGGGCATATGAGCACCACACCTTCACTTTTTTGTTGCATTTCATGTAATATATGAAACATCTCGGCTTGTTAACATTCTGCTTGTTTTATAGGTACATCTTAAACAAAGTGATTAGTCCTTTGTATTCCACCTTCAGGTACTCGAAGCTTGTTTTATTGCCTTTCATTATTTCTTCACCTTCTGCAATCCGTATTTCACATCTCATTAGTCATTAGGTAGGTTTTGGAGTTTGTGGGAAGCTGATTTGAATTCTGTAAGATGTATCTTTATAGTAAACTCATTATGCGTTTTAGGATGAGGATGACAGTTTTATCTTGAATGCTCTATTTTTGATCTCTCTACTTTTTGGTCCATAATCCAGTCTTATGGCCCCTTTTATTACCCTTTTGGTGATCTTTTGGTTGATTAAGTTGAATACAAAAATTTTCATGAGCCTTGTTACTTTTCTTTTATTTTGTTAACAGGATTTGAGCCAATCCAATTTGAAGGAAAAATGGAAGATTGAATCTTTATCTGGTAAGAGTTATTTAGGATAAATTACTTATGGGTTATACATATAAATTGCTTTCATATATTTATATATCACATAAGTTAAATGAAATGCCTTTGTATTGACTAGTATGGAGTAAGTAGGGGATTTTGTTCTACTGATTTGGCATAAGACTTGTGGTTCCTATGCACGGTGGTGAAGATTGGCTATGGTTATGCGTTTATTGTGTTTACAAGTGTTGGTAAAGCAAAGGATCTTGTACAATGATGTGTTCTTGAGGTATATAGCCATGTGTGTGAACCAGCCATGCATATGTGTGTGAGTGTTAGCCGCGTGTGTGTGTTTGCATAAGCTATATATGTAATTAATTATTGTGCTATAGGGTTTAGGGGTTAGGTGTGGGTGATATATACATATATACATGTATTGTGTTTGAGCGAATGGATTGCGTGGTGTTAGTATTATAAGGGGGTAGAGGATGACTGATAATGATGGCAGAGATCTTTGGTGCTGGGCATATGTTAGTAATAATGCTTGTAACAAATGATATGTATGTGCTAGTGTGCATCGTCTAGTATGTGCTGGTAGCTTGAGTGAGTTTAGTCAACTATGTTAAGTAGTGTATTTCCTTTTCCTTGATTAGGTCCTGCAATAGAGACGAAACAACTAGGAAAAGATTGGAGAAGATAGTATAAAGGCAAGGAAAAGATAAAAGAAGAAGATAGAATTATAGTATGGTTAGACTTATAATATTTTAATAGAGGTAATTTATATGCTTAAGTGTGAAAGCATCCGTATCTAACTATGTTATTCTATTTCTTTTTCTATTGTAAATTGTTTACTTGATTTGCGTTTCTCTTATTTTTGCAGGTAATATTATCTCTAGATGTGGACCCGCCAGTTGTCAGAATAATGGACTATGAGTAAGATGTATCTCCATGCTCTAGTTTCTTCTTTCTTTTTGAACACTGAATTCAACATTTTTTGTCATGCTAGGTAGCTTAATTAACTTAAATAGTTCAACATATAGTTTTTTAGAATCATTTTGGCATCAAATAAATTAGAAGTTGATACTAAGTATATCTGAAATCCAATAGGTCTATATGCTTGATCTCTTTTTATGAAATTCAACTTTTTATAGTAATTTTTATTTCATTCTTTTGCAAATTGATGAAACAAATAAATTTTTAATTGTCATACTTTGCAGTAAAAGGAGCAGCAGTGATTGAGCTATTCTTCTCAGTCTACAATAACTATGCAGTTTAAGAATTATATTGTCAATTGCTTATTGTTGAGTTGTCCTCCAGTCACTATAATGGAGACATGGAAAGAGTTAAACATTTGTAATTATATCATTGTGCATGATATTGGTATACGTATCTCATTTGGAATTTGAAGTTTGCATGCAATCTTTCTAATTTCAATTTTTTGTTTTGTTATTATAATTGCAGTTACAAAAACTGCTGCATATTCAATTATTATTGTTTTCTTTTGCTTGGTGCTTGCCTATAGGTTAATATAATTATTTTTCAAAAATAATTTTAGTATAGGCGGCGTTTTAAAAAACTCCGCCTATAATTTTTTAAAATATGTTCTACTATAGGCGGCGGTTCTCTAACCGCCGCTAAAATAATTAACGACGGTTCTTGAACCGTCGGAAAAATATTTTTTTTGCAGCGGTTGATCAAACCGCTGTGATTTCTATTCATGACGCACAAATTTGCAGCGGTTTATAGAACCGCCGCATATCATTTAGCGGCGATTTTAAACTGCCGCTAATAGCTAAAAGAACCGCCACTAATTATCACTTTTTTGTAGTGAAATGAGCATAATAAGCCCGTGGCACTACATAGGTGGTCAAGCAAGTTTGTTAGCAATTAAAAAACTAAGGCAATCATGCTAAGAGAAATCAAATCCCATTCTTTCAATGTTTACTTCTGATTCCCTTTTAATATTAACAAGTGTCCTCTCAATGTTATTTGGATTAGTTTGATGTATTTCCACCAATGGTGTATGATTGAATGCATGTCAAACATTACACAATGTGACCAAATCTATTTTATTTACGGAAATGTAATATACATATAAAATAACGTTACTATTCTTAAATTGCAACACGTTTCAATTATATCCTGACAGAGTTGGAGTTGGACTGAACGACGATCAGACACCTAGAAACTAACGCAGAACTCCACCTTTGTGCCATTAAGCAGTTTCTAAAGAAAGGATAAACTTATTGATTGCTTGTAAAAATTAACAAAATAAATTGGGTAGTGGTAAATCTAGATTATTCCAAAAAAGAATAGGAAAATAGTTGTGCCCAACACTTATAAGAAAATTGAAGTAAATTCCGACCATGAAAACAATTAGACCAAGACTCAAATTAAAGTGCTAAAAAACAGAAAAGACAACAGACACAAACAAAAGAAAACGCAAGTCACCCTTGTTTTTCATGTTCCATCGGCCTAAATTGGGTTCTGCCCAGTCTCATGATACTTGAGCTGGAAAACCGTTTGTAAAAAATCACATTAAAACCATTGAGCTGAAAACAGTCTAATTACATAAAACAAATTGAACTGAACACTTGCCAAAAGAGGTGGAAGAACCCGTGCTTTAACAGAAGTTAGTTCATATACCAAACGGATTCCAAATTCCTGGTTGGTAATATGATCAATGTTGAAATCAGTGGCTTTGACCACCTACAAAATAGTAAAGAAAAAAAATTAGGCATTATTATTTGAAATTAGATGGAATAGAACATATGGAAAAATAAAATGCATCCCTTGATTGATGGTGAATCTTGTAGAAAATGTATTATAGTTGTTAAATTGGCATGATCTTAGCAATTTATTGGCCTAGAATGATCTATAAATAGTGTAGCTTGCATTGTATAAGACACACAAGAGAGTTGTAGTATTCACAAGTAATACTATAAACTATATTCTTTCAAACTCTGTCTTCTGTTTTTCTTGTTTTCATCTTGCAAGTTTCTTATTTCACATTTTGTTGGTTTTTTTTTTGGCTGACTTAACCACTTTTGTATTGCAAAAAGTGTCTAAATGCTGCACGTAGCGCTTAAAATAGGTCAAGGGCGTGACAAGATTGTCACCTCCATCTTACGGCTCAACGACAATCCTCGCCATAGATTCACAGTCGCGGTTACCTCCATCACCAGCACCATGACCACGTCTTCTTATTCTTCTGTCGCCACCGTGACCAGCCGAAGTCGACGGTTGTCGACTACTGCCTCTATCACCTCTATCACTTCCCGACATTGTTAAGCGAGAAGGAAAGAAAGCAAAGCAAAATTAAGAATGTAAAAGAACGAAATTAGAGAAGTGTTCTACTTATTTTCTTAACTGAATTGTTGGATGATGTATTTTCGTAACTATAAGAATGAAAATGAATATCAAATGATATTCAAATAAAATGGGCTTTTCCTTTAGTAGTAAACTAATGTTTCTAAAACTTTCACATATGGGCAAAAGTCAAAACACTGTTTGGCATTTATACATCAGATTGCTTGTGAAAATAATTAGCAATATCAAATTAAGTGTATTCACAATAACCAAAAAAAAAAGAAAATAGAAAAACAAAAAGTTATATTCACATTTAACATTTTTAGCACTATAGAATTTTGTAGAGCTAATACCCTTATTTTTGTATATAAGTTTGTTAATTTATTTTTTCTTTTTAATAATAAAAATTGAAGCCGTGGTTCAAAGTTGAAATATTTTATAATATATTACTATCCAACTGTTTCACCCAATTTTTAGGTATAACTTTCTTATTTTTTATATACTCATGTAAAAAGTGCTGACACTATTTACAACTTTAATCCTATTTATAAAGTTTTCAGTTATAGAAAATAGTAGCTGGAAGAACTCACACATAATTAGTAGGCTCCTGGGCTCTAGTTACTCTATTGTTGTAATTTCCCAAAAAATATTCATAATTTTCATGGGCCAAACGTGTTCTTTTCACTCTCTCTTTGTGTATTGGTCCCAAGTCAAGGCCCAATATTCTCACTCACTGCTTCCACAGTGCAGTCAACCACAGTGGCCCAGACTCGCTCGAAAACTTACAGCATCACATTTTCCGTACGATCTCAAACTTAGATTGATCAAAATAAATTATTTTTTCTCATTTATTTCGTCGTATTTTTGTTTTTATTTTTATTTTTAATTTCAGAAAATGGCCAGAAATGATGCATTTCTGATATTATTATTATTATTATTATTTATTAATAATTGGATCAATATGTGAAGCCGCTGCGATCTTCAATCTGATCTCTGATGCTAGACCTCTCACTCGACCATTTCTATCTATACGTCGTCAATGTGTGTGTGTTGTGTGGTGTGTGGTGTGTCAGTGTGTGTGTGTATCTTTATATATATGTATATATTTATGTATGTATGTATCAATTTTGCAATTCTTTACCTCATAGTAGATGAAAAGTACACTGAGTATACACTATACAAATGCTATTGTTTTACCAAATTTGGCTAGCGAGCTCGAGTATTTCCTCACTTGGAAATATATGTATATATAGATGTGTCTGTGTGTGCATGTTGTATGTGCGTGTGTGTGTGTCAATTTTTAGTATGTAGTATGTGTGTCAATTTTTATAAGTTGATTAAGTATACTTATGTTGTATGTGTGTGTGTGTGTCAATTTTAGAATTTGATTAAGTCAGTTTTAAATTTTGATTAAGTATACAAATGCTACTATTTTGACCGGCAAGCTTGAGTGTTACTTAGAGGACTTTGAAATATTTATATAGAGTAAAATGCACTATTCCTTCTTGTGTTTTTACAAAGTTGCATCATAAATTCTGTATTTTAAAAAGTCACGTTATAAATTCTGTGTTATTGAAAACGTTGCATACACGCTCTAAACTCAAATTCTGTTTAACTCTGTTAGTTAGCATTGTAAAAAGATAAAATTGTCCTCGTTTAAAGATAAATCCGTCAAATGGGGTATTTGTAACTTTTTTGATATCAGAAGGGGGTATTTATCACTTTTTTAATATTAGAGGGAGGTATTTACAACATTTTTCATTTTACAATATCAGAACCATGTGCTAGTCTACCTTCTAAGGAGATCTACAACCTTAAACTAATAAATATCATTTAATTAAAAGAAAACGTATATATAACATAACATTGATGTCCACCAAAAAAAATATAAATCTTATGCTTGAAGTTCAAAGTCATATTGCAACTAGCAATAATCGTACCTTCACTTTGAATCACGTTCTTCTACAAGTAGATTAAAATATTTAAATCAGTGCAAAATCAACTTCAAATCGAAGGAAAATCACTTTGAAATAGTTTTTCTCTCTAGGATTGTCAATTTTTTTTTTTTTTTTAATCTTTGAAGGGGCAATTTACATCTTTATAAAAAAATATAGGGGCAATTAGAAACCTTATAAAAAACACAAGAGGTAATTTACAACCTTATCGAAAACACAAGAGGCAATTAACAACTGATGTTAAAAAGGGTATTTTCATCATTCTGCATGTGTTTTAAGGCTTGATAAATATCATACTTGCATTTCAAGCATGTGTATTACACTCACGTTAAAATTGACAGAAAAATAGACGGCGGGGGGTTATATGCAACGTTTTCTATAACACAGGGTTTATAACGCGACTTTTTAAAATACAGGGTTTATAATGCAACTTTGTAAAAATACAAGAGGGTATGGTGCATTTTACTCTATTTATATATGTATATGCTGTGTGTTTGTCAATTTCTAGAGGTTGATTAAGCATAACAATGTAATTGTTTTGACCAGACAGCACTTTGAAATATATAAATATATACATACATATATATGTATATACACATATATGTATATTTTTAGTTAAAAATTTAGCCAATCCTCACTGAAATTGTATTATATCTCATATTGAGAAAAGATTCTAAATTTGACTCTGCTTCTAAGTTCTTCGTGTATATATATAGTTTTCAGATCACTAGTTCACCATACATTAATGATGTGGTTTGTTGTTAATAATATAAATTAACCATTTTGGATCAAACACAGAGATCCCAAATATCATTCCCGGGTCTGGAAGAACAAGCTCAGCCAGGTTTTAGAAGTCCACAAAACTAGAAAGAATAGAACTTTTGATCCTAGAATCCCATATGGACAGCCCATTTAATCCATACGAAGAGGCCATTCTTTTTCTTTTTCTTTTTCTTTTTGTCAAGAAGGTACTTCATATGTAGCAGACAAAATGTACAAAGAATGGGCTGAAAAACAATAGCCCATAGAAACATGTACAGACAAATTTGCCATGATAAGCCAGGCAGAGCAACCAAAAAGGAAACACAGACACTAGACCAAAATAAAATAAGTCGAATAGCAAATCTAACAAACTGGATAGGCCCAATCGAGTGCATATTTTTCTTATTACATGATTTATTTAAACATTAAAATAAAAAACGTTTAATCATAAACAACAAATATACACGAGTGCAACAAGAAAAAGTACACAGTAACTAATTAACATTGTGTTTAAACTAATTAAAGAACATTTTCTTCAATGAGAAAAAGTACACAGTAACTAAGTGTTCTGAAAGTTAATATATTCATGGTACTTTGATGATTATAGTTTTAGTAGCTAGAAAACAAGAAAAATGTATAGAAAGAGTCATTCTAGTACTTTTTCAAATATAGTTCTTTCCTAAAAATATTTCAAAAATCTATTTAAAACAAATCGTTAAATGAATTCATTGGAATAATTAAATGTGAAAAACACAAGTAAGAGAATTTGAAGTCCATATATGTTATGAAAAGGGAGAGAAATTATGATTATTTTCCTTGTCTTTTCATTTGCTTGAAAGTAAACTATTTGAAGAAAATGTTGCCAAAGTTTATTGATTTCTAATTAGATACAAATATCTTTTTAAAAGAAAACTTTTTCAGAATAGTGTGCTTTAACCAATAAGATCATGAAAGTTTGTATCTTCCACTTTAAGACTTTGAATTCAAGTGACTTCTCTCAATGATTATTTTAGTGTTCTCCCTATATGTCAATTTTTCTGATATTCTATTGTCTAACTCCTTGCCAACTTCTTTTTTGAGGTCCTTTCTTATTAAGTCTTCTCTGTTGGCCCTAAGCATTGTGTAAATTCTCATTTTGTAGTCTATGCTCATAGATCTTCTCAACGATTAGCACCGTGGGTTAAAGTTTATCTTGTGTTTTATATAGGTCTTATACCCTCGGACTAATATAGGTGTTCTTATTAGTGTCTTCAAATTGTATGATTGTCTCTCCTCTCCGTCTACCTATAGCATGTTTTGAGAGTCTGGATTCTTTGAGTTTAGTCGAGTTGAGTTTCCTGTGTTTAAAGAATTTCTTAACTTCCTTTCCTGTGCTCTGCCGTCAGTGAACAAGAGACCTCTTTTTAGTGAACATGAAACCTCTTTTAGTATTCCCCTCCCCTTTTTTAATGTGTAAATAACGTGAGTTGAACCCAATCTTAAGTGAACTCTTGAGTATAACTACCCCATTTAGACTACTCAGAAGTGAGTCTATATTTGTTTAGCCTTGTGCTTAGTTTCAGTTACCCTGTTTGCTTATTTTCTAAAGATTGATATCCATTAGGTATTGGGTATTGACTTGGATTCTATCCAATTAACACTACGGTCATATTTTCTTACGATACTCTTGCTTTGGAAGCTTATCCCACTCCACTTCGTTAAGTGGTATGTGTATATACTCGTACATTTGTTTGTTTTATCATTTGTTCATAATCGTCAGCTACGTATTTGTGTATATGTGTGAGATGTGCACTTATCGCCTGATGATGGGGGCTTAGTACTCACCTTGTATTTTGTCTGGTGGAGGCTTAGTACTCATTTTTTGACCGGCGTTACGCCGGTAAATATAGTCGTAGCTTATGGTTGTCTATTCATCTTATGCATGATGAAGCCGTTTTTGTGTCCTTGTGTTTGACCTCGTTCTTGATTCAACTATATCATTTGTAGCTTCATATGTTATATAAGATCTTTCGCTTAGGCCTTTTGTTTATGTGTTCATATGACTAGCCTTATATTTTATTCCTGGTTATGTCATTCGATGCTCTATGATTAGCCCTGTAACGCCCCGACCCAACCCCAAGCTAAAGGTTAAGTCCAGACCCGACACACGGACAGAGTCTTCCCTGTACTGTGGACATTCTGAAAACCTGTAAACACTCAAATAAAGCCTCAACAAGATAAGATAAGCTTTTCATAACTAAACAACAAAGGTTCAAGGCCATCCGAGCCTTGAAGCATACAATAGTCCCAAAACACACAAGCATGTTAGTGGCTAGAGTTAGAACATTCACTTCCAAGCATGCAAGGTAATTAAAGCAGAAACATTTGTTATTACAAGACATAGGCTTCCAAATCTACACCACGACCAACTATCCTTCAACTTTGTACAACAAGCATATATGTAGCCCTTAGGCTACAAAATAGAACATAAGATAAACAAATGAATCTTCCACATAGCAGCAAGAACAAAAACCACCTCAAGCTATTAGGCACAACAACTAAGGTAAAGGATCAGTCTGAACTTCTTCCTCTTCTACTATCACCTCAACTAGCTGGGGATCACCCTTAGCACATCCTGAAACATATATCAAGGTATGAGCAACCACTGTTGCCCAGTGAGGGATAAAGTCTCCCGGGGCGTGCAATGCAACAAGTAAAACAGTTAATCAACAATAGTAATTAAACAATTTAAGAAATAACGATAGCTTAAATAATCACACATTAAAAAGGATACATTTCACTTAACCCCAACACCAAATCTTCAATCCACGAACACGTTCTACGAACCACGATCACGAGCACGATAAGCTGGCATAATCCCCAAACACTCCAGTGGGTGTACTCCGGATGTACCCCGATAATCCTACGACCCAACACCCCCTGGCAATCTCCAGACCATGTGAGTGAGGGAATAGAGCACAGAGTTTGAATATCCACTGGCAAGCCCTCTGCCGCCCAGCCGATATTCAACACATCTGCCCCTGACACTATGGTTGCGCAACCACTATGCAATGCACTTTACCATGGCAAGTTAATATCAATAATATAGGCAATAACACGTAGGAGGATCAACAAAGTAAGTTGACCTCGATGCAGTTAGAATAGAAGCAATTTATTCAACAAATAAGCAGTTTTACAAAGAAGTATATACAAGACAAGCATAGAATCATGCTAAGAGCTCTAAAGCAACTTGAAGTCCCATTTAAACACTCAAGAAGTTGTGCCAAGGTCTTAGAAGCGCAAGACAACCGAATTTGCACCTAAACCCCTTTGTTTTCCAAGCTATTTCTCTTCCAAACCAAAGTTAACGATTCAATTTCAAAGGAAAACTATACCAACCTTCTAACTAACCCTCAAGGAACCCTTTCAACCCTCAAGCACATTCAAAAGCCCGCAATTACCCCAAAAGCCCCAAATTACCTATTCTAGCTTTTAACTACACATGTCTTATCCGGGCTTCAAATAGGGGTTAGCAAAGCTTCTATAGCACCTAGGTAGCCTAAGAATACTAAAAGTGAAGCCCGAATCCACCCGGATTCGCATTAACCCCGAAACCCCTTTGTTAAAGTTGCCTAATTCAAGTTCTATGCGAGATTAGAGCAATTCAAGTGAACGGGGCTATTAAACCACCTTCATTAACACCTAAGGCATCTATTAGAAGCATTGAATCAAGTTAAAACGGGCAATTACACAAAACCCTAGAATTTCTGTCACTATTCACTCCTACGAATTAACTATCGATTTCTACCATTTAATACATGAAACAATAGCATACATGTGGTCTCTACTACATGTACACAACATATATAAGCTTATTTGAGCCTTGCAATAGCATTAAACATCATTTCTAACAAATCAAGAAAATATAAATCTTCGGGCATATAGGATCATCACATTTCATAATCCACTCTCTTCTCTCTTGCATCCTTGTCATCAAATACATCCTAATTCTTTCCAACAACAACAAGATAGATTTATTCCTAGCTTCTATTATTGCAGCATTGAAACTCTCACACACATTGTTTAATAAAATATCACACTTCGATGTTGACCTAAAATGTGATCTATTCCAAAATTTAGCTGGCACATTTTCTAACCACTCATAAGCCCTTTCATCCAGAACTTTTATTTCATCTATGGCTGCATTAAACTTCTGCACAACTGTAGATCTAGCTGCTTTCCACATTAAGTCTTTCAAAACTGTACCACCATGCCTTTTCTTGAAGTTTTGATACAAATGTCTTACACAGTATCTGTGTTCAACATTTGGGAGCATGTCATCGATGGCAGGGCACAAACCCTAAGAAAAGAGAAAACAACTTTTATGTTAGTAACTAAAACAAGAGAATAAATACAAGAACCATATTACAAGAGAATAAATACCTTTTGTCTATCTGTGATGAACACCCATTTTTGTTGATCATAAATCTCTAAGTCTTGAACCAACAAATTCATGAACCAGCTCCATGATCTCCTATCTTCTTTTTCTACCACAGCATATGCAATAGGAAAGATGTTATTGTTAGCATCTATGCCAATAGCAGTTAGTAGGATTCCAAGATGTGGGCCTTTTAAGTGACAACCATCTATTCCAATAACAGGTCTACATCCAGCAATGAAGCCTCTTCTACATGCATCAAGACATATATACAGTCTTCGAAACCTTTGCTCCCCTATCTCATCATCTTCTTCGGTTTCCATACACACAGTTGAACCAGGATTTGTTCTCCTAATCTCCTCACAGTAGTCCCAAAGCTTTTTGTATTGTTCTTTGTACGAGCCCTCAATCACTTCTCTAGCCAAGTCATACACTCTGTAACCTTGCCTTTTTGAAATGTTGACATTGAATTCATTGTGTACTTTTGTCTAGAAATCCGAAACATCACCATACATATTCAACCGGATGTCATTGATATAATGCTTGCACAAGAATCTAGCACTTAAATTCTTGTGATTCACTGCATCGCCACATTTGTGCTTGTTGTACAAGTTTCTGATTACGAATGAACCATTCTCTTTGTTGCGAGCTCCATACACAAACCACTTACATCGTTTGCCATGGCATTTCGCCCTAATTCTATCTTTGTCATTTTTCTTCAGCCTTACATCCTTGCATTTTTTAGCTCCATGTAACTTAATTGCCTCCTTGAGTTGTGATGCATTATTGAAGACCATGCCTAGCTTGAAATGCGGATCAACCATATCAACTTCAGGTCTAAATGTTTCTCCCTTCTCTTTATTTTCATCAGAACTACCATGCAAACTGTCCAGATCTTCATCATTAAGGTCCTCTGATGAAGATTCATTCAGAGTCTTATCCTGGACCAAGTGATCAGTGAATAAAAGATCACATTCATCCAACAAGTCCTTTACCTTTTTTTTTTTTTTGGTCAGTACTAACTCCTGCCCCTCCAACTTCAATGTTTTCTTCATTTCTATCACTTAAACTATAGTCACTGTCATTCAAAGTAGAACTCTCACTACCATCAGATTCAACCTCACTATCATCTTCATCGATTACCTTCCTTTTCCCTTTAGCATCATTAGCAGTCCTATTTCTTCTTCTAGGACTTAATTTCATCTTTCTCTTCCTAACTGGATTATCAGGACATCCTATTGGAACATAAGAAAGATATGGTATCTGATTGTCATCATTAACATTTTCATCACCATTAACATCATGTTCATTATTCACATTTTGCTCGTATACTATCATTGTCATATCATTGGATGGGCCAACTTCACTTATACTACCAACCATAAACACATCAATTACTTCACCCTTCTTCTTTACTCTACACATGTCTAACACTTCAACATCAGACTTCAAGAAAACCAACCCATTGTCGAAACCCATTCCAGGGATTCTATAGTAATACCCTGCATTCCTTTTATACCCTAACTTTTGTGCCAGTGTGTCCAACTCACATAACGACATCTCATCAAAGTGACAGATTGTCGCTATTGTAGTATCACCACCAACATAATATTTCTCTGGAAAATCCTTAAAAAAACCATCATAATGCAGCTTCATATCAAATGATTCTGAACATACATGTTATTACATTCATATTAGCAACTGTCAGAAAAAATATGTACATAAACCTCTCTAAGCGAGAAAAATGGTCAATTGAAAATTTTAACAGTATAAAACACATCTTCATATCATAGACATTTTCCATTATTCTAACAGTATAAAATAGAGCTTCACATCATACACGTTTTCCATTCTAACACTAATCAGTTTCATAAAAAAGGTTCTATAAATGAAAATCACCAAAGATTTACTCATTCGCACACATCTTATTCTAACAGTATAAAATACAGTAAATCAAGCAATATACATACCATAGACGTTTTCCATTAAAGCTCGTTTGGTTGTAATCAGCAGCTTTTAAATTTAATTGCGGGAGCAATCACAAAATGGGGTTTAGGGGATTTGGGTATACCGAAATGGGTTTTTCTGAAATGGGTTTGCTGAATAATGCGATTAAGTGAAATGGGGTTTACGAATTTGGTGGATTTTTTTGCTTCATTAACATAGAGAAATGGGGTTAGGGTTAGGGATTTTAGATTTAGGTAGCGGTCAAATAAGGTTTACGAATTTAGGGATCTTAGATTTTGATAGAAGAGAAGTAGATTTGAAGATAAAATGACATTTTTGACCTTGCTAAAAAAGAAAATAAGCTATCACATAAGCTGCACGTGCAAAATTCGTTAAATTTGTAACAGTTTTGACAATAGGGACTAACGTCGTCACAAAAGTAAAGATAAGGGACTAAAATGTCGCAATTCGTAAATAAAGGACTAAAATGTCACAAACCTCAAAGATAAGGGACCATTTTGGTCATTTACTCTAAAATTAACCATTGTGCTTAAGTCTTAAATCCTATGCTATTGTGGGCTCCACCCTTGAGAATGAGTAGTCTTGCCTCATAATTCATGAATATTTGTCATTCTTGGAAGCTGCCTTTGATCAAAAGGGAACTAAAAGTTTAAAAAAATATAAATTAATAAATAAATAAGAGATCTAAATGATTTGACCACACACTTTCTTCTTGCAATATACAGTAACATAAAGGAGCTTTTAAGAATTACTTAATAGTAAAACATATACTTATGAGTTGCTTTTCATAAGAAAAAAGTACAAGATGAATTATTCTAAATAAATTTTTGCTTTATTCTTTACTATTTAATGTCTTCCTTAACATAGTAATATATGGTCTGGGAGGGGAAAAGAGAGATGGAAAAAGAAAAAGAAAAGCTGAAAATGGGGAGCAATTTTAAGAATAATGCAGAAAGCAACTTTCTGTTGTCATGGAGACAGTTTTTTAGATGGTAAATCAAGCCAAAAAACCAAGTTTTATGTCATTATATAGATCGAGTTAATTATATGAATTTGACAATATCATGTCTCAAATCTCTTAGTAGAATTCAGTCTTAACCTTGGCTGTCAGTTAATTAACACCTCCCTCATCTATTTGGACATGAAATCGATAATATCAAGAATAAAATCCTTAACAAAGGCAGATTTCATTTTTAGAACGGTAATTAAAAAAAGTATCATTATGGAACTGGATGAAAAGTTTGAGATTAATAGAAACAGTCATGAGCCTGAAAGTTTTGAAGATTTCAAACCAAATTATTAAGTGAAATAGTTAAGTCAAGATCAAAGAAATAAATAACTAAGTTTTTTCGTCGAAGTGTAGTACAAACTCATTCTCAATGATTTCGACCAAAACCGACATATACCAAACATGAATATCTTCTTAAGACAGACACAAAATAATTGGAGGAGAGACCCAATCTTGAGTGAAATGTAACTTAGATCTTTTTCAACATAATCATTGTGCAGTAAATCAACAAAACCCAAAGTGATGCAACAAAAATATTAAAAGCGCTAGATACTCAACAAGTTAGACTATCAGTAACAAAAGGAATAAGAATAACACATTCTCTCCATGTTTGATGTTGGGAATGACTTCCAATAAAATCCAAAAATTTTCTAAGTCATTAACATTCCTATTAACAGCTGTTTCAGAACCCAAGATCTCATGGAATAGTATAAAAAAATCAATCCCTATATGATTTTGACATTATTTTATACATAAATTTGTACTAACTAATCAACCAATCTTCTTCACATTACCTTTCACAAATCACTTAAAACTCTCTGTGTTTTCACTCTCCCTACCCCACCCGTCCACCATCATTCTTGATCTTTTCAAGCAGACAAAAAATGGTGGAAAAGTGAGAAGTTAAACACAAAACTAAGTGCAGTATGAATTTACAACAGATGAAGTTTTTGTTCATCTTCTATTTTTACTTAACATGTAGCCATTATGGTTTTTCCATGGTGGTGAAGAGAATTGAGTTGAGTGATGAAGCATCAGTTTTACTATCAATAAAAGCAAGCCTCGTTGATCCACTTGATCAGCTAAAAGATTGGAAATTGCCTGAAAAAAGCAGTGGTGAAGAACAATACAGTTCATTGCAGCTGGAGATGAGTGAAATGCAACTCCAATGGTGGTGTGGAGAAGCTTGATCTTTCACACATGAACCTTACAGGGATTGTATCTGATGATATTCAACAGCTGAAAAGCTTGACTAGTCTTAACTTATGCTGCAATGGGTTCTCTTCGCCATTGCAAAAAGCTGTCTAATCTTACTGCATTGAAGAGCATTGATGTGAGTCAGAACTTGTTTGTCGATAGATTTCCTGTTGGACTTGGACAGGCTGCTGCAGGGTGATGATCTTGAACGCGTCGAGCAATAACTTGTCAGGTAATCTACCTGAGGATCTTGGAAACGCGACGATGCTGGAGATTCTAGATCTCAAAGGGAATTTCTTTGAAGGTTCAATTCCGAAATCTTACAAGAAGTTAGTGAAGTTGAAGTTTCTGGGATACAACGCGTTTGAAGGTGGACTTCTGGCAGAGATTGGGAATCTTACCAATCTCAAATACCTTGATCTTGCTGATGGCAACTTTGGTGGCGCGATTCCAGCTGAAATAGGGAAGTTGCAGCAACTGAATACGATTTTCTTGTACAAGAACAGATTCAAAGAGCTGATCCCATCAACCATTGGCAACATTGCATCGCTGCAGTTGTTGGATCTCTCTGATAACAAGTTATCAGGCGAGATTCCAGCTGGGATCGCAAACCTCAAGAATTTGCAGCTCTTGAATTTGATGGGAAACAACCTATCAGGGTCAGTTCCTGCTGGACGCGGAGGTTTGACATAATTATCAGTACTCGAGCTGTGGAATAATTCTTTATCAGGTCTATTGCCGAGTGATCTTGGCCGTGATTCATCACTCCAGTGGTTGGATATCTCATCCAATATGTTCTCTGGTCCGATTCCTCCAAGCATGTGTGATAAAGGTAACCTTACTAAGCTTATTCTGTTCAACAACGCTTTAACTGGTCCAATTCCAGATAGCCTATCGACATGTATGTCTCTTGTTTGCGTTCGAATGCAAAACAATCTTCTTTCTGGAACAATCCCAGTTGGTTTTGGTAAACTAGGGAAGCTTCAAAGGCTGGAACTGGCTAATAACCATCTTACAGGCCAAATTCCAAACGATATTGCTTCGTCTACATCTCTTTGGTTAATTGATTTGTCCCACAATCGCCTTCAATCCTCTCTTCCATCTTCTTCTCGACATTCCGAATCTGCAGAACTTAATGGCCTCGTACAATAACTTAGCAGGAGAAATCCCGGACCAGTTCCAGGACTGTCCATCTCTTACCGTGCAAGATCTCTCCTCAAATCATTTCGCTGGAAGCATTCCCAAGAGTATCGCATCATGTCAGAAACTAGTAACTTTGAATCTTCGAAACAACCAGTTAAGTGGATCAATCCCTCAAGCAATAGCTGCAGTGCCCACATTGGCCGTTCTGGATCTGTCGAATAACACTCTAACTGGAGAAATTCCTAAAAACTTCGGGAACTCCCCAACCTTGGAAATGCTCAACATTTCTTACAACAGGCTGGAGGGTCCTGTTCCTGGAAACGGCGTGCACAGAACAATCAATCCAGATTATCTCATTGGCAATATTGGCCTCTGTGGCGGCGTGCTTCCTCCGTGTTCTCAGAGTGCAGCATACATGTCCAGCCAGAGAAGCTTGCACGCAAAACACGTTGTTGCTGGATGGATTATTGGAATTTCAACACTTCTAACACTTGTTATCGTTTTTTTGAAGTGCGATCTTTGTACAAAAGATGGTACGCTAGTAGCGGTTGTTTTCTTGAAAGATTTGAAACAAGTAGTGGGGACTGGCCCTGGAGACTGATAGCATTCCAGAGGCTTGGTTTCACCAGCAGCGACATCCTCGCTTGCATCAAGGAATCGAATGTGATCGGGATGGGAACAACAGGCATAGTTTATAAGGCTGAGATGCAACGGCTAAACACTGTCGTTGCTATCAAGAATCTATGGAGATCAGCAGCAGATATCGAGACGGGGGAAGGCGATGATCTTGTGGGCGAGGTGAACGTCCTAAGGAAGTTGAGACATCGAAACATTGTTAAGCTATTAGGATTTTTGCAAAACAATACTGATGCAATGATAATCTACGAGTATATGCAAAATGGCAGCCTTGGAGAAGCTTTACATGGGAAACAAGCAGGAAGATTACTCGTTGACTGGGTTTCACGATACAATATAGCACTAGGAATTGCGCATGGACTCGACTACTTGCACCGATTGTCATCCGCCTGTCATCCACCGCGATATCAAGTCAAACAACATATTGCATGACACAGACCTCGAGGCGAGGATTGCAGATTTTGGATTAGCAAAGATGATGCTGAAGAAGAATGAAATAGTTTCAATGGTTGCTGGATCTTATGGATACATAGCACCTGGTAAGTTAACTGAGTATTGATCTTCATTCACACATTTTGTGAAGCTATGAATGCTACATCTGATTTCCAACCAACTTTCATCGTACGAATGTTTCTGCAGAATACGGATCCACAATGAAAGTTGATGAGAAGAGTGACATTTACAGCTACGGGTAGTTCTCATGGAACTCCTAACTGGAAAACAACCATTAGCTCCAGAATTCGGCAAATCTGTAGACATAGTAGAATGGATACGCAGAAAGATTTGCGACAAGAAATCGTTAGAAGCAGCACTATATCCTAGTGTAGGAAGTACAAAACATGTTCAAGAAGAGATGCTCTTAGTTCTAAAAGTAGCACTTCTCTGTATAGCCAAACTCCCTAAAGACCTCCATGAGAGATGTTTTAACAATGCTGAAGAGCCAAAGCCTCGACGAAAAAGCAGTCACAACAACAATGGAGGCAATGCAGATACCAAAGATAAGCCAGTGTTTAGTTCATCAACCGTAAATGGCCTTTTGTGAGAACACCACCATGTTCATCACAAGCCACTGATTTTTTTTGTTTTCCATTTACTTATTTCTTTGTATGTAGAAGTTGAATCTGTAACTTCCCACCTGTAGAAAAAGATGCGCACATGACCATTCTAACAGAGCTTAAGGTGGCATAGACTGACTTGAATTAGAGGGGTATCTTATATAGGCTTTTATTTTGCAAATAATGCTGTAATTTTTTGTCATATAAGCAAAGATCTTTACGGTACAAGAATTTGTTATATTAGCATTGCAACAGCAAATACTTACTAGATACCGATGTCAGTCGACATACATATTTTCATTGCAAGAGATATTACACCATGACGATTCTTTCCCTTCGATGAGTAAAGGTATATTACAACTAATCTAACGGATGACAAAGAACTTAATAAGGTCAATACAATTAGAACTCTAGATCAACATTTCTAATCAACCACCAAAAATGAATCTGCTAATGAAGGTTACAGAAACGGTCAAGAGGAAGAAATCGATACATATTTTCATTGCAAGAGATGTTACACCATGACGATTCTTTCCATTTGATGAGTAAAGGTATATTACAGCTAATCTTACGGATAACAAAGAACTTAAAGAAGGTCAATACAATTAGAACTCTCGATCAACATTTCTAATCAACCACAAAAAATGAATCTGCTAACGAAGGTTACAGATTCGGTCAAGAGAAAGAAATAGAGGAACTCCTGAACCTTTGGCGATCTTAGATGAACACGAAGATCATCCAACCAAGTCTACTAGTCTGTCATCAAAAGCTTTAAGGTGAAATTAACTAAGCATAATCAATATTCAAACTCAAAGGTGATCAAGCAAGCTCTTTTAGCAGGTATATGATATGTACTCGAGAGAAAGAGCAGGAAATGGAAGCAAGTGAATGTATTAGTATTAAAACTGCTCTTCTGATAGATCCAAGTACAAAAACCACGCCTACTTTCTTTTCATTAAAACGGAAAAAAATAATCAGTTCTGGGATTCAGCAAGCTCGAAAGCCTATCCATTAATTACAATAGCAGAAGCCAACTTCTGGTAGAAGTATGCATATGTGTGTGTGTGTGTGTGTGTGTATAATAAGCAAACAGCTAGGATTGTATATTTTCCAGATAAGAGGGCCCTCCCAGAGAATAGGGTAGGTATGCTTGGAAATATGTGAATTTCCACGGAGAAAAGTAACAAGAACAAACCAATGAGAGGCCACCGGAGGCCAACTGTTACTTTTAATAACATACTTCAAGCATTCAGCATCTCTGTCTTTCCTCCAGCATCTCATGCTTCTAGTAACAACTTCTTTAATCAGGAGATGGGGATATCTAAATGGGCTTAGTCCTTTGTCTTCCGCTGCTTTCTTGACACCTTGGAGCTGCAACACAGAAAATAGAATATATGAAGCGCAAGCATACACTTAATCATGCAAATTGGGATCTAGCATAAGTTGTGAATCTACTGACCAAGTCCATTGGCCTCAGACGTCCTCATGATTCAAAGCCTCTTCACAGAACTGACAAACATCCTAGTACAAATAACAAAGCAGTGTAAATACTTGAATTATGACTTTGATCAGTTTTCTAATAGCAGAGCATGCTGGATTCTTCCATAGGTGCTGGCAAGTAAGAATTTCGGAACAGAAAGACAAGTAAACAAGCAATGACTCTAGGAATTTTGATGTAATTAGAAAGCACGGATTAAAACTGTAAAGCACTCAAATTTGGCCATATATGAGCACATTACGTTGCTGGCGCAACAAACTTATCTAGAAAAAACATTTACCTAAAATGCTAGAGACCTAGTGCAAAGATAAATTGGCATCCCTAGATGGGATACCAGCCCACATGCGAGACAGGAGCTGGATATGAGAAATTTTCTTACCTTACGAACGTAAAATGTATATAAAAAGCACCTTTCAGGTAGAATGAATTGAGAACGAATTTTCATATTTTTCGGAAGTAAAATGAACATATTATTTTTACACCATCTTATTCTTCTTTCGTCTGACAGAACAGAAACCACACTGCTACTGCAGACGAAAGATAAGAGTCCCAACACCATCCATCAATGTCTTTGTGGTTAACCAACAACTTTTACATATACCCAGTATCTACTGCTATGCTAAAGACTTAACATGTATGTCTGAGAAAGAAGAGAAAGTGACAAAACGAATAACTAAATACGGCAGACATACGAGGCTAAAAACAATATATGTGCTCTGTAATGTATTATTCTTTTCTTAGGGAAATAATTTAGTCCAAAAAGAACGTATATTTGTGTGCAAAAAGCAGCTCAAGAGATAGATGATGTTAGTGTTTTAACTTCCAGTAACAGAGAGGTGCAGACTCTATACTTGTGATTATAGTTTTTTATTTATAATGCAATAATAGAAAGAAACGTACTCCCAAGGAACATCTCCAACAAGCATCCAGTCGCCCTTTTTGTCTTCATAGGTCAGCACGAACTCAGATGATTCATCCAACAATAATAAGGATCTTGTTGCTTCCAGCATTAAAGCTTGCCGCTCTACATTTAATCCTGTTCAACCAAATTCGTTACTATCAATCAGCACTGAGACATGCAACAAGTAAATCATAAAATAGTAAAAATTATAAAGAACTTTATCAAGATATTTAGATCCCATGCTTCAGAGGGATCCTTACAGATTTTAATAGAACACTTCCAACTCAGATTGCATCGATATTTTGTGATAATCCCAAACTCATCAATTCTCCAGATTTTATATGACATCAGTATAACTATTATGATTTATGTGCTATACAGGAGCTGCAGTTCATTATACTCATGCACAGAACCGCCCTCGTAACAAGGTTAAGTGAGTTGTTAAGTTCAATCCAATTAGTGAAGGCATTACATTAATATTGAAGATCTTAGGTCAACTCCAACAGATTTCCTATTTTTTTTCCTACATGTAGAGATTTTGAACAATTTCTCTGCATCTAGGGATTCTTTATTTCAGTTTCACTCCATCAGTTTCTCTACATTTACTCAATCTCTGTTTTTAGGGAATCCTTATTTCAATTTCACTTCAACAGCTTCCCTATTTTACAGATTCTCTATTTTTGTTTTATTTCAAAATCTTTTCTTGTTTTAATTAAATATATTATTTTAATTCAAACTTTATTATTAAATTTTTTATTTATATTTGTTAATTGTTTATGATGATGTTTATTTTTAATTATATTTCAAGTTTGACCAAAAAAAAAAATAATAATAAGACAAGCATAAAAACAGCCCCCAACCCAATCCCACGTCAACTTTGACCAAAAAAAACAAATCTCACAGGCAACAACCCCCCACCCCAATCCCTCACTCACCACAACACCCCCCACCCCAATACCTCACTCATGGCAAGACCCCCCACCCTACTCCCTCACTCACGGCAGTAATGGTAAGTAACAAAGCGTTATTATCATTTTTTTTTTTTTTGCAAAAAACAAACTGAAATCTCTTCAAAAAAATTGTTACCTGTGGGTTTGATTTCTGATTTTTTTTTTTCACAGTTTTGTGTGTATATTTGCAAAAATATGGAGATTTGTTGTTGTTTTTTCAGATGTGCCTCCAACGGTTGGAGACCTTTTTTTTTCAGCCAGCATTTTTTTTTTCTAAGTTGTCAGATTTTTTGGGTCTTTAGGGCATGGATTCAGCATCTCCACATGAGATGCTGAATCCAAGTCCTTAGGGAAGCTGTTGGAGACAAAAGTCTCTAAGAGCTTCCCTACATGTAGAGATTTACATGTTTTAGCTAGGCTGCGGGAGACAACCTTACAAACTATCTTTGGTTAATACATTTTAGAGGGGCTACCTCTTTCATTCTTTTCTTAAGTCCAATTTTCAAGATCAGAATGGGGGAAAGGAAGAAAGAAACTCACTTCTTGCAATCATAGCTGTGCTTGGTCTACAGAACATGTCATCAAGCTTTTTTGCCAAGGCTTCATAGCTGCCGTGAGCATTCAGATCCACCTCCCTTCCAATTGGAATTCCATCCATATTCACTTTCACACACAGCGAAGTCTTGGCAGGCCCTTTCCCCATATTACCGTTGTTGCACTTCTCGATGCTGCTATCAATCTTGCCAGCAACATTATTTTTGCTTTTACCTTTCTCAACTGTTGAAGTAGATTCTTCAGCAACAGGAGTCTTTGCCTGGTTAATTAAGTTGTTTATTCTATAAGTTCTTACTGGAGGCCATCCCACAACCTGACTGCTTTAAAATGGTGCACGAGAAAAGAAATCAGAACAAGTCGTACTGTATATGTAATAAATCAATTTACAAAGCTGAAAATTATGTCTAATCAAAGAACGTGGCAACATTTCCAACTTGTATAAACATTCCTAAAAATATACAAACGACGATTGCAAGTAATATGATGGCATGGTCCAAATATGACACATACCAGTAATGTAAGATGGCTAGCAACATTGTAATGCGAATTATAATGAGATTTGAGCCTCATTATCAACATTCAATCACAAGTGTAAAGGCCATATAACAGTAAAACTGCCAAAACAACTATATTTAGACTTTAGAATCTTATTAGAAAACTGATCCTGTTATGCAAATGTTTCTAACTCCCATTTTTTATTGTACAGTCTTCTTTGTCATAATTTCCCACACTAGAGAAAAATTTCAACACATATAGTTAAACCAGAATCACAGACAATGATTTTCTCATCTTTAAAAGATTTGGAAGGAACCCCCGGCAAACGTAGTTACATGACTATCTAATGGCACAATGCTAAGAGAGGAAATGGAAGGTGCAAATACATTCTGATCGCCTAGTAGAACCCAGTATAGGGACCAAGGTGCTAAGTTTGTTGTATGAAGGCCATCAGGCACAGATGCCATATTAAATTGGTATCAGAGAAGTATCACCATTACCCTCCCATCCCGCTCGCCGAAAAGGCCCCAACCTCTTGCCCGCTTTTACAAGTTGAATGAAGAGAATGTAGAATTGAGGAACGGAGAAGGCACCAAAGACAAATAATCAGACTGCAACAGCAGAACAAGTATACACCAACAGACAATGGGGCACCTTAGTAATCCAGAAAATTTGTCGCGCTATTAGTTCACAAACTCTTAAGCAAAAATATGCCACCATCTCTCTAGAGGATCTTGAATCCAAGCAAGAGTAGAAGAACATAATTTTCAAATAAATTGGAAAATCTTACTTATCCACGGGGATATTTCAAAATAATGCTATTTTTGGTAGTTTGGCATTTCCATTTTAGCTTTTGGAAGTTCTGAACACCCATTAATCGGCATAGTAGTAAAAGATAACCAATAAGTCTGCATCTTTACATCTTTTAGAACCTTTTCTTGACAAGATCATCATTCAACAAATTGAGGACATCATTAAGGAGACAAACATAATAATAATACATTTAGCTGTTCGGGGAAAATGCTAAGGAAAAGGAAATAAGAAAGAGTCTAGTTATGTATTAGCTTGCCCAAATAGTCGAGAATATATGTACATCCACAAAGGATGTTCAAGCTTTTATAGGTTCTGCAATTTTCCTCAATCAGGTTTCTTTAGTGTGATAACAAAAGCTTTTTCGGGTTCTGCCTTCACTTTGTTCATCAGAATCTACATTCCGTTCAACAGGTGGACCAAAAGAAAACGAAGGTTTATCGAAATATGCCTTTTAGTAGCTTTTATTCCAAAGGATAGATATGTATTTTACAACCACTTTATTTTCACGCGGCAAATCATATCTCTGTAGATATGAAGGGAAGCTTAAGTTCCTAAATCTGAAAGGGAGCACCGAGAGACGCACATAAACCAACCTATGCATAATCCCACTAGGAAGTGTTATACCTAATCTTTAATAATCAGGAAACGATAAACTACAAAGGGCAACTAGTTTCAACCGAGCTTTCTACTTGTTTTACCTACTGCCCCACGAAGATACTAAACCATCTAATCTTCCATCCTTGCAACTACATCAACTAATTGTAACACTTAAGTTCTCAGCAAATATCAAAACATATGATCGATATATAATTACCTACAAATATGTCTAAAAATAATTGGTAAGCATGTACGAACATGTATAAATGAACTCAATCTAATCAGTAAATACTCTTTTGCATAACTTCATGTAAACACTTCTATGGAAATACTAATTAGTGCCTATAAGTTTAGGGAAACTAATAAACAAACACCAATTAAAAGTGCATTTAATCACTGGCATCAAATTCCTCAAGAATAAAAAATTAAACAATTCAAGAGTATCTTTGCAGCAGGTTCCAGTTTTAATTAAAGAAAAAAAAAAGGGGTTCTTTAAAGTCGTAATAAAACCAAATAAAGGACAGAAATTCCATTCAAATCCTTCAAAAGTAGCCATAAAAACATATCAGCCATTAATATATTACACATTTTGCAAAAAAGAAACCATATTACACATCTTTGCAAAAAAGAAACCATGGCACTTAAAAAAAAGCCAGAAAGTACATAATAAACCATCAAGAATCCAATACCCAACAAACTGAATTACATCTGTAATCAAATTAATAAAGGGAGCCTGGTGCTCGGTGCATGAACTCTCGCATATAGCGAGAACTGAGACTGGTGTTGCCTATTTTGAAGTCTATTGTAAGCCACCCTTGTCTTGCAAAAGAAAATTGTTTTTACCACTCAAACCTGCGCAACAATTTTACCATTGAGCCAAGTCTCCCTAGTCCTCTATAATCAAGATAATTGCACAAAAAACCAAAAAATGAAAATAGGGTGGCAAGAGAAAAGCTATACCTGACACCAGTGCGACGTGGTCAAACAGAATCAGCAGCTCTTTTGGTGCCACAAGAGGGATTAGCTTTGGTCCTAGAAGAAGAAGATGATGATGATGAAGACTTTGTTGATGGAAAATCTTTAGCTGTCAAGATTATTGCATATTGACCACCACCCCATGCAGCTGCCTTTCCCTTTGCACCACCACCACCAACCACCACCACCAAGACTTAGGCCAAGACCCAACTCAAGCTCAGCCTCATCAGGGTATGCAGTAGAAGAACAAACTTCACTAGATAAAACCACCATGCTTTCTTCTTTACACAAAGTTGACATTGACCCAAGACATTGACCCAAGTGCGTTTTTCAATCAAAGATTCAATCTTTTTTTGCTAAATAATCAAAGATTCAAACTTTAGAGCAAAGAATCACAAAGAAATGAAAGGGAAGAAACTTTGAGATTGTTTTTTGGTCCCCACTGCCATTGTCTGATGCTAACTATCAATCCTTTTGATTTGTGTTTGGTTTTTGTGCGTGCGATAATCAAAACTCGGTAATTAGTCACTGGACATTTGATCGAGAGATTCGAATTTTGTTTTAAATATGAGTAGTTTTGAGATTTATTTTTGTGTATAATATTTTATATAATGTAAATTATAAAAAAAAATAAAATTTGATGCAATTTTGGTAAATAAGATTATATAAGTTTCTTGATATTTCTGGTATATTAGTCGTGACTTATGTTGAAACACTCTCTTGTAAAAATAAAATAAAATAAGATTGTGCATAATATATTTTAAAGTAAATAGATCATGTTTATTTTTTGTTGATGATGAGGAACTCATTTTAGACAAGATTAAGATAAATCAATTCAAGGATATAAGCCCGTTGGTGCAAAGTCATTACCAAACGCATGCTTTTAGTTATTAAATAATCAGATAATATTTATGATAGAAAATATAGCTCTAAATGTAGACTTTTGACTGGAAAAAAAAAAAAAAAAAAAGTGCTATTGGACCACTCTAGACAATCCTTTATGGCCAAATGTTCTTTAATTCTATTCGTAGTGAAAATTTTGTGACTGGGATCACATTATTACATAGTGACTCATATATTAATTTCATATGAATAGTAAAGACATAAATGATTGATAGAAGAATATTGAAGGGCTTACTATTGACGTAATAGAACCACATGATTCATGAAAACTCTAATTTTTAGATGATTGTACTAGTTTCTTTCAATTACAATAATGAAAGGGTATAATTTCCTAAGAGAAACAAAAAATGTTATACAACAATTTTGTCTTCTAATTTGCTAATACTTCATTTAAGAATGATCATGGATTATAATGCTAACATAAGGGTCAAGCTCACCTCAGTACTCAAACAATTATGTTTGTCCCGTAATTTTATTCAACTGCTTCGTGCTAATATACAATATAGTTTTTTTACCTTGTAAGGGACTGGTTAAATATAATCAAATGTCGACTTTCCGACAAAGAAAAAAGTCTAATACACACCAAAACGAAAAAAAAAAAAAAAATCTATTGAGTTATCGATTCTTCTCTAATTTTGATCATACTTTTGTGAATTTTGCATAGAGTGCCAATTCCATGGTTTGATCCATTTTTGGTAGTTACTCCATATAAGGTAGGAAATGTCGTTTTTAGGCATGGTGGTTGAACATTGTGTTCGATCATTTGTGGAATACTTAATCTCCTATTCAAGTTTTAAAAACAATCTCTATTGTAATAGTTAGGTACATCTAGTTTTCTTATATCTTACTATTTATAAAAGTTTTGTATACTAAATACGACTCAATATAAGATCAAATTTAATTTGATATCATAAAGCTCTCCTAGCATGCATTATACAAAATTCATGGTAGTCATTAATAAAATATCTTAGATCTCTATTTTTTCAAATCGCGAGATCTCATTAACTTAGATGAACATATTGTGGTCTAATTCAAGACTCGATTTGGCTATTTGGTTATTTTCAAAAGAGAAAGCAAAACATGGTCGGGTTGAGGCATTATTTTGTATCGAACATCATTATATATTTACTTCTTATCTCTTCCCATTTCTTATAAGTTATATAATATAATTTTTATCATAGTAAGATAAAATCAATATTTGGTACATGAATTGTTTTCTTTTCTTATTCTGATGACATGAAAAATTTAATTAGTGAAACTCGACTATTAATTGATAATTTTTTTAGTACAACGATACATCCTTATACATTGACTAAGTCAGTAAAGGGTCGGACTCTAGAGTAGTCAAAAATATTAAATATGTGATTTCGTAAGAACAATTTCATCCCTACCAACTGAACCATGCCTGTGAAAGATAGATACGCGGATTGTTATTGAAAAACAAGATAAAGAGACTCTCCTATGGAAACCGATTAAATAAGATGTAAACAATTGACATAAAACATTAGTTGTTTTAAAAGTCGTGAGAAAAAGGATTTTTCTTCTATGCGGATGCGGCACTTTTACCGCAAATTGACAAGACATGTTAATTTGGGAAAAATTGACACGTTTTGCATGGAGCCACCAAGCCATTAATGAAGCTGGTTCAAATAAGTAGCTTTTGTCTATAACACCCTTCATAATGAGATATAAAATTGATTATATGAAAATTGTCATAAGTGCAAAATGACAGAATTGGACACGTGAATAAAAAACAAAATATACGTAAAATAACTTAAATGGGCAATGTACTAAAATCAAAAGTTTTGGACTGCAAAGCCCCACTCAACTACCTTGAACTTACCCATATGTTTTTCTTCTTTTAGGTTAGAACTTATAGTAAATGACATTGAAATTTTTTTTATTGTCTTCCTAGATAACCTTTATTTTTTCTTTAATGTTTTTTGTCATACAATAAATATCATATATAATGTAAATGACAGTGTAAAACGTGAAAATCGCCATAAATATGCAATTAGCGATTAGAAAATTCCAATCACAATAGTATCATCATAAATAAAGAAAAAATTATTGGGTCACATTATATGATTTAAGAATAAAAAATATCATTTTTTTAATTTTTTGTTTGGTGGTAAAAAACACGTCACCTAACCAATAAAATTATTTAACAAAAAAAAGCAATAAAATTATAAAATCACCCCAAAAATGTAATTAATGATAAAAAAAAATATCAAATTAATATCAAAATCTAGAAATATGCATGTTGGTATTTACAAATAATCAAAATAGAATCTGCGAATATACATGTAGGTATCTACAAATAACCAAAATAGAATCTACAAATATGCGTGCAAGTATCTGTTAAGTCAGTCCTAATTTTACGATACTTGACTTGTATGTTTTGCTGTATCTTATCGTTATCCTATAGGCTATAGTTATCACTAAGAGATAAACTTCTCTCCTAGATAAGTCCTTGTAACATTGGTGTACATCCACCAACTGACAATCATTGTACAGATACTTATAAATTAATGCATATGAACAATGGTGATTATTGAGCCAAAATATTCTCACAGTATCTAAGAATAACCAAAATCTACGAATATGAATGTAGGTTTCTTGTGAATATCTATAAATAATTATTTTGTAAACTGTCATTATGAATTTGTAAGGAAGGTATTTGAAGTAGGATATATGTATGTACATGTTGGTATTCACAAATAACCAAATTAGATATCTATGAATAGAATGTCGTCGAGAAAAATGAACATATATAAAGAAAAGAATGTCAAAATAATATGTTTAGCTAAAATAAGAGAGAATATCAAAACAAAAATGAAAGAGTTCCTGCAAAAAGGAAGATATAGGATTGAAACTGAAATATGGATTCATAAAGTGAGGGATTGATTATATGTAGGCTAGCTGTTATAGTGAAACTAAAATATAAGATACCTATATGTAGAAAAAGTGCTCCAAATCATCTGTAGGTAAAAAGACAGGGAAGCAGTTTGGGGTTGTCCTTAAGAATGTGACATGCTAACTTTAAACACCAAATAGAAGGGACTTTTCTTTTCGACAATAAAAGTAGAATGAACTTTTGATATGAAATGACTTAGAAGTATAACCTGAAATTTATATCCAAACATTATTGTTAAAACTGACGTTATAAATTTCATAGTAAGAAATTTATATTAATTCGGGATATATTGAATTCAACGTAAAATTACAAAGCTTGTGTTATGCAGTGCTTGAATTTTGGTGTTGATTTAAATTTCGTTATAGCATGAATTTGAATTTTTTTTGCTTGAATTTCGTTAAAGAGGGAAATAAATTTTAATTTTGATTTGAATTACGTTATAGTTGGAAATTAAACTTTCAATTGCATTTGAATTTTGTAAAAGCAAAATCTTCAAGTGGATTTGCACTTGAATTTTTTTATGACGGGAACTTAAATTTAAATTTTGATATTGACTTGAATTTTGTTATAGCGCAAAATTAAACTTTCATTTGCAATTGAATTCTATAAAAGCGATTGCTAAATGGGGAATGAAGTAAAAAAGAAAAGTTTTGCGAAATAACTAAATTAGGCCGTGTAGTGTTAGTTGCCATTACTGTTGGTTTTATTTTTCGTCAGAGCAGTAGCAATGGATTGGAGTACACTTGAGGGTTTTTTTTTTTGGACAAGAGTATGCTTGAAGTTGAGGAAGATGAAAAGTTGCACGAATTAGGTCTTTGAATCTGAATGTTGCCTCCTCGTTTGGGGTGTATCTATATTTCCCTTTCTTTTATACACATGGTCTAAATTAGAAGGGTAATAAAGTCATATCATAAAGTAAATTAAGGGCAATCTCATAATTCTATTTAATATAAAGGTGATAATGGTCAGTTCAAATTTAAATTTATTACAAGGCCAATTCTGTAATTTTTATGATATGACATTTAAAAAAAGAAGAAGATATAATTCATATCAACCGTTGATGTCCGGGCTTTTTAGATCAATGGGTCAAATTCATGCTGCTGCCAAACGGTAGATGAACCCCGCGAGGAAATTAGGAAGTTGAGAGACACTACGGAGACAACGTAAGGTAGGGACAAAACAAGCATTGCTCCAAACGACAAGCCGACAAGATGTGGGCCACCAAAAGGTTCACACAGCGCTCAACACCAACACACCCAACCCTTCGAAGTTGGGCCACGTGGAACGCGAGAAAGCTAAGCAAAGACCCAAAAAAAAAAGCTAATTGTAAGCAAAGAGCAATGCTAAAGTTACCCCTACTAGTGTCTTTCTAAAACAATAACAAAACGTGTCCAATACGTTTATGCTAAAAGGATGGCTAAAACTAACTCTAACAGTCTCTCTATTTTTCTCTATATATAAAGAGTTTGAAGTTACATCTTTAGCTTTAAAGGCCCCTTATTTCAGTTTTACTTCAACAACCTCTCTATTTTTAAATACATTTATTTCAATTTCATTTCAATAGCACTATCTATTTCATAGTTTATCCATCTCATTTCACTCTAACATCCTTTTTTTTTAACTAACAAATTATTTTTATATTTTTTTAGTTATTAATATTTATTTTTCAACAATAAGTGATAATATTGATATTGTTAATATTATTTTTTATTTTATTTTTTAAAATTTAATGCTTTTTGAGTAATTATTTCATATTTTTATTTTTTTTAAATAATAATTTTAATTTATTTTATTCTTTTAATTATACTTTTTTATTAGTTTAAAGCATTTAGTATGAATAGAGAGCAAATTATGGCTCTCTACATTTAGAGAGACAAAGTAAAAATTTACAGACTTTCTAAATTAGAGAGTCCCTTATAGGGGAGTATGTTGGAGCCAAAAAAAAATATTTTGACTCCCTAATTTGGCTAAAAGCCCAAATTAGGAGTTTCTTGGAGATAGCCTATAGAGAGAAATTTCTTCCATCCTGTATGTAGGTCCCAGTCATCGGTACTGTCAGATATAATAAAACATGTTTAATGCGCTGTTAAGAGGATGGCGAGAAAGAAATTTATTTCAATTTTACTCCACACTAAGAGCATTTTTAATGAGGGTTTTAAAATGCAAATTTTTTAAATTTGGATATTTTTAGAGTTCAATGGCCCAAAAGCAACACTATTCATAACAAAAGTATGTGGAGTCCATTACTTTTAGCTTAAAAGATGCTAAAATAGAGCCCCAATCTAATTTTTAGGCTCTAAATTTGCTGAACAAAATAGAGTCTGGAGCTTTATTTTGACATCTTTTAAGTTAAAAGTGATAGACCTCACATATTTTTATCATGAATAGTATTACTTTTTAAGCCATAAAACTTTAAAAATATCCAAATTTAAAAAAAATTACATTATAAAATCTCCATTGAAAATATTCTAAGAGTTGTACCTCCAACATTGATAGATGTAAGTCTAATTACCCTAGGACGAGATGTCATGTCTGCTAATTATAATAAACTTTTGAATTTATTCAGAACTAACACGATTCGAGGGTTGTTGAAATACACACATGAGAGGCCAAAAAAAAACAAGTGTTAGATGTTCTACATGGTGTAGAATATGACACGAGAGTAATTTACTGTAAAAGAGTAATGATTTGAATTAATTACTTTGAGTCAGTGTAGTTAAGGCTCAATTAATTGTTCTTAATTTATGACTAGTCTTGCTTGCTAGCTCAGCGTTTCAAGTCTAGAGTATGTCAAATTGGTACCAGAGTGCGAGTCACAAAAATACAGAAACTAAGTGATGTACTTAGACAAATTGTAATACCCACTTATGGGGCAAGCATCCTCTTGTATTGCTGTTGGAGAAGGATAAGATGGTTAGGACATCTCCTGACCTTATTATTTTTGAGAGTCCAAGATGGAAATGAAAGAATAAAATTAAGTGATTTGAAGAAGTAGGAGTTTTGGTCTCATTAGACTTAAGGAAAGAAGATTGAGTTTAATTGGCTTTAAGCACAAGATTAGGATTAAAGCTCTAAATTTGCAAGTTATAAGTTTTAATCTCTCATAAATTTTGAAGCAAAACAAGAAAGATAGGAGAGATATTATCAAGATTTTAATGCTTAGAAGACTTTAGTTTTTAGTTTCGATTTCGTGATTTTTGAGGTAAGTAGAATTTACCATTCTTTAGTTACTCCTTTATTGATCAGTCTTCTTTGACATTCTTTATTAATTATTGTGGAATCTTGTTTCTTGATTTTCCTGATAAGAGAAAATGCATGGCACTTTGTTGAGCTTAAGAGCTACACAAGCTGTGTATTGAATTTTAGGCAGCTGCAAGTTAATTAGCCGTCTATGAAACGTGCTGGTAAATAGTCAAAGTTTTGCCATTGTTTCATTAGTGTTCGATTTATGTTATTATATTGATTATTGCAATTCGTAAGATATTGATTATTGCCAAATGATTTTATTGACTGTTTTGAGTCTTCTTTGGAGTGAGTTCTATTTATTGGGTATTATTTCCATCACTCTTTCTTTGATTCTTGAAAAAAGAATGAGTAAATAAAAGGGTAGAGTGTTCCTAACATTGACAGTGAGATTTAGCCAAAGAAATTTAGATTTTTCTGTATTAAGATTATGCATCAAATATAATACTTCAGTTTTGGATAATTAATTGAAAATTTTAAATTTTTTTGGCTTTTTTGGGGATTTAGACTTTCTATTTTGTGGTATTCATTTCAAGAATATTTTAGTATATTGGCTTATCTATTTATATTTTCAAAAAAATTACACTTTTCTGAAATGGACCAAAATGTTCGAGCAATTTCTCTATATTAAAGGTTTCGAGTTACGGTTGGAATAATGTATATGTCCTTAATTTTAGGTTTTTGATTAATAAGTAAAAAAGAATGCATATTCTAACTTTCTTGCCTTGGACCAAACAAGTCCCTGAGGTTTCTTGTCTTGAAACATTTTGAGAAATAATAGGGATGAAATTAAGATATTTTAAATAATAAGGACGACATTGAAACTTATGAGAAAATAATAGGGGCAAAATTGAGAAATTTTAAGACAATGGGGATCAAATTAATTTTTTTTAAACAATGGAGACTAATGTGACATTTTCCCCTAAAATTTAGACTTAACATCAAAAGTTCTCAAAAATATGTACAATTAGGTCTACTTTTATTTCACTATCAAACAACGCATTAGTTTAGGAAAGATTATCTCTTAACCAGTATTTTGTTATAATATTCTAACATTACATCTAATCCATTTATTTCACTCAAAGTATCTAAAATTTCACTTTACTCTGATTTTAAATTAAATACGTCCAGCAAAGATTTGAGGTGAAATGCACATGATCCCATGTAATTTTTTGAATTTGCATGCAAACAATTTTATCTTAATCTCAACAAAGAAATGAAAGTTAACTCTTCGCTTCTTGTCCTCTTACTCTTTTGACTTGTCTTGTGGAGATCTCTTGGGTGGCCACTATAGATCTGATCAATTTCGTGATGAAGAAAAATCTTTTATGATCTTTCACTAAGAGAGGTATAACCATGACAACTCAACTTGTTGGTAAACTACTCGGGCTTTCTGGTTTAGTAGAGGAGAGGGGAAAATTTCTCCTCATCCGGGGGTTTATTTCTTCATTATGAACTAGAAAGTGTAAGGCTAATTAGTGAGGGCTTATAAATTTTTAGTATTGTGACTTTATCATAATCCTCTTGTGATTTGTTTTAAACTAATCTAAATACCTACATCAGTAGCAAAAAAAAAAAAATCTATTTTAAGAGAGGGTGTACCTCACCCTACATGCTTGATATGCAATTATTTGTATTTTTTTTCCTTAAAAGGAGTATTTTTTGGAGAAAAAATGCCCCTAAATTAGATACATATTCTATTTTTTCTTTTCTCTTCTTCTCTCATCCACCCACCCCTTTTCACCAAAAAAAAGAAAAAGAAAAGAATCCACCCACCCCCAACCCCAACCCCAACCCCAACCCCAACCCCCACCCCCCAAACCCCCTTTTCATCCTCCCACCCTAGCCTACCTCCTCCCCCAGACACCAGCTACACGTCAGCCCTATCCACGCTTAGTTTAATAATTTATGTTGGTAATTTGACGAGAACATAGGATTTAAGCACATATGCTTCGTTTTATGCTATATTTCAACCCAGGAAGTTATAGTAACATCGAGTAGTATTTTGCCCTTTTAGAAAATCATAAGAGTTGTCTATATTTCAACCAAGATTTGATGCATCACCTTCCTACTCATATAAGAATATTGAGGGTACACATAACACATGTTGTTAAATAAGGCAAGACTGACTGGAATTAATGGGGGGCGTGAGATAAGTTGTTTTGTATGGAGATTTAGAGATATACTACATTAAGAATTTGATTAATCAAACACATTAAAAACCATTTAATGTACTATAACCTTTCCGTACAAATATAGCTAAAGGGTGTAGTGAAGATCAGCCAATGACATATACTCCCATCATTTCCTAACTCTCCCTGCCCATAATTCGTCATGTCTACCAGTGAAGCAGATGCCCAAGATCGCATCAGTGCTCTCCCTGACGATATCATCCTCCTTGTATTCACCTTCTTGCCTACTAAATCTGTATCCCAAACAAGTATTTTATCGAAAAGGTGGAAACTGGATTGATTTTGCCATGGCAAGGCACGTTCAATCCCTCGTGGCGGGGAGTTCAACCCTAGGTCAAGCAATTATGAGGTATTGCACCGTAAACACTAAATCGCTTGAAAACCTGGTGCTTTGTAACGTAATTTATAACTGGGGTTTAAAGGTTATGCATCGCTCAAGAAAATTTATCTATATATATATATGAATGCACACTCAATGAAGAAGCCCTTGAAACGACCGTATCTGCCAGTATGGTCCTGGAGAAATTAATACTGGGGTACGGTGTTACGGGTTTGCGGAAATCCCATTCTGCTGTATAGAACCGGAGCCTATTACACGTTTGGATTTCGTTCGGAATTTTGATTTAACCTAGTAAAAAGAGAAGAAGACGCCTGATCAAAAGAAAAGAGTACTGATATATATAACTCGCAGCAAATATGAATGACTTAAATTACTGAATAATTGATAGTAACTTTTCACTGTCTTTACAATTCATATATACTTTCAGAAAGGTGGATTTGGAAAGTCAACAGGATCGTTGCAGCCTAAGTGTGTTGAACCAGCGCAAGAAATGGGATCCCAATCAGAAGTAGAGCTCCAGCAGCTGGTTTGTGTTTGTCTGGTTATAGTTGCATTTGACTTGATTCCAAGAGTGCATTAGAGAAGTCATGGGATGAATAAAATTTGCCAGGTACCACAGCTGCAAACGAGAAGAATAAATTAATTATAAATATAATATACACACATTAAATTAATTAGAAACAAATTAATAGGGATCCTAGAGAATACCATAATCATTTAACACTTCCACAATAGCATCAGGACCTTGTGGAAGACTATGAGATTTCACAAGTTTTGCGTATATCTTCTCTCTAGCGGCAATGACGTTGGAGAAAAATTGCAACGGAGAGATGTGGAAACAGGCAGCATACTTTTGCCACTCGTATCGCCAAAAATCCATGTCATTTCCCCTCAAGTTTGGCCAGTAAACGCCCAATATATGGACAAGTGGGGTAAGCTGAAAAACAAAAACAATATTAATTAGTGAAAACGAAAAGAAAACATTGCAATGGAGATTAAGTATAAAATAACATGCATGTACATGCCTCTTGCTGGTTCATGGGCAGATACGGTTTGGGGCAATTGTAAGGTTGTCCAAGTTTATCTACCCCAAATGCCCCATGAATGGTGAATTTCATAGCTGTTGGGATTGAACAAGGGTTGGTGTGTGGTCGGCTACGGCAATAGGACTCTGGCCATTGAAGTGCCAATTTCCAGGATGATGGTTTTCGGCCAGTTGGCACAAGAAAGAGCGTTAACTTTGTTATGCCCAGAAGAATAACTGTGATGAGAGCTGGAAGCATCATGGAACGAGCCATTTCTATTCTTTTTTTGAGTATGAAGATGGAACATAATCAACTGGAATTTATAGCTGCGGAACACATTGCATGCTCTACAGTTATGAAATGAGAATTTTCTACATTTAGATGGCGTCTAACTGATTTTTCAACCTCACATATTTCCAAAATGAGCATTTTTAATTATCATCTTAATTAATTAGAAGAATTATCATGGTCTATTGTTATGTAGGAATAGAAGCCAACGCCATTTCGCCTTCTCTTCACTCTGGACAAAAGCGCTAGTGAACCATTGGCGCGAACATAGTCGTCTTTGACCAGAACCAGAAACCAATTTAAATTTGAATCTTGATAATTCGATAGTTTTTAACTGTAGGCATTTTCCCAAGAAATTGCTAAACTCAATAATAAATTAGGTTGTCGGATTTGCTAGTGGTTTCAGGATGCTATAGAAAATGCTTCTTTTATGCCTTGTGTGATAGCCACTGCTTGTATTTGTTCGGTAATTATGCCCCTTCTTTATTCTTGGACCTCCTTTCTTAATATCATGACTTTTCCATACTATGTCTTAGGAATCTTTTTAAAACGGTCTAATTGCTAGCTCTTGTTCATAGTTTTGCTATAGATATCCGAGCTAACTAGGTAGCTTCTGAGTGAGTCACCCAATATCTGAGAACTAAAGAGATCAAATGGAATATTCTTTCACTGTTTTAAATTACGAAAGGAATTTTTACGTAAAAACCGCAATACCTGAGTAACCCAATAAGGAATATACCGCCTAAAACACATAATAAGGTCCTAAGGAAGAACCGTGTTCGCCCATAAAAGCTAGGAGACTCTTCCCAATAATATTATAAATACCATGTTCCATTGTGCATAATGATAACTCATTTTAATCACTTTCCTCTTTTATATTTTTTAATTTATCTCGAATCGTCCAATTACTTACTTGAGTATTAGAACCTATCCGACATAATTGAGTCCACACTATTCATTTTGCAAGTTTAGCTCGAATTGCTGCCTGAAATCTTCTTTTCGTATTTTACCTTATCATTAAATTTGCTTTAGTTTCATACTGGTGCTAGGAGAAAAGAATGGAGTACATGGTGTGAGTTGAAGAGTTTCTTATAGTTGAATCTAAAATATTTCCTTGTAATGTTTTAGTGTAACCTATATGATACAAAATTTTATCTTTAAAGAATTGCCTATAGCTAGCATAAGAATGGAAGCAATCAAATCAAGGAAAAGAAGAAAAATACTGTCGAAAAAAATTGCTTTCTTTTATTGCTTTTTTTTTTGGTCAAAACTTTCTTTTATTGCTGACGACAACATAATCCCCGATTTGAACGTCATATCAATAACTTTATAGTACCAAAATATTTCCCTTAGAATTGTCTAGCCTACAACGGAACACAACTATGCAGATCAAGAAAAAGAAAACAAAGACGTTTTTTTATGGTAAAAAAAAAAACAAAGACGTTACGTACGGTGATAAGAACTGCATATTTTTATGGTTAACAAAGACATATTCCCCGATTTGAAAATCTATACCATTAACTTTTTAGCAAATTTATTTTTAACAAAGACATAATCCGCAATTTGAAATTCTATGCTAATAGCTTTTTAGCAAATGTTTTTTCTTCAGGAATTGACTTCAAAATATTAAATATTTTGAACATCTCTCTAATGATCATGTGATTAGAGAAAGATTTTGAACTACGACCTTTTTCTTTTCCCACAACAAGCAAGATATGGTTAGAGAAAGGTTTTGAATGAAGTACAACCTTTTTTTTTTTTTTTCCCACACCAAGTAAGAAGTGGTTAGAGAAAGGTTTTGAAGTACAACCTTTTTTTTTTCCACACCAAGTAAAAACATTCGCTTTCTGGCCAAGCTTATACTTCCATAGCTCCCGTCCTTAGTCTCACTTTTGTACTAAAGTTCAATTCCTTTTAAGAGTATTTGCCTCTTTAACACGAAAACGTAATATAGCTTGCTAATAACAGTAACGATTTTCCCTTTCAAATAAGTGTCGATCATGCTCAATTTCAGCTAACACCACTACTGATTTGACATCAAAATCTTTTGATATCTGCCCTTTGTATGATAAAAATCAACTAATTCTTCACCTGTGATCGAGCCTCTCTGCAATCACATAATCAGAAGCATATGGTTAACATGCCATCTTTAGAAAATTATATAATGGTAAAATCGTAATTCTCAAGCCAGACCCGATTCTTTCTAGTCTGATTTAGTTTCCAACCTCTTACAATCTTGAACACATACGAGCCGCTTCTAGAATCTTGTATTATCTAATTGATCCTGACATGTGGATGTGTTGTGCCTTTACAGTGACGATAAATTTTTATTGAGAAGTGTTTGTAATATCTCATATTGGTGTTATAGTGGTTTATAAATTATGATTCTAGAATTAAGAATACTCATTTTAATTATTTTGAATTAGTGGATTTAAAGTCCAAAATATTTATTCTTAAACCTACAAAAACTACCAGAGACCTGATATAGTCCCTTATATTTGACAAAATGAGACTTTGGTCCCTAATTTTGTATTTTATGCCAAGATACATACACCATACTATCGTAATTTTTCTAGTGAAAAAACCCTTGTTGAAATAACAAAATTCTTTGTTTAAAACATGAAGACCTAAAAGACACGACATAGAAAATTAACAACGAAAATGGTTTTTTTTTTTTATATATAAAAAGTTCAAGGACTGATTAACCCAAAAAAAGAGAGGAAGGAAAGTATCAATTGAGATGGGCCCACATTAATAATTTTTGAGTTTTTTCTTTCACTAATGGGAAAATCCCACATTTAGTCCCAATTATTTCAAAACAATCTCAATTTAGTCCTTATTGTTTAAAATGTCTCAATTTTTTTTCTATTATTTTTTCAAAAGTTTTAATTTTATCCCTATTATTTAAAATATATCAATTTTATCCTTGTTGCTTTACAAAAAGTTTCAATTTTATCCCTGTTATTTTTCAAAAGTTTCAATTGAGTCTCTATTATTTTTCTAAAATATTTAATTTCGTCCTTATTATTTTCTTAAAGTTTTAAATTGGTCCCTATTATTCGAGAACTAAATTGATTTTTTTTAAGAAACAATAGGGATGAATTTGAATTCTTTTAGAAAATAATAAGAACTAAACTGACTAATTTTAAATAATAGAGACGAATTTGAAACTTTAAGAAAATAATAAGGACCAAATTAAAACTTTTTAAAAATAATGGGGAAGAACTTAAAATTTTTGAGAAAACAATAGAAACAAAATTGAAAAAATTTAAATATTAGGGACCAAATTGAATTTTTTTTTGAAATAATAGGGACTAAATGTGACATTTTCCCTTCTCTAGTCTTTACGCAAAATGTTTCAAAATACTTTTTCCTACAAAAAAGTTTCAAAATACTTTTAAATTATCTTAATATTTTTATCTAAAAAATCATATACTACCTATGTTTTTACTAATTTTGGTCTCTAAAATTATTAAAATCTCACTAAATAAAAAATCCTAAAATTCACCCATGAGCATCAGCACCAAACTTCGACTGTGTTCTTTTAAAATAACAAGGAAGATATTTAAAAACAGCAAGACCGGACGTCCGAATTAGAGGGAAAGAAAAGAGAGGCGAAAGTCTCGAGTTATGCTCTAACAGGAAAAAAAAGAAAAAGAAAAAAAATACTTTTAGGTACTATGCAATTGATTTAGATGTTGAATCCACATACATATTAGGACTCGCTGATTCTGAGTTTCGCATGTTTACCCTTATCGGATCAAAGAATTACCTAGACAATAAACCCAAAACCAGTCCATAATCAAAATTTGTGTTCTAAATCCGGAATTAAGGATGTGCTTTGGGGTTCGCTTGGTCAACCATTAGCTATTGGGTGGTAGTTACTAACTTTTTTTTTTTGGATGACGTGATAACTCAACTGTGAGAATCTAATCATCAATTGATAAATTCTCGATGCAGCATTGCGTCTTTATACATGTATAAGATCAATCAATGATAAAACTCTATAGTAATAGAATATGTCAAACCCGAACGATTTTATCCCCGCTAGCACTGGTAGCATGTGTTAAGATGAGCTTCATATCTTCTATTTTCTAGCTCTTATCTTTAGGCGAATACTTCTCTTTGTGATTGTAAAGATAGTTCGTGTAAATCACGTTTAGTTTTCCAACTCTTGTAACTCTCCTACTGCTTGTAAACTACTATTGTATCTTCTATATTAATGAATACAATGCACACAGTATTTTGTGTAGGAAAATATTATCTTACATGGTATCAGTTAGCTCAGGTTTTCTTCTTGGCCAACACACAAACATATAGCCTTCATTACCTTTCTCTTTCTTTCGTTCTTTTCCTGCTCCAATGGCTGACACTACGTCCATTCAAACAACCACTACTCCTCTTCCCACCGAAGCCGAGACCTCTTCTTCAACGTCTTCTCTTCCTACCGTCAAGCATATTCCGCAGGAGATTTCTCTCAAACTTGGGTCTCACAATTTCCTCCTATGGAAAACCCAAATTTACCCTGTTTTGCATTGTCATGGCCTTCTTGGGTTTCTCGATGGCACTATTTCCAAACCCACCGCGCCGCCTACTGCTGTTACACAATGGAATCGACTTGACCAGATGGTACTCGGATGGATTCTTGTTTCTCTATCGGACTCGATTCTTGCTCAAGTGGTTGATAAGAGTACTGCTCGTGATGTGTGGCTTACCCTTGAAGTTATGTATGGTTCTCACTTCCGCGCCAGAATTCAGCAAATTAAAACGGAGTTGCAATCTCTTACAAAAGGATCTCAATCAATCCACTCTTATGTTCAGCATGCTAAATCACTCGCTTTGGCTCTCGTGAGTGCTGGGAAACCAGTGGATGATGATGACTTGACTTTATGGACACTTCGTGGTTTGGGATCCGATTACGACCCGATTGTTGCTGCAATAAATTCAAGGTCCATTTCTCCAACCTATGCTGAAGTCTGTGGACTTTTGTTGGACTTCGAGTTACGTCTCAATGCGGCTACTGCAATGCTCGCAAAGTCAGCTCCTATTTCTGTTGGTTCAGCCTCGGCTTAAACTACTGCAAGTTTTGTTTCTGCTTCTTCGTCGTCCCCTAAACCCTCACCATCGGGCCGACCAAATAGAGGACAACGGGGTGGCTGTGGCTTTAATCGTGCTCGCGGCCGCTTCTCACTACTTTTGACTCATTCCTCTGATCCTTCACAAGTGGTTTGTTATCGATGTGGGTTTCCTTATCATAAGGCAAACAACTACTGGGCTCCTGAGGATGTAGTGAATAATGCGACCAAAGCTCTTAATGTTGTTCATATTGCCAAACCCGATGATCCACAGTGGTATATTAACACTGGAGCCACCCATCATATGACTTCGGATGACTCTCAAATCATGGGTAAGGTACCTTACATTGGTTCAGATTCAGTTATGATTGGTAATGGTATTGGTCTTCCTATTACTCATGTTGGTCGCATATCTTTTTCTCTCACGAATGGCTCAGTTTTACACTCTAATGTTTTGCTTGTTCCTGACTTAGCCAAGCGACTTTTATCCGTTGCTCAATTTACCAAGAATAATAATTGTTGTTTTGTTTTTACCCTAACTGGTTATTCTATTAAGGATCTGAAGATAGGGCGGCTCATGCATCAAGGGCAAAATAGAGACGGTCTTTACTCTTTTCACACTGGAAATAAAGTGGCATTCTCTGCCCATAAAGATAGTAGTGACATATGGCATGCTCGCTTGGGGCATTCGGCTGCCAGAGTTCTTTCTAGTCTTAGTAAATCTTTATTTATAGTTCCTGCTTCGTCTTTGGATACTGTTTGTGATAGTTGTCAACTAGGCAAAAGTAGGGTCTACTTTTTGATGTACCAGTTGATCGTTCAACTAAATTGCTTCAAATCATACACTGTGATGTATGGGGTCCATCCCCTACTATTTCTAATGAAGGTTTTCGCTATTATTTGGTTCTAGTTGATGATTTTAGCAGGTTTACATGGTTTATCCTCTGGCTCGCAAATCTGATGTTCTTACAATTTTTCCAATTTTTATTGCTATGGTGGAAAATTTATGTCGTGCCAAGATTCTTTATGTGCAAAGCGATGGTGGCGGTGAATTCGTTAATCATACCATTCGCAGCCTATTTGACAAACTTGGTATTATACATCGTATCTCTTGTCCTGGTACACCTGCCCAAAATGGCGTAGCTGAGCGCAAATTGTCGAAACTGGGCTTACCTTATTGGCTCATAGTGGTTTGCCTACAGATTTCTGGAGTCATTCTTTTGCAACAGTAGTGTATCTTATTAATCGCATGCCCACCTCTTTGTTACAATACAATTCTCCTTATGTACTATTGTATGGGAAGTTACCAGATTATCATTTTTTGAGAATTTTTGGTTGCTTTTGTTATCCGTGTCTTCGGCCCCTTGGAGGTAACAAGTTGGATTTCAAAACTTGTCCATGCATATTTATTGGATATAGTCCTTCGCATAAGGGCTACAAATGCTATGATCCGCTGACAAAGAAGATTTATGTATCTCGGCATGTGGTATTCGATGAACAAAAATTTCCAGGGATTCACAATTCTTTTTCAACGAAGCAGCAACCATTGTTTCGTGTGAAGCCGTTTCCTTCTCAGTTTCTCGCGGATCCGATACTGCCTATGCCGATACTAACTTTGTCCGCTTTGGACCATGACTCCACATCACCGCCTACTCCCATGTCACATGCAACGACACATGTTCCCTTGTTTGATTCGGTACCAAACACTCCGCCACGCCTAGCGCTTGGTAATGCTCAACATGATGCTTCCACTACACACCTAGTTGCCGATGCACCCTTATGTGACCAGAGCTGTCCATCTGTTTTCCCTTTGGCTGATAATCAACGGACTCATAAAATGGTCACCAGGACTATGGACGGCACCAGAAAGCCATGAGTGCTCTTTGCCTCGCGATATCCTATTCCTGAATGTTTATTAGCTTCAACTTCTGCCTTGCCTACCGAGCCTACATGCTTCACTCAAGCTATTAAAGATACAAATTGGCGAGTTGCTATGGAAGACGAATTTAATTCTCTTGTGAACAACCACACATGGTCACTCGTACCTCCCTCAAACGACATGAATGTTATTGGTTGTCGTTGGGTATATCGGGTAAAACAAAATTCTGATGGTACTTTGGAGCGCTACAAAGCACGCCTTGTTGCAAAAGGCTATACTCAACAACCCGGCAGAGATTATGGGGACATTTTTAGTCCTATTGTTCGTCCCGCTACAATTCGCCTAATTTTGTCCTTAGCCATCACAAATAATTGGTCGCTCCGCCAATTAGATGTCAAGAACGCTTTTTTGCATGGAGATCTTTCTGAGACAGTATACATGACACAACCCCAAGGTTTTGTTGATGCTACACATCCAAATTATGTGTGTAAATTACACAAGTCGCTCTACGGGCTCAAACAAGCACCTCGTGCTTGGTATCAGAAATTTAGTTCATTCCTACTATATTGTTGTTTTTCACACTCTCCACATGATGCGTCCCTTCTCGTTCGTCACTCCTCCATGCATGTGATTATGGTCCTACTTTACGTGGATGATATTGTAGTCACTAGTGATTCACCTGCTCACATTTCTGAGTTCATTACTCTTCTTTCTCAGACGTTTGCGATGAAAGATTTAGGCCCCTTGCATTTTTTTCTTGGCATGGAGGTATGTCGCCGCACTAATGGTCTTTATCTCACACAGACCAAATATGCGCTTCACTTATTGGCTCAATTTGGTTTGGAAGGTGTCAAGCCTGTTGCCACACCAATATCAGGTGCACGGTTGAACTCTACTGATGGTTAGCTCCTACAAGACGTCACAGGTTTTCGCCAAATGGTGGGTGCTTTACAATATTTAACGATGACACGCCCAGATATTTCTTATGCTGTCAACTCTGTTTGTCAGTATATGCATGCGCCTCGAACTTATCACCTAATAGCTGCTAAACGCATACTCCGATACATTAAGCACACCTTTCACCATGGTTTGCTCATGTAGTCGTGCCCGACGCTCCATTTGCAAGGGTACACCAATGCGGATTGGGCCGGCTATCCTACCATCAGACGCTCTACCTTTAGTTTTGCAGTCTATCTTGGTCCTAATCATATATCGTGGAGTTCGAAAAAGTAGTCGACTGTTTCCAAGTCCAGTTCTGAGGCGGAGTACCGCGCGCTAGCTTCGCTTGCTTCTGAACTACTTTGGGTTCTTCATCTTGCAAAGTTTCTTCGTATTCGGCTAGCAAGCTCACCACTTCTCATCTGCGATAATGTAAGCTCCATTTACATGGCTTCTAATCCTGTTATCCATAATCGTAGCAAGCATATCGAAATCGACATTCATTTTGTCCGAGACAAGATTAGTGATGGCACCTTCCAGCTTCGGTACATAAACTCGACTGATCAGATAGCGGATGTGTTTACTAAGCCGTTATATCGGCCCCGTTTTGAGTTTCTTCGTGCCAAGCTCTCTGTGGTCCAACCCCCGTGAGCTTGTGGGGAGGGGGTGTTAAGATGAGCTTCATATCTCCTATTTTCTAGCTCTTATCTTTAGCCGAATACTTCTCTTTGTGATTGTAAAGATAGTTCGTGTAAATCACGTTTAGTTTCTCAACTCTTGTAACTCTCCTACTGCTTGTAAACTACTGTTGTATCCTCTATATTAATGAATACAATGCACGCAGTATTTTGTGTGGGAAAATATTATCTTACAGCATGGTGGTTAACAACTTGCTTTGGGGTGGGTGGGGATAAGGGTATTGTTACTATTTACTATTGTTAATACACTGATCTTGTCGGCGTTAGACAATGTCCTAAGCCATGAAGGACAAGGTCCACAGTTGTCAGTCTGTCAGAAAACTTTTCAATAAGTTCAAACTCGTCGGTTAGTCTGGACTTTTACTTACATGAGAGTGGGTCTTTTATGTTTTGTGAGTGAAAGTCCAAACTAACCGATTAGTTTGAACTTTTTGAAGAGTTTCCCCTGTCTTAATCTACTAAAAACTGAAAATAAATAGCATATTTTCTCATAGTAATTTCTATTATACGCCATTCCTCGTCTGTGGGTGTCTAGGTATAGCTCGCCGTGTGAGCCTCCCACTGGGGGCCTACTATAAACAAGAATTCTTGAACAACGAACAACCAGTTCAGATATTTACGACCAAGAAGTACTGGCTCAAGTAGGTACACCAAATAAAGAAATGAGTTATCACTTTAGATTATTTGCATGGTACCTACTATTACCAACCAAGGAGAATGACAGACTCAGAGGCTCGAGAACAAAGAATACATGAAGTAGAAATTGTGCAGATTTAGCAACTGCATCGGAAGGAAACAAAAAAAAAAAAAAAAGAGGTAATAGAAAAAGAAACAAATTCAAAAATGAAATAGAAAAAATACAAAACAGAAATAAAAAATAATAATTTTATTAATACATTCGAGTAAATAGAATTGGATTAACATTTGAGAGTTCGTTTATTGAGGACCCACAAAAAGATTACTAGTCATGATTAGATACAATGTGAAATCATTATGTGTTTCCACGCCTAGTTTATTTTTTCACTTTTTCTGAGAGCTGACCAGTGGCGAATATCTCCTATATTAGTGATTTGGCAGATAGTAGTACATAGATGGTGTTGATGGCGATCCTATTTAGGCTAGAACATGACTTGTACTAACTATGTTGAAAAAGTTAACACCACTGTCTTGTTATAAAAGCAGTGTCTTAATCACTACTCCTGTTCTTGGAAAAAAGAAAAATTACTATTAGTGTTTTATATAGATAGTTCATATCCTTTTTCCTTTGAACAAGTGTTTTAGTCTCCTAGAGATACATTTTAGGTGTGAGCAATATATTTGTTAATATTTTGATATTAAATTAGTAATGAAGTTAATTTTGATCAATTTTGATAAGTTTTATATATAACTAATATGGATTATATATATATTTTTTTGAGCAAGTCATGTGTCGTGTAATCAGTGGTCAGACAACGTTAGATAAATTCTAACGTTAATAAAAAACAAAACAAAAAAGTAATGTGTCGTGCAGTTTGACAACTCTGGTGCGAGCACAAAAAAATTTTCAGAAGAAAATTTTCATCATAAAAAAAAAAAATAATAAGATGATTTTTGGCTTCTCGAAAAATAAGGGAGCTTTGAATTTTATTTTATTTTTTGGTCGAAATGAAGCATATCATTACCCTAAAAGTTTGGAATACAAACACAGATTTTATGTCCCTCAAAAGAGGTGAAAAGTTTACAAATCAATCAATTGCCAACTTATTTAATTTCTTTTCCTTCGCGAACCGAACAACAACAAAGTTGAATGTTCCCTTTGAACACTTTCTAATCAGTAGAAGTTGTGAGAGATTATAAGCAAATAATAAATAAATAAAGTGTGACATAATTTTTAAAAAAGCACTTTTTGAGCTTATAAATTTAGCCAAAAACTTTCTCAAACTATAATAAAGTAATAAGTTGTTGAGGTTGGAAATCTCATAGTTGAGGTTGGGCAGCTCCGCTTGCCAAGCTGGACTTTCAGGTCGGCCTCCGAGTTGAACTTTCAGGTTGGCCTCTGAGTTGAACTTTCAGGTTGGCCACTCAATCTGCACAAGGAAAGGGAAGGAAAATGCGGGGTGATGACCCGAATTTTCCCCTCGGGCGTGCGAATGATTAGTATGTCCGAGCTGGCGAGGTAACTGAGAGCATTTAATGAGCAGTTACCTTAAAAATGCAGGGGTGGAGCTCTATTTATACTACATTCGGACCTGACAGCATTTAATGCGGTGCAACTTTATATCCCATCAGGGCTTTATGTCCCATCAGAACAGCTATTTGTCGAGGTCGGGGTTTTCCTGGGTCGGGGTGAGGTTGAATCAATATCCAGGTTGGGCATTAGCTGAACAGACTGGCCTTGGCTTGGGTTGGCCTTAGCTCGGGTGTATCTCGCCTTGAGTTCGGTGTGGGTAATTCACCTCAGCTCGGGATCCCCCTCGTCAATCCTCCCCCTTCCCAAGTCTAGAAGGGGTTAGATTTAGATTTGGGAGTTCTTCCTGAGCTGGAGGTGCCCGACCCCGGCAGATGGGATGGCCACGTCAGCGGTGCACGCCCTTCAGATAGCTGACACGTCACCTGGCGGTTATGACAAGATGCGACGCTTGGGATTCCCGAGGTGGTTACGAAAGTTGCCTATAAATAGGGCCTTGACATCCGAGATTCATTTCACACTTTGCTTTTGGAATTTGGAGCTTTTAGGTCAGCAACCAGAGTGGTCGGACGCTTTTAGCTCGGCAAGAATCTTCTCGGGGTATTCAGCTCGAGATCTACTAGCTCGGAGCCAGTTAGGTCAGAGGCAATTAGGTTGGGTCATCTTCAACCACTAGAGCAGTAGGTACATCCCGATTCCCTTTAGATATTCCTGTACATATTATTTTGATTTGTATACGGGATGGGGAGGTCGGAATCAGAAGATTCCCAAATAATGGAGGTGAGATCCTACGGCGAGGACGAGAGTCCGTCGAGCTCAAAATCTACCTCGGACAGAGGTCAAGGTGACTCATATGGTTCAGCTCGGCAATCTGGGCTCAGGGAGAATGATGATGATTACCAAGTGATTGGGGTCAGGCAGGCGCAAGAAGAGGCCGAGGCGGATCCTTTGGCCAACTTGGGAAACTTGGGAGATAGAGAAGATGAGGAGCCGCTGAACCAGTTGGAGGGGGTCGAGATGCCCCAAGAGTACTTAGTTGGAGTCTCTACGGCGGAGCCAATTGAAGCAGTCCCGGTTAGGGCAGTCCGACCCCGCAGCTCGGCTACAGCCAGTGCTTCTTCAGCTCGGAAGAAGAGGATCGAGCAACTGTTCGCCTGTTGCAAGTGTGAGTGCCATTCCACGATGTAAATGGCTAATGCTAGGCTGAGGAACTGGTTAGTGGACCGATACCACAAGCTGAAGGTTCCAGGTCGGCGTGAATCGGCTTGCTATCCTCCTCCCGACCATTTCACCATTTATGACCTTGCATTCGATATTATTCAGCTCCCTCTTCCCAACTTCATCACCATGATCCTGAACTACTTTGAGCCTAGCCCAGGTCAGATGTCGCCAAATGGTTGGGCCGTGGTGGTGGCGTTTTATGTATTCTGCCTTGAGAGAAAAATAGAGCCGACCCTGCGTCGGTTCAGGCAGTTCTTTGTGTACAAGCCCAACCCGAAGCAGCCAGGGTAGTTTCATTTCGCAGCTCGGGTCAGCAATTCCATATTCACCAAGTGGCATTCATCCAACAGGGGTTGGCACAACGACTATTACTGGGTTGAGCCAGCTGTGAATCTTGGGTGCAGGTCGGACTGGAATCCAAGCCTGAAAAAGAATATCAATGACGATCCCAAGCTTTTAGATGAGGAACTTGAGGAAGTAGCGGTGCTGAGGCCCACGTCGGGGATATTGATAAACATCGACCGTGTACTCAAATAGGAGCGGATCTGGAAGTCCAAGCTGTTTGGTAAGGAACACGACCTCTCGAAGGATCATCCTTACCTTCTTCCTGAGCCCGAAGAGGACGCGGAGTCCAACTCAGCAGAGAGTTAGTTCGCAAGATCAACGTCTGACCTCTTCGTTAACCCGACTGTAATTGTTTTTTTAGGTCGGCCTTCGGCTGTCTCTCACTTCTTTCCTCTATTCTTTTGCAGATATGCCGGATACGAGGAAGCTCGCGTATGCCCAGATGAAAAGAAAGAATGAGGCCAGCGGCAAAGTCTCAGCTCGGTCCGGCTTGGGCTCCGTCTCTCCAGAGCAGAGGCAGCGGCAGAGAGGCCAAGTACGAGAGGTCGGCGCCGAGGTCTCTTCCAAGGGGACTTCGGAGTCGCCCTTTCCCAAGAGATTGGGCTCGGGGGTTGCTATCTCGGAACGCTCGGCATCCTGTCCTGACACCAAGAAGCGGCCTAGGACTGAATATTCCGGGAAAGGCAAGGCCATGGAGGCGAGCCCTCCTGACAAGGGTTTCTTGGAGGCAGCCAAGGTCGCCCGTGATCCCAAGCTGGTAGAGGTCCCGGCCGAGCGGCTTTCCTTCGACTTGAGGACGGCCGCGGCGACGGTGAGTTAAGCTAAGTTACTTGTGCATAACTATGTCTTTCAGCTCAGCTAACTGGTTTTGTTGACCTTTCGTGCAGGCCGAATCTTACACTCTGACCATACCCAGCCTCCTCACCAAGGTCCAAGCCCACTGTGTTGAGCTCGAGCAGCGATGGGCTGATGCCCGAGATGAGCTAGATGCTTAAAGAGTGAAGGCCACAAAGAGGTACAAGGAGGACGCGGATGAGTCAGGTCGGCTGAAGGCGGAGCTCGCAGCCAAGAAGAAGGAGCTCGAAATGGAGAAGCCCGACGTGAGGCTGCGGCCAAGGATGTCGAGCTCTATAAGCAAGAGAGGCGCGAAGCCGAGGCGAAGCTGCGAGAGCTTGTAGATCGGGTCGGCCTCCAAGAGGAGAAGGAGGTGGAAGCCTTCAAGTCCAGCGATGCGGCTGTGGACTGGTTGGCCACGGAAGGTGGGGCAATGGCCAAGTACGCCGAGCTGGAGTACTACTTCCGAGGCCAAGTCGTAGCCCGGGAGAGAGCAAAGACATTTATCCCCGTCTTCAAGAATGATTACATCGAAATCTTGGAGGCTCTGCCGTCAGAGTTCTGGGAAATTCTTGAGCTACCCGTCGACCTGACATCCCAAGCCAAGGAGGTGATTGACTTTGTCAAGAAGGGCATGGATCAGGTCGGGGATGAAGCCAATGCTACCACCTCCGCTGTCCCTCCTAATTGAATTTTTGTAAACTCGCCCGGGTCAGACTCTTGTAATCTCACCCAGGTCGGGCTTTTTGTAATTTGTATTTCAATTATGATGAAATGAATATTTTGTGTTTTATTCCAGTTCGTACTTGTATACCTTTCTCTTCGCAAATTTCTCTTAAGTAAGTGGGGTCAGACCAATATAATGGATCATTCAAACTTAATTTAAATATAAAGAACCAAGTTGGATGCGATTAATGAATTTTGATCCTAATCCGAGCTGGTTAATCCAGACAACTATCATCGTTGCCGACCTGGACTCGTCAGTCCAATTTAAAATTGGTCAAACTAATGTTGACAAACGTTGAGTTCGAGTTTAGACCCAAACTAACATACCGACCTGAAACCGGCTAACACCGAGTTAGATCTTAATCTGAACTGGCAAAACTAATCAAATTGTTATTGATTATACCCGAGCTGGAACCTAGTCCGAGCTGGTTTACTTAATCATTATCTCGTAATTAAGTGTGGCCACCGCGTTAATCCGAGTTGGCAGTAGCTAAGTAGCTGAGGTGCTTGGGCCCGGGTCAGGTATTACACTGATTTACAAAATACATTGTATTGAATTTGTACATAGAGTATTTGGGCTCGGGGCCTCAACAAAATATTTTTGGCTCGGGGGCCGTTTGCAGGTAATGCCATTTGTACATGGAGTATTTGGGCTCGAGGCCGTCGCAAGAGATTTCGGCTCGGGGGCCGTTATATTGTATTTCGGCTCGGGGGCCGTTACAAAATATTTTGGCTCGGGGCCTTAGACAAAATACCATTTTAGGTGTTCTGAGTGCCATGCATTCTTCAGTGCTTTTTCATACTTGTCGCGGAGGTAGAAGGTTCCAAGTCGGATTTCTTTCACGACTTCGTACGGTCTCTCCCAGGTCGGGGAGAGCTTGTTACCCAAGTGTGGCAAAAAGATGACATTTCTGAGTACGACGTCGCCAACCTTAATAGGCTTAGGCTTGACCTGCTTGGCAAAGGCTCTTTGCATGGCAGCTTTGCTGGCCAGTATTCTGATTTGAGCTTTAGCTCGGAGCTCTTCGGTGAGGTCGAGCTCTTCACGGATCAGGGCTCCGTTTATTTCTGGATCATGGTGGAGGGTTCTACTGGTTGGAGACCCGATCTCCACTGGCAGCACTGCTTGAGTACTGAAGGTCAGCTCGAAGGGCGATTCTCCTATTGTCGAGCTGGTGGTGGTCCGTTGAGCCCACAGCACCTTGGAAAGAATCGATGCCCACTGACTTTCTGCTTCTTCCAGCTTGGTTTTCAGACCCTGCAAAATGATTTGGTTAGTCCTTTCGACTTGGCCATTACTTTGAGGTTGAGCAATAGATGAGAATCTAAGGTCAATCCCGATCTCAGCACATTTGCCTCAAAAGTATGCATTGTCAAATTGCTTGCCGTGGTCGGTAATGATGACTTTTGGTACCCCAAATCTGTAGATGATGTTTTTCCATACGAAATCCCAAGCCACCTTTTCTGTTATTCTAACAACACCTTCAGCCTCAGGCCATTTGGTGAAGTAGTCTACAGCTACGAAGACGTGCTTCTTTTGGCCAACACTGGTTGGCAATGGGTTGATGATATCTAGACCCCATTGATAGAATGGCCACGGGCTTATCATCACTGTCAGGTCTACTGAAGGCTTTCTTTGTATATTGACGAACCTTTGGCAGGTATCACACTTTTTTACATACTCTTTGGCATCTTGTTCCAAGGTGGGCCAGAAATAGCCTTGCCTCAATACCTTCCGAGCCAGAGCCTTACCACCCAAGTGGTTTTCACATACCCCTTCATGAATCTCTCAGAGTACAAGTTTCCCTCATCGGGCCCGACACACTTTAAGAGAGGCCAAGTGTAGGCTCTCTTGTAGAGTTGCCCAGCTATTATGACAAACCTTGAGGCTTGTTTCATAAGTTTTCGAGCTGTTTTTTCATCCTCTGAGGTCATACCCCCCTCCAAGTAATCCATGATTGGTTTGGTCCAATCTAGGCTTAAGTTGAGCTCGGCTACGGCTTGCATACCTAGTTGGATACTTGGTTCGGAAACTTCTTTCACATGGAACAATGCAGGTCAGCTCTCGCCCAAGGCCAACCTGGACAGAGTGTCAGCCTTCATATTTTCCTCTCTCGGGATTTGCTGCACCGTGAGCCTCTTGAGCCCTGAGGTCAAATCCTTTACTTTGTTGAGGTAGGCCAACATTGTATTGTCCTTGGCTTCGAACTTTCCTGATATCTGACTAGTAACCAATTGAGAGTCGGTGCTCAAGTCAACTGTTTACGCCCCTAGCTGAGCCGCAATTTTCAATCCCGTGATCACTGCTTCGTACTCAGCTTCATTGTTTGAAGCTGAGAAGGCGAACTTGAGGGAGTATCGGTGCTCATGCCGTGTCGGGTCAAGGATGACCATTCTGGCTCCGCTTCCAGACTTTCTTGAGGCCCCATCCATATTGACCTTCCATATATCCTCCGGGTCATGCTCAGCTCGGCCAGTGCATTCTACCACAAAGTCTGCGATGGCTTGGGTTTTGATGGCTGTTCTACGCTGGTAGGTGATGTCAAATTGACTCAGCTCAACTGCCCATTTCAGCAGCTTGCCCGACGCCTCCGGCTTGTGCATGATGGACTTGAGCGGGGCATCCGTCATGATCTTAATTGGATGAGCATCAAAGTATGGCTTCAGTTTTCTTACTGTCGTGATGAGCGCGATGGCGAGTTTTTCCAAGGAGGAGTACCTCGCCTCGGCCCCTTGTAAGGTTTTGCTAACATAATAGACCGATTTATGGTCCTTCCCTTCTTCGCGAACTAGTGCCGCCGCCACTGTTGTCCTCGAGCATGCCAAGTAAAGTACCAGTTCCTCCCCCACCTCAGGTCAGGATAGTAGAGGTGGCGAAGCTAGATACCTTTTCAGCTCTTGGAGGGCATTCTGGCATTCCGTAGTCCATTCAAAGTTTTTAGGATTCCTCAATATTTTGAACAGAGGAGCACACTTGTCGGCCGACCTGGACATGAATCTACTCAGCGCCGCGACCTTGTCCGCGAGCACTTGGACGTCCTTCACGCAGGTTGGTGGCGCCAGGTCAAGTATCGCCTGAACCTTCTCCATGTTGGCTTCTATCCCGCGGGCTGTAACTATGAAACCCAAAAACTTTCATGCCTTGACGCTGAATGCGCACTTATTCGGGTTTAGCTTTATCCCAAAGTGCTCCATTACGGCGAAGGCTTCAGCCAGGTCGGCTACATAGTCTTCCGCCCTTCTGCTCTTGACCAACATGTCATTTATATAGATTTTCATATTTCGGCCAATCTGATTTTTGAAAACCTTGTTCACCATCCGAGTGTATGTAGCTCCAGAATTCTTGAGGTCAAAAGGCAAGACCTCATAGTAGTAGAGACTTTTATCGGTGGTGAAGACAGTATTCTCTTTGTCTCCGGGAGCCATCTTGATTTGGTTATAGCCTTTGAAGGCATCAATGAAAGAGAGTAGCTCGAATTCGGAGGCAGCATCCACCATCTGCTCAATCTGAGGTAAGGGAAAGGAGTCCTTGGGGTAAGCTTTATTGAGGTCAGTGAAGTCAATACACAATCTCCATCCGCCTGAGGACTTGGTCACCAGTACCACGTTGGATAACCAAGTTGGGTATTGGATTTTCTTTATGTGGCCGGCGTCTACCAACTTATCCACCTCTTCTGCTATGATTTGTTGCTTATTATAATGGAAGTGTCAAAGGCAGACCATGCAAATATGTGTTCATTTTTCAAAAGAAATTGGCTTATACATTCCTTGAGGTCATTGGGGAGTTCACTCCCGATCTTTGCCCTCTTTGTTTCATCGGAGAGCTCCACCTCCTGAAGGTCTTCAGCCGGGCTCCCTCTCTTAGCATCCCTCTTCTCCTCGGGTAAATCTGGTCCCCATCCAACCTGATATTTGGGTCGGAGAGAGTTTTCATAACATTTCCGAGCTGAAAGCTGGGCTCCTTGGATGGTGGATGTACCGGCCAGGGTCGGGAATTTCAAGGCCTGGTGGTAAGTTGAAGGAACGACCCTGAAATGATTGAGTGCCACCCGACCCGAGATCCCATTGTAAGTGGAGTTGCAATCCATCACAATGAAGTTGGCCTGCATCGAAACCCGCTTGTCTCCGTCTTCTAGTTTCAGTGGGAGGTTAATGACCCCTTCGATTCAGTGGGCATGCCCGGTAAATCCAGCAAGGGTACCCCTCAATGGTCTGAGCCGACTCCTGTCCAATCCCATCTGCTCAAATACTTTTAGGAATAGGACTTCTGCCGAGCTCCCGGTGTCTACCATCAGCCTCTTCATGGTGAAGTTGGCTATTTCAGCGCTGATCACCAGTGGGTCGTCATGGGGCAATATCACACCCTCCAAGTCTTCTAAGGAGAAAGTAAGCTCCTCCACCTCTGGAACCGGACCCCGCGCCGACCCACACTCCCTTTCAGCCCGAACATAACCCTTCCTACCAACCAAGGTCACCCCACCCGACGCCAGCCCTCCCGCGATGGTCTCAATCACAGCCAAACATCCACCCTTAGCCTGGCTCCTGGGTGGACTTCTCTCTCTGTCCCTCTGATCATGACTCCGGGTCGGCTGTTGATCTACGTACCTCTAGAGGTGGCCCCGGGCTATCAGTGCCTCGATTTGTTGTTTCAAATCTTTGCACTCCTCGGTGGTGTGGCCGTAATCCATATGGTAGCTGCAATACTTGGTCCTATTGCGCTTTTCAGGTCAGCCTTTTATCCTCGACGCTTGAGGTAGGTGGTTCTGGTGCTGGATCTACATCAGGATCTGCTCCCTTGAGGTGTTGAGGGGAGTGAACATGGTGAACCGGGGGTTCTGCTTTGGCTGCTAAGACTGCTTGCCTCGGTCATTTTGGGTCTTATCCCCAGGTTAGCCTCGGGAGGTCTCTCTCTTCTTACCGACTTTCTTCTCCTTGTCATCGTCCCTCTTCGCTTGATGGATTTCCTTCGAGTGTATGTACCCTTCTGCCCGTACCATCAGCTTGACTACAGTATCCACGGGGTAAATGGCCAAGGAGGATGTGAGGGGACCTGACCTGAGCCCACTTTGGTAAGCTATTAACGCCATGGAGTCTTCTAGGTTGGGGATTCTGAGCGATTCTTCATTGAATCGGGCTGTGTAAGCCCTCAAACTTTCCCCTCTATGCTGCTTCACCAACAGCAATGTAGAAGTGTGGCAGGTGGCGCGTCGGCTTCTCGCAAAGCAGGACAGGAAAGCCTCAACCAGCTGATGAAAACTTGCAATAGAGCCGGGATGAAGTTTTTGGAACCAGTCCAAGGCGTTGCCAACCAGGGTGGTCGGGAATGTCTTTATCTTCATTAGGTCGGTCATATCATACAGAGTCATATGGTGATCAAAGTTGAGCAGGTGGCTGGCTTGGTCTCCGTCCCCATTGTAGATTGCCAGGTTGGGCATCCGGTTGCCCATGGGCAATGGCGTTGCCAGTACCTCAGGCGAGAGTGGGCTTGCACTGAGCTGGTTAATGACCTTGGCTATGGCAGCTGCGGTCTTAGCCTGGTCGGGGTCAGCATGGGCCTCCTTTTTGCCTATCGTCTCCGCTAGTCTCACATCCGGCTCTAGGGAGCCTTCTCCATCTTGCGCTCGGGTTCGCCCCAGGGCTGGAATGCGAAACTGTGGACGCGCGGGCTGCGGTGTAGCTGCTTGTGGAACTGGGGGTTCCGCTGCTAGCCGGGCTACCTGCTCCTTTAGTTCTTGGAACATCCCGAGCATCATCCTCATCTCTGATGACAGGTTGGAATTGAGGTCTCCATCTGTAGAGGGGTTGGTTTCTGAGGCTAAATGTATACGTTGGCTCGTTCCAACGTCGTTTTGGGTTGGATCTTGGCTAGGCACTTGCGTGGTTTCGAGGTCCTCGTCCGGGTTGGGCGAGTTCTCTTCCGGTGCATTACGGCTTCTGGTTTGTATCATGATGGTTTCTCAGTGAGTGGTGGGAAAAGTGATAGAAAGAACTCGTTCCCACAGACGACGCCAAACTGTCGAGGTTGGAAATCTCACAGTTGAGGTTGGGCAGCTTTGCTTACCAAGCTGGACTTTTAGGTCGGCCTCCGAGTTGAACTTTCAAGTTGGCCACTCAATCTGCACAAGGAAAGGGAAAGAAAAGGCGGGGTGATGACCCGGATTTTCCCCTCGGGCATGCGAATGATTAGTATGTCCAAGCTGGCGAGGTAGTTGAGAGCATTTAATAAGCAGTTACCTTAGAAATGAAGGGATGAAGCTCTGTTTATACTAAATTCGGACCTAACAACATTTAATGCATTGCAGTTTTATGTCCTATCAGGGCTTTATGTCCCATCAGAATAGCTGTTTGTCGAGGTCGAGGTTTTCCTGGGTTGGGGTGAGGTCGAATCAGTATCCAGGTTGGACATTAGCTGAACAGACTGGCCTTGGCTTGGGTTGGCCTTAGCTCGGGTGTATCTCGCCTCGAGCTCGGTGTAGGTAATTCACATTAGCCCGGGATCCCCCTCGTTATGAGTCTAATAATAACTCTCTCTTTTCTTTAAAATTAGAGTCTTTACATCTCTTTTATTTCATCCCAGAATAGAGTTTATTTCTTTAAATGAATATTTTACATATTTATAAAACTCAAATTTTTTTAATGAAGGAAAATGAAAGGATTTACTAGTAATAACAAAAAAAAAAAAAACAAAGGGACAAGAATCATTTATTAGCCATGTTAGGATCAGAAAAGGAAAAAGAAAGATATGGACAACCTATAAAATTACTTTTATATTCACTCGTTATTTATGCAACCGATGCGTATATTCCAATCCCTTCATTGAATTTTTTTCTCATTCAAAAGAAGAGAAGAATTTCTTAATCTCTCACATTCTTCTCTTTCTTTCAAAAAAGCAAATAGAAACATTGTATAAGTGATCTTGTAAGTTCCTAACGGTTTAAGTAGTTTGTAGTTGACGATCCAATAAGCATAGTGGTTTAAGCAAGCCCACAATGATTTTACACTTACGTAGACGCACTACACAAAATTTGGATGCTGGGTATTTTTGGAGAAAATTAGCCTAAAGCTTTTGGCATGTCAGAATGAAAAAAGAGAATGGACTAGCGAAAGCCGAAAAGCATCACAAGGCAAGTTAGTACACAAAACTTTCGTCATACACGGGTCTAGGGAAGGATAAGACCCAGTTTGAAGTCTATTATATACAATCTTACCTTGTATTCTGTAAGAAACTATTTTCACGACTCAAACCCGTACCTCCAAGTCACACAACGACAACTTTACCGATGCACCAAAACTTCCTTTAAAAAGTTTTTGCATTGCAAAGTAACTGCAAAGAAATTAAAATAGTATTTGACGAGGCGGACCCTGAGCTGAGGTATGATGCCCCCTCCGAGCTGAGACGGGCTAATCTGAGCTAAGCCCAGCACATTCAACTAATGCCCAACCTGGATGCTGATTCAACCTTACCCCAACCCAGGAAAACCCCGACCTCGGCAAACAGCTGTCCTAATGGGACATAAAGCTGCACCGCATTAAATGCTATCAGGTCCGAATTTAGTATAAATAGAGCTCCACCCCTTCACTTCTGAGGTAACTCGTCATTAAATGTTCTCAGCTACTTCTTCAGCTCGGACATACTAATCATTTGCACACCCGAGGGGAAAATTCGGGTCATCACCCCGCCTTTTTTTTTCTTTTTCCTTGAGCAGGTCAGGTAGCCGACCCAAAAATCCAGGTCGAGAAGCCGACACAGATTTTTAGCTCTGCAGGAGTAGCTCTCAACATCAACGTCGAGATTCTAACCTCGACAGTTTGGCACCGTCTGTGGGAAACCCAAGTTCTTCCTATCACTCTTCTCACCACTCATTGAGAAACCACCATGGTACAAAAGAGAAGCCACAGCACACCGGTAGAGGATTTGTCCAACCTGGATGGGGACCTCAAAACCACGCAGGTGCCTAGCCAAAACCTAACCCAAGCCGATGTTAGAACGAGCTAACGTATACATTTAGCTACCCAAACCAACCCCACAACAGATGGAGACCTCAGCTCCAGCCTGTCACCAGAGATAAGGATGATGCTGAGGATGTTTGAGGAACTTAAGGCGCAGGTAACCCGGCTAGCTGGGGACCCCTTGGCTCTGCAAGCAGCTACGTCGCGGTTCGTGTGTCCACAGTTCCGCATCCCAGCCCTAAGGCAAAAACGGACGCAAGATGAAGAAGGCTTCCTAGAGCCGATGGCGGGACCCGAGGAGGTGAGAGGTAAAAGGGCGGCTCAAGCCGATCCCAAGCAGGCCAAGATCGCGGCTGCCATAGCCAAGGTCACTAACCAGCTCGGCGTAAGCCCCTTATCAACTGAGGTACTGGAAATGCCACTACCTATCGGTAACCGGATACCCAACTTGGCAGTCTACAATAGGGACGGCGACCGAGCCAGCCACTTGCTCAACTTTGACCACCACATGACCCTACATGACATGTCCGACCTCATGAAGATGAAGAGATTCCCGACTACCCTGGTTGGTAATGCCTTGGACTGGCTCTAAAAACTTCATCCCGGTTCTATTGCAAGTTTTCATCAGTTGGCTGAGGCTTTCCTATCTCGCTTCACGGGAAGCTGACGCGCCACCCGCCACACTTCTACATTGCTGTTGGTGAAGCAGCATAGATGGGAAAGTTTGAGGGCTTACACAGCTATATTCAATGAAGAGTCCCTCAGAATCCCCAACCTGGAGGACTCCATGGCGTTGATGGCTTACCAGAGTGGGCTCAAGTCGGGCCCTCTTACATCATCCTTGGCTATCGACCCTGTAGATACTGTAGCCGAGCTGATGGTACGAGCAGAAGGGTACATACACTCAAAAGAAATCTATCAGGCGAAGAGGGATGATGACAAGGAGAAGGAAGCCAGTAAGAAGGAAAAGACCTCCCGAGCCCAACCTGGGGGTAAAGTCCAAAACGACCGAGGTAAGCAGCCTTATCAACCGAAGCAGAACCCCCGGTTCACTATGTTCACTCCCCTTAACACCACAAGGGAGCAGATCCTGATGGAGATCCAGCACCAGAACCACCTGCCTTCAGCTCCAAGGATGAAAGGCCGACCTGAGAAGCGTAATAGGACTAAGTATTATCGCTATCATATGGACTACGGCCATACCACTGAGGAGTGCAAAGATTTAAAATAGGAGATCGAGGCACTAATAGCCCGAGGTCACTTCCAGAGGTACGTAGATCAGCAGCCGACTCGAAATCACGATCAAAGAGATAGAGAGAGGAGTCCACCCAGGCGCCAGTCTGGGGGCGGACATTTGGCTGTGATTGAGACCATTGCAGGAGGATTGAAGTTGGGTGGGGAGACCTCGGCAGGCAGGAAGGGTTATGTTTGGGCTGGGAAAGAGTATGGACTGGTGCGGGGTCCGACCCCGAAGATGGAGAAGTTCACATTCACCTCAGAAGACTTGGAGGGGGTGATATTATCCCATGGCGACCCACTGGTGATCAGCGCTAAAATAGCCAACTTCATCGTGAAGAGGCTGATAGTAGACACCGGGAGCTCAGCAGAAGTCTTATTCCTCAACGCTTTTGAGCAGATGGGGTTGGACAGGAGCTGACTCGGGCCATTAAGGGGCACTTTAGCTGATTTCACAAGGCAAGCCCACCGAGCCGAAGGGGTCATCAACCTCCCGCTAAAGTTGGAAGATGGAGATAAGCGGGTTTCGATGCAAGCCAACTTCATTGTGATGGATTGCAATTCCACTTACAATGGGATTTTAGGTCGGGTGGTACTCAATTATTTCAGGACTGTCCCTTCAACTTACCACCAGGCCCTGAAATTCCCGACCCCGGCCGGCACGACCACTATTCGCGGAGCCCAGTTCTCAACTCGGGCATGTTATAAAAATTCCCTCCGACCTAAATATCAGGTTGGCTGGGGACCAGATTTGCCCGAGGATAAGAGGGATGCTAAGAGAGGCAGCCCGGCTGAAGACCTTCAAGAGGTGGAACTCTCCGATGAAATAAATAGAGCAAAAATCGGAAGTGAACTCTCTGCCTATCTCAAGAAAGGTATAAGCCAATATCTTCTGAAAAATGAACACATATTTGCATGGTCTGCCTCTGACATGACAGGTATTGACCCGGGAGTGATTGAGCATCACCTGAATGCCGACCCGAATCACTATCCGGTAAATCAGAAGCGCAGGCACTTCCATTATGATAAGCAACAAATCATAGCAGAAGAGGTAGACAAATTGGTAGACGCCGGCCACATAAAGGAAATCCAGTACCCAACTTGGTTATCCAACGTGGTGCTGGTGACCAAGTTCTCGGGTAGATGGAGATTGTGTATTGACTTTACCGACCTCAATAAAGCATGCCCTAAGGACTGCTTTCCCTTACCCCGGATTGATCAGATAGTGGATGCCACCTCCGGATTCGAGCTACTCTCTTTCATGGATGCCTTCAAAGGCTATAACCAAATCAAGATGGCTCCCGGAGACAAAGAGAAGACTGCCTTCACCACCGATAAAGGTCTCTACTACTATGAGGTCATGCCTTTTGTCCTCAAGAATGCTGGAGCTACCTACACTCGGATGGTAAACAAGGTTTTCAAAAATTAGATTGGCCGAAATATGGAGATCTATGTAGATGACAAGTTGGTCAAGAGCAGATGGGCAGAAGACTATGTAGCCGATCTAGCTGAAGCCTTCGCCGTAATGAAGCACTTTGGGATAAAGCTGAACCCGAAAAAGTGCGCATTCGGCATCAAGGCAGAAAAGTTTCTAGGCTTCATGGTCACAGCCCGTGGAATAAAAGCCAACTCAGAGAAGGTTCAATCGATACTCGACCTGGCACCGCTGACCTGCGTAAAGGACGTCCTGGTGCTCGCGGGCAAGGTCGCGGCGTTGAGCAGATTTATGTCCAGGTCGGCAAACAAATGTGCACATCTGTTTAAAATATTGAGGAATCTTAAGAACTTTAAATGGACTACGGAATGTCAGAACGCCTTCCAAGAGCTGAAAAGGTATCTAGCTTTGCTACCCCTGCTATCTCGACCTGAGATGGGGGATGAGCTGGTACTATATTTAGCATTCTCAGAGACAGCAGTGGCAGCGGCACTAGTACGCGAAGAAGGGAAGGAGTAAAAACTGGTCTATTATGTCAGCAAAACCTTGCAAAGGGCCGAGGTGAGGTACTACTCCTTGGAAAAAACTCACCCTCGCGCTCATAACGGCCGCAAGAAAGCTGAAGCCGTACTTTGATGCTCATCCAATTAAGGTCATGACGGATGCCCCACTCAAATCTATCATGCACAAGCCGGAGGCGTCGGGCAGGCTGTTGAAATGGGCATTTGAGCTGAGTCAATTTGACATCACCTACCAGCCCAGAACAACCATCAAAGCCCAAGCCATCACGGACTTTGTGGTGGAATGCATTGGCAGAGCCGACCATGATCCGGAGGATGTATAGAAGATCCATGTGGATGGGGCTTTAGGGAAGTCTGGAAGCGGAGCTGGGGTGGTCATCCTCGACCCAACCCGGCATGAGCACCAATACTCCCTCAAGTTCGCCTTTCCGGCGTCCAACAATGAAGCTGAGTACGAAGCGGTGATTGCGGGGCTGAAAATTGCAACTCAGCTCGGGGCACAAACAGTCGACCTGAGCACCGACTCTTAATTGGTTTCTAGTCAGATATCGGGAGAGTTCGAAGCCAAGGATAGTATTATGCTGGCCTACCTCAACAGGGTCAAGGATTTGACCTCAGGGCTCAAAATATTCGCGATACAACAAATTCTGAGATAGGAGAATATGAAGGCCGACGCCCTGTCCAGGTTGGCGTTAGGCGAGAGCTGACCTGCCCTGGTCCATGTGGAAGAAGTATCTGAACCAAGTATCCAGTTAGGGATACAGGCCGTAGCCGAGCTTAATTTAAGCACAGATTGGACCAAACCAATTGTGGACTACTTAGAGGGGGGTATAACCCCGAAGGATGAAAAAGCAACTCGGACACTCATGATACAGGCCTCAAGGTTTGTAGTAATTGTCGGGCAACTCTACAAGAGAGCCTACACTTGGCCTTTCTTAAAGTGTGTTGGGCCCGATGAGGGAAGCTATATACTTCGGGAGATCTATGAAGGAGTATGCGGAAATCACTTGGGTGGCAAGGCCCTGGCTCGGAAGGCATTAAGGCAAGGCTATTTTTGGCCAACCTTAGAGCACAATGCCAAAGAGTATGTGAAAAAGTGTGACACCTGCCAAAGGTTCGCCAACATACAGAGAAAGCCAACGGTAGACCTCACGGTGATGATAAGCCCGTGGCCATTCTATCAGTGGGGTCTAGATATCATCGGCCCATTGCCAACCGGCATTGGCCAAAAGAAGCACGCCTTCGTAGCAGTAAACTACTTCACCAAATGGCCTGAGGCTGAAGGTGTTGCTTGAATAACAGAAAAGGCAGCTTGGGATTTCGTATGGAAAAACATCATTTGCCGATTTGAGGTGCCAAAGGTCATCGTTACTGACCACGGCAAGCAATTCGATAGTGCATACTTCCGAGGCAAATGTGTTGAGATTGGGATCGACCTCAGATTCTCATCTATTGTTCACCCTCAAAGTAATGGCCAAGTTGAAATGACTAACCAAATCATTTTGCAGGGTCTGAAAACCAAGTTGGAGGAAAAAGAGGGCCAGTAGGCATCGATTCTTCCCGAGGTGTTGTGGGCTCAGCGGACTACCACCAGCTCGACAACAGGAGAATCACTATTCGAGCTGACCTTCGGTACTCAAACGGTGCTGCAAGTGGAGATCGGGTCTCTAACCAGTAGAATCCTCCACCATGACCTAGAAATAAACGGAACACTGATCCGTGAAGGGCTTGACCTCGCCGAAGAGCTCCGAGCTAATGCTCAAATCAGGATGCTAGCCAGCAAAGTTGCCATGCAAAGAGCCTTTGCCAAGCTGGTCAAGCCTAAGCCTATTAAGGTTGGCAACCTTGTACTCAGAAAGACTATCTTTTTGCCGCGCTCGAGCAACAAACTCTCCCCGACCTGGGAGGGACCGTACGAAGTCGTGAAAGAAGTCCGACCTGGGACCTTCTACCTCCGCGACAAATATGGGAAGCAATTGAAAAATAAATGGCACATGGAGCACCTGAAGAGATATTTTGTATAACGGCCCCGAGCTGAAAACTCTTGTAACGGCCCCGAGCCAAAATCCTTGCTAAGGCCCCGAGCCAAAGCGTTGCTTCTAATCGGCTCCCGAGCCCAAGTACTTCATGTACAATTTCAATACAAATGTATTTCGTAAACCAGTGTAATGCCGACCCGGGCCCAAGCACCTCAACTACTGAGCTACTCTTGACTCAAATTAATACGGTGGCCACACTTAATTACGAACTAATGATCCAAGTAAACCAGCTCGGACAAGGTTCCAGCTCGGGTATAGTCAATAATAATTTGATTAGTTTTGCCAGTTCGGATTAAGGTCCAACTCGGTATAATCTGACTTCAGGTCGGGACGTTAGTTTGGGTCTAAACTCGAACTCAACATTTGTCAACTTTAGTTTGACCAATTTTAAATCGGACTGACGAGTCCAGGTCGGCGACAATTATATAGTTGCCCAATTAACCAGCTCGGATTAGGATGATAATTCATTAATCGCGTCTAGCTCGGTTCTTTATATTTAAATTAAGTTTGAAAGGTCTATTATATTGGTTCGACCCCACTTACTTAAGAAATTTGCAAAGAGAAAGATACACATGTACGAACTTGAATGAAACGCAAATAAAACAGAAACATCCGTTTCATTAAAAAGTGAAAAGGTACAATTACAAGGAGCCCGACCCAGGCGAGTACAAAATCTACTTAGGAGCAGTAGATGTGGTAGCTTCGGCTTCGTCCCCGACCTGATCCATGCCCTTCTGGACAAATTCAATTACCTCCTTAGCTTGGGACATCAGGTCGGCCAGAAGCTCAGGAATCTCCCAGAACTCCTGCGGTAGAGCCTCCAAGATTTCGATGTAATCATTCTTGGTGGCAGGGAAGAAGGTCTTCGCTCTCTCCCGAGCTGCCATTTGGCCCCGGAAGTAGTACTCTAACTCGGCGTACCTAGCTATCGCCCCACCTTCCGTGGCCAACCAGTCTACGGCCTCTTGGCTAGACTTAAAGGCTTCCACCGCCTTTTCCCCCTAAGGGCCGACCCGATCTACCAGATCCTTAAGCTTCGCCTCGGCCTCGCGCTTATCCTTCTTGAAACGCTCGACATCCTTGGTTGCGGCCTCGCGTCGGGACTTCTCCGCCTCGAGCTCCCTCTTCAGCCGGTCGATCTCCGTCCCCTTTGCGCCTCTGGACGACATCCTCCCTCAGGGCCTCTAGCTTGGCTTGAGAGTCGATGAATCACTGCTCGAGCTCGACGCAGTGAGCCTGGGCTCGGGCGAGTATGCCAGGTGCCGAAAGGATGTGGGACTCGACCTGCACAAAAGATGACAAAACAATCAGCTGAGCCAAAAAACTTAACCATATCAACATGGTCGAATATACCTTACCGTGACTATGGTCGTCCTCAGGTCAAGCGAAAGCTGCTCCGCCGGAACTGATGCCAGCTTGGGATCGCGGGTGATATTGGCTGCCTCCACGAAGTCCTTGTTGGGAGGGCTCACCTCTGTGGCCTTGCATTTCCCGGAGTACTTGGGCCTAAGCCGTTTCCTATTATCGGGGCAGGATGCTGAACGCTCAGGGATCGCCACAGATTTTTTGGTAAAGGGAGACGCTGACGTTCCATTGGAAGAGACCTCGGGTCGTTGCCTTTGCTCTTGAGGGACGGAGGACCCCAAGCCAGACCAAGCCGAGACTTCGCCACTGGCCTCGTTCCTTCTCTTCTTCTGGGCATACACGAGCTTCCTCGTATCCGCCATATCTGCAAAAAACGAAGGAAAGAGAGGTGAGAAATAGACAAATACAAACTGAAGGGAACAACGGTAGACAAGGAGAAGGGGAGGTCGGGCATCGATCCTACGAACTGACCCTCTTCTAAGCCAGAATCTGACTTTTCTTCGAGCTCGGGAAGTAGGTGGGGGTGCTCCTTCCTCAGGTCGGGTTCTTTCCCGAACAACTTGGATCTCCAGATTCTGTCCCACCTGAGGACACTATCAATATCTATTATATACAGTCTTACCTTATATTATGCAAGAAACTATTTTCACGACTCAAACCCATACCTCCAAGTCATACAGCAACAACTTTATCGATGCACCAAAACTTCCTTTAAAAAGTTTTTGCGTTGCAAAGTAACTGCAAAGAAATTAAAATAGTATTCAAAGCATTACAGCTTAACTTATGCAGCTGTTGGGCTAACATCACCAAACAACCTACAGTATATGAGCAGCCAAAAGTCATACACGTAGGAAATGATATGACAAGCAAATGGTAGGCAGTATATGTAAACCAAACCTAGCCAAGCCTTATCCCGCTATGTGAAGTTGGCTATGATTTTTTACAAGTATGACGTTAAAATTATACCTTATTGTCTCTCTAACTACTGTCTTTGCAACAATATCACTAGACTATCAATCAAATTTTCTTTTGCAGAAAGATATCTACTATCCAGATTTCACAACTCTCGCAATTTACATTGAACACATGAATTGGCTTCAACGTCTGGGGCATTTAATGTCCCAGACAAAATATGTGAGTCTCATCCTAACACGCGAAACTATGCACCTGAGTGAAATGGTGGGGTCTATGGACATTTTGAAGCTGAGCTCTTGAACACATTCTTTTTCTTTTGCTATCTACACCTCATTTAATCTTCCTCCATAACAAAGCAATCAACATCTAATTGATTTGTTTTACACTTATTCAAGTAAGAATGGAAGGTATAAACATTTGCAACAGGTTTCGAGCCAATGGTTTTGATATTCGGATCGTGTCATGGAGATGCAGCCACGCAAGTAGATCAATTGATCAATGGAGAAAGTGAATTCTGAATTGATCTACCATCTTTCGTCCCCAACCCAGTTGTTCTTCTCCTTCGGTCCACTAGGACCTTCCTCTCCATATAACTCATTAGGCAACTTCCCGCATATGCCTTGTACAGAATATCGAACAGACAGAGGCAAACGGTTGATGATTCTTTCCAACTCATTTCCGGAATCATATACGATAGTTGGACCCCATTCTCTCATAAACTGTAACCAGCATGGCTCGATGACTACTTCATCTCCAAGATACTCCGCTGCTACAATTTCGTAGCGAATACTTGAATCCACATAATAACTACTGCGGGCAGCATCATTACGTATTCCAATCCTAAGTTTTGATGAACCCTGTAGATAGGTACCAGGATGATGGAAGCTAGCATGGCCACCTTTTGATGAATAAACTATAGCTTTATTCCCCTCGATAAACTCCAAATCAAAAATTTCCACCCAAAGACCACCACTGTGCTGTGAAAAATATATACTCCAAAGCTCTCCTGTAAAATTGCTTATCCGAAGAGTGAAATGCTCCCAGTCACCCACAAATTGATCGACCTTGCTAAGAGAAAAATTCATCATCCCTATTCTCAGAGTGGCAGGTCCATTGAAGGGGCAAAAGACCCACATTGCAATATCAGTAAAAGTCCCACCAGAAGCCGGTTTTACATGAACGTATAGTTTTGTACTGTCTAAGTTTCTACATTTTATTCTCTCTCTTCGACCATCATTTGGCAAATCTAACCAGTACTCACTATTATTCCTCCTACCACAAGGCAAGTTGGAGCCCTCAGTATCTATGCCCACACCTAATGGTTCCCCTCGTCCGTACAATAACGCTCTATTTTCAAAGAACCAACAAACAGAAGACGGGAAATAGCTCTCATTGGGATGGAAGAAGACAGTAGGACCATAATGCCTGACGAGTGCATGAATTTGATCAAGATTGGGCATTGCATGTAGAGAGGGATCTAAGTTCTTCAAGCACGCGATATTCAACTCTTCCCCAGGGGTGCCATCGCTACAGCAGAAAAAAGGTACCTGTAGAGACACCTTTGCCTAGCATCCCCCTATGGCGCGGTCTTGTACTCCATACTCCAAATGGTACTTATGAAAATCTAGAGCTGGTGTTAAGTATTAAGCAGTGTGTTTCACAACGATCAGTTAGATCAGTTCGGACACATCTAATTTTCTCCAACTTAAGCCTCTGCGGGTTGCTAGTCACGATGAAGCCCAGGGCTTTATAGCCATCAGGTGGTTGAGGTAACCAGAAGTAGCCACATCCATCAAAGTTTTCCTCAGTTCCTTCTTCTGAACACCAAACTAGTGTATAATCCAAGGGACTCCTCAATGCAGGTGAATCATCAGGGTTGCCAATGCCAGAATTTTCAATTTTATCTACTTCTCGAGCTACAAGAACAAACCCTCGTTATGTCTTTTCATTAGATTAGCAGTAGTGACCAAGGCTAAAAAATTCTTCAGGTACTTCGTTTGGCTTATAGAAGCTGACACCCCGTTTCTTGTCCCATGATAAATTACATCCCCAAATGAACTCGAACTTGGTGACTTGTCGAACTTGTAATTCTCCTAATTTAATCACTCCGCTAGCAAATCCCAAGCCTGAAAATTACATATAAATCGGAAACTAAAAAAGGATCAGAGGACTTGAAACTTTAATAAACCAAATCCTGATGTCAACAGGTCAAGATAACTGCAAATTAGGGCAGTCTTACTTCACGAGCAGCAAATATAAACTTTTATTCTTGTTCGAGGAGATTAAACAAAATCACATAAACAACCAAGAAAAGATTTAGAATATTTTTCAGTGACAAGCAAAATTGATCAACTTTTGATAAACAAAACATCCAAATCAGGGGGCGGGGTTAGGGGCATTAAGTTATGCTCCTGCATTAAGATTCAATACTTATGCTGCTATAGTAACACATAGCAAAGGCATCAAGAGGATTTAGCTATTCTCCCGGCATAATGATTTAAATTCATAATCACAATTTAGGAGTACATTTATTGATTAAAACGCTAACTTAAGCAAAACAATGAAATAAAGCTGCATTCATGAATAATTAGCTGGTTAATGGCAATACAAATTAATACCAAGAAAGACAATTAGAGAAAATACCGTAAAGGGCAATAATATCCCTATATTTTGCAGAAATCGCACATTAGATACCCTGAACCCTCATAACGACAAAAATCCTTCGACTATTACCAACACAGAACAGTAAGCTACCCAAAAAGAAATGATGTCATTAGCAGATACAAGCCAAAAAGAAATTATGTCATTAAATTCACAAGAAGCTGCCCAAAAAACAAATGATGTCAGTAGCAGAAATTTCCTCTATATTGCCAAAGTTGTACGTTATTAAATTATTACAATACCATGATAGTTGGGTCTAACCTGCAACTTAAGCTAACCAAAACAAACTGACACCATTGGCAGAAATTTTCATATATTTTTGCCGAAGTAGCACGTTATTAAATTATTACGATGCTCAAGTCTAAAGTGCAACTTAAGCTACCCAAAAGAAGAAATGTCATTAGTTAAAATTCCCTTATGTTTTCTCGAACTTGTACGTTATTAAATTATTACAGTACCAAATAACAGAAAATGTAGCAGCTGATGCTCTTTCTCGGGTACCATTTACTAGCTCTTTCGCAGCACTTACAACCTTACAGTTGCCATTTGTGGAGCAGTTGCGTGAAGCTACAGCGAATGATCCAGCCTTGGCCACTATTATTCAACAGTGGCATCAACAAAAAGAAATGAGGCCAGGCTATCACTTTCATGATGGAATTCTTTTCTTCAATCATAAAATGGTCATACCTGAGGCCTTGCATCATTTATTGTTGCAAGAGTTTCATGATACTTAGTTGGGAGAGCATGCTGGAGTTCTACACACTTACATGCGTTTAGCTGCAAATTACTATTGGCCGGCTATGCGCTAGGACATGCACAAATATGTACGTGAATGCCTTGTTAGTACCAATATATATATATACGCGGGATGCTTTGAAGTAATAAATATGAATCGTAAACGTATATTTGAGAAGGATTAACTGAAGAATAATAATTAATTAAATATGCAAGTAGAGATTACAATTTAGGAAAAATATATAATGATAGAAATCCAAACCAAATGAATATATTTTGATCGAGGCTTGAGTTGGACTCAATCTCTTTAAGACTTTAACGCCCTGCTACGGTGCTGACAGTTGATAGCGCAAGCCTCCCATGATACAATGATAAAATCTTCTTGTAATAGGAGCACACCAAATTACAAGAACCGATGAACCAAAAATGTAGAACTCTCTCTCTTACTTAAACTATAGTGCACTAACTTAATAACCTTACAAAGAATTGTAAATTCTCTACTCAAGAAAAATGATGTTTTTTTCTGTAACAATGCACCAACCGAGAAACCCCTATATATAGCAAATACAAAGCACAAAATGTTGTTTAAAAAATACAATCAGCCAAAAGAACTTTCTACCTAATCTTCTTTTGGCATGAAAAAGTTGACAACCAGCCACCAATTAGCTAATCCTTTCGGCCAACATTGAGCTTTTGTCAAAAAGGAGCTGAAAACTGCAGAAAGAATATGAACAGACATAATTCTAGCTGCAAAACCACCATTAGTTTATTCTATTCACAACCACCATTAGTTTATTCTATTCATATAGCCAACAATCCCCCACATGAATGGAAATGAACTAAACACAATGTAAATGCAGACACTTGAGAGAGAGTTCAAAAAGAAAGGTACTGCATCGAGATAGGTAGCTTTTGGCCTTGAACCTTCTCTAGTGAGAGCTATCGGATTTACTTGCTAGCCAATGAACGCAATGTCTTGAACTGTTCAGCTTTTGTGTAGACCAAGACAATAGAACTCACACAGTAACCTTCTAGACATTTATGGGTTCTCACTGTTGTGTTTATTTTGGCCCTGAACAACTCTCGGTTTCATGAGTACTCTCGGAGAATTCAGCCTTAAACAATTCTCGTAGGATCAGCCCACTCCCTACTCACATAGGTGATCACTTATTAAGAGTATCCCTGTAATACCCCACTTGAAATTTTCAAGATATAAGTATCATTAAAAGCATAGCTTAGCCTGAATCACATGCAAGCAGCACTGTCTGCTCGTTATAGGAATAGGTAGGAGTATTACCCCCCACAGTGCTCGGACTGAGGCATACATAATTCAGTTTTTCCCTTTGAACCTAGATCCAAGGATCTCCTATCACTTAGGTAGGGTTTTCCATTATGGCTCCTCTTACAAGATAGGCTTAAGACCCATTCCCCTCGACGAATTATATACTTGTTCTCTATTTAAACCTTTTGTAAGCGGATCTGCAATGTTATCTTTTGACTTTACATAGTCAATCGAGATAACCCCACTAGAGAGCAATTGTTTAACGGTATTATGTCTTCGACGAATATGTCTTGACTTACCGTTATACATACTATTTTGTGCCCTGCCAATCACTGATTGACTATCGCAGTGTATGCAGATAGCTGACACAAGTTTTGACCAATTTGGAATATCCTCTAAGAAATGTCGAAGCCATTCTGCTTCTTCTGCAGCTTTATCCAAAGCTATAAACTCATATTCCATCGTGGATCGAGCTATACAAGTTTGATTAGTGGATTTCCAAGAAACGGTGGCACCTCCCAAGGTAAAGACATATCCGCTTGTTGACTTAGAGTCTTTAGAATCAGATATCCAGTTGGCATCACTGTACCCTTCTAGTACAGCTGGATATCTTGTATAATACAGTCCATAGTTCAAAGTGTATCTTAGATACCTTAAAACTCTCATTATAGCTACCCAGTGATCTTTCTTTGGATTGCTCGTATACCTGCTCAATTTGCTCACAGATAATGCTATATCGGGCCTCGTGCAATTCATAATGTACATCAAACTACCAATAATCCTTGAATACTCTAACTAAGATATTCCTTCACCGGTATTTTTGGCTAGATATACATTTGTATCTATAGGTGTCTTCGCGAGACTAGTATCATTTTTATTAAACTTGTCTAGTATTTTCTTTATATAATGGGACTGAGACAAGATTAGTCCGTCAGATGTTCTACTAATTTTAATACCTAGAATCACATCTGCTAGACCCATATCCTTCATGTCGAAGTTACTGGATAAGATTCTTTTGGTAGTCTTAATGACACTCTCATTGCTCCCGATAATGAGCATATCGTCTACATAGAGACAAACAATGACATATTCTTGACCTGTGCCTTTCACATAGACACACTTGTCACATTCATTAATCCTAAAGCCATTTGACATCATGACTTTATCAAATTTTTCATGCCATTGTTTAGGCGTTTGTTTTAGTCCGTAAAGAGATTTTACAAGCTTACAAACCTTCTTCTCTTTTCCAGGAACTGCAAACCCCTCAGGTTGTTCCATGTAGATCTCTTCATCTAGATCTCCATTCAAGAAGGCTGTTTTTACATCCATTTGATGTATCTCAAGATTATTGATAGCTGCAATAGCTATCAATATCCATATGGATGTAATTCTCGTGACTGGTGAATATGTATCAAAATAATCAAGACCTTCTTTTTGTCTATAACCCTTAATGACAAGCCTGGCCTTGTATTTGTCTATTGATTCATCAGCTTTCAATTTCCTCTTAAAAATCCATTTACACCCTAAAGGTTTATTTCTAGGAGGTAGATCCACCAGTTCCCATGTATGATTTTGCATGATGGATTCAATTTCACTGTTTACTGCCTCTCTCCATAAAGGAGCTTCAGGAGTAGATATTGCCTCATTAAAAGTGCGAGGCTCATTTTCTAACAAATACGTTAGAAAATCTGAACTGAAAGACTTAGACGTTCTAGCCCTCTTACTACGTCTAGGTTCATCTTCAATATCTTTAGATATAGTCTCATTATCTATATCTAATTTTTGACTCTCATCATATGTTCTTTCCGCAGAACTTGATTCTTGCATATCTTTACAAGGAAAATTTTCTTCAAAAAATTCTGCATTCCTTGATTCAATAACTGTATTCACATGTATATCAGTTATTTCTGACTTATACACAAGAAACCTGTATGCAGCACTGCTGTGTGCATATCCAATAAAGATACAGTCCACAGTCTTTGGTCCTATTCTGACCATTTTTGGAGTCGGAACTCCTACCTTAGCTAGACACCCCCACACTCTTAAGTAATTGTAGGAAGGTGGTCGACCTTTCCACAACTCATAAGGTGTCTTGCTTAATTTTTTGTGGGGTACCTTATTAAGAATATGGTTCGCAATTAATATTGCCTCCCCCCATAAGTTCTGAGGTAAACCCGAATTAATCAACAAGGCATTCATCATCTCTTTAAGAGTTCAGTTTTTGCGTTCAGCAATACCATTCTGTTGAGGAGAGTAAGGAGCCGTTGTTTGATGAACAATTCCATGTTCAGCACAGTATTCCTCAAAGGGATATACATATTCTCCTCCTCTATCACTTCTCAACATCTTGATCATTTTGCCGAGTTGATTTTCTACCTTATTTTTGTATAGTTTAAATACTTCAAAAGCCTCATCTTTGCCTCTGAGTAGATAAACATAACAATATCTTGTGCAATCATCAATAAAAGTAATAAAATACTTTTTCCCACCTCTAGTTTGCACAAGTTTTAAATCACAAATATCGTTGTGAATTAAATCCAGAGGTTCTGAACTCCTTTCTACTGATTTAAAGGAAGTCCTCGTTAATTTTGATTCTATGCATACTTCACATTTTTTAGTTATGTTCTAATCAGTTTTAAGTATTAGACCTAAATTGATCAATTTATGCAAAGAATCAAAATTCACATGTCCTAATCTATCATGCCATAAATTAGGAGAATCCAAGACATAAACAACCGACTTATTCTTATTCATACCAAATTTGGTAGGCTCATCAACCTTTACAATAGTTGGGGCAATAATCATTACATTTAGCTTAAATAAGCCATCACACTCATAGCCCTTGCCTACAAACATTTCAAATTTGGTTAACACAAATTGACCAGACTCAAACACCAACTTGAATCCGTTCTTACTCAACAGGGATCCAAAAACCAAATTCTTCCGGATGTCTGGGATATGCAGCACATTGTTGAGTGTCAGCTCCTTTCCAGAGGTAAATTTCAAGATTACCTTCCCAGTTCCTTCTACTTTTGAAGTGGCGGAGTTACCCATGTAAAGGGTTTCAGAAACATTTTGATAGGTAGTGAACATTTTCCTATCAGAGCAAACATGCTTAGTGGCGCCAGTGTCCACCCACCATTGCTTTGGATTCCCCACCAGATTGACTTCTGACACAACAACTGACAGATTGATGTCAGAGAGATCATTACCCAGGTCTTCCATAGCATTTGCCTAAGCTTTCCTCTTCTTCAGATTGCCCTGGTTCTTGCGGTGCCTGCAGTCTCTTGCCTTGTGCCCCGGCTTGTCGTAGACAAAACAGTTCCCACCGAATTGTTGCTTCTTCTGTTCTCCCCCTTTTTGACTTAGGTTGGAAAACTTTCTCTTTTTATTGCTCGGACCATGCTTAACCACATTGACCTTTGATTCCAAAGGTGGAAAACTAACTCTTTTCTCAGATTTGCAGTTGTCTACTTCAATCCTCAATCTCAAAACTAGATCTTCAAGAGTCATCTCCTTTCGCTTATACCTTAAATAACTCTTGAAGTCCTTCTAGTTGGGAGACAACTTTTCAATAAGTGCACCAGATTCAAAACGTTCTCCCATATTTATACCTTCTGCATGGCACTCATGAATGAGTACCTGGTACTCATCTACTTGCGGCATCAAAGACTTGGAATCTACCATTTTGAAGTCAAGGAATTTGGCCACAACGAATTTCTTTGTGCCCGCATCCTCCGTTTTATACTTCTTCTCTAAAGATTCCCACAGTGCCTTAGCAGTTGTTATTGGACTGTAGACGTTATACAATGCATTGTCCAACCCGTTGAGGATATAATTTTTGCAAAGGAAGTCTGCATGCTTCCAAGCATCAACAGTAGCAACAGTCTGCATATCAGGATCGTCACCCAACTATGGTGCATCCTCTTTCAAAAATCGAGCAAGATTCAAGGTGGTCAAGTAGAATAACATTTTCTGTTGCCACCTCTTAAAATCCCTCCCGTTGAACTTTTCTGGCCTCTCGCCATGTCCAACAGGAGTTGACGCCACAAATGGCACAGCCGAAACAACAGTCACCGATGGCCTAACCAAAGGTACATTCTCATTTCCTGCAGATCCACCGGTTGATCCACTTCCAGTCATGGGCACGTTTGGGTTATTAGGTCCAAATGATTGTCCATAATTCAAATTTCCAGTTTCGGTATTTATGATTAATATTATTTATATTAAGTCCAAATACCTGTTTATACACGCTGCACTACACAAAAACCAAGTTAGTCGCAAAATAATTTAACACCAAAATTAATTTTAAATGCAAATAACTAATATAATATACAACTAATATAATAATATATATTATAATGCAAAGCTATGCAACTAATATTATAATACAAAACTATGCAACTAATATAATAATATATATTATAATACAAAGTTACTGCAACTAATATAATATATATATGTAATATAACGCAAAGCTTCTGCTTTTAGCAAACATCAATTGTGCAAGCGGTATTGTAGAAATCGTGCAAACGGTAATTACAAGGACAAACTGATCCAAAATTAGAACATTCAGTATAAGATTAGGTCCTTAAAAAAAATCATATATTTCTCATTTTAAGTCCGAATTTAATGAAATTTTTACCATTAATTTCAGAAAATTAAGAGGTATATGGAAATATAATTTATTTTCCAGTTTGTTATACTTCACAGAAACACATTAAAAGAATTATACAGATTAAAGTCTTAAGATTGTTAGCACCAATATATATATATATATACGAGATGCTTTGAAGTAATAAATATGAATCGTAAACGTATATTTGAGAAGGATTAACTGAAGAATAATAATTAATTAAATATGCAAGTAGAGATTACAATTTAGGAAAAATATATAATGATAGAAATCCAAACCAAATGAATATATTTTGATTGAGGCTTGAGTTGGACTCAATCTCCTTAAGACTTTAACGCCCTGCTACGGTGCTAACAGTTGATAGCGCAAGCCTCCCAGGATACAACGATCAAATCTTCTTATAATAGGAGCACACCAAATTACAAGAACCGATGTACCAAAAATGTAGAACTCTCTCTCTCACTTAAACTATAATTCACTAACTTAATAACCTTACAAAGAATTGTAAATTCTCTACTCAAGAAAAATGTTGTTTTTTTCTGTAACAATGCACCAATCGAGAAACCCCTGTATATAGCAAATACAAAGCACAAAATGTTGTTTAAAAAATACAATCAGCCAAAAGAACTTTCTACCTAATCTTCTTTTGGCATGAAAAAGTTGACAACCAGCCACCAATTAGCTAATCCTATCGGCCAACATTGAGCTTTTGTAAAAAAAGAGCTGAAAACTGCAGAAAGAATATGAACAGACATAATTCCAGCTGCAAAATCACCATTAGTTTATTATATTCACAACCACCATTAGTTTATTCTATTCATATAGCCAACATGCCTCACCTGCCAACAAGCTAAAATGGTGAATACACACCCAGGGGGTCTACTTCAACCACTCCCCATACCATCTCAAATATGGGAAGACTTGTCGATGGATTTCATCCAGGGATTACTACCCTCCAACGGATTCACAGAAATTTTAAGGGTCATGGATAGACTTTCATTTCTCTCCCAAGTAACACTATGAGTTCGAAAATAGCAGCAGTGTTCACAAAAGAAGTTGTCCGAATGCACGGTATTCCCAAATCCATTGTCATTGACCGTGATAAATTGTTTATAAATGGGTTTTGGAGGGAACTCTTTAAGATGCAGGGCACGGCGTTGAAAATGAGTAGCGCATACCACCCTCAAACGGATGGTCAAACGGAATGGTTAAATTGCACTCTAGAAACGTATCTCAGATGCTTTGTTATGGATTCTCCTAAGTCATGGTCTAAATATTTGCCATGGGCCGAATTTTGGTATAATACTTGCTATCACTCTTCTGCTGGTATGACTCTCTTCGAGGCAGTCTATGGACTACGACCTCCTCCTACATTGCTCAGCTACACTCCATTCTCTGCAACTAATGCAATCCTTGATCAGGAGCTGCAGCAGCGAGATGCAATCTTGGCTAAGTTAAAAGACAATCTTCAGCAAGCACAACAACGAATGAAAGAGCAAAGTGATAAACATCAAACTGAAAAATCTTTTGAGGTTGGGGATTGGGTGTTGGTGCACTTGCAGCCTTACAAACAAGTTTCAATCAGAGGGCATACGAATCAGTAGTTAACAAGGAAATTCTTTGGACCATTCTTGGTGACTGCTCAAATTGGTCCAGGGGCTTATCGGCTACAATTACCAGATACTGCTAAGCTGCATCCAGTCTTTCATATTTCTTTACTCAAGAAAGCAGTTGGGTATCAAGGTTCGCCAAATCAAAATGTGATGTCGCCGCCAGGTCCAGATATGCCAGCAATTCAGCCACAAATTATTCTTGCTCCAAGGATAGTCAAAACATAGTGGAGAGTAGGCAGAGACATAGAAGAAATATTTGCCTCTTTATTTTCTTTAATTTATGCTTGTAATTTCTTTTCAATTGAATGAAAGCTCCACTTTGCTGTGATTTCCTTCTTTGTTAGTAGTTTGGACATAACAACGGCCTAACGTTTTTGCAACTTAAGCTACCCAAAAAGATAGATTGAGCCATCTTTCCTTGTAATGAATTCAAGATCATAATTTAAATTCTACATATAAATCAATAAATTACAAAAAAAAAAACCTATCTTTTCTTTTCTCGATTTCATGAAAATAAAAAATAAAAAAAATCCGAGATTCCAAAATGTGACCGAATTAACGCCCAAAAGTGTAAAAATACAAAGGAAAAGATCAAATTGCACCTTTCATTTTATTAACAAAAAAAAATGAAAAATCGAAGATACCTTGAGGCCATTGAGGAAGAGGAGCTGGAAGAGAGAAGGTTTCGATTTTGGGTTCAGATTCGGATTTCTGTTGCAAGAAATGGGTGACCCGGTTCCAGTAGAGGCATTTACAAGAATCCAACATCTTAACCATTCAATGATCTCTCAATCTTTTCCTTCTTCGACCAAAAAAAAAAATGTTCCTTCTAATTATTTGTTTTTTCTTCGGGGGGTTGAAGTAAGAATTTGATTGGAGATGGTCAAATTAGAGAAATGTTTGGTGTCATGACATAACATGATGAATTTTGAAGGGTCAAATTTGAATTATTTTAGAGTTTAGGGGTGTGGTTTTAAGTCCTTTTGAGAATAAAAGCTAAAAGTAATGGACCAGTCCTAAAGATAATATTAAAAGAGTGCAAGTAATTTTATTGACAATAACACGTTTAGTCATTTGAGCCCATTTTTGACATCTTGTCCTATATTAGTTTTGTATGAGTTAGTAGTTTAGTTTGTAATGATTTGGATTCAAGATTACTTTCAATACAAATTTGAGTATTTTAAGTGGGTTGATTAAATTCAATACGTTGACAGAGCAATAGTTAAGTGTTGATCATTACACAATTTCTAAAGGCCAATATCCATACTTATGAAATGGTACAACCCAAGAGTTTGGTAAGATTTTAAATTCGAATCGGGACTTCGCCCTCTATTTTATTTTATTTTTTCTTAAAAAGAGTAAGTATTAAAATGGGTGTCCTTCCAGAAGGTATTATTAATATTGGGCCTATTTTATGTCTTTTCCTTCTTTTGCACCCTTCCACTAAATGTTGCTTAACTATGATCACGAAAGGCTCTATTAGATTCTATTTAGATGGTAAATTTCAATTTGTGAAAGATACATGCGTAAGTTAGATAAGTAAAATTAATTTTGTCAATTTCAAATAGCTCACAATTTATTTATTTGGTATAAAAGAGATCAAAATCGTGGTGAAAGTCAAAATTATTGCATTTCAATTGCCCATTTTATCTAGTATGGCCTTGAAGCAAAGAGTATAAAGAAGACATTCCAGATACAGAAAATGAGGAAAAATCTAGATTATTTTGCCTTCATGTTCTAATTTTCATGCATATCAAGCAAAGAATTTGCTTCATGCTGTCAAGAATCCTAGGCCATCTTAAAACCAATTGGTATAAAGAAAAGAAGTCTAGAATCTTAGAAATTAGTCTTCTAGTTTTTAATTTCAATGTGAGACAAATATATATTCTAACTGATGTACGACAAGTGTATATTTTAATACTTCCCTTACGTGTGACCTAATTTAAGAAGGGTTACACGTGAAAAATTGAACACACGTGATGGATGGATACACATGCATGTGGAACACACATGGAAGAAGATTAAACACACGTGATAGATGAAGACACATGCATGTGGAACACATGTGAAAAAAGATTGAACACACGTGTGATATAATTGAGAAGGGTCAAACGTGGAAAAAGACGTGTGGGACACACGTGGAAGATGAATATAACTAGACCATGGATCTAGCTTTAATATCATGTTAAGAATTATGGATTCTCATCTTAAAACCAATTAATATAAGGTGGTTTAGAGTTTTTAATTTTTCAATGTGGGATAAGTGTATATTCTAACACATATTACTTCACTTGCACCAAATTGAATGTCTTGTATAACTTGTGAAAAATTCTTGAAAACATCTATTTGAACAAAACGATCATGAGAGCATGTAGACCCCATGCGCTAGACCACTATTTCGTTTTGCTGGGCATTTTGAAATCTTTTCAATAATTTATTTAATCGATAGCTAGTATAGATTTGAACTTTTGAGTCCATTATGGATTTAAAAACATCATCTTTGAAAAAGGGGGATCCTGAGCTGAAGTAAGATACCCATGCCGAGCTGAGGCGGGCTAATCCGAGCCAAGCCGAACGTATTCAGCTAAATGCCCAACCTGGATGCTGATCCAACTTCACCTCGACCCTGGAAAACCCCGACCTCAGTGCCAGCTGCCCTGATGGGACATAAAGTCTTAATGGGACATAAAGCTGCACCGCATTAAATGCTGTCAGGTCCGAATTTAGTATAAATTGAGCTTATGCCCTTCATTTCAGAGGTAACTCGTCATTAAATGCTCTCAGCTACCTTGCCAGCTCAGACATACTAATCATTCACACGCCCAAGGGGAAAATCCGGGTCATCACCCCGCCTTTTCCTTCCTTTTCCTTGTGCAGGTCAGGTAGCCGACAAAAAAAATTCAACTCGGATGCCAACCTAAAAAGTCCAGCTCGGCCAGAGTAGCTTTCAACCTCAATGTTGAAATTCAGACCTTGACAGTTTGGCGCCGTCTGTGGGAAAAAGAAGTTCTTTTTATCACTCTCTTCACCACTTATTGAGAAACCATTATGGTACAAACGAGAAGCCATAACACACCAGTAGAGGATTCACCCAACCCGGATGGGGACCTTGAAACCATGCAGGTGTCCAGCCAAAACCCAATCCTAGCCGACGTTGGAATGAGCCAACGTATACACTTAGCCACTCAAACCAACCCCACGGCAGATGGAGACCTCAACTCCAGCCTGTCACCGGAGATAAGGATGATGCTGAGGATGTTTGAGGAACTTAAGGAGCAGGTAACTTGGCTAGTTGAGGGCCCCCTGGCTCCGTAAGAAGTTAAGCAGCGGCCCTCGCGTCCAGCGTTCCGCATCCCAGACCCAAGGCGAAAATGGACGTAGGATGAAGATGGCTTTCTGGAGCCGATGGCGAGACCCGACGAGATAAGAGGTAAAAAGGCGGCTCAAGCCAACCCCGAACAGGCCAAGACCGCGGCCGCCATAGCCAAGGTCATCAACTAGCTCGGCGTAAGCCCACTCTCATCCGAGGTACTAGTCACGCCACTACCCACCAACAACCGGATGCCCAACCTGGCCGCCTAGAATGAAGATGAAGACCCAGCCAGCCACTTGCTCAACTTTGATTACCACATGACTCTGCATGACATGTCCGACCTCATGAAGACGAAGACATTCCCGACCACCCTGGTTGGCAATGCCTTGGATTGGTTCCAAAAACTTCGTTCTGGTTCAATTGCAAGTTTTCATCAACTGGTTGAGGCTTTCCTGTCCCGCTTCGCAGGGAGCCGGCGCGCCACCCGCTACACTTCTACATTACTGCTGGTGAAGCAACATAGAGGGGAGAGTTTGAGGGCTTACACAGCCAGATTCAAGGAAGAGTCCCTCCGAATCCCCAACGTGGAGGACTCAATGGCGTTGATGGCTTACCAGAGTGGGCTCAGGTCGGGCCCCCTTACATTCTCATTGGAAATCGACCACGTAGATACTGTATCTGAGCTGATGGTACGAACAAAAGGGTACATACACTCGAAAGAAATCCATTAGGCAAAGAGGGATGATGACAAGGAGAAGGAAGCCAGCAGGAAGGGAGAGACCTCCCGAGCCCAACCTGGGGGTAAAGTCCAAAATCACCGAGGCAAGCAGCCCCTGTGATGCCCGAGATTTTAGCCGTACATTCATTTACTGTTGCATCCATTGTTTGCGCATTTCCTTCTATGCTTTATTAACTATCTTCTTTAGCTACTATTCATCCCATTTTCAAACTACATTCTATTAGTGAATTAGCATTTTTGTTAAATCATATTAATTGTTAGATGAGTGGGAAAAATGTGCAATTGAGCTAGAAGCGATAGGAGAGCTCATTTAGAAAATCATTTTCGTAGTTCAATGAATAGTGTTACGTAACTAACTTAGTGTTTTAATTAGCTAGCCTATGTTTTACACCTTAGGCTCGTTTTAAAGCTAGCAACACGCATTTTAGAAGTCCACTTAAGCAACCACTTGACCTCACCTCAACTTAACCTCACTATATAACCTTATAAGCACCAAAACACAAAACAAAAGAAAACAAATGTGCAGGAATTACTGTAGCAGGGCCGAAAACACCAAGGAGAAGGAAAAAAGGTGATTTTGCTCTTCAACTCTTCAAGCCAAGCCAATCCAAGCCTAGAGCTAGTAGTTTAGGGTGTGTGCAAGCTTCCTAGGTACTCCTACGCGCATTGGTGAGGGATTTCATGGCTTATTTTTGCATTTTAAAATAGTTGTCAATTTCTTGATTTGTTAAAAATGTGACCAAATGTTATTGTATTGATTATCTATGCTATTATACCTTGTATATGAGTGCTAGAGAACATATTTGAGCCATTGTTTCACTTTTTAAATAGTTAGAATCGTTAGTTTGATTTATGAGGTGAATAGTGACATTTTTCTAGGGTTTTGTATAATTGAACGTATTAGCTTGATTCAACACTCCTAATAGATGCTTTAGGTGCTAATGAAGATAGTCTAATAGCCCTGTACACTTGAATTGCACTAAAATCGCATAAAACATGAATTAGGCGACTTTAACAAAGGGGTTTCGGGGTTAAGGCGAATCCGGGTGGATTCGGGCTTCACTTTTAATATTCTTAGGCTACCTAGGTGCTATAGAAGCTTTGCTAGCCCTTGTTTGAAGCTCGGATGAGGCATGTGTAGTTTGAAGCTAGAAGAGGAAATTTGGGGCTTTCGGGGTAATTGCGGGCTTTTGAATGTGTTTGAAGGTTGAAAGGGTTCCTTGAGGGTTAGTTAGAAGGTTGGTATAGTTTTCCTTTGAAATTGAACCGTTAACTTTGGTTTGGAAGAGAAATAGTTTGGGAAACAAAGGGGTTTAGGTGCAAATTCGATTGTCTCGCGCTTCTAAGACCTTGGCACGACTTCTTGAGTATTTAAATGTGACTTCAAGTTGGTTTAGAGCTCTTGGCATGATTCTATGCTTGTCTTGTATATACTCCTTTGTAAAACTGCTTAGTTGTTTGTATAAATTGCTTCTATTCTAATTGCATCGAGGTCAACCTACTTTGTTGATCCTCCTACGTGTTATTGCTTATATTATTGATATTAACTTGCTATTGTAAAGTGCATTGCATAGTGGTTGCGCAACCATAGTATCAGGGGCGGATGTGTTGAATATCAGCTGGGCGGCAAGGGCTTTCCAGTAGATATTCAAACTCCATGCTCTATTCCCTCACTCGCCTGGTCCGGAGATTGCCAAGGGGTGTTGGGTCGTAGGATTATCGGGGTACATCCGGAGTACACCCACTGGAGTGTTTGGGATTATTCCGGCTTGTCATTATCGTTATCGTGATCGTGATCGTGGTTCGTGGATCGTGTTCGTGGATTGAAGTTTTGGTGTTGGGGTTAAGTGAAACGTATCATTTTATTGTGTGGTTACTAGAGCTTGTTATTTCTGAATGATTAACTGCTTTATTGTCCAATTGCTTTACTTGTTGCATTGCACGCCCCGGGAGATTTTATCCCTCACTGGGCAACAGTGGTTGCTCATACCTCGATATATGTTTCAGGATGTGCTGAGGGTGATCCCCAGCTAGTTGAGGTGATAGTAGAGGAGGAGGAGGAAGTTCAGACTGATCCTTTGCCTTAGTTGCTGTGCTTAGTGGCTTAAGGTGGTTATGTTCTTGTTGTTGTGTAGAGAACTCACTTGTTTATCTTATGTTCTATTTTGTAGCCTAAGTGCTATGTTTATGCTATGATATGTAACTGTAAGATCAAGTTAGAAGGTTGTAGTTGTAGATTTGAAACTTTGGCCTGTAATAACTTAAATTCCTGTTTTCAGTTTCCTTGTATGCTTGGGGTGAACTTATGGTTGTTTGATTGGTTTTAACTTCCTAAGAATGTTTCAACGCTATCTTGGAGTGGCATGATAAGCGGTTTTTGTAAAGAAGCTAAGTCAAGAATGCATGCTTGTATGAAAACGATTAGGATATGTCTTGAGCCCCGGATGGTCTTGAATCTTAAATCTTTAGTTATGAAAAGCTTGTTTTATCTTGCTGAGGCTTTATTTGAGAGTTTACAGGTTTTCAGAATGTCCACAGTACAGGAAAAACTCTGTCCGTTTTTCCCTAAAATTTTGAGACTGGGTTGGAATTGGGTTGAGAATAGCTTGGTTACTAGAGCCTCCGGTCTCGTGAGGGATCGGTGCGTTACAGGTGGTATCAGAGCTTAGTTAGCTCTAAGCCGGGACAGGGTCCTCGGCCTGTCGGGTAGTAACCCTTGTGTGTGTGCTTGTTAAGTGTGTGTCTTGAAAGTGTATGCTTGTATGTTTGATTGTGTGTCTTGTATTGAATGTGGCACCTATGTGATATAATTATGTGTTACGTGCTAAATGTGTGCTAAGTGAAGTAAAGTGGCTAGTTATGCATCAAATTGGCCTCGTGAATTATTAATTGCTTGAACTGTTGCTTGTAATGTGTGTGTTTGAATGTCTTTGATTGAGTTGTGTTATGCTTGACTTGATTATGGTGCTTGAATGACTTTGATGATTACACTGTTTCACAAAATAGTTTAAAGAATGATTATACATATGCAATTGTTTGGCATGCATACATAGCCCGTCGATTGGTAAGAAAAACTCCTTCCTCCCTTGAAGAGAGGTGATTAGTGGCAGGCCTTCCAAATTATGTTGATTAGCAGAAATGAGAGGTAATTAATCAGCCTTTATTTGGGAATTGGTGGATATAGTTGGAGCTCAATTATTGGGATTCTTCTAAGGCCTTCTTTAGTGCTTAGCGGTCATAAATGAGTAGCTTCTTTTGGGGTTTCTATATGACAGTTCTCTGGAGCATATTATTGGTATTTTCTTATCAGGTATTCTTTTGGTATTCTTTTGTCGGCATCTCTCGGAAGAATTGGTATATGGGATTCTTTTTAGCCTTATTATCTGGTATTATTTACAATACTCCTGCTCGGAACTTTTATTGGTATTTTCTCTCCGCTCTTAGTTGGGATTCTATTCTTCTATGGTATTCGTGCCAGCGGGATTCTTATTTGGATTTCGAAGTAGCATCTCTATTGGAGCCTTTATTTGGCCTTATTACGTGAGGTTCGCAGACAATACTACTGGGATTTCTTAATGAGCTCCCACGAGAATTCGTATATGGTATTCTTGCTTAGCAACTGATGACGAATAATCAAAGTTGGTTTTCAGTTGATGCAGAGTTCTCTTGTGAAGAAGAATTGCGTGGACGCAATTTGTTTAAGGGGGAGAGGATGTGACGCCCGAGATTTTAGCCGTACATTCATTTACTGTTGCATCCATTGTTTGCGCATTTCCTTCTGTGCTTTATTAACTATCTTCTTTAGCTACTATTCATCCCGTTTTCAAACTACATTCTATTAGTGAATTAGCATTTTTATTAAATCATATTAATTGTTAGAGGAGTGGGAAAAATGTGCAATTGAGCTAGAAGCGATAGGAGAGCTCATTTAGAAAATGATTTTCGTAGTTCAATGAATAGTGTTACGTAACTAACTTAGTGTTTTAATTAGCTAGCCTATGTTTTATACCTTAGGCTCGTTTTAAAGCTAGCAACGCGCATTTTAGAAGTCCACTTAAGCAACCACTTGACCCCACCTCAACTTAACCTCACTATATAACCTTATAAGCACCAAAACACAAAACAAAAGAAAACAAATGTGCAAGAATTACTATAGCAGGGCCGAAAACACCAAGGAGAAGGAAAAAAGGTGATTTTGCTCTTCAACTCTTCAAGCCAAGCCAATCCAAGCCTAGAGCTAGTAGTTTAGGGTGTGTGCAAGCTTCCTAGGTGCTCTTACACGCATTGGTGAGGGATTTCACGGCTTATTTTCGCATTTTAAAATAGTTGTCAATTTCTTGATTTGTTGAAAATGTGACCAAATGTTATTGTATTGATTATCTATGCTATTATACCTTGTATATGAGTGCTAGAGAACATATTTGAACCATTGTTTCACTTTTTAAACGGTTAGAATCGTTAGTTTGATTTATGAGGTGAATAGTGACATTTTTTCTAGGGTTTTGTGTAATTGCACGTATTAGCTTGATTCAACACTCCTAATAGATGCTTTAGGTGCTAATGAAGATAGTCTAATAGCCCCGTACACTTGAATTGCTCTAAAATCGCATAAAACATGAATTAGGCGACTTTAACAAAGGGGTTTCGGGGTTAAGGCGAATTCGGGTGGATTCGGGCTTCACTTTTAGTATTCTTAGGCTACCTAGGTGCTATAGAAGCTTTGCTAGCCCTTGTTTGAAGCCCGGATGAGGCATGTGTAGTTTGAAGCTAGAAGAGGAAATTTGAGACTTTCGGGGTAATTGCGGGCTTTTGAATGTGTTTGAGGGTTGAAAGGGTTCCTTGAGGGTTAGTTAGAAGGTTGGTATAGTTTTCCTTTGAAATTGAATCGTTAACTTTGGTTTGGAAGAGAAATAGTTTGGAAAACAAAGGGGTTTAGGTGCAAATTTGGTCGTCTCGCGCTTCTATGACCTTGGCACGACTTCTTGAGTGTTTAAATGTGACTTCAAGTTGTTTTAGAGCTCTTGGCATGATTCTATGCTTGTCTTGCATATACTCCTTTGTAAAATTGTTTATTTGTTTGTATAAATTGCTTCTATTCTAACTGCATCGAGGTCAACCTACTTTGTTGATCCTCCTACGTGTTATTGCTTATATTATTGATATTAACTTGCTATTGTAAAGTGCATTGCTTAGTGGTTGCGCAACCATAGTGTCAGGGGCGAATGTGTTGAATATCGGCTGGGCGGCAGAGGGCTTGCCAGTGGATATTCAAACTCCATGCTCTATTCCCTCACTCGTCTGGTCCGGAGATTGCCAGGGGTGTTGGATCGTAGGATTTTCGGGGTACATCCGGAGTACACCCACTGGAGTGTTTGGGATTATGCCGGCTTGTCGTTATCGTTATCGTGATCGTGATCGTGGTTCGTGGATCGTGTTCGTGGATTGAAGTTTTGGTGTTGGGGTTAAGTGAAACGTATCCTTTTATTGTGTGGTTACTAGAGCTTGTTATTTCTGAATGATTAACTGCTTTATTGTCCAATTGCTTTACTTGTTGCATTGCACATCCCGGGAGACTTTATCCCTCACTGGGCAACAGTGGTTGCTCATACCTCGATATATGTTTCAGGATGTGCTGAGGGTGATCCCCTGCTAGTTGAGGTGATAGTAGAGGAGGAGGAGGAAGTTCAGACTGATCCTTTGCCTTAGTTGTTGTGCTTAGTGGCTTGAGGTGGTTATGTTCTTGTTGTTGTGTAGAGAACTCGCTTGTTTATCTTATGTTCTATTTTGTAGCCTAAGTGCTATGTTTATGCTATGATATGTAACTGTAAGATCAAGTTAGAAGGTTGTAGTTGTAGATTTGAAACTTTGGCCTGTAATAACTTAAATTCCTGTTTTCAGTTTCCTTGTATGCTTGGGGTGAACTTATGGTTGTTTGATTGGTTTTAACTTCCTAAGAATGTTTCAACACTATCTTGGAGTGGCATGATAAGCGGTTTTTGTAAAGAAGCTAAGTCAAGAATGCATGCTTGTATGAAAACGATTAGGATATGTCTTGAGGCCCGGATGGTCTTGAATCTTAAATCTTTAGTCATGAAAAGCTTGTTTTATCTTGCTAAGGCTTTATTTGAGAGTTTACAAGTTTCCAGAATGTCCACAGTACAAGGAAAACTCTGTCCGTTTTTTCCTAAAATTTTGAGACTGGGTTGGAATTGGGTTGAGAATAGCTTGGTTACTAGAGCCTCCGGTCTCGTGAGGGATCGGGGAGTTACAGCCCCAACAGCCCAAGCAGAACCCCCGGTTCACTATGTTCACTCCCCTTAACACCATAAGGGAGCAGATTCTGATGGAGATCCAGCACCAGAACTACCTGCCTCCAGCTCTAAGGATGAAAGGCCGACCTGAGAAGCGCAATAGAACCAAATATTGTCGCTACTATATGGACTACGGTCATACCACCGAAGAATGCAAAGACTTGAAACATGAGATCGAGGCACTGATAGCCCAAGGTCACCTCCGGAGGTACGTGGATCAGCAGCCGACCCGGAATCACGATCAAAGAGATAGAGAGAGGAGTCCACCCAGGCGCCAGGCCGGGGCGGACGTTTGGCTGTGATTGAAACCATTGCAGGAGGATTGGCGTCGGGTGGGGAGACCTCGGCAGGCAGGAAGGGTTATGTTCAGGCTGGAAGGGAGTATGGACAGGTGTGGAGTCCGGCCCTGGGGATGGAGGAGCTCACATTTTCCTTAGAAGACTTGGAGGGGGTGATATTGCCCCATGACGACCCACTGGTGATCAGCTCTGAAATAGCCAACTTCACCGTGAAGAGGTTGATGGTGGACACCGGGAGCTCGGCAGAAGACTTATTCCTTTGCGCTTTTGAGCAAATGGGGTTGGACAGGAGCCAACTCAGGCCATTGAGGGGCACTTTAGCTGGTTTCACCTGGCAAGCTCACTGAGCTAAGGGGGTCATCAACCTTCCGCTGAAGCTGGAAAACGGAGATAAGCGGGTTTCAATGCAAGCCAACTTCATTGTGATAGATTGCAACTCCACTTACAATGGGATCTTAGGTCCGGTGGCACTCAACCATTTCAAGGCCGTCCCTTCAACTTACCACCAGGCCCTAAAATTTCTGACCCCGGCTGGCACGGCCACCATTCGCAGAGCCCAGCTCTCAGCCCAAGAGTGTTATGAAAACTCTCTCCGACCCAAATATCAGGTTGGCTGGGGACCAGATTTTTCCGAAGAGATGAGGGATGCTAAGAGAGGCAGCCCGGCTGAAGACCTTCAGGAGGTGAAACTCTTCGATGAAACAAAGAGAGCAAAAATCGAAAGTGAACTCTCTGCCAACCTCAAGAAAGGTATAAGCCAATTTCTCCTTAAAAATGAACACATATTTGCACGGTCTGCCTCTGACATGACAGGTATTGACCCGGTAGTGATTAAGTATCACCTGAATGCTGACCCAAATCACTATCCGGTGAAGCAGAAACGTAGGCACTTCCATTATGATAAGCAACAAATCATAGCAGAAGAGGTGGACAAATTGGTAGACGTTAGCCACATAAAGGAAATCTAGTACCCAACCTGGTTATCCAACGTGGTGCTGGTGACCAAGTCCTCAGGAGGATGGAGATTGTGTATTGATTTTACCGACCTCAATAAAGCCTGCCTTAAGGACTACTTTCCCCTACCTCGGATTGATCAGATGGTGGATGCCACCTCCGGGTTCAAGCTACTCTCTTTCATGGATGCCTTCAAAGGCTACAACCAAATCAAGATGGCTCCCAAAGACAAAGAGAAGACTGCCTTCACCACTGATAAAGGTCTCTACTGTAACGCTCCGATCCCTCACGAGACCGGAAGCTCTAATAACCAAGCTATTCTCAACCCAATTCCAACCCAGTCTCAAAATTTTAGGGAAAACGGACAGAGTTTCCTTTGTACCGGGGACATTTTTCAAACCTGTAAATGCTCAAAATAGCCACAATATACTAAAACAAGCTTTTATACTTAAAATTCAAAGGTTCAAGGCCATCCAAGCCTTAGAACAACAATTACATATAACACACAAGCAAGCAAAGCATTTCTAATTTTAACCATAGGCAGTTAGATACAACAATAGCCAAATTATACTTCCAAGTTTGTTAATCACACAAGCATGCAAAAGAATAAGTTTACTATGGATTATTACATGTCATTCCACTTTATATCCAACATACAAGATTACAAATTATTACATTCACCAAATATACTCAAGACCCCAAGGTCACAAAAAGGCAATCAACAACAACTCCACGCAAGCTTCATATTTTAGACAACCTTATCATACAAGAAGTCACGGAAATTGCTTAACTAGCACTTCCTCATCTTCTACTACCGCTACTAGCTGGAGGACTACCTCAACTTCTCCTGAAACATATTAAATGAGGAGTGAGCAACAAAGTTGCCCAGCGAGGGAGGTGATGCAATATACCAACGTGCAATATGATATGCAAATACAAGATAACATGTATAAGCCACATAAACCAACAAGATAATAAGCCAAGCAATTAATCACTTTTAAAAAAGGATACGGTTCCACTTCCAAGTCTTCACTCACGAGCCACGAACCACGAGCATCACGAACATGCCGGCAAACCCCAAACACCAACAATTGGGATACTCCGGATGTATCCCGATCCTACGACCCTTTCTCCCGAGGTAGGTCCATGCCCAGCAGGTGAACCACGCCTCTGGGGTAGTGGAGTATGCCTCAGCGAGAAAGGGAATAGGCACCATGGTAGTCGAGGGAGCACGGCAAGCCCGACGCCGCCCGTGTTTCTCGACGCTACCATGTCCGAAAAGGTTGCGCAACCCGACACGAATTCAAGAATTCACGAGATAATATCAAACAAACACGAGTAATCACGAGATAACAAATAAATGGTACATGAAAACTTTATCAATTAGTTAAATCATATAATCTAAAAACAATTAAATAAACTAAGATGCACAAAAGGGTTAAAGACTCCCTCACCTTAGAAAAGCCAAGAATCCATTCCAATTGCACCAAATCTTCTTTAATTACCACTCAAGACCCTTACCTAAATACAACAACTTTATTTAACTTAAGACAACTCAACTATTTCTAAACAAGTTATCTTGCATGCCATAATCACATTTTATACTTTAATTTAACACATAATTCAAGTAATCACTCAAGTAGCCAAGTATTCCAATCATAATCATAACTTCACACATACAATACAATTTACAAGCAATATAAACAATATAACAAGATATAAGCATGTTCACTCCATATAACACATTCGAGATCTCAAGATAGCAAGTAAATAAAAAGTCGGGAGGTTAGCAAAGTAGGCTAACCTTACCCACGTATCAATTTATAACTCAAGAAATACTAAATATAACAATTATAACATGTATACCAATTCAACTATCTAGCTATGCTACAAGTTCAAGAAATTCTCAAATAATCCAACAAATCTCTTAACAGAAGCTTATCTTAGTCAATTCAGTTACAAATGCTATTGACCTCCAAACTGACTAATTTTTGTGTAGAAACGTAGCTCTTCGAGTGTAGATAATTTTAGAATCAAACGGTGCCTAATTCCGAGTTAAATTCCATAAGTTATACCCTTTTCCGTGCAACTACTCTAAACTGCCCTGCACCAACGATTTTTCCTAGACACATTTCGAAAATGGCTAAATCGGAGGCCTAAAAAATTAGAATTAGCCTTAGCCCTAGAAATCAACATTTGCTCTAAACTGCCTAATCTAGCTTCTATACAAATTTGGCTAATTTTTGAGCATGTTTGCTATGTTCGAAAGGCTCCAAAAGTCGGGTACAGTGCACTGATCCAAACAGAACACATACACACAAGCACACTTGAGTCCTTTTGCTATTTTCTTGCTTGACTAACATGTTTTAGACTCTAACACTCCTAAGAGCTATTAATCAACAACTTCTAAGCCTAACTAGTCATCAAAGCCTCAAGAATTCAAAAGAAACACAAAGGGGTTGAATTCATTTAAGCAAAACTACTTGAAATTCTTTGTTGATTCCTTGCTCATAAGTCATATTAAGCATGTTTCTAACATATAAACTTCATTAATGCATTTAAACAAACACTTTGTCTACCATTTTACATTTAACTAACTAAACTTTATTCTATCAATAAACTACCATAAAAACTTCAAATGCTAGCAAAAGAACACTCCTACAACATTATGAACTCTAATACTCAAGCTAGATATGTAAAAGAACACATTACCACTTTTGTCTACTTTGAAGCAAACCTAAAAAAAAAAAATAATAAGAACTTGACAGCAACTTAAAATAAGAAAATTTTCATCTCACATTCATAGCAGACTCAAGTTAAAGATAACATTTAACAAGCCAATAAATAATCACTTCACAATTAACTTACATTCTAACTAAACCACTACACAATTAAACTAACTCTTCAATCTAAAATTAAATCATAAGCATAAAGAATAGATGCTACACCAAAACACTTATCTTCATTTCCAATCAAATTAGCATTCAAGATAAATATTAGATCTAAATCACATGCATTTATAGTTAAACAATCATTTTCATGTAGGTAGTATGACATTCAAGCTAATTATCTTATTTGAACAAGAAACACAACTCGGTTATGAACTAGTAACCAAAATAATAAAGCAACATAATATACACTAACACTTAAACCTCAATTTTCAGCTTTAACTAACATGAATCTCTTAGTCTCTACAACAAATATAACACAATAAACAAGCTAAAGTTAAGTATGAGGCCTAAAATCTCCATTTTCTCCTTTAAGTTCAATATGGCGAAACTAGTTTTAGCCAAGGTTTAGTTAACTAAAGTATCTAACTATCCTCAACTACATTTATGGAACCTAAACCAAACATTAAACTAGTATTTAAGGCACTAATTGTATTCATTCTAATGGGCGCATACAAAGAGGCATAAAAATCGACGTCCTCGGAATTCGATAAATTTTAACGTGGTACCGTTTTATCAACCCAACATCACATATCTATCATTAAATTAAGGTTTTGAGTAAGATTTAAAGGGCCTGAGTGAATAGTGCCCCATTAAATGAACTTTAACTAATTGATCTTGCATTTCAAGCATTGCCAACCCATTCAAGGCTCTAATCTAGGTTTAATAACTCCTAAATCACATGTAAATAGCAACAAATTAAGCTAGAATACAAAGATTTTACTATTCACATTTTTTACTATTCATCACCTTCTACAATGTAACATTCACCATTCTAGCCATTCAAGATGTCAACTAACTTCAAAAGAGTATTCTACAACATCAATAAGAGGTACTACAAGCATCTATGAGCAAAGCTATAGCTATAATCAACAATTGTAAAAATTCAAGTTTAAACCCTAGAAATTTAAATGCATATAACATGAAATCTCTCTCACATACCAAGTTGTAGGAGCTTTGTAGTACTCTAGGATACCTCAATCTACCTCCAAGACCAAGCTAGAAGATCCAATTGGCAAGATTTGAGGACATTTTCTCTTCTTTTTTTTTTCTCATGAAAATTGGCCCTAAGGCCATTTTTTCCCTCTTTTTGTTTTGTTTCCTTGCTTGGTTTAGCTTATAAAAGAAAAGATGACAAGGTCAATGGGTTTGGTCAATGGGTTGGGTATTTGGGTCAAATAGTTGTAATTAGATCAAATAATAAGCAAATGAGTTATTGAAATGTTAAATTAAAAGTTGAAAATACTATTCATTAGAGAACACTAATCTAATTTTTATTCAACGTTCCCGAAATGCTATGTACGCAAACTCAATGAACGTATGACACATAAATGATAAGTAAGTAAGAAAAAATATAAAATTCAGAAAAAGAAGCAGAAAATTTTCATTTCCAAACTTAGAGTTATTTAAGCAATTAATGAAAAATAATAACAATAATAATGAAATCTAACACTTAAATACAAAATAATAAAATATAATAATTTTAATATTAAAATAGTTACCCTATTTAATTTTACTAAACTCTATATGCACGTATTTCAAAAATATAACAAATAGTGCAATTAATGAATGCATTGAATTAAGTTATTCTCTAATAATAAATAAACTTTTAAAGTAACACATAAATATATGCGAATATGTACTGTATACTATATGCTGGGTCTGGGTCATCACATCTACTACTATGAGGTCATGCCTTTTGGCCTCAAGAATGCTGGAGCTACCTATACTTGGATGGTGAACAAGGTTTTCAAAAATCAAATTGGCCGAAATATGGAGATCTATGTAGATGACGTGTTAGTCAAGAGTAGAAGGGCAGAAGATCGTGTAGCCGACTTGGCTGAAGTCTTCGCCGTAATAGAGTACTTTAGGATAAAACTGAACCCGGAAAAGAGCGCATTCAGCGTCAAGGCAAGAAAGTTTCTGGGCTTCATGGTCACAGCCCGTGGAATAGAAGCCAACCCGGAGAAGGTTCAGGCGATACTTGACCTGGCGCCGCCGACCTGCATGAAAGACGTCCAAGTGTTGGCAGGCAAGGTCGTGGCACTAAGCAGATTCATGTACAGGTCGGCTGACAAGTGTACTCCTCTGTTCAAAATATTGAGGAATCCTAAGAACTTTGAATGGACTACAGAAAGCCAGAACGCCTTCCAAGAGCTAAAAAGGTATCTAGCTTCGCCACCCCTGCTATCCCGACCTAAGATGGGGAGGAGCTGGTATTATACCTAGCATGCTCGGGGACAACAGTGGCAACGACACTAGTCTGAGAAGAAGGGAATGAGTAAAAGCCGGTCTATTATGTGAGCAAAACTCTGCAAGGAGCCGAGGTGAGGTACTCCTCCTTGGAAAAACTCGTCATCGCACTCATCATGGCGGCAAGGAAGCTGAAGCCATACTTTGATGCTTATCCAATTAAGGTCATGACGGATGCTCCGCTCAAGTCCATCATGCATAAGCCGAAGGCGTCGGGCAGGCTGCTGAAATGGGCAGTTAAGATGAGTCAATTTGACATCACCTACCAGCCCAGAACAGCCATCAAAGCCCAAGCCATCGCGGACTTTGTAGTGGAATGCACTGGCCGAGCCGAGCATGACCCAGAGGACGTGTGGAAGGTCCATGTGGATGGGGCCTCAGGGAAGTCTGGGAACGGAGCTGGGGTGGTCATCCTTGACCCAACCCTGCATGAGCACCAATACTCCCTCAAGTTCGTCTTTCCGGCGTCTAACAATGAAGCGGAGTACGAAGCGGTGATTGCAGGGTTAAAAATTGCAGCTCAGCTCGGGGTACAAACAGTTGACCTGAGCACCGACTCTCAATTGGTTTCTAGTTAGATATCGAGAGAGTTCGAAGCCAAGGACAGTACTATGCTAGCCTACCTCAACAGAGTGAAGGATTTGACCTCAGGGCTCAAAAGGTTCACGATACAACAAATTCCGAGGGAGGAGAATATGAAGGCTGACGCCCTGTCCAGGTTGGCCTTGGGTGAGAGCCGACCTGCCCTGGTCCATGTAGAAGAAGTGTCCGAACCGAGCATTCAGTTGGGAGTGCAAGCCGTAGCCGAGCTCAATTTAAGCCCAGATTGGACCAAACCAATCGTGGACTACTTGAAAGGGGTATGACCCCAGAGAATGAAAAAACTGCTCGAAAACTCACGAAACAGGCCTCAAGGTTTGTCATAATTGCTGAGCAACTCTACAAGAGAGCCTACACTTGGCCTCTCTTGAAATGTGTTGGACCTGAGGAGGGAAACTATGTACTCCGGGAGATCCATGAAGGGGTATGTAGAAACCACTTGGGAGGCAAAGCTCTGGCTCGAAAGACATTAAGCAAGACTATTTCTGGCCAACCTTAGAACAAGATACCAAAGAGTATGTAAAAAAGTGCGACACCTGCCAAAGGTTCGCAAACGTATAGAGGAAGCCAGCGGTAGACCTCACGGTGATGATAAGCCCTTGGCCATTCTATCAGTGGGGTCTAGATATCATCGGCCCATTGCCAACTAGTGTTGGCCAAAAGAAGTACGCATTCGTAGCAGTAGACTACTTCACCAAATGGCCTGAAGCTGAAGGTGTTGCTAGAATAACAGAAAAGGCAGCTTGGGATTTTGTGTGGAAAAATATCATTTGCTGATTTGGGGTGCCAAAGGTCATCGTTACTGACTACGGCAAGCAATTCAACAGTGCATACTTTTGAGACAAATGTGTTGAGATTGGGATCGACCTCAGATTCTCATCTATTGCTCACCCTCAAAGTAATGGCCAAGTTGAAAGGACTGACCAAATCATTTTGCAGGGCTTGAAAACCAAGCTGGAGGAAGGAGAGGGCCAGTAGGCATCGATTCTTCCTGAGGTGCTGTGGGCTCAGCGGACCACCATCAGCTAGGCAACGGGAGAATCGCCCTTCGAGTTGACCTTCGGTACTCAAGCGGTGCTGCCGGTGGAGATCGAGTCTCCGACTAGTAGAACCCTCCACCATGATCCAAAAATAAACGGAGCACTGATCCTTGAAGAGCTCAACCTAGCCGAAGAGCTCCGAGCTAAAGCTCAAATCAGGTTGCTAGCTAGCAAAGTTTCCATGCAAAGAGCCTTCGCCAAGCAGGTAAAGCCTAAGCCTATTAAGGTTGGCGACCTCGTCCTCAGAAAGGCTGTCTTTTTGCCGCACTCGAGCAACAAAGTCTCCCCGACCTGGGAGGGACCGTACGAAGTCGAGAAAGAAGTCTGACCTGGGACCTTCTACCTCCGCGACAAGCACGGAAAACCATTGAAGAATGCATGGCACGCAGAGCACCTGAAGAGATATTTTGTGTAACGGCCCCGAGCCGAAAATTCTTGTAATGGCGCCGAGCCGGAAACTCTTGTTACGGTCCTGAGTCGGAAACTCTTGTAACGGCCCCGAGCCGAAATCTTTGCTAAGGTCCCGAGCCAAAGCATTGCTTGTAATCGGCTCCCGAGCCCAAGTATTTCATGTACAATCTCAATACAAACATATTTTGTAAACCAGTACAATGCCCGACCCCGGTCTAAGGCCTCACCTACTGAGCTACTCCCGACTCGGATTAACGCGGTGGCCACGCTTAATTACGAGCTAATGATCAAGTAAACCAGCTTGGACTAGGTTCCAGCTCGGGTATAGTCAATAATAATTTGATTAGATTTGCCAGTTCGGATTAAGGTCCAACTCGGTCCAATCTGGCTTCAGGTCGGGACGTTAGTTTGGGTCTAAACTCGAACTCAGCGTTTGTCAACATTAGTTTGACCAATTTTAAATCGAACTGACGAGTCCAGGTCGACGACAATTATATAGTTGCCCAGTTAACCAGCTCGGATTAGGATGATAATTCATTAACCGCGTCTAGCTCGGTTCTTTATATTTAAATTAAGTTTGAAAGACCCATTATATTGGTCCGACCCCACTTACTTAAGAAATTTGCGAATAGAAAAGTACATTCGTACAAACTCAAATAAAATGCAAAACAATCATTTCAGTAACTTGAAAATGCAAAGTTACAAGGAGCCCAACCTGGGCAAAAATTACAAAAGCCCAACCTGGGCGATTACAAAGTTTACTTAGAAGTGGCGGTGGAGGTAGTGGCGTCGGCTTCATCCCCGACCTGGTCCATGCACTTTTGGACAAATTCCATCACCTCATTGGCTTGGGATGTCAGGTCAGTCGGTAGCTCAGGAATCTCCCAGAACTCCTGGGGCGAAGCCTCCAAGATCTCGATGTAATCATTCTTGGTGGCAGGGAAGAAGGTCTTCATTCTCTCTCGAGTTGCGACTTGGCCTCGGAAGTAATATTCCAACTCGGCGTACCGGGCCATCACCCCGCCCTCCGTGGCTAGCCAGTCCACAGCCTTTTGGCTGGACTTAAAGGCTTCCACTGCTTTTTCCCCTCGCGGGCCGACCCGATCCAAGAGGTCCTTAAGCTTCGCCTCGGCTTCGCGCTTGTCCTTCTTGAAGCGCTCGACATCCATGGCCGCAGCCTGGCGCTGGGACTTCTCTGCCTCGAGCTCCTTCTTCAAGCAGACGATCTCCGTTGCATTCACTTTTTGCCTTTGGGAAGCATCCTCCCTTAGGGCCTCCAGCTCAGCTCGGGAGTCGATGAATCATTGCTCAAGCTCGACGCAGTGATCCTGGGCTCAGGCGAGCAAGCTAGGTGCCATAAGAATGTAGGACTTGGCCTGCACAAAAGATGACAAAACAATCAGCCGAGCCAAAAAACTTAGCCACATTAACACAATTAGGTATGCCTTACCGTGACTATGACCGTCCTCAGGTCGAGCGAAAGCTGCTCTGCCGGGACCGAAGCCAGCTTGGGATCGCGGGCGACTTTAACTGCCTCCACAAAATCCCTGTTGAGAGGGCTCACCTCCGCGGCCTTGCCTTTCCCAGAGTACTCGGGCCGAGACCGTTTCCTATTATCAGGGCGGGATACTGAGCGCTCAGGGATCGCCACGCCTGAGCTTGATCTTTTGGTTTGGGGAGACACCGACGTCCCTTGGAAGAGACCTCGGGCCGCTGCCTCTACTCTTGAGGAACCGAGCAGAAACCTCGCCGCTGGCCTCATTTTTTCTCTTCATCTGGGCATACGCGAGCTTCCTCCTATCCGTCATATCTGCAAAAAGCAAGGGAGAGATGTGAGAAACAACCCGGACCAAACTAAATGGAATGACGGTAGACAAGGAGACGGGGAGGTCGGGCATTGATCCTGCGAACTGACCCTCTTTTGAGCCGGACTCTGCATTCTCTTTGGGATCGGGAAGAAGGTGAGGGTGCTCCCTCCTCAGGTCGGGTTCTCTCCCGAACAACTTGGATCTCCAGATCCTGTCCCACCTGAGGACACTGTCGATATCGATCAACATACCCAGCTCGGGTCTCAACACCCTGACCTCGGCCAGTTCTTCTACTGAGAGCTTGGGGTTGTCATTCACAGTCTTTTTCAAGGAAAGATTGCAATCCACTTTGAACCCTGGGTTCACGGCCGGCTCGACCCAATAGTAGTCGTTGTGCCAGCCCTTGTTGGAGGAATGCCACTTGGTGAATATGGCGTTACCGACCCGAGCTACGAAGTGGAACCACCCTGCCTGCTTCGGGTTGGGCTTGCAGACAAAGAACTGCCTGAACCGATGCAGGGTCGGCTCTATCTTCCTCTCAAGGCAGAACACATAAAACGCCACCATCACGGCCCAGCCATTAGGTGACATCTGACCCGAGCTAAGCTCAAAATAATTCAAAATATTGGCGATGAAGTCGGGAAGTGGAAGTCGGACGACATCGAATGCGAGGTCGTAGATGGTGAAATGGTCGGGTAGAGGATAGCAGGCAGGCTCGGTCCGACCTTGCACCTTCAGCTTGTGGTGTTGGTCCACCGACCAGTCCCTTAGCCTAGCGTTAGCCATCTGGACAGTAGAGTGGCACTCGTGCCTATAGCAGGCGAACAACTGCTCTATCATCTTTCCCCGAGCCGACGAGCCGCTGGCTGTAGCTGAGCTCCGAGGTTGGACCGCCCTAACTGGGACCGCTTCAATCGGCTCCAACGCGGAGAATCCAGCTAGGTACTCCTGAGGTATCTCAACTCCCTCCAACTGGTTCAGTGGCTCATCATCCTCCCTATCTCCCAAGTCACCCAGGTCGGCTAAAGGATCCGCCTTGGTTTCTTCTTGCACTCGCCTGACCTCGATCACTTGGCAATCATCATCACTCTCCCTGAGCCCAGATTGCCGAGATGATTCTTGAGATGCATCTTTGATGTCACCACCGTGCCCCCTATCTGAAGTCGACTCCGAGCTCGACGAATTCTCATCCCCTCCATAGAACCTCACCTTCATCGCTTGGGAATCTTCCGACTCCGACCTCCCAATCCTGTTTACAAATTAAAGTATGTGCAGGAATAACTAAAGAAAGTCGGGATGTACCTACTACTCTAGTTGTCGAAGATGACCCGATCTAATTGGCTCCGACCTAATTGGCTCCGAGTTGATAGATTCCGAGCTGAATATCCCGAGAAGATATTTTCTGAGCTAAAAATGTCCGACCACTCTGGTATCCGACCTAAAAGCTCTAAACTTTGTATGCAAATGGCTCCGAGTTGATAGATTCCGAGCTGAATATCCCGAGAAGATATTTTCTGAGCTAAAAATGTCCGACCACTCCGGTATCCGACCTAAAAGCTCTAAACTTTGTATGCAAAGTGTGAAATGAATCTCGGATGCCAAGGCCCTATTTATAGGAAACTCCTGTAACCGCCTTGGGAATCTCAAACGTCGCGTCTCGTCATAACTGCCAAGTGACGTGTCAGCCATCTAAAGGGTATGCGTCGCTAACGTGGCTATCTCCACTCTGCCGGGGTCGGGCACCTCCAGCTCGGGAAAAACTCTCAAATCTAGATCTCACCCTCTCGGTCTCGACTTAAGGGGGGGAGGGATTGACAATGGGGATCCCGAGCTGAAGTAAGATGCCCCCGCCGAGCTGAGGTGGGCTAATCCGAGCCAAGGCGAACATATTCAGCTAAATGCCCAACCTGGATGCTGATCCAACTTCACCCCGACCCTGGAAAACCCCGACCTCAGTGCCAGCTGCCCTGATGGGACATAAAGTCTTGATGGGACATAAAGCTGCACCGCATTAAATGCTGTCAGGTCCGAATTTAGTATAAATAGAACTCATGCCCTTCATTTCAGAGGTAACTCGTCATTAAATGCTCTCAACTACCTTGCCAGCTCGGACATACTAATCATTCGCACGCCCGAGGGGAAAATTCATGTCATCACCCCGCCTTTTCCTTCCTTTTCCTTGTGCAGGTCAGGTAGCCGACCAGAAAAGTTCAACTCGCAGGCCAACTTGAAAAGTCCAGCTCGGCCAGAGTAGCTCCCAACCTCAACATCGAGATTCAGACCTCGACAAATACTGAAACTAAATTTAAGGCAATCACTAGCATTGGAAAAGATTAGCTCTTCGAGCATATTGTTTCATACATGTCAATGGCATATGATCTTATTTGTGTATACTTTAGAATGTCGATGAAAAGTATATAAATGACCAAGAGAAAAGATAAATTTATGAAAATACTATTATATGAAATATTTATAGTTTTACATATCATCTAAGTCAATTGAAATATGACTTAAAATGTCTATTTTATCAAAATAAACATCAAATTTTGTATATTCAATTTGGAATAGAGCTATTAGAGATATGAACGCCTTAAGATCAATGAAATAGATAATTTCTGTCCAACATAGCAGCAGTAATTGTCTCATGTAAAATTTGGGCAGACTTCTAGCTTAGAGACAGAACAATTTCTTCTTGTTTTCTTACGACATGAAACTCCCCTTGAAAAGTCATGCCACACCCGGTACTCTTGACTCCATCCGGAGAAGGCATATACTAGGTTAATTAGGGACAAAATTTATCAAAACTTGCCCCTAAAGATATTAACTTCCTGACTTATTTGAACCTGAAATGTAAACAAATCTTCTACTTACGCTCGGATCGCTCCACCACTACGTTAACCCATTAAAATGGAGCAATTTCTGTCGTTATCCTTTGCAAACAAAATTCTATGTAAGCAAATGACACAACACCATCTTTTACAATCATCTTCCTTCTCCATGGAAAAGACAATAATCTACCACAGATTGATACAAATGGAGGCAGTTATAGTATATTTCAAAGTTTCAAAATCTCAATCAGCGTCCATCTAAAAAACGTCTACTAGGTTGTCCGATTGTCTAGCGTGTGAACCCCACATAAAAATGACAAATGGTTTTTAAAAAAATTCCCTAAATCAGATAGGCCGACCAAAGTAGCATTGAATCATGCATCATCTTCAAAATTAGATTTGTGTACTAAAATCTAGAGAAGTTGAACAACCAAATACATAGGTCCGGCCTTTCCTGGTCGGCAAAGATGAACGTGAAGAAGTTAACCGAATAGAATATGTTTGGCATGGAAAAGGAATACAAGAGTGTGCGCGCGCGTGGGTGTGTGCGTGTATGGAAGAGCTCGCATAATCCCACATACTCTAAAGATATTTTGCAAAATAAAATGACCATAATTGAGGGAGGAGAGAGAGGAGAGCAGACAAATGTAGCATGTACTTCGATATGCTTGCGAACAAAATCACATATTGCTACACTGACAATCATTTTTCAAAAAAAAAAAAAAAAGTACACTGACAATCCTGATGGCTTGTCAAATTCGTCACAGCAGTGAAAAGAACTCGTTGGTACAGCTCGAGTCATAGCAACATGCGGCAAAATTGATCATGAATGATCTGACAAGCTTAATAGTAACTACCATAATATGTTGAAGGGCAACAGCCGCAGCTGGCTGTGCTAGAGTCAACGTTGCTGCTGAAGCTGCGGGTGTGTAACTTTGCTGGGCAAGAGCCTGTTGATAATATGATGAAACAAGATTTAATACGTCAAGATGAACAAATCCATATACCCGATACCACTTGGTGAAGTAAAGCTTGGTTTGGTTTGAGATCACACGCTTACACCCGAAGACACACTCAGAACCAAAGATGGCAAAACAGAACAAGAACACTGTTTCAAAAACACTTTCTATCTCAAAAAGTCGCCTCTAGACTAGACAAGACGCAACCTTGTTTATCGAGGAATGCAACTGCAAAGAAATATGCTCAAAATGACTTAACATACGTACATAGGAAGTTGCAATGACTCGGAAGTCTTTAATCTTTCCCTCTTCTATCACTTGATAGGACCAACAATTTGTTTATATATGAAAGTTCAGGAATATGGCCAAAAACAAGTGAATACACATCAAATATATCTTAACATAGTTGGATATCATGCAATTTATCTATGGATTACCAACACAAAAAAATAAAAATAAAATTCTCCGCAAGCATTTATCCCACAGCAAATATATCCAAACTAGAACGAGACAAATGGATATTCGATAGATCATAAGTTACCTCGGCTGGATAGGTCCGAGGATAAACAGCATAAGCAGCACTCTGAGGCACGGAGGCTGGTACCTAAGGCTGGGTATAGTTGCTTCCATAACTACTGTATGCACCATACGCAGCCTAAAGAAGTTCCAAAATGAAATAATCACATTAGGAAAGTACATAAAGCATCTCTGCATACTTCTGCAAACACGAGTAGTACCACAACTTCAGAAATAAATCAACAAAGTGCAGCCAGGTTACGAACAGCCAAAAGACCAATTCAACATGTACTAGTGGGATTGGATCTCCACTTTTTCTCCCTAACTGATTCATTATGATGTGGCACTGTGTCATACAATAGCAAAGTTAATGACCAAATTTACCATATTTGACCTTATACATAAAGAGAAGCAGCTTAGAAACATGAGACATGTCAAGAGGTCTTCAGAGGTGCCGGGTTTTACCACGTCATAAACTATAATACTTCTGCCTAGCGCTAAACAAGGTCATGAGTTGAAGAATACTCGGAACAAAGAAAAATAATCCTTCTTCAGACCCTTACCTCGGGAAGCTGCTCAAAGGCTTTCTTTTTATAATACAGTTCATGTCTATACCCATGCCTGGGCATAATAGGTGAAGTATAGAATCGGATAACTGATAGACAACCAGAACACAATCCAAAAACAAATCGTCTCAACAAATGAACTGTAACTTGAAGATCATGTACCCGTTGGGCATAGCCAGGATTTCACCGTTGTCCTTGAGCTTGCGCAACTTGTGGCCTAAGCTTGAGGCTGAACACCATAACCTGCTGTCCACTGGTTTGGTGCATTAGGATAACCACCTATCACAGATGAAGCGGATGAAGGAATAACAGACTTTGCTAGCTTAGTTTTGTCTGACATCAAATCATCCTCAGCTTGGTGTTTCTTCGACTTTGGTGAGCTCCACTGGCATAAGAAGAGCTTAGCATGCCGATCATCAGCCTTCTTTATAGGTGTGCGTCTCCAAAAAGATCCAAAAACTGCAAAAATATGCCACCATAAACATTTCAATAAAACAAACAAACAATATACTCAAATAGAGAAATATAATAATATAAATTCCAAAATGCCCCCATAGAGTTTTCAGACGAGGACACGTGTATATCTGTATCTGTGGCTTCCCTTCCTAAATGCCTGATTAGGAAACCTAGGTCAAAACAAGTCCGACCAAGCATCAGAAGAAAAAAGATGAAATGGGTAGATTTATTTTAATTTAAACTTAGCTCCACCAATGAATCCAAATAGTGAACTTTCTTTGGGAGTGACTGAATTGATTCTAAATGGATTAGAGCCTGCAGAATATACACCAAGCTGACAACCTTACCCAAAGCCCAACGTAAATGGAAAAAGCCTACTAGATTATTGAACGATATAGACATAGAGAGTCATTGCATAAGAATAGGTTGATTCTATTAGCAAAACTAAGCCCCTTCCTTATTTATAGGGCAATAATACAAGTACAAGAACTCCTCTCTTCCAATGTGGGAGAGAGGGGAAAGCTAAGCAATACAAAACAACACACACATAATACTTTCAACATAGATCATACAAGAGAGTGTGTGTGTGTGTATGTGTGTGTGTGTGAGAGAGAGAGAGAGAGAGAGAGAGGCAGAAAGTACCTCCAGAAGTGGTTTTGACAATGGTACATTCTCAACTGCCTGATCAAGAATTTCCCTCGCTTTTTCCACTTTGCCAAAAACCTTCAAATAGAATGGCAGATGAAAAATGAGACATAAATGTAATTAACTACAGTACATCATGTGAATAACGAAGACATAACCATTAAACAAAAAAGTATGTCGCAGTTTTGGTACTTCCTGGTTTTCTTCAAAGAGGGATTTAGCTTGCTGAGTGTTGACTTTACACAACAACAATAACTATGTTCTGACCTCAAAACATAACATGCACACATCCATAATTAGAAAACCGGGAAAAAAAATGGAAACCCAATTGAAACAATCGACATGGATAGGAAAAATAAAAGCACCCCACACATAAAACAAAATACCTGACATCCAAACAACACAAGTGACCAATATAACTTGACAAAGAAAACATAATTCATCAAATGAAATCATAGGACAGTTGAATCCCTCAGGACATTGAAACTATAGTAGAGCACACAGGTCAGTCAAGCCTCACCGTGTGTAGTTGAGAAAACCAAAGTTCTACAGATAATCTTTATTTTGATTGATTTTTTTTTTTTTTAAAGATGGTGTACTAAAAGCCACGTGCATAAAAGGTAAATATTTTTGATTGATCCTAAACAGGTACATTATCTCAACTCATTAACTAGGCACGGTATATTTGGACAAGGAAAAATGGCTTAACAAGAAATCAAATTATTTGTGTCCATTATCTCAACTAATAGAAGGGTCCAGCTCGATAATAAGAATAGACCATCCAAGAACTTAATAATAGAAATTCAATTGAGTCGAAGACTAAATGGGAACTAAGGAAGCTGAGTTTAACACAATAAACAGAATGGAAGCGAGACTAAATTACGAAGCTAAATTATATGGGATATAAGAATGTAATCGTAACTAAAATGACTAAACACAAGCTTATTCACATGGATATAGAAATGCAATAAAGGGTGAAGTAAGTTTTATGGATAAAGGATATAACCAAAAGTTAACATAAGGAATCGATCACATGGTACGGAGACGCGAACAGAGTGGCCAAATGGATATCAATCTTTAGAAAATAAGCAAACAGGGTAACTGAAACGAAGCACAAGGCTAAACAAATATAGACTCACTTCTGAGTAGTCTAATGAGGTAGCTATACTCAAGAGTTCACTTAAGACAGGAGTCAACTCACGTTATTTACACATTAAAAAAGGGGAGGGGAATACTAAAAGAGGTTTCATGTTCACTAAAAAGAGGTCTCTTGTTCACTGACGGCAGAGCACACGAAAGGAAGTTAAGAAATTCTTTAAACATAGGAAACTCAACTCAACTAAACTCAAAGAATCCAGACTCTCAAAACATGCTAAAGGTAGACAGAGAAGAGAGACAATCATACAATTTGAAGACACTAATAAGAATACCTATATCAGTCTGAGGGTATAAGGCCTATATAAAACACAAGATAAACTTTAACCCACGGTGCTAATCGTTGAGAAGATCTATGAGCATAGACTACAAAATGAGAATTTACACAATGCTTAGGGCCAACAGAGAAGACTTAATAAGAAAGGACCTCAAAAAAGAAGTTGGCAAGGAGTTAGACAATGGAATATCAGAAAAATTGACACATAGGGAGAACACTAAAATAAGCATTGAGAGAAGTCACTTGAATTCAAAGTCTTAAAGCGGAAGATACAAACCAATTATGGAGATCACTGAAAAATTGGAAGGCGAGAATAAAATTCGTTCATCATTAATAAGATGTAACAACAATAAACTTGACAGATAGAATTTCAATAACTTTTCAACATAGGAAGATTGAAAGCTTGGAACTTTTTAAAGAAAACAACAACATTGAATTTAATATCTAACTATATTTCAAATCAATTCAAAACAGCTGTGAACAGTAATCATGTGAATTTAACAGGAGTTGGAGACGAACTACATTATCAGTCCCCAAAAAGTTATGCTAAGTAATAATTTCCCAAAGAAATTCATGATATACATACAAGAGCTATTATCAACAAAAATGAAATATAGGAACAAAAGAAAATTCAGCTTGTACCAAAGCAAAAGGGATGTTAGGTTTCTGTTACAAAATCTGGGGAGACCATGAAACGATGCGGCAATCAGACTTCACGATACACACACGATCAGAAGTGACGCGTTAAAGAATATCGAATTCAAAATCCAAAAATAATTCATCAGATTTTTTCGAAAGAGAAAAAGAAGAATTAAACAAAAGAGGACATGGAAAAAATTATTCCTCACTTTACCTCGTCAAAGCTCCAAAAGAAATTTCATACGCATCAAGACCCTAGGCCACTTTCACAACCACACCACACAAACCGTTATAAAAACTATCCATTCATCATGTTATTACTTGGCCATGGAATCATTAAAAAACAAAAAACAAAATAAAAAAAATTGATGTTAAACTCCAAAAATTGCACATTCACCCATGATCTTCCTTGAAAATGGAAGAAAAATCCAAAACCAAAGGGCTTTCTCTCTTTCTTTCTCTTTCTTCTCAACACAAATCAGCCAAGCAAAACAAAAGCTCAAGATATTTATGTATATTTTGTTAGAATTAGAAAATAACCCCAACAATTTGGTAATCTCTATTTTGACACATTTTTTCTCCCACATCGGAGGTTTACTACAGCAATCAGCTTGATAAATAATCAGGTTAAAAGGAGGCGGCCGCCGGGCTCGTTGATGTGGGTTTGTAACCCAAATGGGGGCAATACATTGATTGAATGTTGGGTTGTAAATTTCTTATTGCGTTGTAAACAATTTAATACAAAAATCGGGAAGGGGTTTTGCGAGTGTGTCACGTTGAATTCAATTCACCATAAAATTTGTAATCGTAATTTTACGTTGAATTTAATATAGTGTAATTTTAATTGAATTTTTCTTCATATACAGAAAAAAAAATAGAAATCAACATGTATAAGCTAAATAATCGGGGAGTTATTGTTGTGTAAATCAATAAATGCATAGAAGACTTTGATTAAATACATAATTGTTGACACTAAGGAGGTAATTTAATGGTGGAATGGTTGAAATGTAAGTATAAAATTTGTTCATGTATCGAATTTGATTAAGAGATATATATATATTGCGTTGAAACTATCTGCGAAATAGTTTAATAATGATGAAGGGCTCAGGGCGTGACAAATCTAGTCCATATTCAAGAAAGTGAGCTACACAATTTTAATTCAAGGGCTTATAACTTATTTAAGAAATTACCCCATGGCTATAGATAGAATCTAAAATCAAATCAAATCACATTTAATTACGTACCGTAAATTCTTTAAACTTTCATTCTACAATAGTTGGTAATCGGGTTTTACCGCTAGATTCTCACGTTAGCCAAAAGAAAAAAAGAAAATTGTTTGAATTATTACCTAAAATAATGTAAAAATGAAATTAATGCTCTCAATCAGCAATTCAGAATTCAGTGCCATTAGCAATTAGCCCTAGTGGTTAACACTTATTTATGGGCTCGTAGCATGTTAAATATCATTGCTGCAGGCCCAATCGCAAACTTCCTAGCACTAGAGGAACTAATCAAGGGCCGGTGGGGGGGGTGCCCAAAAAAAAAATTAAATGTTTTTTATTTTTTTCAAGAAAAAAATTAAAATAATCAATCTATTTTTAGTTAAAAAATTAGCCATCCTCACTGAAATTGTATTATATCTCCTATTGAGAAAATATTCTAAATTCGACTATGCTTTCTAAGTCCTTCATGTATATATATAGTTTTCGGGTCACTAGTCCATCATACATTAACGATGTGGTTTGTTATTAGTAATTTGAACTAACAATTTTGGATCAAACACAGAGATCCCAACAATCATTCTCGGGTCGGGGAGAACAAACTTAGCCAGGTTTTAGAAGTCCACAAAACTTGAAAGAATAGAACTTTTGATCCAAGAAGCCCATATGGACAACCCATTTAATCCATACAAAGAGGCAACTCTTATTCTTTTTCATTTTTTTTTTGTCAAGAAGGTAGTTCATATAATCAATCATATGTAAAAGACAAAAATGTACAAAGAATGGGCCCAAAAACAAAAGCCCATAGAAACATGAACAGAAAAATGGGCCAAGAAAAGCCAGACAGAGCAACCCAAAAGGAAACACAGACTCTAGACCAAAATAAAATAAGTCGAATAGCAAATCAAACAAACTGGATAGGCCCAATCGAGTGCATATTTTACTTATTAAAACAACAAAAATACACGAGTACACCAAAACTTCGACTTCAACTTTTCCATCTCATGATTTTGGTTAAGCAAACTTCAGCTATATGTACACACGCACACATAAATTAATTTAAAATATAATAAAAGAATGAATTGTTTATTTTTTCTTTTAAACTAATTAAAGAAAGAACATTATCTTCATTTCGATTATAATTTTAATAACATGGACATTGTCTTCAAAGAACATTTTCTTCAATGAGAAAAAGTACATAGTAACTAAGTTTTCTGAAAATTAATACATTCAAGTTACTTTGATAATTATAGTTTTAGTAGCTAGAAAACAAGAAAAATGAATAGAAAAAGTCATTCTAGTACTTTTACAAATATAGTTTATTCCTAAAAATATTTCAAAAATCTATTTGAAACGAATGGTTAAATAAATTCATTGAAATACTTAAATGTGAAAAAACAAGTCAGAGGATTTGAAGTCCATATATGTTATGAAAAAGAAGAAAAATTATGATTTTTTTTCCTTGTCTTCTCATTTGCTTGAAAGTAAACTATTTGAAGAAAATGTTGCCGAAATTTATTGATTTCTAATTAAATACAAATATCTTTTTACAAGAAAACTTTTTCAGAATAGTGTGCTTTAACCAATAAGGTATCGTGAAAATTAAGGTGTAAAATACCAAAGCTAAGAAAATATGAACTTAACTATTAAGCATTAGAAAAGTAAAGGTAAAATACCAAAGCTAAGAAAACTTTTTTTTTTCCATTTTTAAAATTTTTAATGATATTTTTGTAATTATTCTAACATAATTAAAACTTTTTGTCGCCATGTGTTGCCAATTGGCGAAGACACGGCGACAAAATACTATTTTTTCGTTTTTAAATTTTTTAATTTGTTTATGTAATCAAAAATTATTTTAAAAAAAAAAACAATTAAAGCATATGTTGTCATGTCGCAACTAACTGGCGACACCATGGCGATAAAACAATTTTTAAAATTTTTTTTTAATAATAACTAAATAGGAAAGAAATACGAAACTAAAGAATATATATGTGCTCTGTGATCTTTTATTTTTTCTTGGAGAAATAATTTAGTCTAAAAAGAACGTATATTTGTGTGTAGAAAGTAGCGCAAGAGATCAAATGATGTTAGTATCTTAATTGCCAGTAACATAAAGGTGCAGACTCAAATTTGTTACTATCAATCGGCACTGAGATGTGCGACAAATAAATCAGAGACTATGAAGAATTATGAATAACTTTATCAAGATATCCAAATTTCGTACTTGAGATGGATCCTTATCGATTTTGACATAACACTTTCCAACTTAGATTGCACTGATACTTTATGACATTCCTAAACTCACCAATTCTCTTGATTTTATATGACATTATTAGCAATATTATGATTTATGTGCCATTCAAGAGCTGCAGCTCATTATACTCATGCACGAAACTGTTCTCATCATAACAAGGTTCAATGAGTTGTTAAGTTCAACCCAATTAGTGAGGCACAACATTAGTATTGAATATCTTACAAAACTATATTTGATTAAACATTTTGGTGGGGCTACCTCTTTCATTCTTTTCATAAGTTCAATTTTCGAGATGAGAAGAGGAAGAAGGTGAGAAAGAAACTCACTTCTTGCAGTCATAGCTGTGCTTGGTCTACAGAACATGTCATCAAGCGTTTTTCCCACATCGATTATTCATCACATCTATTTCCTCTTTATATTAACTTGCCCAAGTCCTACGATCTTAGAAGTATGAGGTGGGGAATGGCTGGCGCCTTGCTGGTTTATTTCCCACCTCAAACTTCATTGAATCATAGCTTTTTTGTTTTTTGTTTCTTTTTCCTTTGGATATGGTAATAATCCTTTATCCCAATTGAATCATAAGAAAGCCAATATTATTAGTTCAAAAGTTTTTTGTTTTTGTTTCTTTTTCCTTTGGATATGGTAATAATCCTTTATCCCAATTGAATCATAAGAAAGCCAATATTATTAGTTCAAAAGAAGAAAAACCAGTATGGGTTTTGGAATGTGAATTTTTTGTCTGACTTACCTAGTGGGTCGAGTCATTGAATTTTCTGCGTTTTGGTTCTCACTTAGAAATTAAGATGTACGTTACGAAATTGATGTACCCCCATATCTGTTTGAGGTGGTAGTCATCCGTTCTATTCAATGGGGCTGGTTAATATAAGGATATTTTTAATGCTATCAAAAAAAAAAGTGAAATTTTATTAATTATGTTAAAATTTTGGAAGGGTAATGAGTGCCTATAAGAACTTTAATTGTTATGTTCCAAATGGAAGTGAAACGAGAAGATTGAATTATAATTGTTATTTTAGTATTCGATTCGATGCACTGGACAGATAGAGAGGCCTTATGGAAACAAGTCTACTCCCACCTCGGAGTACTAAAGCCATTCACTTCATAAATAGTCAGGTAAACCAGACTCGATTTATCCGTGGACAAGAAGATTCTGGTATGCCTCGATCCTCCAATGTGCTATCAACCCAAACCTTATCACTAGATTTGGAGACTGGCTCCTATCCATGACTAACCGATGTGCAATTGCGGGCTATGGTAAGAATGAAGCTTTTGATCTTATCGCCTTTTGCTGTTGGCAGGTATGGAAGGAAAGAAGCTCAGCCTGCATGGAGAACAGACCTATTGACCTGGAGCGGGCCATCACCAAATCACGGTTCAGCATTATGGAAGCCGACAAATCTCATGATCAACCCAGAAGCATGAGTACTAGCCAGATTCAAGGTGGAATCGTCACCCCTATCGTCTGGACTCCACCACCAACGAACTTTTTCAAGATCAATGTTGATGCATCATTCCTCCAAAAGTCTAGCAAAGCAAGCTATGCATTCACCTGCCAGGACTGGCATGGCAATTTAACCTACGGAGAAGTTATCTCCCTGAGGTGTGAGTCCGCGTTCGAAGCAGAAGCTGTTGTCTGTCTCTTCGCCTCACAATCTCCCCTTCCTATCATCACTATTGAAAGTGATGCTGAAGCAGTTCTCAAAGCAATCGATTCTCCGAAGCTTGCTCCTTGGAGGGCGAGACCAGTATTAGAGGAAATCCGAAAGATTGTTGTTGATAGCCCAGCCATCAGGTTATCGTGCATTTGAAGATCTGCTAACTAGGTGACCGATTGGGTCGCAAAATATTTTTTTAGAGATAACTTGTCTTTGGATTGGATTGCAAATGTTTCCCTCCAACTTTCCAACTTGTTGTACTCAGACATTCACCCAACCGATGTGGGGTGAAACCTTTGTATTTCTTTTTGCAATATATTCATTGTTTCCGACCAAAAAAAAAAAACCAGACTCGATTGCTGAGCACAGTTATGCTAGCGTGTAATGGGGGCATTAAAGTAATGGAATGCTAGAATATGAAGTATATTGAAAAAGGTGAGTAAGTAATTTTACCATTTGACCCTTCATCTTTTTGATACTGGTAATGATATGAAAGACTATATACTATATGAAATAAAAACTCCTAGAAATCACCAATTGTCCCAATTGAACATTTATTTTTTTTGGGTACTTTTTACTTCATTTCATTTGGTTTTATTCGCCATACTCGTATGATATAGAAGACTATATACTATATGGAATAAAAACTTATACATTCCATTAATTTTTTCTGCATTTAACTCAGACGAAGAATTCTTATGGAAAAACCTATGACTAATTTTAAATATGTCTGCAGTACAAAGTTTGTAATCTTACGTTGAATTCAATGTAGTGTAGCTTTAGTTGAGTTTTCTTCGTCATAAAAAAATCACAAGAAAAAAAGAAATATTAGATGTCAACACGTATAAGCTGAGTAATCGTGGAGCTATTGTTGTGCAAATGCCAAAAAGACATTAATTATTGACCCCAAAGAGGTAGTTTAATGGTGTAATGCTTGAAGCGGAGACTTGTTCATGTATCGAATTTGAATAAGACTTGGAGTCAAATTTCTCGAACCAATTTAAATATACCTTGTGTACATTACCAATGTCCCGATCGAACCATAATTTTCTAGTACTTTTACTTCATTCCATTTGATTTTATTCACCATACTCCTGTAATATAAAACACTATATACTATATGGAATAAAAAATTCTAGATATCACTAATTTAATTTTCTGCATTTAACTCAGACGAATAATTCTTATGGAAAAGCCTTTGACTAATTTTAAATATGTGTCAGACACATTGCTGCCCCCATGAAGTTTGTAATCTTATTTTAAATTCAATGTAGTGTAGTTTTAGTTGAGTTTCTTCATCATTAAAAAAAAAAAAAAAAAGATTAGAGGTCAACACTTATAAGTTGAGTAATCATGAAGCTATTATTGTGTAAATGCCGAGAAGACTTTCACTAGTTACATGGTTATTGACCTCAATGAGGTAGTATAATGGTGGAATGGTTGAAGTATCGGTGGGAGACTTGTTCATGTATCGAGTTTGAATAAAACTTAGAATCAATTTTTTCGAACCGGTCCAAATATACATTTTGTTTGATTAATTCGAACAAAGAGATGCATATAGACGGTGTTGCCAATTCAACCATTAAAAACTTTTTTCACTCACCTGCACATTCACCCATGATCTTTCTTGAAAATGGAAGAAAAATCCAAAACCAAAGGCTTTCTCTTTTTTCGATTCTTCTCAACACAAAATGAAAATTAGCCAAGCAAAACAAAAGCTCAAGATATTTATGTATATTTTGTTAGAATTAGAAAATAACCCCAACAGTTTGGTAATCTCTATTTTGACCACACTTCCACTCCCACATCGAAGGTTTACTAAAATAATCCACTTCATAAATAATCAGGTGAACAGCAAGTACCCGTCGTGCCCATTGATGAGGCCTTATAACCCAAACGGGGGGCATTAAAATAACAGGCTTTTGGGATGTTATTTTTTGTTGTTGTTATATTTGAGTAATGAACATTATAATGTCAAAAAAAGAGGAAACGATTACACAATCTATCTGTGCTCCCAATAGAATTGTTATTTTTAAATACTTTTACTTTATTTCATTTGATTTTATCTACCATACTCGCCATGATATAAGGGCAACTTCTACTTTATTTCAATTGGTTTTATTCGTCATACTCGTCATGATATTATCCACCATACTTGTAATTATATAAAGGCAACTCCTACTTTATTTCTTTTGGTTTTATCTGTTATACTCGTCATGATATAAGGGCAATTCCAACAGACTCTCTATTTTTTTTCTATTTTTTTTCATTTGGTTTTATCTGCCATACTCGTCATGATATAAGGGCAACTCCAATAGACTTTCTATTTTTTCTTTATAATAGAGAGTGAAATTGGTGACTCTTTACTTTTATAAACTCTTTATTTTAATTTTACTCTAACAATAATCTCTATTTCTGTCTCTCTATTCAATTTCACCAATTTCATAGTCTCTATAATGAATTCATCTACAAGTAAAAATAAAATACAAATAAATTAAATTCTACATATTATAATATTGAATTCCAACTTTTAAAGCAGAAAATAATTTATAATTTAAATTAAGAAAAAACACCCAAAATAAAACGTCTTCAAACACTCCCGCACGTTTCCTTCTTTTACCTTCAGCTTCCTTTTGTTATATGTCAATCATTATTTACAATTTTGAGGTGAGTTGTTCTTTGTCTTAGGCTTCTTTTTCTTCCATTTTTTATTTTCTTCTCATTTCTTTTCTTGACATCAAATTTCTGTTTTTAGAAGTGGTTTAATCCATAAATCTTTATTTACAAAACTCTATTTTTTTTTTTTGGGTTAAAACATATGCTTTGGATGAAGTTTTTGACTTTTGGTGAAGTTGAGAGTGAAATGGCGAGCAGGAAAATTTCTCCAAACCTAGCGATGCATTGCAGTTGGATGACGAGCCAACAAAAGTTGGCGAGACGAGTGGCGAGTTTGTTGGAGCAAAAAAATGAATTTTGTATCGAGCTAAGAGGAAGAATAGCAAGCCTGTTGAACTTGCTCTAAGAGACTATATAATATTATATGGGATAAAAACTTCTAGATGTCACTATTTTTTTTGCATTTGGCTCAGGCAAAGAATTCTTATGGAAAACCCTTTTGACGTATTGTATAAAAGACTATAATACCATATGAAATAAAAACTATAGATGTCACTAATTTTTTTGCATTAAACTCAGACAAAGAATTCTAATGGTAAAACCTTTGACTAATTTTAAATATGTGTCAGGCATATTGTTACACTACAAAGTTTGCAATCTTACATTGAATTCAATGTAGTGGCCTTTGACTAATTTTAAATGCGCAAAGCACATTGCTGCACCATGAAGTTCTACTCAGACGAAGAATTCTTATGGAAAAGTCTTTGACTAATTTTAAATGTGTCAGACATATTGTTGCATCACAAAATTTGCAGTCTTACGTTGAATTCAATGTAGTGGCCTTTGACTAATTTTAAATGTGCCAAGCATATTGCTGCACCATAAGCCAAGCATATTGCTGCACCATAAAGTTTGTAATCTTACGTTGAATTTAATGTAGTGTAGTTTTGATTGAGTTTTTGGTCATAAAAAGAAAAAAAAAAGAAAAAAATTAGAGGTCAACATGTATAAGTTGAGTAATCGTGGAGCTATTGTTTTGTAAATGCCGAGAAGACTTTGACTAGATACATAATTATTGGCCCTAAGGAGATAGTCTAATGGTGAAATCGTTGAAATATAGGTATAAGACCTATTCATGTATCAAGTTTGAATAAGAGATGTATATAAATTGCGTTGAGACTATCTACGAAATAGTTTAATAATGATCAAGGGTTCAGGGCGTGACAAATCTAGTCCATATTCTTGAGAGTGAGCTACACAATTTTAATCCAAGGGCTCGTAACTTATTTGAGAAATTACCCCCTGGTTGTAGATAGAATCTAAAATCAAATCAAACCACATTTAATTACGTACGGTAAATTCTTTGAACCTCCATTCTACGATAGCAATCTTTTAATTTCAACTACCACGCAGAGCTGAGACGTATATTTATATCACCAACATCCTATATATATATATATATATATATATATATATATATATATATATATATATATATATATATATAAAGACCTTTATAAGTTTGGCTCGTGATTTCCTTGAGACAAATTCGCCTTCTCCTATTCATGTGCTCCTAGCATAAACCTGGGTAGATAATTGAATTCCAAATGAATAGCCCATTGGGTCTTATACTCTTTCTGCTACACTCTGCGGCATGTGTATCGGGAAGCTAATATGTGCGCCGACTGGCTAGTAAATTTTGCCCTAATCCATCCCATTAGGGGTTTTGTGCTCGATGACCCGCCTGATAATATCCTTGGCCTCTTGGATAGAGACAGTAGGGGGGTTACTGATGGGAATCATGCATAGTATTTAAAATTTTATAATCAGAATAAACGCAGCAGAAATAAATAATATTCATGCATCCGTTCATGGGTAATTACGTAGATTAAAACATGCATAAATAATCAACTATTAATTACGCATTAAAGATTTCATGATTACCTTTCCAGTGACGAATATGTTGCAGAATCTGAACAATCCAAAACTCCCCAATTGTGAAGCCTCCGAAAGTATCCACACAGAATCTACACCCTTAATTGGATTTCACCCCCACTAGGTTTTCTAGAGAAATCCTATATATTATTCTGACTATGATTTTGTGCTAGCTAAACCTGTGTCAGAATATGACATTATATAGGAAACATACATGACCTAGGGCCACATATGGGCCAGTCTTAAACAGACCAGTCTTGAACTCATAATAACCAGATCAATATCAAGTTACTACGAGCCCAGTTAAACTAATATTAAGACGATCCTAAAATTAATTTAATCTTTTCTCTAATCTAATTAACCTGCAAATTTCATTTGTGTGTGACCTCTCGGGTTCATAATTAATTAACAGTGAAATAATATTAATCCAATTAATATTTAATTAGAACTCTTCTAATTTATTTCTCGCAAGTCGTGAATGACACCTAACAGTATATCACGACTACCCAACTAATAATGAAGTGAAATTCTATGAACCCTTTAGTAACAATTATGCAATCAATTCATTCTGTCTAAATTATCCCGATTGAGTCAGAGTCATGGATAGGGTCGTCAAACTCTATTACTCAATCATATGTCTAAATCTATTTAATCAGTAACTTATGAATAATACGTGGAACAACTTCCACTATTCTACCTTGGCCAAGGATTTCTAGTTAGTCGATTAATAGATCGTATAGGATCCCTAATTGACAGATTCCGTATCTACACACACCTATCTCCATGCCGGAATAGATCATAACCACTGAGTACATCATCAAATCCTTGATAAGGACTAACTTTATTGCACCAGCAAATTACGTTATCCCTAACATAAGATAACCGTGGTGTCTCAGGTCTAAGGACTAATTGCATCATTACACTATACAACGAATTATTGACCATTCTATGTAATTCGTTGTATTAGCGGTCATGTCTGTGACGCCCGAGATTTTAGCCGTATATTTATTTACTGTTGCATCTATTGTTTGCTCATTTCCTTCTGTGCTTTATTAACTGGCTTCTTTAGCTACTATTCATCCCGTTTTCAAACTATATTCTATTAGTGAATTAGTATTTTTATTAAATCACATTAATTGTTAGAGGAGTGGGAAAAATGTGCAATTGAGCTAGAGGCGATAGGAGAGCTCGTTTAGAAAATGTTTTTAGTAGTTAAGTGAATAGTGTTACATAACAAACTTAGAGATTTAAATAACTAACATTACTTTTCATCTTAGGCTCGTTTTTAAGTTAATAACGCGCATTCTAGTGACCTTTTAAATACCCAAACTTGACCCCACCTCAACTTAATCTTATATAAATCACATAAGCTCATTAAAACACACAAAAAAAAAAGAACAATGTGCAGGAATTACTGTAGCAGGCCGAAAATACCAAAGGAGAAGGAAAAGAGGAGATTTTGCTTCAACAACCTTGCATCTTGAGCTTCTAGATTGATCTTGGGAGGGTTTTGAGCAACCTAGGGACTTCTACAAGTTTCATCATCTTCAAAAATTGTGAGGGAGTCTCATTTTCTTGATTTTAAAGTTTATGTGCATATGTTTAATTTTCTTGATTTGTCAACTATAGCTATATAACTTGTTATGAATGCTTCCTATGAGTTATTTAATGTCTCTAGAGCTAACTTTTGAGGTTTGATAACATAGTTAATGGTTGAATGTTGAGATTGATCAAAGAGGTGATAAATAGTGCCTAGAATTAGGGTTTTGAAAAAAATTTACTAATTGGCTTGAATTGATGCCTCAATTAGGTACTTTAGACCCTAGGGAAGGTAATTGAAAAGCCACGTTAGGTTGAAACACTCGAATTTGAACTTAATTGCAAAATAAGCTTACTTTAAAAAGGGGGTTTTATACGTTAAGCAATCCGGGTAAATTTGGGCATCGATTTGGGTATCCTTGAGCTAAGGAAGCACCTTTGGTGCTTTCGTTTCGCGAAATTGGGGTTCGGTTAGTATGGCTATAGTTCAAACCCGTTCGGGGCCTTCCCGAACTTTTGCTTCAAAAATGAGTTTTAGTGACTTTAAAGGGTACCTTTGAGCTTAATTAGGAATATAGAAAGACTAGGGTATGATTGGGAATCTCGAACTATGCTTAGGAGAAAGAAAGCTTGGTTAAAGAAAGGGGAAATGTAGTGTTTAGCCATTTTTGTTGCATTTGAAACTTGTTGTGTGTTAGTAATGCCTTGCATTGAATATTTAGGATGTATTTAAGTTATTTGAGTAGATTATTGGAATTAATTGTGTTGATTGCTACTTTTGGTATCTTAAAGTTAATATCGTGCTTATTTGAACTTTTATCGTGCATATATGTGAGGGCGGCCTACTTTGTCATCCCTCTTACGTGTTATGTGATATATTGATTGTTTGTGACTTGTATTGGGTTGCGCAACCTAAATCGGACATGGTAGCGTCGAGAAACACGGGCGGCGTCGGGCTTGCCGTGCTCCCTCGACTACCATGGTGCCTATTCCCTTTCTCGCTGAGGCATACTCCACTACCCCAGAGGCGTGGTTCACCTGCTGGGCATGGACCTACCTCGGGAGAAAGGGTCGTATGATCGGGATACATCCGGAGTATCCCAATTGTTGGCGTTTGGGGTTTGCCGGCATGTTCGTGATGCTCGTGGTTCGTGGCTCGTGAATGAAGACTTGGAAGTGGAACCGTATCCTTTTTAAAGTGATTAATTGCTTGGCTTATTGTCTTGTTGGTTTATGTGGATTATATATGTTTTCTTGTGTTTGCATATCATATTGCACGTTGGCATGTTGCATCACCTCCCTCGCTGGGCAACTTAGTTGCTCATTCCTCATTTAATATGTTTCAGGTGAAGCTGAGGTGAATCCTCAGCTGATAGAAGAAGAGGAAGAAGTGTTAGTTAAGCAATTTCGGTGACTTCTTGTGTGATAAGGTTGTCTAAAATGAGAAGCTTGCGTGGAGTTGTTGTTGATTGCCTTTTTGTGACCTTGGGGTCTTGAGTATAAATGGTGAATGTAATAATTTGTAATCTTGTATGTTGGATATAAAGTGGAATGACATGTAATAATCCATAGTAAACTTATTCTTTTGCATGCTTGTGTGATTAACAAACTTGGAAGTAGAACTTGGCTATTGTTGTATCTAACTACCTATAGTTAAAATTAGAAATGCTTTGCTTGCTTGTGTGTTATATGTAATTGTTGTTCCAAGGCTCGGATGGCCTTGTGATCGCGGGTGGCCCATAAAAATCTTGGAGGATTGGTTGTAAGAGTTGCTGTTTGTGGATCTAGCATCATAGGTGTCTTTTGCAGGTACCAGTTTAGTCCTATAAATATGGGAGACTCCATCCGTTTTTCCCTAAAATTTTGTGCCCGGGGTTTGGAATTGGGTGAGAATAGCATGATAAATAGGAGTTCCGGTCTCGTGAGGGATCGGGACGTTAAAATGTCTAGTCACTTGTTCTCAACAAGTACTTATACATCTACTTTTACGACATGAGACTAATCGCCCAAATCAATATCTCATATTATTTGGATGGTAGACTGCAATCCGTTCTTTCTGGATAAATTAATGCCCAATTAATTTATCCTATGATCGGGGACTATTTTAGAATATATTTATGAATATAGATGCTGTCACTCATATCCTTACTGTTAAGGATAGAATCTATAAATATTATTCTAAAGACTCTATTTAAATAATTAATCGCATTAATTATATTTAAATAAACTACCTACATTAAATAAATAATATAATTATTATGTCATAAAATTGGCATTTAGGGCATATAATCCAACAATCCCCCACTTGCACTAAAGCCAATTACCCTGGTATCTCATACCTATCTTCTCAAGATGGTAATCTAATGACTGCTGAATCATTGCCTTACTCAGTGGACTAGCATCATCAACTGTTGACGCTATTTACTGCATAATATCATCCCCTCCATAATCTCTGATTGATGTGGTAATGCCTCTTTAATGCGCTTGGATCTTTAGTGAGACCTAGGTTCTTTAGCTTGCGCTACAACTCCATTGTCGTCACAGCACTACATTAAATAAATAATATAATTATTATGTCCTAAAATTGGCATTTAGGGCATATAATCCAACAATCCCCCACTTGCACTAAAGCCAATTACCCTGGTATCTCATACCTATCTTCTCAAGATGGTAATCTAATGACTGCTGAATCATTACCTTACTCAGTGGACTAGCACCATCAACTGTTGGTGTTATTTACTGCATAATATCATCCCTTCCACAATCTCTGATTGATGTGGTAATGCCTCTTTAATGCGCTTGGATCTCTAGTGAGACCTAGGTTCTTTAGCTTGCACTACAACTCCATTGTCGTCACAGCACTACTTGTCTGACTTAATGGAAAGAACCATCCTTAGTTCAGTTACGAACTCCTAGATCCAATACCGCTTCCTCTTGTTACATCTGATGCAACGATGCACTCAACCTCTGAATTTTGCATTTGTACTAATATTTGGAACCTTTCCAAATAATTGTTCTTCCGTTACAGGTAAGTATGAACCCATATATGGATTTCCAATAATCCATTTGAGACTCTCAGCCTGAAACTGTAAAACTTTAAGTTCCACCTTTCTCCATATACCAAGAACATTTTCTAGTGCTTCTCAAGTACTTAAGAATGTTCTTGATTGCTTTCCAACGTTCTTAACCTGGATCAGACAGACGTCTGCTCATAACACTTATAGCATTTATGATATCATGTCTTTGTACACAGCATGATGTATATAAGATTCTTAATTGCTGCAGCACTTAGAACCTTATGTATCCAATTTCTCTCTCTTTAGCAGTCTTAGGACTCACAGCCCTAGAGAGATAAATGTCATGTCTTAAAAGAGAACAACCCTCTTTTAGAATCTATGTACATGTTAAACACCTTTAACACATTTTCGGAAAAAACACATTAATCTTTTTGATCTATCGCTATAAATCGACTTCCAAGGATTTAGGCAGATTATCCCAAATTTTACTTGGAGAAATTATTTGAATAACTAGACCTATTTGTGTAGTCACGATTCATCTTCATTCTCAATGAAGTCAATCGAATGTTCTAGATTCTTTAGGCTTGGTTAAATCCATAAATGGATCCTTTTAGTTTGCACTCTATGTGACTCATCACTGGACTCAAAACATATTGGCAATCTCATATTAATGTCTTCATTAATGAAGTCATTATGGAATGGCATTTTGACATCCATCTACCATATCTCATAACAGTAGTGTGCAACTATGACCAATAAATCATAATGAATTTCAACAATTGGCGAAAAGATTTCCTCATAGTCAACCCCATGCCTATGACTATAATCTTTCACCATTTGTCCTAAAGGTCTCCACCTTTATTCATTTAAGATTTTATGGCCTCAAGTCATTTAAGCTTATGTCAAACATAGCTTTTCATAACTGACAAAATCATCAATCATGATTATTGTCATCTTACTGATCTGAAAATCTTGTGAAATTGACTGGTTGTTCTTGGATTAGGTTATCTAGGATCAAATCCTATATTCGACTAGGGTTAGCTGGTTGCTTAGTGACTCCCACTGAGTCATACTTTTCTTCTCACATTATCTTCTTAGATAAACTATTCTTCCAAGAAGAAGTTGTACTTGCTAACAGACTCTCTAGTCAGCAAGGGAAAAAAAGTTATATTCCAACGAATCTTTGGGATAACCAATTAACCTTGTCCAATTTCATTTCCAATTTATCAATCTTAAGCCTTTGATTGAAAGCAGGATTATCACGCCCCGACCCAACCCCACGCTAAAGGTTAAGTCTGGACCCGACACACGGACAGAGTCTCCTCTGTACCGTGGACATTCTGAAATCCTGTAATCACTCAAATAAAGCCAAAATACAACAAGACAAGCTTTTATAACTAAAGTTCAAAGGTTCAAGGCCATCCGAGCCTTGAAGCATACAACAGTTCAAAATCACACAAGCATGCAACCAACTTAACTTCTTCATAAAACCATTTATCATGCCATTCTAAAATAACATTGGAACATTCCTAGGAGTTGAAACCAAGCATGCAAGTAACTAGAAATAGAACATAGTTATTACAAACCATGGATTCTCAAATCTATCTCTACAACCAACTATCTTTCAACTTGTAACTACAAGAATTTACATAGCCCTTAGGCCACAAAATAGAACATAATATAGCAATACAATTACGCCTTATAGTAACAAGAAAGCACATCCACCTCAGACAACAAATACACAACAACTAGGGCAAAGGCTCTGCCTGTACTTCTTCCTCTTCCACTATCACCTCAACTAGCTGGGGATCACCCTCAGCACTTCCTGAAACATATATCGAGGTATGAGCAACCACTGTTGCCCAGTGATGGATAAAGTCTCCTGGGGTGTGTAATGCAATAGGTAATACAGTTAAACAATAATAGCAATTAAACCATTCAAGAAATAATAATAGCTTAAGTAACCACACAGTTAAAGGATACATTACACTTATCCCTAACACTTCAATCTTCACTTGATCTTCATTCACGATCCACGAACCACGATCTCGATCACGGTAAGCCGACATAACCCCAAACACTCCAATGGGTGTACTCCGTATGTACTCCGATAATCCTATAATCCAACACCCCTGTCAATCTCCGGACCAGGCGAGTGAGGGAATAGGGTACAGAGTTTGAATATCCACTGGCAAGCCCTCTGCCGCCCAGCCGATATTCAATACAACCGCCCCTGACACTATGGTTGCACAACCACTATGCAATCCACTTAACAATAGCAAGTCAATATCAACAATATAAGCAATAACACGTAGGAGGATCAACAAAGTAGGTTGACCTCGGAACAGTTAGAATAGAAGAAGTTTATACAAGCAATTAAGCAATTTTACAAGGAGCATATTCAAGATATCCATAGAATTATGTCAAAATCTCTGAAACAACTAAAAACCACATTTAAACACATAAAGAATCATGCCAAGGTTTTAGATGCGAGAGACAATTGAATTTACCCTTAAACCCCCTTGTTATTCAATCCGTTTTCCTTCCAAACTCAATTCAATGTTTCCAAATTCGAGAAGAAGCAATACCAATCTTCTAACTAACCCTTAAGGTACCCTATAACCCTCAAACACATTCAATTACCCGCAATTATCCCGAAAGCCCCAATTTCTCTCTTATAGCGTTGAACTACACATACCTCAACTGGGCTTCAAACAAGGGTTAGCAAAGCTTCTATAGCACCTAGGTAGCCTAAGAATACCAAATGTGAAGCCTGAATCCACCTGGATTAGCATTAACCCTGAAACCCTTTTGTTAAAGTTAGCTAATTCACGCTCTATGCAAGTTTAGAGCAATTTGACTGCACGGGGCTATTAGACTACCTTCATTAGCACCTAAGGCATCTATTAGAAGCATTGAATCAAGCTAATACGCACAATTACTTAAAACCCTAGAAATTTTGTCACTATTCACCCCTACGAATCAACCATTGATTTCTACCGTTTAAAATGCGAATCAACGGCTTAAATGTGTTCTCTAACACTTATATACAAGGTATAACAGCATAGATAAGCTTTGCAATAGCATTTGATAGTATTTCTAACAAATCAAGAAATGAGCAACAATATTAAAATGAGCAAATAAGCATGAAAACCCTCACCAATGCGCGTAGGAACTCTCGGGAGGCTTGTAAACACCCTAAACTACTTGCTCCTGGCTTGGCTTGGCTTGGTTTGAAGATTTGAAGATGAAAAATCACTCATTTTCCTCTCTAGCTGCTGTCGGGTTCAGCACAGTGAAATTCAGCTTGCTTTTTTTTATGAGTTATGAGGTGTATTTTGAGTTATATAAAGTGTGGGGTCAAGTTGGTACTTAAGAGGCTTCCTAAAGTGAACGTTGTTAACTTTAAAACGAGCCTAAGGTGCAAAATGAATGCTAGCTAATTAAAAAATTAAGTTATGTTACGTAACACTATTCATTAGTCCACTAAACCATCTTCTAGATGAAGGCTCCTATCGATCCTAGCTCAATTGCACATTTTTTCCATTTCTACTATAATTAATATGATTTAATAAAAATATTAATTCATTAATATAATGCAGTTTAAAAAAATAGAATGAATAGTAACTAAGAAAGACAACAAGTAAAACACAGAATTAAATGCGCAAATAATGGATGCAACAGTAAGTGAATGCAGGCAAAAAGCTCAGGCGTTACATCCTCTCCCCCTTAAACTAATTGTGCCCATGCAATTCTTACATGATCCGGCGAATAACTCTGGATAGCGATCTCGTATCTGATCCTCTCTCTCCCATGTAACATCCTTTAACCTGTGATGATCCCATCGAACTTTAACCATCGGAATGCTTTTATTTCTCATCTCCTGAACTTTCTGATCCACAATCCGAAGAGGTTTCTCAGTGTACGTCAAAGTCTCACTGATCTCTAGCGGCTCTGGCTCAAGTATGTGAGAAGGATCTGGTTGATACTTCCGAAGCGTAGATACATGGAAGATATCATGAATTCTGCCCAGGCTAGGAGGCAAAGCTAGACGATAAGCCAATTTACCAATGGTTTCAGTTATTTCAAACGGTCCCATAAAACGAGGACTGAGCTTACCTCCTTTACCATGCCGAATCAAACCCTTGCGAGAAGAAATTTTTAGAAATACCCGATCACCTACGACAAATTTCATATCACAATGGTGTCTATCTGCATAACTCTTTTGTCGACTCTGTGCTGTAAGCATTCTTTTTTTGATAAATTGCACATGATCAATCATTCCGTTCATCTCAGGTAAAAGAGTAGGGTCGATAGTCTTCATCTCACCAACTTCATCCCAGTAGAGAGGAGACCGGCATTTATGCCCATAAAGTGCCTCATAAGGTGCCATACCAATAGTAGCTTGATAACTATTGTTGTAGGCAAACTCTGCGAGTGGCAAATACTTCTCCCAACTCTTACCGAAGTCCAGAATACAAGCTCGTAACATATCCTCGAGTATTAAGATAGTTCTCTCAGATTGACCATCTGTCTGAGGATGATAAACTGTACTAAAACTCAAAGTCGTGCCCAAAGCTTTCTAAATCTTCTGCCAGAACTGAGATATAAATCGGGGATCTCTATCTGACATAATACTCTTTGGAATCCCATGAAGTCTGACAACATTCTCAATATACAACTCTGCTAGCTTATCAAGAGAATCAGTCTTCTTTTTAGCAATGAAATGAGAAGTCTTGGTCAATCTATCAACAACAACCCAAACTGAGTCATTACCCTTCGAAGACCTCGGCAAATCAGAGACGAAATCCATGGTAATGTGATCCCATTTCCAAACAGGAATGGCCAACGGCTGCAACAACCCTGCCGGTCTCTGATGTTCGGCTTTAACCTTCTGACAAGTAAGACATCTAGCCACATAGTCGGCAATTTCTCTCTTCATATTGTTTCACCAGAAGTTCTGCTTCAAATCTTTATACATCTTTGTACTGCCTGGATGGATAGTATACTTAGAACTGTGTGCCTTAGCAAGAATATCCATCTTTAGAGTAGGCTCACTCGGAATACAGATTCTACATTTGAATTTGAGAATGCCATCATCATGCAAATTGAAATCCGACTCTCCCCCTTTTGACTTTTTTAAGACTTTTAACAATTGAGGACCAGCCTGTTGAGCTTCTCGAATCCTGGATAATAATAGAGATTGAATCTGCAGACTTGCGAATTGAATACCAGAATTTGAAGTATTAGGCTTCCATAAGCATAGTTTCTCCATGAATTCCCAATTCTTGATGATTAAATTGGCAACTGTAGCCTTTCGGCTTAAAGCATCAACAACAATATTAGCCTTACCTGGCAGATAATTGATGGTACAATTATAATCCTCAAGCAACTCCAACGAACGCCTCTGCCTCATATTCAACTCTTTCTGAGAAAAGAGATATTTCAAGCTCTTATGATCTATAGAGATTTCAAACTTGTTACCTCAGAGATAATGATGTCATTTCTTTAATGCAAGAATGATAGCTGCGAGCTCAAGATCGTGCATCGGATAATTGAGTTCATAAGGTTTCAGTTTCCTGAAAGCATAAGTAATAACCTTTCCATTCTGCATTAATACGCAGCCCAGACCCTCATTTGAAGTATCACTATAGATCACCAGATTATCATAACCTTCAGGTAAAGCAAGCATAGGAGCCGTAGTCAATCTCTTCTTCAATTCCTGGAAGCTGGCCTTACATTTATCATTCCAGTCAAATACTGTTTTCTTCTGGGTAAGCTGAGTTAAAGGCCCTGCAATTTTAGAGAAATCCTTGACGAATCTCCGATAATACCCAGCTAAACCAAGGAAGCTACGAATTTTTGTAACCGTTTCTGGCCGTTTCCAAGATAACACAACTTCAATCTTTGCTGGATCAATAGAAATACCATCCCGCGAGATAATGTGGCTAAGAAAAGCAACTTGCTTAAGCCAGAATTCACATTTGCTGAATTTTGCAAACAACTGATGCTCTTGAAGAGTCTGTAACACAATCCTGAGATACTATTCATGTTCCGCCTTAGATTTAGAATAGACAAGAATATCATCAATAAAGATAACCACAAATTGGTCCAAATAAGGACGGAATACCCTCTACATTAAATCCATGAATGCGGCAGGAGCATTAGTTAGGCCAAACGGTAAGACAACAAACTCATAATGGCCATAACGAGTTCTGAAAGCAGTTTTAGGAACATCATCTTTCTTAATCCTCAACTGATAATAGCCCTGCCTTAGATCAAATTTGGAAAATACCTTGGCACCTTGCAATTAATCAAATAACTCTTCAATTAAAGGCAAATGATATTTGTTTTTGATAGTCACCTAATTAAGACCCCGATAATCAATGCATAAGCGAAGAGATCCATATTTCTTCTTAACAAATAGAACCGGTGCACCCCAAGGTGACGAACTCGGCTGAATGAATCCCTTCTCAAGCAAGCCTTGCAATTGAACTTTCAATTCATGCAATTCGGGCGGAGCCATTCTATACGGAGTCCTAGAGATAGGTGTAGTCCCCGGTAATAAGCCAATCATGAACTATATCTCTCTATCAGGCGGTAAACTAGGTAATTCCTCAGGAAAGACCCCCGAAACTCTCTCACGACAGGTACATCATTCAGGTTCAATTGATCCACTGGTTGATTAATCAAATATGCAAGATAAGTCTCACAACCCTTGCTCAATAGTTTAGATGCTCTAATAGAAGAAATAATAGGAGTCCCAATTGATTTTCTACTACCAATTATTTCAATTATAAGCTGGTCAGGCATTTCTAACCTCACAATTTTCTTTCTATAGTCAAGCTGTGCATAATAACTCCCCAACCAATCCATCCCCAAGATAATTTCAAAGTTATTGAAGGGTAGAATAATCAAATTAGCCGGAAAAACACGACCCTCAATAAAAATATTACATGCTCTGCAAATAGATCTAGTAACAAACTTCGGACCCATATGAGTATAGATCACAATCTCATGCAATAGTTTATCATGTTTCAGTTTAGCATTTTGTGCACAAGTAGGAGTAATAAATGAATGAGTGGCTCCAGAGTCAATTAAAACCTTAATTGATTGATCATTGACAAGAAAAGTACCTTCTACTACAGCCTTCATATCTAGAAGCTCCTCTACATCCAAAGCAAATACACGGGCCTGACCTCGCGGTGCTGGTGCGGCAGCTAGTGCCCTGGTATGAGAATTCTGAGCCGATGTCTGACCCCTGGTGATCTTGTATTTCAAACAATCTTTCACTCTGTGCTGATCACTCCCACAGCATGTACACATGTTCTGTTTCCTCCAACAAACCTCCTCAGTATGACCCTGACGCTGACAGAAGCTGCACTACTGGTGACGTCTTAGAGTAGTGCCTCCCGAAGGAGCTCTGAAAGTAGAGGTAGCTGAACTACCGTGCTGTGAACGAGATACCACTGGACGAGATTGACTCTGAGTCTGAATCTGAACTGGCCGTGCCTGAGTTTGAATAGGCCCTGTATAACTCTGAGTCTGCCTCGTCTGTGGACTCTGCCTAACTGAAATAGTCTGTCTCTGGTACCCCTAACTCTGAGTTTGGAACTGCCGCTTACTCGATTGACTAGTCTCGGCTAACACGTCTTCCTTGCGCTTTTTATACCTCGAGGCGACTCTGACCACTGCAGCATAATTAGGAAAATCATTCGTAGACAGATTTAGCATAATATCATTTCTCAACCCTATAATGAATCTCTGCATTTTCATATATTCTGGTTGTACCAAGGCCGGCACATAACGGGAGAGTCTAGTAAAAGTAGCCTCATATTGATCTACTGTCATATTTCCCTACTTCAAAGCTAAGAACTTTGCTTGACGTCTCTCACGGGTAACCACTGATATATACTTGTCTCGGAATTCACGGACGAAGTCAGCCCACGAATGATGAACCCTCTCGGCTTCCCATTTCTCGCTAATAGTATGCCACCACTCTTCGGCGTCACCCTCCAGAAGGAATGTGGCATAGGTAATCTTCCTATCATCACTGCACTCAAGTATTGCAGCCACCCTTTCAAACTTCCTCAACCACAATTCAGCTTTCATATCATCAGGTTCTCCAAAGAAGCTGTAGGCCCTGTGATCTAAGAATCTGTCATACAAGTTAACTCCAGTAGCACTACTACCCTCGGCTCTAGCAGCCTGATTACCTCTGGCAGCCCTGTCTAACCCTGCTGAGTTACGAACTGGGCAATGGTATTCATAGTAGTACCCATAGTAGCCAGAATCTGTGCAGTGCTGGGTTCTGGTCCCTGTGGTGGTGCATTCTCTGCTACACCTGCTTCCTGCCTGGGAATCTCATCCGGTTCTCTATCAACATTCTGATTCTCAGTTTGACGACGGGGTCCCATTCCAGATAACTAGAATGCAAAGTATTATGACAAGCATTTGTATAATTCACAGTTAAATCACATAAGAACAAGTTCAAATAAGTTAACATAAGATCGCACATAGGGTCATACAACACTTTACATATTAAAGATACAAGTAAAACGATTAGTCATACATTCTATTCTTAACTTTCCACTTTTACACAATAACTCAAATAAGACCTTTCACATTCTCGCTTTCATGCTAGCATGCGCTCAGTCATTCAATCTTTCTCTTAGCCATTCAAGGAAACATTTATTCCAATAATCACACATTAACTCAATAGACTCATACCCACAGACCGAGAAAATTAACCCGGCTTCATGCATCTATAAGCTCTGATACCACCTAAATGTCACGCCCCGACCCAACCCTACGCTAAAGGTTAAGTCTGGACCTAACACACGAACAAAGTCTCCTCTGTACCGTGGACATTCTGAAAACCTGTAATCACTCAAATAAAGCCAAAATACAACAAGACAAGCTTTTATAACTAAAGTTCAAAGGTTCAAGGCCATCCGAGCCTTGAAGCATACAACAGTTCAAAATCACACAAGCATGCAACCAACTTAACTTCTTCATAAAACCGTTTATCATGTCATTCTAAAATAACATTGGAACATTCCTAGGAGTTGAAACCAAGCATGCAAGTAACTAGAAATAGAACATAGTTATTACAAACCATGGATTCTCAAATCTATCTCTACAACTAACTATCTTTCAAATTGTAACTACAAGAATTTACATAGCCCTTAGGCCACAAAATAGAACATAATATAGCAATACAATTACGCCTTATAGTAACAAGAAAGCACATCCACCTCAGAACAAATACACAACAACTAGGGCAAAGGCTCTGCTTGTACTTCTTCCTCTTCCACTATCACCTCAACTAGCTGGGGATCACCCTCAGCACTTCTTGAAACATATATCGAGGTATGAGCAACCACTGTTGCCCAGTGATGGATAAAGTCTCCCGGGGTGTGCAATGCAATAGGTAATACAGTTAAACAATAATAGCAATTAAACCATTCAAGAAATAACAATAGCTTAAGTAACCACACACTAAAAGGATACATTACACTTATCCCCAACACTCCAATCTTCACTTGATTTTCATTCACGATCCACGAACCACGATCTCGATCACGATAAGCCGGCATAACCCCAAACACTCCAATGAGTGTACTCCGTATGTACCTCGATAATCCTACAACCCAACACCCCCTGGCAATCTCCGGACCAGGGGAGTGAGGGAATAGGGTACGGAGTTTGAATATCCTCTGGCAAGCCCTCTGTCGCCCAACCGATATTCAACATAATCGCCCCTGACACTATGGTTGCGCAACCACTATGCAATGCATTTAACAATGGAAAGTCAATATCAACAATATAAGCAATAACACATAGGAGGATCAATAAAGTAGGTTGACCTCGGAACAGTTAGAATAGAAGAAGTTTATACAAGCAATTAAGCAATTTTACAAGGAGCATATTCAAGATATCTATAGAATTATGTCAAAAGCTCCGAAACAACTTGAAACCACATTTAAACATATAAAGAGTCATGCCAAGGTTTTAGATGCGAGAGACAATCGAATTTACCCTTAAACCCCTTTGTTATTCAATCTGTTTTCCTTCCAAACTCAAGTTAATGTTTCCAAATTCAAGGGGAAGCAATACCAATCTTCTAACTAATCCGTAAGGTACCCCTATAACCCTCAAATACATTCAATTACCCACAATTACCCCGAAAGCCCCAATTTTCCTCTTATAGCATTGAACTACACATACCTCAACCGGGCTTCAAACAAGGGTTAGCAAAGCTTTTATAGTACCTAGGTAGCCTAAGAATACCAAATGTGAAGCCCGAATCCATCCGGATTAGCATTAACCCCGAAACCCTTTTGTTAAAGTTAGCTAATTCACGCTCTATGCAAGTTTAGAGCAATTTGACTATACGGGACTATTAGACTACCTTCATTAGCACCTAAGGCATCTATTAGAAGCATTGAATCAAGGTAATACGCACAATTACTCAAAACCCTAGAAATTCCATCACTATTCACCCCCACGAATCAACCATTGATTTCTACCGTTTAAAATGCGAACCAACGGCTTAAATGTGTTCTCTAGCACTTATATACAAGGTGTAATAGCATAGATAAGCTTTGCAATAGCATTTGATAGTATTTCTCACAAATCAAGAAATGAACAACAATATTAAAATGCGCAAATAAGCATGAAAACCCTCACCAATGCTCGTAGGAACTCTCGGGAGGCTTGTAAACACCCTAAACTACTTGCTTCTAGCTTGGCTTAGCTTGGCTTGGTTTGAAGATTTGAAGATGAAAAATCACTCATTTTCCTCTCTAGCTGCTATCGGGTTCAGCACAGTGAAATTCAGCTTGCTTTTTTTGTTTTGTTTTTGTTTTTATGAGTTAAGAGGTGTATTTTGAGTTATATAAAATGTGGGGTCAAGTTGGTGCTTAAGAGGCTTCCTAAAGTGAACGTTGTTAACTTTAAAATGAGCCTAAGGTGCAAAATAAATTCTAGCTAATTAAAACACTAAGTTATGTTACATAACATTATTCATTAGTCCACTAAACCATCTTCTAGATGAAGGCTTCTATCGCTCCTAGCTCAATTGTACATTTTTCCCATTCTTACTATAATTAATATGATTTAATAAAAATACTAATTCATTAATATAATGCAGTTTAAAAAAATGGAATGAATAGTAACTAAGAAATACAACAAGTAAAGTACATAATTAAATGCTCAAATAATGGATGCAACAGTAAGTGAATGCAGGCAAAAAGCTCGGGCGTCACAAGGATAACCCTCATTCTTAACACCTTAAGACTAGGTATCCTTTTATCTCATATCCTATATGAAGTACATAAGATTAATTTGGAAGTGAACTTATTCAAGAGATGGACTGCTATAAAGAGAATGTAGCCTCACAGGCTAAGTTACAATTCAACATAGTTTATCAATTACAGACCATGTCCAACAAGGTCCAATTCATTCTCTCCAACACTTCATCAAGCATCAGAGTACCAGAATGAGTCAATGAAATAACTATGTTATTTTCCTTTGAGATACTATCAGAAATTGAAGCTAAGAACTTTCCATGATCTCATCATTTAGACTTACTTCTCATTTCTAGTTTTGATTTACTACTTTTATTATGAATTTTTTGAATGCTTCAAATGGTTCAGATATACACTTATGACAATCATAAGTATATGTAAGGTAGCTAAAATCCTTATTGGGCTATTTCGCCAAATGGCCCATGTACATCCCTATGTACAAAACCCTAAATATTTGTGGTCCTTTGACTTTGTCCTACAAAAGGTGATTTGATCATTTTTAAGAACACAAGATTCACGTGTGGGGAATGTCCCGGGGCCTCAAGGGCTTACCAGTCCTTCATTCACCAATTGTGTGATTCTTGTTTCTCCTCTATGACCTAATCATAAGTGCCATGATAATCTAGAGTTATTAGTATCTCTAAATATCTCATATTACTCGTTTATCTGTCATTATCCATATAAGACTTTATTCATTAATTAACTAGTGTCATCTCATTTATTTCCCAAATAAATGAAACACATGAACAACAATTATTCCAAAATTAATGAACACCCAGATGGGTAAACGAGACGACGAGATGTATTTATAGAGGACATCTATTCCTATTCAAACTCTTTGAAGTCCTTTGGGTTTTCCTCTATTGCTAGTTGTCTTTTCTTGTAGTAGAAATAATTACCAATCAAGTTTCAACTTTTCAGATCTACCCTTGATATATGACTCTCATTTCCAAGGGTTGTGTCAAATGTATACCCATGGAAAAATCCATTATGAATGACAAGAAAGAATTAAGAATTGACTCTAAGGATTAGATTTTTTTGCATATGATAAACCATGAATAAACTCATGGACTCAAGATACTCATCTTAAGAACACATGCTCTCAAATCAATACCTCCAGTTATTCTTTGAAACAAATTTCTAGATATCTCATATCTACCACTAGATATCTCATACCTAGTTGTCCTATCTTATTTACTCCACAACTCTTGTAAGTAATTAATGATGGATACATTATCCATGCTCTCTTGTTTGACAACTTATTTTGGGCATCTAGAACGTGTATGACTTTCTCAATCTTGAGAACAATTCTCAAAACATTGAGCTAGTCATCGAAGTTTAGTCTAATCAAAATAAAAGGTTGGGTTCATATTCGATATTCTATGTATGCAGTAATTTCTAAAGATGTTAAATAAATATATTATTAACCATTTGATTTGGGTCTTTTAAATCAAACAGTAACCCCCACTAAATTTTTTGAATCCCACACTTCCCTAGTGGAAAATGAAAAAACAATAAGGTGTTTTCTTAGTGGAATTGGGGGTCCATTCACTTTAACCCACCTCACATTTTAGATTTTTGGTGAAGTTAAAACAAATATGTGAATAACTTATTATTCAATGTATCTCATACAAATTCTAATTGTTCTTGCCTCCAATCCTTTCGACCTCATATTATAGATTTTTTGTCTCCAAGATTGTTTAAGTTAAACCCATTATCTTGAAAATTTGGATCAATGCAATACCGACACCTCATATGATAGATTTTTGGTTGTCAGTAAGAATCCAAAATTTTCACATATCATGCTTATATAGACTTAGTTCATATGTAAATATAAATAAATAACATCTATGTGTCCATAGCCAACTACTTACTTGCCCAACATATAAACCAATCTACGATAACGGAAGATAATGATATAATCTTCTCAAGACTACACCATTATTAACTTAATATTTAAATTTGGGAAGGTTTGCTGGTCTTTGGTTCAAGTCTCACTTTTCACATGCTTCTAATTTTAATTTATCGCATAAATAAAACAGAAACATACATGCATTTATCATATATTTATTGCGTAAATAAATAAATAAATGCATAAAATAAAATGGGATGATCATGGACTAGGAGCACTTATCAACCTGAGCCACTGGGTTGAATACCTAAATCAAATAAAGGCCCCACAAGAAAAATTCATGGGTTGTTCTTCCTAGGCTTCACAAAACTCCTTTCGCGAACTGGGCTCACCAACTCTTGATGTCTTCATCTTAATCTTCCATTACATTTATGTACATAGATTTCTAATCTAGTGGGGATACATAAATGGAAATAGGGTTTTACATATTTAAAACGGGGATAAGAGGCATGCAAGCCCCATTTTAAAATATTGCATAAATCCCAAAATGGGTAAATAAATTAAATAACGACATTCATTCATTCATTTATTCATCCATACATTCACACAAAACTAGTCCATGATCACCCATAAACATAGCAAATAATAATGAAAAGTAATCCACAAATATAGCACAATTAGCTTCCCAATATAATCTCATTATATTAGGTTTATCCAATTAATAAACACCTTTATTAATTTGTATTCTTAAATATTTCATATTTAAATAAATATAATCTCATTATATTTATAGTAATTAATTAATAAATAATTTATTAATTAACTACTAGTATAGCACAATTAATGTTCTAATATAAACTCTTTACATTAGATTTTTCAATTTAATAAAATCTTTATTAAAGTTATTCTATTTAATAAACTTTTTTATTAAATTTACTCCATAAGTATCTCATATTTACAAAATATAAATATAATCAAATTATATTTAATTAGTTAATAAACAATTTATTAACTTAAAGTGTCAAAAATTATTTGGATTTCTTCAATTAATTTGTCAAACAAGTAATTTAAACTAAGTCCAAACATTAAAATAAAGTTCAACTCTATTTTGTTGCAACTTGGACTTTAAAGCCCAATCTTTAGAAAATGAACTAAGTCCAACTTATTCAATTCAAAGTCTACAAAGCCAATAGCCCAATTCAGATAATAAAAGAAGTCCCCACTTATTTTATTTTTTTGAATCCTAAATAGCCCAAGACTTCACTTAGCCCAATTAGCCCAAAAGATTAAGTAAAAGAAAAACTAAAACAAAATAACACTCCAACTCTTTGGGTTTAGAACTGGGTCCTGGATCTACACACGGATCCAACCAATTTCAGATTTGGGTTGGGTTCAAAGCCCTACCCGAATCTGAAAACCAAATATTTAAGATTCGGGTCGGGTTCAAAACCCTACCCGAATCTGAAAACATTTTTCTTTTTTTTCTTCTTTCTCTTTCTTCCCTACAACGCCACTCCCCACCCTTCTTCCCTTTTTGCACGTCGCCTGCAGCCATGGTAGACACCAAGCATGCAGCCACGGCTACTGCCACCATCGCAGCAGTCGTGGCTGCCACTTATCGCTGTTGTCACGGCGACAACAGCAGCGCGCTGCTATCGGCGATAGCAGCGAGGAGGCGAGGAGCAGACTGCTCCTCGCGTCGTGCTCCGGTAAAGAGCAGCACGCTGCTGCTCCTTGCCACGGCAAGCCACGAAGTCGCACGACTCCTCGCGACTCCTCAGTCACGTGAGCCTCGCGGCTCTACCTGCCTATCTGAGTCGTGAGGACTCTTCCTTGCGGCTCAGATCTGGGTATGGCAGCGTGGCAGCGGCAACACCACCTTGGTGGTGCCGCTGCTAATGAAGAAGACAATGAGTAAATTTTTTTTTTATAGATAAATCAGAATTCAAAATTATTGTAAAACACCTTTACAAATTTTTTTTTTTCCGATTTTTTGAAACAGATTCAAACAAACTTTAAAACAGTTTCAAAATCAAATCAAAAATAGTTCCAAAACAACTTTTATGAAACAAAAACACAATTCCATAAAACCAATTTTATGAAATTGATTAGGGAAGAATTCTAGGGCTATATTTAATCTTATTAAATGGGCATAAAAATTAATAGATTCAAGATCTACTAATCCAACAGTTTCACAAACTATTTAATTTGACACTATTAATTGTGCTATACAATTTTGTGCTAAAATCGAATAACTACATAAAAGGCATGAACGGTGGCTCTAATACCACTGATGGGAATCATGCTTGGTATTTAAAATTTTATAATCAGAATAAACGCAACGGAAACAAATAATACTTATGCATTCGTTCATGGCTAATTACGTAGATTAAAACATGCATAAATAATCAACTATTAATTACGCATTAAAGATTTCTGGATTACCTTTCCAGTGACGAATCTGTTGCAGAATTTGAACAATCTGAAGCTCTCCAATTGTGAAGCCTCCGAAAGTATCCACACAGAATCTACACCCTTAATTGGATTTCACCCCCCACTAGGTTTTCTAGAGAAATCCTACATATTATTCTGACTATGATTTTATGCTAGCTAAACCTGTGTCAAAATATGACATTATATAGGAAATATACATGACCTAGGGTCACATATGGGCCAGTCTTAAACAGACTAGTCTTGAACTCATAATAACCAGATCAATATCAAGTTACTACGAGCTCAGTTAAATTAATATTAAGACGATCCTAAAATTAATTTAATCTTTTCTCTAATCCAATTAACCTGCAAATTCTATTTGTGTGTGACCTCTCGGGTTCATAATTAATTGGCAGCGAAATAATATTAATCCAATTAATATTTAATTAGAACTCTTCTAATTTATTTCTCGCAAGTCGTGAGTGATACCTAGCAGTATATCACGACTACCCAACTAATAATGAAGTAAAATTCTATGAACCCTTTAGTAATAATTATGCAATCAATTCCTTCTGTCTAAATTATTCCGATTGAGCCAGAGTCATAGATAGGGTCGTCAAACTCTATTACTCAATCATATGTCTAAATCTATTTAATCAGTAACTTATGAATAATACGTGGAACAACTTCCACTATTCTACCTCGGGAAGGATTTCTAGTTAGTCGATTAATAGATCGCATAGGATCCCTAATTGACAGATTTCGTATTTACACACACCTATCTCCATGCCGGAATAGATCGTAACCACTGAGTACATTATCCAATCCTTGATAAGGACTAACTTTATTGCACTAGCAAATTACGTTATCCCTAACATAAGATAACCGTGGTGTCTCAGGTCTAAGGACTAATTGCATCATTACACTATACAACGAATTATTGACCATTCCATGAAATTCGTTGTATTAGCGGTCATGTCCAGTCACTTGTTCTCAACAAGTACTTATACATCTACTTTCACGATATGAGGCTAATCGCCTAAATCAATATCTCATATTATTTGGATGGTAGACTGCAATCCGATCTTTCCGAATAAATTAATGCCCAATTAATTTATCCTATGATCGAGGACTATTTTAGAATATATTTATGAATATAGATTCTATCACTCATATCCTTACTCTTAAGGATAGAATCTATAACTATTATTCTAAGGACTCTATTGAAATAATTAATCGAATTAATTATATTTAAATAAACTACCTACATTAAATAAATAATATAATTATTATGTCATAAAATTGACATTTAGGGCATATAATCCAACAGTTACCTCCCCTCGCTTCGTTCGAATTAACCTCTCTCTCAACGAAAAATATACTCTTTCTGTATGTATTATCATGAAGTTTTGAACTCTTTTTGTATGTATTATCATGAAGTTCTGAGTAGGTCTACAACACCGCGGAAGGATCATGTAATATTAGGATACTCTTATATAACTTGTATAGAGTCGAACTTTCGTTTTTTCAATTTTATTCTCTGGCTTTTCCTTCATAGAGAAAAAGATTGTGCACCTCTAGAAGGCCATGTGTTGTGAGAGTATCATGCTGGGTTTACACATTCCTTCTAGGCTCGTCAAGGCCACATTAATAGAGAGACGTTCGAAAAGTTTAATGTTTAGGATGTCAATCTCCTTTCTTTCTAGATTTTATTAAGACACGTGGCAAATGACTGGACTAGAAGTGCACCACTAGCTGATGCTTACGTACTAAATTAGCATCTCTTTTGAATTGGAATGGACTTCATCTACTATATCATGTTTATGGGACAAATATTCTTCGTAGTTCATCATCTTCTCGAGCTATTTCTCAACCTAATTTTTCTCTTATTCGTAGGACAGGAATTAAGTTAATTGACTCGATAATAAAGAGTTATGAGCTCACAAATTTTCAAGGTAATTTATATCTTAATTGTTAAGTCCAACATAAGTTTACAGTTAGCTTAGTTCAATATTGTAAAATATCTCTTATCATATAGTTGGCGTACTTTCCTGTAGGTCCAGGACTTCTTCAAACTATTTGTAGATAAGCACACAGCTATCCACTATAATCTTTTGAAACTGAAATAAGCTTCATCATGTGTATTTATAGAATGAATGAGAATATGAGAATTGTATGAGGAATTCAAATCTTACACTAATACCAACTAATTTAGCTACTTTGTTTCTTTGTAGTTAATGGTTATGTACGTCATTTTTAAAATCAAGGATAATTTATTATTGTCTATTGACATGAGAAAAAGAGACAAATATACATACAAATTGTCTTATGAATCAAACTTTTCGAAGCTTTATGATGCCGTATTTTACGGGAATCGATTCAGGATTTATGAATCTTCATACCAAAATTACAAGAAAAAGTACGAAGCTATTTCACTCACCTGCACACTCACCCATGATCTATTTTCAATCACCTTCATTTTTTGGTACTTTTACTATATTCCATTTGGTTTTATTCGCCATACTTGTATAATATAAAAGACTATATACTATATGGAATAAAATCTTATAGATATCACTAATTTAATTTTATGCATTTAACTCAGATGAAGAATTCTTATGGAAACGCCTTTGACTAATTTTAAATATGTGCCAGGCACACTGCTGCACCATAAAATTTGTAATCTTACGTTAAATTCAATATAGTGTAGTTTCAGTTGAGTTTTCGTCATTAAAAAAAAAAATAGAGGTCAACATGTATAAGTTGAGTAATCGTGAGGCTACTATTGTGTAAATGTCTAGAAGACTTTGACTAATTATATGGTTATTGACCTCTAGGAGGTTATTTAATGGTGGAATTGTTGAAACATCGGTGTAAGACTTGTTCATGTATCGAGTTTGAATAAGATTTAGAGTCAATTTTCTCGAACCAGTCTAAATATATCTTTTGTTTGATTAATTCGAACAAAACATATAAACGGTGTTTCCAATTCAACCATTAAAATCTTTTTCCTATTTATTAATAGGTCAGGACGGGTATTCGCGAGTTTTTTAATATTTAATAGGTTTAGAATTACTAAGCAAAATCTAAACTCGAAGGATTTCCATCACGGGTTTAATAAAATATAATTTCAATGACTCCGAATTTGATTTTATAAATTTTAGCAAAAATATGACTCATTGCCATTCCTAGTAGTTGGTTTAATTCATTCATTAGACACAATTCTTCTCCCACATCGGAGATAACTAATGCAATTTGCATCATAAATGGTTAGGTGAACCACGCACGTTCGCCGAGCTCAGTGATGTGGGCTTGCAACCTAGATGTGGGCATGAACGTGATGGAACGTTGGGATATAAAATTTGAAACTTCATTTCATTTGGTTTTATTCGCCATTATTAGATAAAAGACTATATTACTATATGGATTACTTCATTCCATTTGGTTTATTCGCCACACTCGTAAGATATAAAAAGATTATTGTCGAGGTCAGAAATCCTCGCAGCTGAGGTTGCACGGCTACGCTTTGCCAAGCTGAACTTTCATGGTGGCCTCCGAGTTGAACTTCCAGGTCAGCCACTGAACCTGCACAAGGAAAGGGAAGGAAAAGGCGGGGTGATGACCCAGATTTTCCCCTCGGGCGTGCGAATGATTAGTATGTCCGAGCTGACAAAGTAGCTGAAAGCATGAATGATTAGTTACCTTCGAAATAAAGGGGTGGAGCCCTATTTATACTAAATTCTGAGCCGACAGCATTTAATACGGTGCAGCTTTATGTCCCATCAAGGCTTTATATCCCATCAGAATAGCTGGCACTGAGGTCGGGGTTTTCCGAGGTCGAGGTGAGGTTGGATCAGCATCCAGGTTGGGCAATAGCTGAATATGCTCGGCTTGGCTCGGATTAGCCCGACTCAGCTCGGCGTGGACATTTTACCTCAGCTCGGGATCCCCTTTGTCAATTATATACTATATAGAATAAAAACTTATTGATATCACTAATTATGCAGCCTACACAACTTTCTCAATGCCCCAATTGAACAGTTATTTTTTTTGTACTTTTATTTCATTCCATTTCATTTTATTCATCATACACGTATCATATAAAAGACCATAAGCTATATTGAATAAAAACTTCTTAATATCACTAATTTTTCTGCATTTAACTCGCACGAAGAATTCTTACAGAAAAGCCTTTGACTAATTTTAAATATGTGTCAGGTACATTGTTGCAGCACAAAGTTTGTAATCTTATGTTGAATTCAACGTAATGTAGTTTTAATTGAGTTGTCGTTGTCAAAAAAATTAATAAAAAAATAAAATAAAATTTAGAGGTCAACATATTGAAGCTGAGTAATTGTGAAACTATTATTGTGTAAATGTCGAGAAGACTTTAACTAGTTACATAATTATTGACCACAAGGGGGTAATTTAATGGTGGAATGGTTGGCATCGGTATGAGACTTGTTCATGTATGGAGTTTGAATAAGACTTGGAGTCAATTTATCGAACCAATCCAAATATACGTTGGCGTACATCACCAATGTCCTAATCAAACCGTCATTTTTTGGTGCTTCTACGTCATTCCATTTGGTTTTATTAGCCATACTTGTATGATATAAAAGACTATATACTATATGGACTAAAAACTTCTAGATATTACTAATTTTTCTGCATTAAACTCAGATGAAGAATTCTTATGAAAAAACTTTTGATTAATTTATAATATGTGCTAGCACATTGCAGCACCTCGAAATTTGTAATCTTACGTTGAATTTTGTATTAAGACATACTCAATCTGTATGTCTTAATTATTATCATGAAGTTCTGAGTAGATCTACAATGCTTAAGGAAGGATTATGTAATATTAGGATACCTTTTACGTTTTGAAGCACTCCTTCTAGGCTATGTTCAAAAAGTTTAATATTTAGGGTCTCAATCTCCTATCTCTCTAGATTTTATTAAGAAGCGTGGCTAATGACTGGACTAGAAGTGCACCACTAGCTGATGCTTATGTACTAAATTAGAATCTCTTTTGAATTGGACAAATCCAACAATGAAAAATGGACTTCGTCTACCATATCATGTTAATGAGACAAATTAATATTCGTCCTAGTTCATCATGTTCTCAAGCTATTTAATTCTCAAGTTAATTTTTCTCTTATTTGTAGGACAGAAATTAAGTTAATTGACTAGATAATAAAGAGTTACGAGCTCACAGATTTTCAAGGTAATTTATACCCTAATACCAACTAATTTAGCGAGTTTGTTTCTTTGTAGTGAATAGTTATGTACGACATTTTTAAAATTAACGATAATCTTTATTATTGAGAAAAAAGAGACAAATATACATACAAATTTACCCTCAATAGCTAACTATACAACGCGGAGAGCGCAATTACCTGGTATGTTCCCGGAATCAGCTCAATCAAATTAATGTCAAATCTGTAACCTGAAATAGAAAAATGAACCATCAAGTATTATCCACCAATCAAATAAATACTTGTTGAGTAATAATAACAAATCCTCCAACTGTCCACCCCACTGCATGCTGCTTTAGTTTTGTAAGAATTGAATGAGCCTTTCATGAATTCATCGTTGGCACTCTTATCACAAGAGCAGACGGCGTGAAAGTTCGAGTAAGACCACCAATTATTATTTAATTTAATTTTCAAACAAATGCATGCTTAAAGATGAGAAGTGGAGAAATAAAGTGTAACGCCCCCAAAATTCTCTATGGTGAACTCAAGAACGAGACTGCAATAAGCCTAAGAAGGTTGCCTTCCTAAGACATCAAGACTACTTGCCACACATATAATTTAAACCACTCGAGAGTTGTAATAATTAAGAGTCATTAACCCATATAGCATAAATCACATTGCACTCTAAGATGAGCATATTATAGCTCCAAAATACGTTCTCATTGAAAAATTTAGGATCATACTATAATATATATTAACCTTAATTCGAAATCAATCCACAATCTCACTGATAGACACTAGCGCCAGAAGCCTCTCTAAGTCAAAGTTTATTTCCCACTCTACAAAATAAAGCATAAAACGAAAGTGAGCTGAACAATGCTCAATAAGTGAGAATACCATGCGCTTGTTCGGAGGAACGTATTATTGACAATATTATTTTGGATGTTAGGGAAAAAATTTGTATACAAAGTAAATATATAGATAATTTAGATAATAGTATTTTGTGTATAGATTGAAACATTAGCTTCTTTTGAACTGATTGTTATCTCTTGTATCTGTTTTTAAGGTTGGAATGAAATGACTTACTTGTCTAGCCCAAAAAAAAGTGAGAATACCATAAGGAAGAAAAGAAGGAAACAAAAGCTAATAACTTTAGAATGTTGAATGGTATATTTTAACTCGAGTATCATTACAAAAAAAGGTTAGATGATTTACAAATGATCATATATAAGATTAATTAAGTTGTTATTAGAACTAATAGAGTAAATCTAAAGTACGAAAACAAAATAATTGTAGACTAAAAATACCATGTTAAGACGGCACCGTCATTAAAACATGCGGGTTTATGACAATCATATGAATCTCATAAATGTTAAAGACATAAGGTATGATGTGTGATAAAAATTATTTTTACGAAAACATAGTTTGTCTTATAGAAGAACTAAGAAAAGTTATTATGAAAGACCCAATACAGTAAAAGATACAATAAACAACTGACAAAGAACAAAACACAAGGCACCCTATACCAAATCATAGATCAATATGAGTCGGAGAGTGAAAAGCAATATTACAAGAATTCAACCATTAAAATCTTTTTTCACTCACTTGCACATTCACCCATGATCTTCCTTGAAAATGGAAGAAAAATCCAAAACCAAAGGCTTTCTCTTTTTTCGATTCTTCTCGACACAAAGTGAAAATCAGCCAAGCAAAACAAAAGCTCAAGATATTTATGTATATTTTGTTAGAATTAGAAAATAACCCCAACAGTTTGGTAATCTCTATTTTGACACATTTCTTCTCCCACATCGGAGGTTTACTAAAGCAATCAGCTTGATAAATAATCAGGTTAAGAGGACATGGCCGCCGTGCTCGTTGACGTGGGTTTGTAATCCAAATGGGGGCATTAAAATAACGGAATGTTGGGATATAAATATGTTACAATTTAAGAAGAAATAGGAGAACGGAATACGTGAGCCGGCTGGTTGTCCCGATTAACTGTTATTTTTTCCCTTCGTTCCATTTGGTTAATAGTGGCCTTTGACTAATTTTAAATGTGTCAAGTATTGCTGCACCATGAAGTTTGTAATCTTACATTGAATTTAATGTAGTAATCTTACATTGAATTTAATGTAGTGTAATTTTAATTGAGTTTTTCGTCATATAAAAAAAAAAAAATTAGAGGTCAACATGTATAAGCTGAGTAATCGGGAGTTATTGTTGTGTAAATATAGAGCTGGCAAATTAGAAATGGAGCAATTTCAGTCATTACTCTTTGTAAGCAAAATTCTGTGCACAATCATCTTCTCCATGGTAAAGACAATAATCTACCCCAAATCAATACGAATGGAGGCAATCATAGTATATTTGAAAGTTGAAGGATCTCAATCAGAGTCCATCTAAAACACGTCTACCGAATTGTGCAGCAGTCTAGCGTGAGACCCACACTTATGTGGGAGCACACATGTTAGAAAACAATGGGTATTTTTTTAAAAAGGATTCCCTCAATCAAATATTGTGCATCACAAAGATAAAAACAAGCACACAATTGTTGAGAGATCAATAAATACTGGAGAAAGTACAAAAAATTCTACTTTACCATTGTTTGCTTTTGCAACACGTACATTTTCACTTCATACTAAAGAAAACTTATTTGTGTTGCCACTTTGAAGCTCCCCTCATGACATCTAAACAGGCTTCTCCGAGCCCATTCTACAGGCAAATTAGTTTAAAAAAACACTACTTGAGCGCAAGACGAGATTAAAAGAGGTGTACCAAGAAGAGGAATCGAGAATATTGCGCATACAACAAAGGTAAAGTTTGTGAATGTTGTTTCCCTTTTGTGAATTTTCAATTGCAATGGCCGGTTCATATAGGCTACATGCATCTTCCAGATGACCCTGCACAAAGAAGATGAAAAGACCTTCAGCAGCCTGAGTAGTAATCTTAGGAGTCGATGTTCCATGTTCAATTTCAGCGTCCTCATGCTGCTCTCTAAATCGAGCAGCAAAAGTGTGAATCTCTGGTCGTCTCTCTGTCAATTTTGATGAAAAATTGGAAAATGGGTGAATCCCTCTCCATCTTTGTTTTAATAAATAATGCCTACTTCTCAATGATTCAACAAAAAAATATAAATACATCACTTTCCCCGACTTCGATGGAGCACATCTTTGTTTTTCCCACATCGATTTCTCATCATAGCTATTTCCGCTTTATATTAACTCGCCCACTTATCTGGGGAGGGAGCTTCTAATCTTAGAAGTATGATCAAACCCTCATTGATTTGAACTTCATTGGATTTTTGACTTTTTAATTTTTTGTTTCTTTTTCCTAACTTTGGATGTGGTAATAATCTTTTATCCCAATTGAATCATAAGAAAGCCAATATTATTAGTTCAAAAGGGAAAAAGAGCCAAAAGAAGAAAAAACCATAATGGGTTTTAGAATGTGAATTTTTTGTCTGACTTAGGGTCTGGTCGTTGCATTCTCTGCATTTTGGTTCTCACTTGGCGACTAAGCCGTACGTTGTGAAATTGATGCACCCCCATATCCGTTTGAGGTGGTAGTCATCACATCTATCCAATAGGGCTGGTTAATATAGGGATATTTTTAATGGTTATCAAAAAAAAAAAAGTGAAATTTTATTAATTATGTTAAAATTTTGGAAGGATAATGAGTGCCTATAAACACTTTAATTCTTATGTTCCAAATGGAAGTGAAACGAGAAGATTGAATTATAATTGTTATTTTAGTATTCGATTTGATGCGCTGACCAGAGAGAGGGGCCTTATGAAAACAAGTCTTCTCCCACCTCGGAAAGTACTAAAGCCATTAGCTTCATAAATAGTCAGGTGAACCAAACACGATTGCAGAGCACAGTTATGCTAGCGTGTAATGGGGGCATTAAAGTAATGGAATGCTGGAATATGAAGTACATTGGAAAAGGTGAGTAATTAATTTCACCAGTTGACCCAATTTGAAATCTCATATTTTTGGTAATTTTTACTTCATTTCATTTGGTGAACCGTCATTTTTTTTGTTACTTTTTACTTCATTTCATTTGGTTTTATTAGCAATATTCGTAATGATATTAAAGACTATATACTATATGAAATAAAAACTCCTAAAAATCACCAATTGTCCCAATTGAACCTTCATTTTTTTGTACTTTTTACTTCATTCTATTTGGTTTTATTCGCCATACTTGTATGTTATAGAAGACTATATACTATATGGAATAAAAACTTTTACATATCACTGAATTTTTATGGAAAAGCCTAAGACTAATTTTAAATATGTCTGCAGTACGAAGTTTGTAATCTTACGTTGAATTCAATGTAATGTAATTTTAGTTGAGTTTTCTTCGTCATAAAAAATCAAAAGAAAAAAAGAAATATTAGATATCAACACGTATAAGCTAAGTAATCGTGGACCTATTGTTATGTAAATGCCGAGAAGACTTTAATTATTAACCCCAATGAGGTAGTTTAATGATGTAATGCTTAAAGCCGAGACTTGTTCATGTATCGAATTTGAATAAAACTTAGAGTCAATTTTCTCGAACCAATCCAAATATACCTTGTGTACATCACCAATGTCCCAATCGAACTGTTAGTTTTTGGTACTTTTACTTCATTCCATTTGGTTTTATTCGCCATACTCGTATAATATAAAAAACTATATACTATATGGAATAAAAACTTGTAGATATCACTAATTTAATTTTTTGCATTTAACTCAGACAAAGAATTCTTATGGAAAAGCCTTTGACTAATTTTAAATATGTGTCAGGCACATTGCTGCACCATGAAGTTTGTAATCTTACGTTAAATTCAATGTAGTATAGTTTTAGTTGAGTTTCTTCGTCATCAAAAAAAAAAAAAAAATAGAGGTCAACACATATAAGTTGAGTAATCATGAAGCTAATATTGTGTAAATGCCGAGAAGACTTTGACTAGTTACATGGTTATTGACCTGAAGGAGGTAGTTTAATGGTGGAATGGTTGAAGCATCGGTGTGAGACTTATTTATGTATCAAGTTTGAATAAGACTTGGAGTCAATTTTCTTGAATCGATCCAAATATACCTTGTGTCCGATTAATTTGAACAAAAAGATGCATATAGACGGCGTTGCCAATTCGACCATTATATTCATGTACTTGGAGTTCTGTTTTTTTCCCACCCTAGCAACGTTATTACTGGCCATGGATGTGTAGCCAATTGTGGAGTTGTGAGTATTTCTTTGCATCGTGAGTCTTGGGGTAAAGTTTTTAAGAATTTGTTTTACATTGGGATGTCAAATATATAATCTAGCTCTAAAGCCTAGCCTCGTATAACATCTTAATTGTGAGATTTTTGGTGCTTGAAAGAGTACTTCATCTTGGCTTAAGATTTGTCTTGAGTGAATTTATTCGACGTTTGCATAGCGAAAGATCTTGGCGACCTATAAAATTTGCAACTTAAGGCCATCTCCAATAGGTGTCCTAAATCATCATATTTTATGCATGTACGGATGGTATTAGAGATTTTAGCCTCCAACAGCTTTCCTACATGTAGAGAATCTCTACATTCAAATCATATTATTTCTACATGTGGAGATACAATAACAAATCCCTAAATTTATCTCTACATCTCTACATATAGAGTAAACAAAAGTAGAGAGTTTTTAAAATAGGGAAGTTGTTGTAGTAAAACTGAAATAAAGATTCTTTGAAATAAATGATTTACTAAATGTAAAGAAGCTGTTGGAGTAAAACTAAAATATTGAATCTCTAGATGTAGAGAAAATGTCTAAATTCTCTAAATGTAGAGAAAAATATAAGGAAGTTGTTAGAGTTGACAAGAAGCATGTATTCTCATGAGAAGCAAATCGTTGAGTAGTATATAAATAATAAAAAATTTGAAATTTTATTAATTATACTTTCATGAGCAATAATTATTTTTTCTCTTCTCCTTCCCTTCGCTATTTATTTAACTACATTTAAATAAAATTGAAAGTAGCCTCTGTATTTATAGTTGAAAATTTATCATGGTTTAATTCATTCAGTAGACACACACTTAAGCAATTCGCTAAATAAATAGAAGGGTGAACTTTAGCAGCTAGTTTGAATTGCATTTTTTAAAGGAAAGTAAAGGAAGGGGAGGGATTACTCCCTCCTCCTATTTGCTATTAGACTAAATTGTCTAATTTTAAATAATAGGGGCGAATTCAAAACTTAAAAAAATAATAGTGACAGAATTGTACTTTTTAAAAAAATAAGAGGGGCGAAATTAAGAAATTTAAAGCAATAGGAACGAAATTGAATCTTTAGGAAAACAATAGAAATTACATGTGACATTTTTCCTATTTCTTAGCTTTTTTAGTTTTGATAAAAACTCTTCAAAATATGTCAAACGTGTTAGTTTTAACTTTCAAATTCGCATGAAGTTCTTTTAAATGTATTACACGGTTTGACAACTCTAATGTGAGCAGAAAACACTTTTTAAAAAAAAGGTTACATTATAGGAAAAACCAATATCCACAGAGTATGTCACACCCATAATAGCTCGTTCATAGATAGACCTTCTCTAATAAAGAAGCTTCAACAACCTCGAGCAATTGAGATTTGATAAGGGTAAATAACTGAATTTATTGGTTTCTCGGAATCAAGCCATTGCAGACACTGCTTGTGTTCATGTATCAATTGATGATTGCTTCCCTCGTTGAGCTTGGACCAATAAGCCATGCTCTTAATTCTTCCCCAAACTCTTTTGCCTTATAAAATTGTTATTTATTTGAATCCTAACACGCCTCCTATAATTGTTACTACGGTAAGAAGATGTTTTTTTTTTTTTTGAATTAAGAGAACAGCTAGATGGTACTGCAGCGAGAGAGACAATAGTTTTGTCCCACATTGATTATCCACTAATGCTATTTTCGCTTTATATTATCTTACCCACAAGCCAAAATATGAAGATTACTATCATAGTAGTTAGGATACAACACCTCTCTCTCTCTCTCTCTCTCTCTCTCTCGCAAGAAGCCGATGCGTAGCAACAATTTCTAAACAGATGAAGAGGTTGGGTTGTATGCTCAAACTCTATTGAATCATAATCTTTTTTTTATTAATAAGGCATGATATTTTACTAATTATGTTAGTTATCACAAAGACGTTTTTTTTCGTAAGAAATGTAAACATACATTACTGGTGTAACCCTTTCAATGAGATTACACCATGTATTGCAATTACTATTTTTATGTAGCCAACATATATACATATTGACCAAGCACACATGTTTTTTTTTTTTTTTTTGTTAATTCAGTGACCAAGCACACATGTTATATAAATTAGTTCACAAAACATAACAAGTTACTTATGAGAATCAATACGAGAAATTGCTTATTTATTTTTAAATTTCTAGTGAAACATAATATTTACGATAGAGATCTATTATAATTTTGTTAATTTAAAAGGAACTGAACCATGGGCATGTAATTATATAAAGCAGCGCAACATGTAAATTGAGAATTTCAAAGCTCCAAAAATACCAAACAAAGAAAAAATACTAAAAACAATGAAGAAAGAAAAAGAAAAAGCAAAACAGCCAAAGTATGAAATCCACTAGTATATATATGGATTAAAAATGGCCTAATAACTTAATGATATTATAAGGAAGATCGATAGTGGTGATGCGATTATACATTTATAATTAAATTTTTTAAGTTATTAAATGTGAAGATCAAATATTCACATCATAACTTCATCACAATTAACCTCCTTTAAACATTATTACATTACTAGGAATCAAAAAATGAAGTTGCGGGTTCGAGCCCGGCAGTCCCAACGGATTCATTACAATTTTGGAAGGAAAATGAGTGCCTATGAGCACTTTAATTGTTATGTTACAATCGGAAGTGAAACGAGAAGATTGCATTATAATTGTTATTTATGCTGAATCCTAACACTTCTAAGTTGCCTCCTATAATTTTTATTAGTATTTGATTTTGATGCGCTGAACAAAGCGAGAGATGCCTCATGCTGCTCTTATTATGTTTTTTTTTTCCTAGTTGGTTTAATTCATTTATTAGACACACTTCTTCTCCCACATCGGAGATTTACTAAAGTAATCCGTTTGATAAATAATCAGGTGTGAACCCCGAGTGGCCGCTGAGCTCTGTAATGTGGGCTTGTAACCCAAATATATACTTGTATTATTTGAATAATTAATATCAAACATATTTGAATAATTAATAATTAACCGACAAAAAAAAGAGTATATTTATGGATTGATGTTAATGATGAAAGTTTATGTAGTTTGCATTTTTGTTTAAAAGATTGATACAATTTTATGGAACTGTAATGGCTAAGTAGGATTATAATATTATGTATTCTCTTGGCCATTTTGTATAAAATCATACAAAGCATATATTGGCAAAAAAAACAACAACAAAAAAAAGGTTGAAGTACTGGAAAATGTTTTACCCAAAAAAAAGAAGAGAAAAATCAAGTATTAGGATGGAATTTCCGTCACTTTTGTTGACATGCAAATTTAGTTATTTTGGCAAAATAAGGATAAAATTATCTTTTAGCAACATTCAAACAGAAAAGTGGATCTTTTATTAATAGAAGGGGTCTAAGTCATAGTTTTCAAAAAATAAAGGGTCTGAGTCACATTTACTAAAAGTGCAAGGGGTTTCATTCAAAATTACCCATAATAATATTATATGGAATAAAAACTTTTTCTAGATGTCATTAATTTTTTTGTATTTAAGTCGGACAAAGAATTCTTATGCAAAAGTCTCTAGCGTATGATATAAAAGATTATATATATATACTATATGAAATAAAAACTTCTAGATGTCACTAATTTTTATGTATTTTAACTCAGACGAAAAATTTTTATGGAAAGCCTTTGACTAATTTTAAATATGTGTCAGACATATTGTTACACCACATAATTTATAATCTTACGTTGAATTCAATGTAGTCACCTTAGATAATTTTAAATATGTGTCAGGCACATTGGTGCACCATGAAATTTGTAACCTTACGTTAAATTCAATGTAGTATAATTTCAATTGAGTTTCTTCATCATAAAAAAATAAAAATAAAAAAATTTAAAGGTCAACACGTTTAAGTTGAGTAATTATCGAGCTATTGTTGTGTAAATGCCGAGAAGACTTTGACTAGTTACATAATTATTGACCCCAAGGAGGTAATTTAATGGTGAATTGGTTGAAACGATGGTATGAGACTTATTCATATATCGAGTTTGAATACGACTTGGAGACAATTTTCTTAAACCAGTCCAAATATACCTTGTGTATATAACCAATGTCCCAATCGAATCGTCATTTTTTGGTACTTTTACTTCATTCCATTTGGTCTTATTCGTCATACTCGTATGATTTAAAACACTATATACTATATAGTATATGGAATAAAAACTTCTAGATATCACTAATTTTTCTGCATTTAACTCAGACGAAGAATTCTTATGGAAAAGCCTATGACCAATTTTAAATATGTGCCAAACACATTACTACACCACAAAGTTTGTAACTTACGTTGAATTCGATGCAGTGTAATTTCAATTGAGTTTTCTTCATCATAAAAATAAAAAATAAAAAAAGAGAGAAAGAAACTCACCTAGTTAGCTATCAAGACAAAAAAGAAATATGTACCGCAAAATTTCTACTTATTTCACTTAGGCTCTGGTTGTTTGCCATAAAATAATTTACTTGTGAAAAATATTTTCAGAAGAAAATATTTTTTTTTAAAATAGAATATTTTTTTATATTTGAACTCTGTTTGTTTGCCGTAAAATAACTTGTTTGTAAAAAATGTTTTCATAAGAAAATATTTTCCTTAAAAATCGAATATTTTCAAGTGTTTGAAAATTAAAATATTTTCTCAAATTTTGTACTAACTGTAATATTTAACTAAAAAGTATTTTTCAGTTGACCAATTTTTCAGTGTTACCAAACACTAAAAAACTGAAAAAATGTAATTACCATTTTTTATTAAAAAATATTTTTCAGTTGATCAATTTTTCCGCGTTACCAAACACTAAAAAACTTGGAAAATGATTTATTCAGAATGAATCAATTACATCACCTATGTTCCTTGGAAGGACTCTTATCAATCAAATTATAGAAAGAACATTTAATAATAATAATAATAATGGAGTAGAGGAAAGATCCTGGAAATACATAATGAACGACTGCAACTTTAGATGTGAAGGAGCAACTTGGAAAAAGAGTGAAGAAAAGATTGTACTCGAGTATTGTTACGAGTAGACTAAATAATGAAAAGTTTATACCTTTGGCAATAGGAACAATAATCTATCTACCAGCATCTAATAAAATATTCACAGCTCATCACTCCCGGGGTTTTGATTTTGATTCCCATTTAACGGTTATTCTTATTTATCTGAATCCTAACACTTCTACATTGCCTCCTATAATTGTTATTATAGTACACAAAGCTTGCACCGATATCCCAACTGAACTTTCACTTTTTTATATGTGCCAAACATATTTTGCACAATGCAATTTGTAATTTTACGTTGAATTTAATATAGTATAGTTTCAATTGAGTTTTCTTCATCACAAAATAAAAATAAAAAATTTAAATATCAACACATATAAGCTGAATAAGGGTGGAGCTATTGTTATGTAAATACCGAGAAAACTTTGATTAGTTACATAATTATCGACCCCAACGAGGTACTTTAATGGTAGAATGGTTAAAGTATCCGTATGAGACTTGTGTTCATGTATCAAGTTTAAATAAAATTTGGAGTTAATTTTTTCGAACAAAGTGTATAATCTAGATATTGCAACCAAAATTGAAAAAAATACACCCACTCTATCGTATGATTACTTCCACTCATGCTTTATATTATATAGTTTACTGTCCAACTTAGGCCATGCCATAGCTCAGCTTTCGGTGGGTTTAAAACAGAAAATGTTAAGCAAATTATAGTTTAAATGAGCCACCCATAACCCCAAGGCAAACCATGATGTTAGCACTTTTGCTGGATAGATCTATGGGTTATACATTAAAAAAATCATAGTAACGTTCAATTCCCAAACACTTAAAAGAGATTGGAGTTCTTAACCGAACCGTTGTCATTCCTAATCACACTTCATCACTATCAATACAAAAGGCAATGTCTCTCTAATACTTTTATCAGTTCTTTCAAAGTTCATAATGTTTTCCCTGAAATAACCTACAATCTTGATTGCAATATCCAGATAATACACTTTGACCCTCTGATATTCTCTTCTTTTTCTGAAAGCCTTGGATATTCAGACTTTGCCCGATTAACCTTACAAGAACTTAAAAATTAATGACCAGGAAAACCTCAGTATCCCGGCCCGACCAATTGAGTCCCTCTGATTTATGCAAATGAACATCTACTTAAATCACATGATGAGGCTAAAGCTGCACAATTACCATACACACCCTTATATATACTCAATACTATATTGTCTGATATAGTATCAAACTTAATTTAATACTCAGACATGTGATCAAAGTTGTTGTTTACTAATAACCAAGTCACTTAGTGACAACATTAAACTCAACTGAACCTAGAAATACTCCTTAATAAACACATCCTAATACTTAGGTCCATATATTTATATTATCCTTTTAACTTCTAAATCTTCACTACTTCTCCCATTCCAGATTCTGTCTTACATGTGCGTGTGTGTTTACGGTATCTATTACTTATTGCTCACTCCCCCGCCCCCCCGCCCCCCCCCCCCCCCCCCCCCCACACACACACACACACAAACCACACCACCACCCCCGGGCGCCAGCCCCGTGTGAAGTTCAATGCAACATCTAAAAAGCTAGACCACAGTATCTATTACTTATTGCTTACTTCCCTGACCATAAGCCGTAAGTGCTTAGATACTAGTTACTACTAAAGAAAACAGAAGCCTCATGAAATTATTCCTAGGACATTACAATGAACGATGATTAAGCAAGAACTTTCTTCAATAAGATTCCATTATATTATCATCCTAGCATTACATACAAGATCTAAGGATTAGCTCACATTGCAATGGCTGTCAAATTACGAATCAACCTATTGATGAAAATTTACGCTCCTCTCAAACAATCAAATAGATATGCGACGATCACTCATTTGTACAACGAAAGAAGCATGCAAGAGAGATGAGAAAATTCATTATTTCTTCTATTCTGCTTTCATTTAACAAACAAGATTCCATGGACGAAGCATTAGCTACCTGAAATCTGTATATCAAATTCAATATAAAAGAAGGAGCAATATATTTCATTACGAGCAACAAAAACACCTATCACAAGCAAAATCAAGTAAAACTATGTTTTAGATGCGTACATGATATTCCGGACAACTATAACCGTCATCTCACAAGCCCAGGGCTAAACGGGCGTACCTCAATTGTGTCTTCCATCCAAAAGGAGTCCCAGTTTGTTCTGCAGCCCTACTGCACCAGGCACTGCAGGAACTACAGAACAATATAATCCTCGCCGGTCATGAATGTTGTCTTTGCTCACTCTTCCATGAATTTTCGCTGCTTCTGCTGATGAAGCATTAGAATCACCATTACCAGCTTTCTGTTTCGAGAAAAATGGATCCCATTCATGAGGTACCACTTCACGTTGTCCTTCATCTAACAAAGCATATTTCCAGCTAAGCTCTTCGATAAAATTATCATCTGTACGACCTTCAACAATATCTCTTCTCAATCTTGTTACTTTGTTAATAACTGCCTGCACAGCTATGTCAAAAGCATCTTTGAAAGTCTCCAACTTGGATCGAGGATCCGCATATATTATCCTAGGAATGAGATTTATAACCTCCTCCCTCATTTCCTTCACCTGCTCTGGAGAAATTTGACTGAGCCTTTCCTCTATGCTGACATTTCTCTTACGAATATCGTCCTCTGGGATGAAAACCGAATACTTTGAATAGTTTTTGGGAAGATGCCAAGTGTACTGAGTGTAAGCAGAACCAGGATGAAAGAAGACTGGTATACAACCAGCCAAGATTGAATCGAAAGCCGATCTTCTTGTATATGAATCCCCTTGTGGCTGTAGACAGAAAAGCGAACTTTGGAACATCTGCAAAATACTGCTCGGTGAATGACATTTGCTCTCCCCAAAATCACATTCCAATAGCTTGCCCACTTTAGAATTCTTGCATTGATCGATGATCTGACCCCTAATTGATCAATAGTATCCTTGCCTATATACTGATCGTTGTCTCCTTCATTTTTAAACTGTACATTGACTGTTACTATTCGACAAGTTATAGTTAAAATAATGAATCTGATAGGGGAATAATACTTATCGTAACAAACTTGATAGGGGGGATAATACATATCATAACAAACTTGATAGGAGGGATAATACCTATCTTAATGAACCCGATATGGGGGATAATACCTATCATCATGTACTGTTTGTTAACTGCTATACGACCACTGTTACAGTTTAAAGAATCTCTCGCATCTTACTATTTGCTCATTATTCTTCCGCTACTGCTCATTCTTATTATTTACATGATTTGTATAATCTTGTCATTCTTTGGAAAAGGACCCCATACTGTGCTTTTGTTCGCACACACTTTTTTGTTTTTGCCTGCTTTCTTTGCAGAAAAAGAAGAGTTGGAACTCGAGCCTTGGGTAGGTTGTGTCAACCTCTTGTGGTGATCTAGTGCAGAGAGCTAGGTTGTGTCAACCTCTTCTGGTGATCTAGTGCAGAGAGAATTACCCATTCAAATGTTATTTAGTGTTGGATTTGAATTTCAATTATGACATTCGAGTTTGTTTGTAATAATTGAGGAATTTTACCTCACGTTATGATCCTTGGAATTTGATGTAACACTTTAGTATCTAAAGTCATTATTGGAGATTTCATACAATTGAGATTTTAATAGTTTTGCACTAATTGTATTAAGATTTGAGTCTTGCGGGTTTAGGAGGACTTGTCGGCGAGTAGCGGTCTCGTCCCAAATTTATCTTGTTAAATTTCGGAACGTGATATACAACATCACATTTTCTCCATTTTCCGTACTATCTCAAACTTAGATTGATCAAAATAAATTTTATTTTCTCATTTATTTTGACGTATTTTTGTTCTTATTTTAATTTTTAATTTCAGAAAATGGCCAGAAATTATGCATTTCTGATATTATTACTATTATTATTACCATTATTGTTAATTGGATCGATATATGTAAAGCCGCTACAATCTTCAATTCGATCTCTGATGCTAGACCTTTCACTAGACCCTCTCTATCTATACGTCGTCAATGTGTCATTACTAATTGCTTGTATCGATGGAGTTTGGGTCAGAAACAGTGCTCATAATTCAAATATCTTGTATGTTTGAACAAACGGACAAGTCTGATTTGTGATATTTTCGGATTCTGTTATGATACCCAAGCAAGTAATGAAAAAGTGATGGGTCCATTAATACTGCATGTGAATCTTTATTCTTGTCAGGGCATTGCCTCAAGACTTTTCTGTTAATGGGACCGGCTCACTTCACGACTTCTATTACATAGTTGGAAGTTTACGACTTATTTTCATTTGGTTGTATATGTTCAAATAGTTTGTATAGTAACAAGTTTGCTTGAATTGAAAATGAAAAAGAAATCTACATTTAATAGTACTTTTGCCTCCAGTTTTGGTGAGCATAAATGTGCACACTCTAAATGCTTATGCAATTGCTTTGGATGATTTGTATTCTTCTTCCTGATAAGGCAACCTAAGTTGTATCAGCTCCATGTGTGTTGTCTTTTACTTCTTGTGAAGTATTAGAATATAACACTTATCACATATCGAAAAATTAAAAATTTTAAAACTACCTTATGAGATTCTAAACTACTTCACTTGATACTAATTGATTTTTGGATGAAATCTCAGTTTTATGCTAATATGTTGTATTTGTGATCTTGTCACCATGACAAGGCTTTTAGCTCACATTTGCTCCTTTACTACAACGACACACTTTTTGGAGATGGAGAATTTATGGCCAACAATGAGAGGAGACTTTGACTCTTAAGTTAGTATGAGATAATATTGTTGTTTGGAATACTCATGGTATTTCTAACTCCCACCATAGACGTGTTATTAATGTTGGTTGGCAAAGGTTAGGTTGTGGTTACAAATTAAATACTAATGGTTATGCCAAAGGTAATCCTGGTATTCTAGAGGCAGGAGGAATCATTTGCAATACGAATGGTGAATAGATCGCTGGCTTTGCAACTAACTTGGGGTAACGATGAGTTGTCAAGCTAAATTGTTTGCCTTATTAAAAGGAGTTAAATTGAATGAGAGTTTACAGATTGATGAACTCCATATATATAGTGACTGATTCTGCCATTGTGTCTAATTTATTAAAGGCTAACTCGTATCTGTTTAATCCCTTACGCCCTTTAGCTGAAGATGCAAGCGAATACTTTCACGCCACAATAATTATAAGCTAACCCATATTTTCTATGAAACTAATAGATGTGCTGACGATTTGGCAAACTTGAGCTTACGACAACAGTTTGAAGCATCTCAAATTGACAACCTTCCAAGATCTGTTTTATTGCTGATAAAAAAATATATTAGGGGTGAAACATCTCCTCGTTTTGTTTAGTCTTCTAGCTTTCACCTTCCTTGCAGGTAAAAAAAAAAAAAAAAAATCCTTACATGTGCCAAATGCTAAGATGTGTAGGACCAATAATTTTCTATTCCTATAAAAAAAATGCAAATAACTTAGAATGGTAAGTGTTAATTCTGTTTGCCCCCAAAGTTATGGTTTAGTAATAATTGGGGTGAGATCAATTTTTTAGAGGCCACATGTTTGATACTTTTTATTATTTTAGAGTTTAGTTTTTAATTGATTTGGCACATGTGTGAAATACATTGTTACATTCGAGAGTTTATAGTTGGCAATTGAATTTGCTGAATAATAAATAATCGAAATTTACTAACTGAATTCTCACGTCACCTAAAAAAAGTGTTAATTGTATTTGATATGGACTTTTAGTGGTAGTCAAAAGGGAAACTGATGTACAGATTGAACCTTCTGATATTTAAATGCCTTTAAGGAGTCAAAAATATACATGATACAAAGAGATATCGGGCACCCCAAATTTAAAGACACAACCCACAAAGAAGATTAATATTGTAAGCATAAAGATAAGAGAAAAAGTTAATTTAGTCCTTGAGGTTTAGCATAAAGACCAATTAGGTCCTTGTGTTTTGAAAAAAACCAAATTGGTCCCTCCGTTAAGCGAGGGACTGTTAAAGTTTTAGCGGTTTCGAGGGCAAAGTTGTCATTTTAGCTTTAAAAAAAAACTAAACCCTCCCTCCCCTATTCCCATTCCCGTTCATCTCTCTCTCTTCATCAAACACACACACTCACACACCAAGCCCTCGCCCTCCCCCTCGCCCACCACATAGACAGGACCTTTCCCTTCCCCTCATGCGGTTCTCTCTCTCTCTATTGCTCTTGCTCTCTCTGTCACTCATTCTTTCTTAGTCATACACGCACACACACTGCGGTACACACTGGCGACGGCGATAGCAACGCACTAATTCTTTGATACTCTTACTCAGGTAACCGTTGGGAACCATCTATATATGTGTTTATATATATATATATATATATATATATATATGTGTGTATTTTTATATATTTTATTGATTTAGGTAAAAAAAATATATGTTTTTTATATATATATATATATGATTTTTTAAATATTTTTATTGATTTAGTTAAAAATAATGTAATCGGTAATATATAATATATAATAAATAGAATATTTATTATAGAATATTTAGTTATAATTTATAGAATATTTATTATAATGTAATCGGTAATATTTATTTAGAAAATATTCTATAAAAAAAATTCAAAAAAATATAGCTATATATATATATATATATATATATATGTGTGTGTGTGTGTGTGTGTATGTGTGTGTGTGTAATATATAATTGGTAATATAATATATAATATACAAAATATATTGGTTATATATAATATATAAGTAATCGGTAATATATATAATCGATAATATATATAATATATAGAATATTTATATAATGTAATGGATAATATATAAAAAAATACTAAAATATAGATATGGGTAATACATATATATAATCTGCAGTATATGCAAAATATATATGCATTTTAATTATATTTTTTTGATTTAGATATATCTATATATCCGGTAGTAATGGGGTATTGAATTTACCTAAGTAATTGATTCATTGTTGTTCCCCTTGTTACATAGATATGGTTCGTCCACCAAAGTTTTTTAAGGTTATTCTGCAACCTTCAAACCCTATGCTTGTAAGTTTTTCTAAATTGATTCATCCTAAGTAAGTGCGTTTTAACCTATTGTTTACTAAATTGAGATTGCATGTTATATAAAGTTTGCCAATTAAATTCTTTGAAAGATACTGGGACCACATAGTGTCTACATACACACTGAAGTGTAACGGCATGTCGCAGATGGTGAAGTTGGAGGAAATAGATGTTTGGTATACTATAAAAGTTAGAGAGTTTCTAGTCTTTTATTGGAAAAGTCCAGGAATATTTAAAGTTCAAATCTTCGGCCATAATGCCTGTCAGGGGCAGAGCCAGAAGTTGAGTATTGGGGGGGCCGAAATTATTTTTTTTGTACAGTTTGTAGAGTATTTTTTTGTACAGTAAACTTAATAAGGTATACATATACTAGCAAAAACAAAATGCAACTATAGAAATAAACGTAAATAAAATAATATTTATAAAAAATAACATAAGATATGCAAAAAAATGTTTACCTCATCAGTCAATGAAGTTGGACTCGTCTTTCCTTCATGGAATAGAATTCATCAATTATTGTATCTACATGAATATCTTTGGCAATTTCTTTTTCTATATAGATAATTAAGCTATCTTTGAGAAAGCCATCCTCCATCTGATTACGAATACTTGTTTTGATAACCTTCATGGCAGAAAAAGCGCGTTCTGTAGTTGCTGTCGAGATAGGGAGAGTTAAAATTAACCGTATCAACCTATCAACTAAAGGATAAGCTTTTGATTTTCCAGTTTTCAGCAATCCTCTACACAGATCTGCTATGCTAGTTAAAATTTTCAAATCAGGATGATTAGGCACATCAAGCCCATAATGTTGCAATTGATAACTCAAACAGCTCATCTCTTGTTCAGAGAAATCAGAAGGATAAAATTTCTCAGCAAGTTTGCATATGTCATTAATTGCAAATGACTTGTAGCCATCCCTAGGATCCAAAGTTGTGCTAAGAATAAGAACCTCGGTTGCTTGCTCATTAAATCTGTTATTTAACTCTTGTAACTGTTGATCTATAGTAGTTGTAAATAAGTCTACTCGATAATGATGTTCCACTATTACAATATCCTTTTGACTGCGAAGTCGGACTATGTCAAAATATGAAGCATTCATATCAAGAACTTGTATATTTCGATGAGAAGCAAAATATGTCACATTCTCAATAAGGGTTTCCCAACCATCATCTCTCAACATTTGCATTATCAATTTTGTATTAGAAACCATATACAAAGCATTTAAAATATCTTGAGATTTCTATTGTAGAGCTTGGCAAAGCACGTTTGTAATCCCCATAATTTCTTTCATCACGTGCAAGATAAATACAAAATCAAATGACATCAATACCTTAATAGGAAAGTTCGCATCTCCTCATTGCGAGTATGTAGATCCTTCAATAGCTATATTCTGTAGAACTACAAAAGTGGCATCAAACAACCTTATCAAACTACAAATTGAATTAAAATGGGAACTCCATCTAGTATTTCCACGGCGTTGTAAAGTTCCTATTTGATTGGCCCCTCTACCAATATCAATCTTGCCACGTTCAATTAAACTTGCATTTTCAGCTACTTGGGCAGCTTGTAATTCATCATTGCGCTTGGAAGAAGTCCTAACGATATTAACAATGAAACTCAAGTTTCCAAAAAGAGTATGTATATCAGGAACTTCTTTAGATGCAGCAACAAGAGCTAGTTGTAACTGATGAGCTAAGCAATGCACGTAATAAGCATAAGGACAATCTTTAAGAAACAAAGCTTGTAACCCATTCCATTCTCCACGCATATTACTAGCTTCATCATACCCTTGACCACGAATATTAAGAACATTGAGGTTATGATAAGATAATGCACAACAAATCTATCTTTTAAGAGTTAATGCTTTTGTGTCTTTAACATGAATCAAGTCCATAAATCTCTCTTTAATAAATCCTTCATTATCAACAAATCTAATAACAAGAGCCATTTGCACTTTCTTAGATTCATCCCGAGATTCATCAACAATTAAGCAAAACATTGCTTCACCAATCTCTTCACGAATTTTGTTTTGCACATTTCTAGCCAAAACGAACAAAATTTCTTTTTGAATACCATGTGATGTGTATTTTGCATTTTTTGGGGGCATTATCTAAAACAACTCCCTCTACTTACTCATTATAAGATGCTAACAACTTTATCATTTCAAGAAAGTTGCCTTGGTTTATTGAATCTAAACTTTCATCATGCCCTCTAAAAGCACATCCTTGAAATGTTAACCATCGAATATCATCTATTGAAGCTTTAAGGCGCAAACGATTACTTAAAATTTGTGAAGAAGTTTGCCTTTGAATCACCTTTTCAATATGAGAAGACTGATTATTCAAATTCTCACAATATTTGGTAGTTGAATTATGAATTGAATTTGAATCCTTCACCTCATGAGATGAAAAAGCACAATCTTTTCCGTTATTTACTTTTTTCCAACTTTTAAATCCATTAACTGTGAATACTTCTTATCCGAATTTTCCAATTGATTCTTTTGCGAATATGTAACAAGGAAAACAAAATACAACATCCATTGTAGATGAATACTCTAACCAAGGAAATATTTTAAACCAATGGGCTTGAAATCGGCGTCGATGACTCTCTAGTCCAGAATATGGACAATGTGATTGAATATGTTGATATAGACCGAAATGAATATATGCTCTACGAATTTCATCTCTTTGATTCACTGAATACTCCCAAATTTGTAGACGTAAACCCGGATCACGGACTAAAGAACTTATTTCAATTGTCTCATTTTCAATCTTTTGACATTTTGTTGGTGATTCTAAACTCACATTTGTATCAATATTAGATATAGAAGCTTGTTCTTCAGGTTCTATCTCAACTTCCTTTTCTTTCCTTTTAAAGAATGAATAAATTGTTTTAGACTTATTCATATTTGACCTGAAAATATTTAAAAAAGATAGAGTTATTCTTATTTTTTATATATATATGATTGATCAACATCAACTTATATTAATTTTTTCCTCAAATATCATTTATTTCCAGAAATATTCTCTAGTGGCAATTATACTACTAAAATTAGTATCATTTCTATTTTCTAACAATTTAAAAAGTAATAATCAACATATAATCAAAAAAAGAGATACATATAAACAACGATGTACAAAGAAAGTAAATAGATTACACAAAAAAATTAACAAAATAATTATGTACTTATAAATTATATAGTAAAAAATTAATAGATAGAGATATATTACCTTAGACACGCGATAATTGAATTTGGAAAGAACAATTGGTGAAGACTGAAAATTATAGCTTGGGATCTGCAAAAAAATGATAATAAAACATTAAAATTTTATTTAGAATAAATGAAGTCTAAAGATTACATTAAAGTCAAAAGATAAGACCTAAGAGATCACTTACGATTTTTTTGCTTGTTAGAGGCAGAGGCTAAAATTTGAAATTCGAAACTTAGAGGTAGAGGCTAAAGTTTTATGTTATGGTTATTGATTAGAGAAATTCTTCTGAAATCTGAAATTCGAAACTTAGAGGCAGAGGCTAAAGTTTTATGTCTTGCGATTTTCTTTTGCTTGTTAGAGGCAGAGGCTAAAATTTTGTTTTGATTGTTAGAAATCTGAAATCATTGCAAAAAACAAAAACAAAAAACAAAAACAAAAGCTAACATGGTGGGAGACAAGCTTTGCAAAAAACCGGGGGGGGCCAAAGCTAACAAACAAAAACAAAAGATGAAAAGTATCACTTATTTATTTTTTATTTTTTAAAAGTTGAGGGGGCCGGATGAAAAGTATCACTGAATTTTTTTTTTTTTTTAAGTTGGGGGGGCTGGGCCCCCCTTGTACCACCGCCCCTGATGCTTGTGAGAGAGATATTAACCGTAAGTGTAACTATTCTATTATTTCTACATTTTTAATAATAGTTATCATAATCATGCTAATTTTTTTAATGATAAATATATAGCTGAAGTGCCCATTGAGATTGAAAGCGATAAGAATGATGAGAGTGATGATAATGACGAGAGCGATGAGAGTGATGATAATAATAAGAGTTATGAGATCAATGAGAGCTAAGAGGACGAAGAAATAGAAGTTGATAGCGAGAAAACTGAAGAGGTCGATGGTGAAGAAGGTGGTGAACATGTTCTGGAGTTTTTAGTGAAAAATGACAGACCTTATGTGGTAATTCTTCTTGTTTATTGCTCTTAAGAATTTTTTGAACAAATTCGAAATCATGATTATATGCTAATTATCATGTTTGGAATATATTGTAGCTCTCGCAAAGAACTTTGCAGAAGGGACCAGAATATTTGAGACTGACACAATGACCGTTATTGATTGTCATAACAATCAATATAGTCTTAGAGTGTGTAGGCAATAGATAAGGATGTACTTTGTCTTTTCTGGTTGGTCTTCCCTACGCAACTCTCATAACGTGAAAAAAGGCGATAAGTGTGTGTTTGAACAAATTGATGGAGGACAATTCAAATTTTGAGTATTATGACTTTTTTGACGAATGTCTTATGACTTTGTTTTGGACATTTTAACGTTGTTTATGCTTGAATTGGATTATTTATCACCTTTCTTTTTTTTTCGATGTGTATTTATTGGATTAGTTATCTTATTTTTATTTAATGTGTATTGGATGATTAATTTATTTTGGACTTTTTTTATTTTTGTTATAACTTCAAGGACCAATTTGGTTTTTATCTTTTGTAAATATAGGGGCATAGTAGTCTTTTTACTCGGTCAAAGGTTTGACCGTTACAAATAGTGTAACTTTCGTTAAGTGCAGCGACTAAAATGGCTTTTTTTTCAAAACATATGGACTATTAAAATGACTTTTTCCCCTAAAGAGAACTGCTTGAACTGGTTCAAAATAATTAATTTAAAATTATCGTTTAATTTAGGGCAAATCTTACAAATAGTCCCAATTGTTTACAAAATTTTGACAAATAGTCCTTATTGTTTTAAAAGTTACATAGTTAGTCCCTATTGTTTGTAAAAATTTCACCAATAGTCCATATTGTTTCACAAGTCATTCAATTAGTCCCTATTGTTTGCAAAAGTCTCTCTATTAGTCCTCATTGTTTGCAAAAGTCTCTCTATTGGTCCTCATTGTTTGCAAAAGTCTCTCTATTAGTCCTCATTGTTTGTAAAAGTCTCTCCATTAGTCTCCAATGTTTGTAAATGCATTTGCAAACATTGAGGACTAATGGAGAGACTTTTACAAACAATGGGGACAAACTGAGTGACTTTTGAAATAATGGGGACTATTTGTGGGACTTTTACAAACAATGGGGACTATTTGTGGGACTTTTACAAACAATGAGGACTATTTGTGGGACTTTTATAAATAATGGGGACTAACCGCATAACTTCTAAAACAATAGGGACTATTTGTCCAAAACTTATAAACAATAGGGACTATTTGTCCAATTTGTCCTTTAATTTATAATATTTATACACACACACACATAAATTAATTTAAAATATAACAAAAAAATATGAATTGTATATTTTTTATAATTTATTTTTTCTTCTAAACTAATTAAAGAATATTGTCTTCATACCAATTATAATTTTAATAACATGAACATTGTCTTTAAACTAAGGATAAATGTCTAGTTTAGTCTATTATGTTTGGTGTAAATGACACTTTCATTCATTATCTTTCAAAATGAACATTTTAGTCCATTATCTTTGGTGTAAATAACACTTTCATCAATTATATTTCGAAATGAGCCTTTTAGTCTAATATGTTTCACTTCAATGACGCCATTAGTCCAATATGTTTCCTCCAATATATTTTAAAGTTGGACTAACGACGTTACTTATATGAAACATATTGAACTAAAAGGTTCATTTCGAAATATAATAGATGAAAGTGTCATTTACACCAAAGATAATAGAGTAAAAGATTCATTTTAAAAGATAATGGATGAAAGTGTCATTTACACAAAATATAATGGATTAAACTAGACATTTACCCTTAAACTAATTAAGGAACATTTTCTTCAATAAGAAAAAGTACACAGTAACTAAGTTTTCTGAAAGCTAATACATTCATGTTACTTTGATAATTATAGTTTTAGGAGCTAGAAAACAAGAAAAATGTATAGAAAGAGTCATTCTAGTACTTTTACAAATATAGTTCTTTCCTAAAAATATTTCAAAAATCTATTTAAAACAAATTGTTAAATGAATTCATTGGAATACTTAAATTTGAAAAACACAAGTAAGAGAATTTGAAGTCCATATATGTTACGAAAAAGGAGAGAAATTATGATTATTTTCCTTTTCTTATCATTTGCTTGAAAGTAAACTATTTGAAGAAAATGTTATTGAAGTTTATTGATGTCTAATTAGATACAAATATCTTTTTAAAAGAACACTTTTTCAGAATAATGTGCTTTTACCAATAAGGTATCGTGAAAATTAAGGTGTAAAATACCAAAGCTAAAAAAATATAAACTTAACCGTTAAGCATTAGGGTATCCTTACTAGATCTGAGTCGTACAATTATTACGTAATATAGTTCATTTGGTAAAATAAAAATTCATAAAGTATAGATCAAAATTACCAAAAAGTGGACCCGAGTCTCTAAAAAGTGCAAAATCTCTATTAAGGCCTCTAAATTTAACTTGAAGAATTGAGACTTTTTTTTAGATATTCGGGCTCACTTTTTGGTGAATTTGATATTTACTTTATGAATTTTGTTTTACTAAATGAACTATATTACGTAATAATTGTACGACTCAGAGTCTCTATATTTAAAGACTCTGGTAAGAATAGTTTTAGAAAAGTAAAAAGGTAAAATACCAAAGCTAAAAAACCTTTTTTTCCATCTTTTAAAATTCTATTTTGTAATTATTCTAAAATAATTAAAAAAATTTGTCGCCATGTCGTTGCCAATTGGCGAAGACATGGCGACAAAATACATTTTTTTTTGTTTTTAAATTTTTTAATTTGTTTATGTAATCAAAACTTTTTTTCTTTTTTTAAAAACAATTAAATCATATGTTGCCATGTCGTGACTAACTGGCGATGCCATGTCGATAAAACAACTTTTTTTTAATAACAACAAAATACGAAGCTAAAGACAACGTATGTGCTCTGTGATCTTTTATTTTTTCTCGGGGAAATAATTTATCTCAAAAAGAAGGTATATTTGTGTTCAGAAAGCAGCGCAAGAAGATCGATGTTTTGCCAGTAACAGAAAGGTGCAGACTAATCAGACCAATCACAATGCTTCTCACATAAGTGGTGGCCCCCACACAGATATGTCCCACGAATATACTAAACCATCTAATCTTCCATCCTTGCAAGTGCAACTACATCAACTAATTGTAACACTTCAAAACATATGAACGGCATATACTTACCTACAAATAGACTGTTTTTCTGCAATCTTCGACCTCTGCAGACATGCATGTGGTCTCTTTCTACTTTCGATCACCTTTGCTTACAACTTTGATGTTTTCTGCAACTATTTTTATGTTGGTTTTACTAACTTATATTGGAAAGCAAGTAAGAGTTTAATATATATGCCAACCATTGGAGATTTCTTTTTGCATTTTCTGTATTATTACATACAATTCAAGCCGTGGAGACATGTGGTAAGTCTTAAGCCTCCATGATAATCTTCCAGTACGGCAAGTCTATGCCATTGATTATGCATTTCAAATATATGTCTATGCTCTTGATTATGCATTTCAGATATTTTTTCTTGTTAATTTTCTTACTGCGTTTCAAATATAACGTAATACATTGTGACTTGTGATTGATCAAATGATCGAGGAAAAGATAAAAGTTCTCCATTCCAAGTTGGGACAGAGTCCGATCCATTTTTACCAGTTCCATACTTGCGAATACATGCAGTACGTAGTTAATATGAAAAGATTTTATCATGTATGGAAGTATTAAGATTATAGTTTAATTTAGGAAGTAAAGATTATGGAATAACTACTTTATATATAAATGTGTTTATATCTAAGACTTTACGAATATACATGACTATGCATGCCTCAAAATATCTTATATTATGAGGTGAATCGTCATCAAACGGCATTAGGAAGCATCACTAAGTTGATATAATGTGAGAAAATGGTAGTATATGACATGTATATGATACATCCTAGAGGATGATACTATTTGATTGATCGTTAAGTGTGAGAGAATGTTTACTTGAAAGACTTATTGTGCATGAATTATTCTAAGGAATAAAAGTACGTCACTTACTCAGGCCAGTTGGAGGTCGATAATACTCATTAGTGTTAACATGGTGTAACGAGATATGATAGTCGCTTCTAAGCAGCCCATTCGAATTAAGTATCGTGTAAGATATTTGACAGTTTATCATTTGGCCTTTGTGATGACCGGCTGTATTTGTGAGCGAAAAGATTTGTACATCTGTCTCGTTGTGATTAGTATTACGGATAGAGTGACCTTTGAGCTTTGGAGATCTTTGAATTTATAAGTGTGAGTGTCAATCTCCCTTCTATTTTTATATGGATGTGTTGCGACTCCTCGGGAAGTAATTATTCAGAATGGATCAAATAAACCTCGCACGTTTCTTGACAGTGTCATAGAGTTGTTGGGCTTATCAGACAAGTTCTTGGAACTGCCTTGGAAACTGTTTCCAGCCAATGAGTATATGGCTTCCGCTACTAGTATTTTGTATTCTTTTACATCTCAGTTCGGAATCTATGTATTTAGTTTTTGTTCATAATTGATCAAGATCCAAAGTGGATACCGAACGATTTGCCCATTAGTTCAAGATATCTAGCCTTGCAGGCTTCAGAAGATTGTCTTCTCAAGCTCGCAATGGTTGCACTCCTAAATTTGCTTGGGCTAATTTGGGGGCGTGACAGATTCTGTATCTTGTTTGTGGGTGAAGAAATGGTGCTTCTTGTTACTTTATTGGAAAAGGTTCTTGTTTGTATGAGGAGTGTGAATGACGGCAAGCATATATTTGTTCTGTGAAAATTGTGATTTTTACAATATTGGAAATTATATTTATTACAATATATGTGTTTTATGGAGATTAAATGTATACCCTTTTCATATTGTGTGTAGAAATTGCAAGAATGGAACCAGTTGAGATGCCTATGAATGACGAAAACCAAGAGCTCTCTGCTTACAAACTACCATTTGCTAGAAGGTTAGTTTTTTTTTTTTCCTTCTGTCCGACCGTTTTAGACCTAGTGCATAGCAAGAGGACCGTCTGGCTGCGCTATCTGCCCTATATGCATTTTTACAGACTCAAGATTTCAAGATCATTGGTGTATATGCGCGCTGATGCTATAAATTGTTTTTCCTCTGTTTGGAGTAGTTATCAATTGGAAGCTCTGGAAAAAGCAATCGAGCAGAACACAATTGTGTACTTGGAGACTGGTTCTGCAAAGACTCTGATTGCCATCATGCTCTTGCGCGGCTATGCTCATCTTCTGCGAAAGCCGTCGCCTGATATCGCTGTTTTCTTGGTCCCTACTGTTGTTTTAGTCACCCAAGTATGCGATTTGATAATTACATCTCATGCTCCATTTATACTATTTTTTCCTCATTTGATAGTAACCTTGGGTATAAGTAACTTTGATTTTAATCATGGTGAAATATTTTATCTCCGCGAGTTCAAAACTTAGAGTTTCATTTAATTGGCTTGTGTTTTCACTTGATATACTAGCAAGCAAAAGCCATTATGATGCACACTGACTTGAAAGTGGGGAAGTACTGGGGAGAGATGGGTGTTGATTTTTGGGATGCTGCTACATGGAACCAGCAGCAGGATACTTACGAGGTATGCAATTGTATTCTTAAAATAACAAATATCTTGAGTAGGCTGGTATAAGAAGTACCGGTTTTGTCTTCTCATCTTTTAGATAAAGATCGGCTTGAGATAGGATCAATGCTATTTAGATATTTCCAGTTCTTCACAGCTTGCCTAGATTCTAGTTTTCTCCATACTAGAACTGCAAATTGGTGTTTCCATCATGTGTGTTATGGAGTCCATTATTGTGATTCAATGCAGTTGGTTTGGTCTTATCTTACTAGTCACTGCTGTTATCAACCAAATGGTAGGTGATGATGCGTACAAGTATTTAACATGTTACACCACCCGACATTTTTAATCTATTGGACTTCACAATCAGGATGAATTGAACTGTGTGGAGCAACCGTAGAGAATCTGAGGAGAATCCTTATCTGATTGTGTTCTTATTATGGATTCCTGTTGCATCATCTCTTATGTAGTTCCCCTATGCTTCGCTACATTTTGTACTTTTGTTCTCTTCTCAAAAGCATGATCTTTTGGATACATTTTAGATCTACAAGCCTCATGTCTAGCTCTTTTGGCACAAAATGTGATCTCTTGCTGTGAATTAACCTAAGCATTCATGTTTAGGTGCTTGTGATGACCCCCCAAATTTTATTTGATGCCTTGAGCAAAGGTTTTTTGAAACTTGTCAAGATCAAGGTTCTAATATTTGATGAATGCCACCATGCAAGAAAGAAGCACCCCTATGCTCTCATCATGAAGGTATGTTTTCTGAACCCATAATTTCTTACAAAGGCATGCTTAATTATGCAACTCTGTTTGATCTCATTAATCGAAGTATATTAGTTGGCATTAGAATATTTTCACACTTATCTATTGGTGTATACGGAAAATATGAAAACGGTTACTTTTGGACAGCTTCTATGTGATTAATAGTACTTAATACGTGGGATGAATATTACTCCAGTAACACTTGATTTCTAACTTGATCCACTATTTTTACGATTCCATGTCAATATATGAACTCAAACTACTACGTCATCTAAACAAAATTCGTCAGTTGGACACTCATTATGTCGTGTGTTATGTGCATGGTCTTCTATTAATGCAAAAATTTAGACTAACACAAAAGTTCTGTTGTGGTGTGACAGTTGCTACTCTGTGGTCTATGCTTGATATCCAGACTCAATTTATTTCTTTCATCTTTCACTGGGAGATTTTCATTTTGGTGTGTGACTAAACTTATGCTGATGACGACTGGCTCTGACAAAACTAGACAAATTCATATTGACTCTAGTCTACATCACATGGCAAATATCTTTATATTCTGCAATTGTTGTTATTCTCATGTTACTTGACGTACTTGCTTTTACCTTTTATGCTGCTGCGACATTTTTTTTTAGTACTTGTGAAATTGCTAAGCTAAATGATTCTAATGTTGTAGGAATTTTATCATCGTAAACTAGCCTCAGGGAATTCACAGCTTCCCAGAGTATTTGGAATGACAGCTTCCCCTATAAAGGCTTAAGGTTTGTAGGATAAAGTGCTTTCAGAATTCTTTTATTTTTTTGTTTGTCTGTTGATTTTCACATGAGCAAGTAATTGATATATTTTCTTATGTAGCTCCAAAGTCTTCAAAGGATCATTGGAAACAGATTCGTCATCTAGAAAACCTCATGCATTCAAAGGTTGTTTTACCATTCTCTGTTTCTTATGGATTAGCATTAATGAAATCATTATTTAATATCATGATGCCGAGGGCATTTGTTCTCTGCACATTAGAATGAGCACAAGTTCGAGAAACTGGAGAAGCTTTTTGGCATCTTGCAGTTGTGTGAATATTGTTGTCCATCTTTAAAAGGCATCTACATATATATATATATGTGTGTGTTTCTGATCTCTTGTATGTGGCATTATTTGAACATTGTGTATGCTTTGCATCTAATCTTTTAATATTGATCATTGAAAAATGCTACTTTGTAACCTGATGATTGCATTTCTGGATCACAACAGTTTTATTATGGAATGTCATTTGGCTTCTCCTGCGTTTAGATTTTAAATATGATACCAAAGTACTTGTAGAAAACGTTGGGTAAATAGAAATGGGAAAGAGATGTTTCCAACTCATCAAAAGTATAAGCTTGAACTCTTCCTACCAAAAAGAACCTGCACATCATCCACACAATTCCTCCCTTGAGGATAATTCCACTTTGAATAGTCTGTTCCTAATGTATATCTTTTGTCTGAATGAAGGTTTACACTTGCATTAATGAGTCCGTTTTAGCTGAACATATCCCTTTTGCGACTCCAAAGCTGAAGCTTTACAACCAAATGGACATTCCTTGTTCATATTTACGCCTGGCGGATGATTTGAAGGGGATAAAATCTAAGGTAAGCACATTTTTCAGGGTATAAGATCCTTTTCTTTTGAAAAATTCCTTTTTATAGCCACATCTTTTCATGCTCATGTTGTCCACAGATCTTGGAAAATAACTTGTATCACCTGTTAATTTCTTAAGATATAGCCTCCTTGTTTTGCTTCCAGTCTGATTTAGAGTACCTCTTGTATGCTCTGATGCAGCAATATGAATGTTCACTCGAAAAATCTAGCCTCCCAGAGTCTCTGTTTGAAACTGGGAAGAAGAAATTGAATAGGCTTCACTCAGATTTCTTGTATTGCCTGCATGAGCTGGGCATCTGGATGGCTTTGAAAGTAACCTTTATTACTTTTGCTTTTTTATTAGTATTTCTATGTCATTGCATTGCGTGTAATACATATGCTTTTGCTATGAAATAGGCTGCAGAGTCCGTGGCATCTGTACAATATGACAGTTTTTCATGGGGGGAATTAGATGCATCTCCCAAGAACGCTGTAAGAGGGTTTTGTTTGGATGTGTCCAAGGTCTTCTCTGCTTGCATGCCATCTGGTACCCTTCATACTCATTAAGTTTGTCATTCTCCGTCTGATCAGAATATTCCCTCTTCTATTTTATGACATCTGTGTTAATGACAAGACTTTGTAGATAAAATATGGTCCATTGCTCGTGATAAAGATGCTATCCTGAATGTTGGGTATCTAACTTCAAAGGTTATCTGTCTTCTCGAGTGTCTTCTTGAGTACATGTACATATGCTCTTGATGCTGTCTGTATCTACTGTTTTACTGGTACAAAGCATCGTATCTCTTGAAACTTTAATCAGAAAGTGGAGCCGCCCACATAGCCATCTTCCATCTATACCTGCCTGCATTTTTTGCTTTTTTCTGTCTCTTTCCTTCTCAATTGTAGTTCTTCACTTCTTATTTAATTTATCTTCCCAATCTTAAATGATCAAAGATTGCTAAATGATTTTGAATTTGCTGAGTAGTCTTGTACGAAAGTGTGGTTAGGCCACCGTTCTCTCTACTACTTTGTTGACTCACGCCCAACTTGTTTATGCGCTTCTTTCTCCTTTTTTAATAACGGCATACGAATGTAATGATGTTGCACAGATTTCTCAAATATTGAACTCTTCCCACATATATAGCTAGTTAAGTTTCTTTTAGCCTTCTTCTCATCTTTTTGCCCCAAGGAAATTTCTGTCTTTTGGACTACATTTACTTGCTAACACTTGATGTTAGACAACTCCAAAATTCTATATTGCAAGTTTTGTTCGCATTGTGAACGCCTATAAATGATAATCTTCCAATGCTTTTTGTGTGTAGATTCATCAAGTTAAACAGTTAGCTGTGTTCCTTAATAATTTTGAACAACAATTTATTGGAACTATGCCTGTTGGTAGGAGCCAAAACGCTAGGTCAAAACGCCTTCTTAGCATCATATGTTTGTGCCTATTATAGTGCTAGATAATATCGAATTACCATGGTGATTTGCTTATGTCACACCCCCCAAAATCTACCTAGCCAATTTTCAGGGACGCGCCTGAAAAGATAAGCCCGCAAGGCATCAAACCACAAATAAAATAAAAATAAAATGCAACCTCATAAAGATTACAACGCAAGGCTCTAAACATTTATACTTGTTGCAAATAAACAACAAATTCATAATCAAAACTCTAGATAGAGTAAGTTTCCATCTACATAATCCTCAAAATAATGACTATCTAAAAAAACTAAATTCAAGAGCCAATCACCATAGCATAATTTCCAAAGATTCACAACCTTGAAGGTCAACCATTCACAACCTAGTTCCTGTTGTTAGATGCCATTTGAGAATCTCCATTCAACTCTTTTTATGTGTTTCTCTACCCAGTTAAACATCCTTTATGATAGTACCGTTGAATTCTATTTAAGCATATCACTAGCGAGCAGATTGTGGACTCGAGTCTGTGATGAATATTCTAGTGAAATAAAATCATATCTTGGACTTGTGTGTATAATTATGCTGCCAACTAATGAAGAAAATGAGAGGTGGAGCAAAAAAATTATATGGAAGATAGAGGAGGTTTCTCTATCAGAACCACAACAATGTCTAAAGTTCAATATGTTGAGATCAAACATGAATATGTCACTATCCATATCTTTCGTTGGCTTGATAATATGATGAGATTCTTAACATGTTACAATATTTTGCACAGGGACCTGAAGGATATGAGGTGTATAATTTTTGTTGAGAGGATTATAACAGCTATTGTCCTTCGATCTCTATTAAATGAGGTGCACCTGGAATTGAGTGGATGGAAGACCGAATACATGGTAGGACATCAATCTGGGCTCCTGTCACAGAGCAGACAAGAACAACACAAAATTGTTGAAGAATTCCAGAGAGGCACGGTGGGTGCCTTACTAATAGTATAGCATAAAATTATTATTTATGAAAGAGAATATCTATTGCTAAGATTCTTGCATGTGAACATGTCATGTTGCAGGTGAACATCATAGTTGCAATTTCCATTCTTGAAGAGGGCTTGGATGTCCAGAGTTGCAATCTTGTAATTAGATTTGATCCCTCGGCAACCATTTCTAGTTTTGTTCAGTCCCGTGGCCGTGCTCGTAAGCACAACTCAGATTTCATCATGATGATAAAAAGGTATAGTTTCTTGTAGTGCATGGAGGCCTTTTTAGTGCTAACATTAATTAGTATGAAACTTACTTAACTACCTTTTCTTATTTGTTCCAAAGTGATTTTGGGTTTGGCATGAACATATGCCATAAATACTTTCTCATATTTTATTAATTCGTAGTGTAAAAGGAAACTGCTTATCCTTCTCAATGTGTGTTTTCACCTCCCACCTTATGTTCGAGTGTTCTACCAGATAACACCAAAGCATACAATTTATGACCGTGGGGTTTAACTAAACATGTGGTTTATCATGTTTCTAGAATTCTATTTGCTGTTGTTTTGTTTATGCCCTACTGTTATAGGAAATTCTGGAGTCACTGTTTAATTTTCGTTCGGTAAAATTCTAATGCTTTATCTGTTTTTTATGGTGTTTATTTAGAACATTTTATGATGTTGTAGGTTTCAGTGGTTCTGGTAGACGGTAGTGATCATTTATTTTTCATGCCATTCTTTGCTAATTTGCTTACTGAAATCGTAGGAATGATAGTTCAACCCTCACACAAGTGGAGAACTATCTAGCCAGTGGAGACATTATGCGGAAGGAGTCCTTGGATCATGGTTCTATTCCTTGTGCCCCTTTGGATTTGAAAGATGAGGTTTGTTATCAGGTTGAAGCTACTGGATCAATTGTCACTTTGTCTTCCAGTGTGGCATTGCTTCACTTCTACTGCTCAAGGCTACCTTCTGATGGGTTTGTCCATAGAATCTTTTATTCTTATGAACGATATAATGTGCTTTCAGTTTCTACATTTTTGAATTTTTGTAACTTAAAAAGTAATTCCCTATTTTGGTATTCTGATTTTTCAGGTACTTCAAACCCTATCCTAAGTTTGTTATAGATAAGGAGTCCAAAACTTGCATTCTACATCTTCCAAAAAGCTGTCCAATCCCAACTGTAAAAGTTGAAGGAAATATCAAAATACTGAATCAACTTGCGTGTTTAGAAGCGTGCAAGCAGCTTCACCTGGATGGTGCCTTGACAGATAATCTTGTGCCATATATTGTTGAGGAAGAAGCCAATGTCCAAGAATTGGGTAATTTAAGTTCGCCCATTTCTTTCTTTATCAATTATGGGAAGAACACAATTTCATTGCTTTAAACAATATTTTCACATATCAATTTTTGTATAATTATGTTGTGATCCACAGGCTTTGAGTACAATAATGAACAATTACAGTACTTCCCACCTGAATTGATTCACTACCGCAGTAATGAATCTGAAACATTGTACTACTGCTACTTAGTCGAGCTGCAGAACAACTTTTACTGCAATGCTGAGCTTTGTGATGTTCTGCTTGCTGTAAGGTCTAGGTTTGATTTTCATGACGAATCGATAGCTTTGGACCATGTTGATGATAGCATTAGCTCGAAAATATGTATGAGATATGTTGGAGCAATTCGACTTACTTCTGAACAAGTATACTAACGTTTTTATGTCTAAGTACATTTGTTAACCCAACATGAAATACAAGGAATTAGGACCTTAATTTCTTGTCATCGTCAAATTTATTTGGCAGGTTTTGATGTGTCGAAGGTTTCAAGTGACTCTGCTTAGGATTTTACTAGATCACAGTTTGAATAAGCTGAATGAAGCTCTAGGTGCGTTTGACAGAAAGAATGATTTTCTTGCCTTTGACTATCTTCTTCTCCCAGCTGCAGACTCAAATAAGAATCAATTAATTGATTGGAACTGTGTACGTTCCATGCTACTTCTATCAAAAAATATCAGCGGTAGACATCTGCCATGTTTCTGTGCCAGTGATTGTGGTCAACATGTGTATATGAAGAGTGGCTTGGTGTGCAGCTGCGTGTTGGAGAATTCTTTGGTATGCACACCTCACAATGGTCATGTGTATCACGTTGTTGGTACTTTAGATGGTTTGGATGGGAAGTCCAATTTAAAGTTGCAAGACGGAGAAGTTATTACTTACCAAAAGTATTACGAGAAAAGGTTGTAATAGTTTTTGATTTACCTCCCCTAACATTGTGTTATGTTTCCAGTTTGTGATAATATGTTACAAATATCATTTCAAAGGTCTTACATATTTCGATGTACAGGCATGACATCCACTTGCAGTATGAAGTACAATCACTTCTACATGGTAGACATGTCCCAAGGGTGGAAAATTATCTTCTCAAATATAGAAAGCAGAAAACAAAAGGTTTGTTGGTTGTTTAACCATTCAATGTTACTTAAATCTTGGGAAACGACAAAAATTGTTTTAGTATTCGTATAATATTTGGGAATGTATTGAAATTTGCCTAACTATCTAACCATCTTGAAAAATATACTTTTCTTTTAGCAATATAATAAGATGAGAAACAGTAAAATGCATCCATTTTTTTATCAATGTTATTTTTTCTTCGTCAAATGAATTTTATCTTTGGAACTCAAGGTTTCATTCCTTATGTCTTCTGTGTAATAAACTCTTTGTCGAACGAGAAGAGAGACATGTTTACAAAAAACTGTTTGTATTGATATTGAGAGAAAAGTGATCCAACAATTACAATAGGTGGCTCAATAAATAGGGGTTAGACTACTTGCTCCCCAAGCTAGGCTAAATATGGTAAACCTAAATATGGTACACCTAGAATAATAAAGTAATTTACAATATATACGTTAACACCCCCCCTCAAACTCAAGGTGGTGCAAAGGACACTAGCTTGAGTTTGCAAATCAGATCTTGAAGACGGTTGGGAGGATGTGCTTTAGTGAAGAGATCGGCAAGTTGATCAGCAGAGGGAGTGTACTGAAGTTTGAGTGTGCCACAAACAACATGTTGACGAATGAAATGACAGTCACACTCTATATGCCGAGTGCGCTCGTGAAAAATATCATTATGCGCAATCTGGATAGCACTCTGATTGTCACAATGAAGAATAGTACCCGGAGGTTGAGAAACACCCATATCAGCAAGAAGCCAACGAAGCCAGATTACCTCTTGAGTAGCATCAGCAAGGGCACGATACTCAGCTTCAGTACTTGAACGAGCAACAACAGTCTGTTTCTTGCTACGCCAACAAAGAAGAGAATCACCAAGGAGAAAACAGTATCCAGTAACAGAACGTCGATCAGTAGGATCACCAGCCCAATCTGCATCTGTGTAACCACGCAAAGTTAACGATGAACTGGTAGAGAAAAAAAGGCCATGAAACAAGGTGCCCTTGATATAGCGAAGAATCCGGAGAACCGCAGCGTAGTGTGGGGTACGAGGAGCAAACATGAATTGGCTGACTAGGTGAACAACATAGGCAATGTCAGGCTGAGTCACAGTAAGATAGATAAGACTACCAACCAGCTGGCGATATAAAGATGCATCTGGAAGTGGTGTCCCATCCAGGAAGGTAAGGCGGACAGTAGCATCAAGAGGAGTAGATGCAGTCTAGCTATCAGTAAGACCTGCACGAGCCAGAAGATCAGAAGAATATTTGGCCTGAGAGATATAGTAGCCAGCTGAATCAGATGAGACTTCAATCCCTAGAAAGTAACTTAAAGGACCAAGATATTTCATCTTAAAGTGGTGACTGAGAAACTGCTTGATATCAGAAATACCAGCCAAGTCATCCCCAATGATAATCATATCATCCACATATAAGATCAACAGAATAATACCAGACTCAGAACGTCGAATAAACAATACAGAATCATGATTACTCGGAGTGAAGCCAAAGTCAGTAATAACATAACTGAATTTAGAAAACCAGGCACGTGGAGCTTGCTTGAGACCATACAGAGCACGACGTAAACGACACACCTTATGAGGAGGATGAGAGTAGCCTGGAGGAGGCTTCATAAAAACTTCTTCAGTAAGGTCACCATTGAGGAAAGCATTTTTAACATCTATCTGGAACAACTTCCACTGTCTGGTAGCAGTAACAGCAACTAATGTCCGAACAGAGGTGAGACGAGCAACCGGGGCAAATGTCTCCTCATAATCAATCCCATACTCCTGAGTAAAGCCCTTAGCCACTAATCGAGCCTTATAGCGCTCTATAGAGCCATCAGAGTGAGTCTTGAACTTGTATACCCATTTGCAACCCATGACATTTTTTCACGAGGGTAGATAAACCAAATCCCAAGTGTGTTTAGCTTCCAAGGCCTGTAATTCATCTTGCATAGCTTGTTGTCAAAGAGGGTCAGAGCTAGCCTCACGATAAGTTTGAGGCTCATGGAGAGAGAGAATGGCAGAAAAACAATGATAATCAAGAAGGTGAGGAGGGATAGCTCTTACACGTGTAGACCGTCGGAGTGAGGGATCAGGAGAGTCATGGGGCTCAGCATCATGCACAGGACCATCAGATGGTGCAGTCTCTTCAGGATGGGGCACGTCAGGGGTAGTGCTGGTGCTTGTACTGGAACCTGTGTCACTGTCATCAGGAGAAAATAAGGGAAGAGAGGGATATGTGAAGTATGGGGTAAAGACAGCATGAGAAAGAGAGAATGACGAGAGTGATGAGAACATTTTATTTTCCCAAAAGATCACGTGACAAGATATACGGAGACATTTAGAAAGAGGATCCTAACACCGAAAACCCTTATGCTCAATACCGTAACCTAAGAAGCAACATAACCGAGCTCGAGGCTCAAGCTTTGTACGTTCATGTTGGGGAAGGGAGATAAAGCATGCACAACCAAAGACCTTAAGATGATCATACTCTGGGGAACAACCATACAATCGTTCAAAAGGAGTGAGATTATCAATAGTGGGAGAGGGTAAACGGTTAATAACATGCACAGTAGTGAGAGCAACTTTTCCCCAGAAGCGCTCAGGACACGATGAAGAGATAAGGAATGTGCGAGTAGTATCAAGAATGTGTCTATGTTTTTGTTCAGCACGCCCATTTTGTTGTGAAGTGTGAGGACAAGAGCGATGTGAGACAGTGCCATGTTGACGCAAAAGAGCAAGTATAGTGGACTCTTGATACTCCATGGCATTGTCAGCACGAAGGATCTTTATGTGCTGATTGAAATGAGTGTGAATCATAGCAGTGAATTTAGAATATATGCGTGGCAAGTCAGATCGATGATGCATAAGATATATCCATGTAAAACGAGAATGATCGTCCACAAAAATGACAAAGTATCGAGATCCCCCCATGGTAGGAGTAGGGGAAGGGCCCCAAATATCATAGTGAACTAAATCAAAACATGTAGAGGATAAGGAATCACTTTTATTAAATGGAAAAGCAGATTGTTTTCCAAGTTGACAAAATAAACATTTAAAGTTGTGGACAACAAGTTTTCCTAACGAGCTTCTAGAAACTAAAGATTGTAATTTGCCTAAAGAAGCATGACCTAAACGAGAATGCCATAGGTGAAAAGAGGTAGAGCCTGATGAAGTGGTAGCGGAAGCGACAATAGAGAGATGAGAGGGAAGATGCAGGCTGACAAGCTCGAACAAACGCCCAACCTTACGGCCGATCCCAAGAAGCTGTCCCGTCTGAGGGTCCTGTACACAACAACCAGAAGAAGAAAAAATGACAGTCAGATAAAGGTCACATAGTTGACCAACAGAGATAAGGCTAAGAGTAAGTTTTGGAACAAGATAAGTATTAGGAAACGAGGCATGAGATGTGGATACAGTGCCGATATGACTGACGGGCATGGATGTACCATCAGCCATGTAAATGGCAGATGCAGATGATTGACAACTTTATGGGTCAAGCTATGGGAGTCATAGGTCATGTGATTCGAACAAGCAGAATCAAAAAACCATGAGGACTTACTGGAAGTGACTGAGAAAGCAGTGGAAGAAGGAGAGCCAGACTGGGCTAAAACCTGTTTAAGAATATCTTGAAGGTCGGCAACAAAGATAAGGGAGGTAGATAGATCATTGAGAGAAGCAGAGAAACCTTCAGTTGTGGCAGCAGAATGTGATAGCGATATTGACGAATTGTGGGCCTTGGAAGAACCACCCTTGGGCCGATTACCCTGAGAATTCCTGTTGGGGTTGCGATAGCACTCTTGTTGATAATGACTAGGACCTGTTTTCTTGCAAAATGAACATATCCGAGTGGGGCAGTGTAAGAGAAGATGACCAGGAAAATGACAATACTTGCATTCAATTGAGGAGGCTGAATTTTTCTTGGATGTAACGTTGGGAGTTGCAAGTACTACATCAGTTGAGCGAGATCTTCGAGATTGAAGACGGGTCTCTTCTGAAATAAGCTCTTGGACTGCTTGTTCAAGTGTAGGAAATGGACTACGATGAAGGAGAGAGACACAAACAGGCTCGAAATCATCATGAAGGGCCATGAGAAACTGGACAAGACGTCCACGGTCACGCCAAGTATTGAATTTGTTAGCATCTGCAGCACAATCCCAGGCAGGCTCGGAAGTCGTGAGTTGATCCCAAACTGCATACATCTGAGATAGAAAGGTGGTAATTGATTGACCGGCTTCTTGATGCATGTAATGAAGAGCAGTGGCAAGCTGATATTGATGTGCTCCATCAGCAGTGGTGTATCTCTGTGCTAGAAAGTCCCAAACTTGTTTCGCTGTATCAAAACGCCCAAACTGTAGACTAATAGAGGTAACATATGTGTTTCGTAGCCAAGTGATGATTTGATGATTCTTGCTATCCCAATCCTCAAGGCGTTTGCGAATTTTGCATCGGATTCATCAAATTTTTTCGTTGGTTCCTTGACATCCCCTGTTATGATCCGCCATAATTTTCGACCCTTAAGAAAGCTAGTCATGGCCTGAGCCCATGGTATATAATTTCCATCATCAAAAAGCAAAGAGATAAGTTGTAAAACATCTGATCGTTCCATTATGATGGCCAAAAGTGATATTTAGAGTGAGAATTTGGAGAAACGGACTGCAAAAATGAACTCAGGACGTCGAAAAACGTGGGGAAGGGTTTGGTCATTTTTTTTTTTGAAGTCCGCTGACGTGGTAGAAGGCTGAGTTGGCGGATGACTGGACGCAGACAGATGATGTCAACGCTGACTGGATGGCTGATGTGTGCAAGGCTGATGTCAGCTGATGTCAGCAAGGGGCTGTTTGGCAGACAGAAAATAGAAAATCAAAAGACAGCGATGACTGAACTTCGGGAGGGGCGTGAGGGCGTGTCCGATGTCCGTTTGCGGTGATTTTTGGACTGTTGGACTCCTTACGACGAGCTCTACGATATGATGTGGCGCGTGGCCCAAGGTAGTAAAAATAAAATATCAAAAAGACCCGAAACAGACCGACTGAATATGATTTTTACGATGTTTGATTGCAAAAATTTGCGACAAGAGAGAAGACACGATGACAATGGCACAGGCTACCAAGATGGTAGCTCTGATACCATGTTGAACGAGAAGAGAGACATGTTTACAAAAAACTGTATGTATTGATATTGAGAGAAAAGTGATCCAACAATTACAATAGGTGGCTCAATAAATAGGGGTTAGACTACTTGCTCCCCAAGCTAGGCTAAATATGGTACACCTAGAATAATAAAGTAATTTACAATATATACGTTAACACTCTTCATTATCTCTCTTGATCATCCTTTTCTCATGGTATAGGTAGAAGAAGATCATACTAATTTACATTATTCTGTACACTTTTAACTCACCTTTTTATTTTGGACTAATTTACTGTTATACAATGTAGAGCCAAGTAATGCCTTAGTTGAGTTGCCACCTGAACTATGTCTCATCATGATGTCACCTATATCTTTGGCTACACTCTATTCTTTCTCGTGTGCTCCGACAATCATGCATCGGGTTGAGTCGTTGCTTCTAGCTGCCAACCTGAAGAAGATGCATTTGGATCACTGCTCAAAAAACGTTATTATCCCAACCATCAAGGTATGTTATTTACAATCTTCATGCATTTTTTCAGTTTTTCAGTTCAGATGATAGCTTTGCATTTTTTCCGTTTTCTCCCTTGACTTGAGACTGCTGGTGATATCATGATCAAACATTCCCTTCCCCCCCCCCCCCCCACCCCAAAAAAAAATAAAAAATAAAAAATGAAAGTTTTGTATTCTTTTGCCCACTATATGCCATGTCAGTGAAGCCCTTGAGCGTCAATATGCCATCTAATGGCTCAATGTGGCCCAGTCAAATTGCATGCGTCACTAGCTTGTTCAGTTGATCAGAGAATTTATCTTTGTTACATGTGGTGTAATGGATTTACTCTACTAGAGCTAATATATGTCAGCAAAGTAAAAAAGTATATAATTGAATATTTGTTTCAATTTGTGATGTTGAATAGTTTTTCTGAATTATGATTATGACTTTGCTGTAAACATCAGGTGTTGGAAGCTATCACGACAAGAAAATGCCAAGAGAATCTTCACCTGGAATCACTGGAAACGCTTGGGGATTCATTTCTCAAATATGTTACTAGTCAACAGCTATTCACAACGTACCAAAATCATCACGAGGGTCTTCTTAGTACGAAAAGAAAGAAAACCATTTGTAATACTGCACTATGCAAGCTAGGATGTAACTGCAAAATTCCGGTAATTATTACCTTTTTATGATAGTTAATTCATTCTTAATTGTGTCATTTGTAAGAGAAGAACAAGGAATAACTAATACCCCATTGTTCTTATTTGTGAATATTGAAATGTCGTCAGTAATAAAGTAACAACAGAGAATGAATAAATTTGCATCATTTTGCTTTTCTGAAATTTCTCATCATGTACCTCAAATGGAAGAAAACTTGTTTCTTCTTCTTGTTATCAGGAACATAGGATCATCTGTATGGTGAACATAAATTTATTTCTTTTGCTGGCTTGTTTCTGAATTGCAGGGCTTTATTCGTAATGAACCACTCGATCTTAAAACGTGGATCATCCCTGGTGATAATTCTCTATTTTATGCATTTGAAGAAGAGGAGTTGTCATCTACAAACAAAGTCTATAGTAGAGGAAGAAGACAAATCAAGAGCAAGACAGTAGCTGATGTAGTTGAGGCATTGATTGGTGCATTCCTGATTGGAGGTGGCAAGATGGCAGCAATCTCATTTATGTAGTGGCTTGGTATAAACGTTGATTTTGTCAATGCTCCTTATGTGAGGCACCTTGCAGTCCATCCTGAAATGCATGTGAACATAACATCTCTACAGTCTTTGCGTAACTACTCATTCCGTGATGCCTCTTTCCTCTTAGAATCTTTGACTCATGGTTCATACATGCTGCCTGAAATTCCAAGATGCTACCAGGTAATATGTACCAGAACATTATCCGTGTTGCATAATTAATTTTTTTCCCCTATTTTGTGTATAATAGTTGGGTTGGGGAGTGAGGCACGATGACTCATTTTTTACTGTTCTTCATATAGCATTTGAAATTGAAACTCTTCTTGGAATTAGGACACTAACATAGATGTCATGTTCATGGAAACAGTTTGTATATTGCTTCCCCATTTTCAGTTACAATCTGCTCATGTACTTTTTCTCTTGCCGTTTAGTTTACCTTTTACCCACGTTCTCTTTCCTGACATCTTTTCCTTTTGAATAACGCCTTGAATTTCTTGGAGATGCGGTACTGGACTATCTAATCACAGTGCATTTCTACAACAAATATCCTGGTTTGTCTCCTGGATTATTGACTAATCTAAGGTCAGCTTCTGTGAATAACGACTGCTATGCTCTGTCTGCGGTAAAGGCTGGTTTGCACAAACACATTCTTCATGCTTCACCAGAGCTCCAAAGGCAAATAGCCACCACTGTTGAAGACTTTGACCGATTATCGTTGGGCTCAACTTCTGGATGGGAGTCTGAGACAGCTTTCCCTAAGGTATTTTCATTGTGTTTCTTGCATGTTTTGTACTGAGCTATAACAGCCATAGTTGAAATTAAGAAAATTGGCATGTTAGTGCAGGAACATAGCCAAAATTAATTGCAAAATGATTTTATTAGGGAAGCAATTGGCAATACTTGGATCACTAAATTCTCTCTTGTTTTTTTATCTTCAAATCATGTAGAAAGAGCAATTACTTGCAATGCGGATATAATACTTGTTTTTAAGTTTATATGTTGTATAAACATGGTTGGATGTTGCATCTAATAGTCAATTGATTATTTCCGGTGCTTATCATTCAAGACATCATTGCTGTTAATTGGTAGCGTGAAACATCATGTCATTGCGTATATTCGAACATTTTCTTCTTCTCTGATGAAAAGTTGTCGCCTGATTTTCATTGGAATGACACTAGTGTCTACAAATATCTGGGACATTGGTTTTATCCTACTGCTGATATCGTACAGGTGCTTGGAGATATTATAGAATCTTTATGTGGAGCGATCTTTGTCGATTCAGACTACAATAAAGAGCGTGTCTTTCAAAGTATAAGGCCTCTACTTAAGCCCTTGATTATACCCGAGTCACTGAAGCTCCATCCGGCTAGAGAATTGTCTGAGTTATGTAAAAAAGAACATTATATCATGAAGAAACAGGTGACTCTCAACAAAGGTGTGGCTTCTGTAACAATGGAGGTCGAAGCAAATGGTATTATTTACCAAAACTCAGGCTCTTCATCAGACAAGAGAACTGCAAAAAGGCTGGCTTGCAAAGGCTTATTGAAGTTACTGAAAGAGAACATCATGGTTTAGATCAAGGTACGAATTAAGCTCCATATAGTTGCCTCTTCTTCCTCTATTTTTCTCCATATTTTGTGGTCTGTGCCGAGGGCTGAAGGTATCTTTTCCTGTCGTTGCTCCTCCCGGCTTCCTCTGTCTCCATGTTCAATGCTCATAAGCAAGGAACACAACTTGCATTTTTCCAGAAGACCAGTGAGAAGATTTGTAACTATTAGCAGTCTGATGCTTTGTTTGCTAATCATGTTCATGAGTGTGATGTGTGTCGAAATAGAATAGAGATTCCATGAATGAGAGAAAGACTGAAAGATTTTATTACAGAGAAAGTGTTATATGAATTACAATGTACATATGACCTTATATAGATGTAAGGCTACTTGGGCTCCAAGCTATGCTAACCAGAGGCGGATCTATGTAGTGTGGAAGGGGGGCCGTTTAAATTTTTTTTAAATATCTATGTAGTATCGTTAAAAAAAATTATCGACCCCTCTAATTTTTTAAAAATTCTATATAGTATCATTAAAAAAATATTTTGGCCCCCCCAATATTAAATTCTTAGATCCGCCCCTGATGCTAACTATGGTAAGAGACTAACTATGGTAAAGCAACTAGAGATACATAATGTGAATGCGATATATACATACATTAACACCCCCCTCAAACTCAATGTGGTGTGAAGGACACGAGCTTGAGTTTAGAAATTAATTCTTGGAGACGCCCTGGTGGGTGAGCCTTGGAGAAGAGATTCGCAAGCTGATTAGCGGAAGGAGTGAACCGAAGTTTTGTAGTACCATTAACCACATGTTGGCGAATGAAGTGGCAGTCACACTCAATATGACGAGTGCGCTCATGAAAGACATCATTGTGAGCAATCTGAATGGCACTATGATTATCGCAATGTAGAGTGGTGCCAGGAGGCGGAGAGACACCCATGTCAGCGAGGAGCCAACGAAGTCAAATGACCTCTTGAGTAGCATTAGCAAGTGCATGATATTTAGCTTCAGTACTCGAGCGAACAACAACGGTCTGTTTCTTGCTGCACCAACAAAGAAGAGAATCACCAAGGAGGAAACAGTATCTAGTCACAAAACGCCGATCAGTAAGATCACCAGCCCAATCTGCATCTGAGTAGCTATGCAAAGTTAATGATGAGATGGTAGAAAAGAAGAGTCCATGCAATAAGGTACCCTTAATATAACAAAGTATCCGGAGAACTTCAGCATAGTGTGTGGTACGAGGAGCAGACATGAACTGGCTAACTACGTCAACAACATAGACAATGTCAGGACGAGTCACAGTGAGATAGATAAGACTGCCAACCAGTTGGCGATACAAAGATGCATCTGAAAGTGGTGACCCATCCAATGGGGTAAGGCGGACATTAGCATCAAGAGGGGTGGATTCAGTCTTGCAGTCAGTAAGGCCAACACGAGCTAGAAGATCAGAAGAATACTTGGCTTGAGAAAGATAGTAGCCAGCCGAATCAGAGGAGACTTCAATACCTAGAAAGTATCTCAGATGACCAAGATCTTTCATCTCAAAGTGGTGGCTGAGAAACTGCTTGAGATCATAAATACCCGCCAAGTCATCCCCAGTGATAATCATATCATCCACATATAAGAGCAAGAGAAGAATACCATAATCAGAACGCTGAATAAACAGTGCAGAATCATGATTACTTGGAGTGAAGCTGAAATCAGCAATAACCGAACTGAATTTAGAAAACCAAGCACGTAGAGCTTGCTTGAGACCATAAAGAGCACGACGAAGTCGACACACCTTGTGAGGCAGATGATGGTAGCCTGGAGGAGGCTTCATAAATACTTCCTATATAAGATCACCATTAAGGAAGACATTTTTAACGTCCATCTAAAATAACTTCCACTGTCTGACTGCAACAACTGTAATAAGTATGCGAACAGAAGTGAGACGAGCAACAGGGGAAAATATCTCCTCATAGTCAATGCCATACTCCTGAGTAAAACTTTTCGCCATCAACCGAGCCTTGTATCGCTCTATAGAACCATCAGATCGAGTCTTGATCTTGTATACCCATTTGCATCCCATAGCATTCTTCCCTAGAGGAAGATCGACCAAATCCCAAGTATACTTGGCTTCCAAGGCCTGTAATTCATCTATCATAGCTTGTTGCCATAAAGGGTCAAAACTGGCCTCACAATAAGATTGAGGCTCATAGAGTGAAAGAATAGTGGAAAAGCAGTGATAATCAAGAAGATGAGAATGAATTGATCTTACTTTGGTAGATCGACGGAGAGATGACTCAGTAGAGATAGAGGGTGAAGCAGTAAAAGAAGTCTTGTCATCGGGCACAGACTCATCAGGTGGGACAGTCTCTTCAGGAAGGGCTGCGACAGGCGTCGAATCAGGACCTATAGATGTACCTGTGTCACTGTCATCATAAGGAAATATGGAAATGAAAGGATCTGTGAAATATGGGGTAGAGACATCATGAGGAAGAGAGAATGGTGAGAGAGAGGAAAACATCTTATTCTCCTAAAAAATCACATGACGAGAAACCCGAAGGCGTTTTGATAATGGATCCCAACACCGATACCCCTTGTGTTCAATACCATACCCTAAGAAACAACATAAACAGGCTCGAGGTTCCAGTTTAGTACGTTCCTGGGGAGGAAGTGAGACAAAACATGCACAACCGAAAACACAAAGGTAACCATAGTAGGGTGGATAACCGTAAAGACGTTCATGAGGAGTGCAATTATTGAGAATGAGATAAGGCAAACGATTTATAATGTAAACAACAGTAAGCGCAGCCTCTCCCTAAAAGCGCTAAGGACATAAGGCAGAGATAAGAAATGTGCGAGTGATGTCAAGAATATGGCGATGTTTTTGTTCTGCACGCCTGTTTTGTTGAGATGTGTGAGGGCAAGAGTAGTGTGAAATAGTTCCATGTTGATGGAGAAGGGAAAGAAAGGTTGACTCTTTATACTCCATGGCATTATCTGTACGGAGAATCTTAATTCGTTGTTTGAAATGAGTAAAAAACATGGCAATAAATTCAGAATAAATGCGAGACAATTCAGACCTACTATGCATAAGGTATATCCAAGTAAATCTTGAAAAGTCATCAACAAATATTACAAAGTACCGAGAACCTCCCATGGTGGATGTAGGAGAAGGACCCCAGTTATCAGAGTGGACCAAATTAAAACATGCAGTAGATGAAGAGTCACTTTGATTGAAAGGTAGAGCAGGTTATTTCCCAAGATGACATAATAGGCAATCAAAAGGGTGCATATAAAGTTTTCCTAATGCACCACTAGATAATAAGGATTGCAATTTTCCTAAAGAGGTATGACCAAATCTAGAATGCCATAAGTGAAAAGAGGGATAATTTGATGAGGTGGTGACTGATGCAGCAGTACTTAAGTGAGCAGGAAGGTGCAGGCTAACAAGCTCAAAGAGTCGTCCAATCTTGCGGCCTATCCCAAGAGTCTGTCTTGTCTGAGGGTCTTGCACATGACAACCAGAAGCAAAGAAAGTGACTGTGAGACCAAGTTCACATAATTGACTGACAGAGATAAGGTTAAGGGTGAGTTTAGGAACAAGATAAGTATCTGGAAATGAAGCATGAGATGTAGACACAGAACCGATATGACTTACGGGCATGGATGTACCGTTAGCGGTATAGATAGAAGGTGCAGAAGAATTGATGACTTTATTAGTTAAACAAGAAGAATTAGAAGTCATATGGTTAGAGCAAGCAGTATCGAAGAACCAGGAAGACTTACCGAGTGTGGTGGAGAGAACGATAGAAGAAGACTGACTAAACTAGGATAAAACCTGTTTAAGGAGGTGTCGGAGGCTTGCAACTGATAAAGATGAGGAAGAGGGATCAAGGGAGGTGCCTGACGTACTCTGAGCCTTGAAGGAACCATCATTTGGTCGATGTCCTTGAGAATTTCTATTGGGATTCCAAGAGCACTCATGTAGGTAATGGCCAGGACGAATTTTCTTGCAAAAGGAGCACGTTCGAGTAGGACAGTGCAAGAGGGAGTGACCAGTGAGATGACAATACTTACACACCTGTTGAAAGGATAAGTGAGATGTTGGATTATTCATTAAGACATCCACACGCTCCATTGTAGAGCCAAAACTGATATTTAGAGTGAGAAGTTGAAGAAATGGATGCCAAAAATGGACTCAGGACGTCGAAAAAACTTGGGAAAGGTCTACCCTTTTTTTTTTTTTTGGGTTGTGATGACATGGCAAGAGCTAATGTGGTGTTGACTGGATACTGACGTATATGGTGATGTGGCGCTGATTGGATGCTGATGTGGCAATGGCTGGATGTTGAGATGGCTAGGGCTGATGTCAACGCTGTGCTGGATGATGTCAGCAAGGCCTTGTTTGGTTGACTGAAAATTGCTGAATAGGTCAAACAGTGCTGAAACTTTGACTGGTGATTACAGGCGCGTCCGGAGAAGTTTATTGACGATCTTGGCGTCGTCGGAATCATCTCGACGAGTACTACGAGAAGGTGTGGCGTGTGGACCAAGGAGATAAAATAAAAAAATAAAAAAAATCCCAGAATAGACCAGTTTCTGATGTTTTATTGCGATATAAGGATAGAGATAAAACGATGACAGTGGCATAGGCTACCAGGATGGTAGCTCTGATACCATGTCGAAATAGAATAGAGATTCCATGAATGAGAGAAAGACTGAAAGATTTTATTACAGATAAAGTGTTACATGAATTACAATGTACATAGGACCTTATATAGATGTAAGGCTACTTGGGCTCCAAACTATGCTAACTATGGTAAGAGACTAACTATGGTAAAGCAACGAGAGATACACAATGTGAATGCGATATATACATACGTTAACAATGTGATTCTTTGTTTTGTTAAACCTCATAATGTAGAGTATTGGTTGGATGAATTATGTCGTTTCTATTGTTTTGAGAACCATGATCAAAGTAACTTCAGTGAAAGATTCAACTTGTGATTCTTTGCTATGTTGAACTCAAATACTCCGCATCTTTCCTTTCTATTATGTTTTCTTCTATTAAATTATCATTTCGTCTAAAAGTTTACATGTTTGCAGGATTCTTTTTTGGCTTTGGTGTCACATTTCATTTCTTTTATTTAATTTTTACAATCCCAACATCAATGTCATCCATTTCCTTTATTTTCTTTCTCCATCTTACTTTACTTTCCTTCACTCATGCAATCCAAATAGGGGGTTATGAATGATTAACGTCGGTTAACATCTTGGCAATATTTATGATAAAAGAGTCAATTAATTACAATGACTTATTATCCAACAAATGACAACTCATTGGGACTAACCTTCTGCAACTTAGCTTTTTTCCTTTTTCTTTTTCACTAATGATGTCATTTTTGGCATATAAGAGGTGGTCGCATTTTACTAATAGGTCCTAATATTTCCTTGAATTCCAGGTTATTTTCTAATATTATATAAGGAGAAATGCAGCAATGGTCCACATTGTTTACTCAAAAGTCAGTTTAGTCCCCATTGTTTTAAAATGTTCAAAGAGGTCCCCAATGTTTGCAAACATGTTCGTTGTGGTCCCTACCGTTAAAAATCTAACATAAATTCATAAAATGACTAAACTACCCCTACTTAAAAATAAAATATCCAAAATATCCCTATCTTCTTCTTCCTCTTCCAACCCCTCAACCCACCACCACAAGCACCACCAACTACCATAGCGAAACAGCCCCAACCCACTACCACAAGCACAACCAACCACCATCACCCTCCCCCCGCGCGAAATAGCCCCACCCCCGCGGTCCCAAGTGTGTGTTAGTGTGTGTTTGTGAGTGTGTATTAGTGTATGTTTTTTGGTATTTTTCTATGAGTGTGTGTGTTAGTGTGTATTTTTTAGTGTATTAGTGTGTGTGTGTATTAGTGTGTGTTTTTTGGTGTTTTTTAGTGAGATTTTGTATTTTTTGTGATTTTTCAAATTTACCCTTGAAATATTATTTATATTTGTTAAAACTAATCAAAGTTTTAATGGTAAAGACTACAATGAGCATGTTTACAAACATTGGGGACCTTTTTGAACATTTTAAAACAGTGGGGACTAAACTGACTTTTGAGTAAACAATGGAGACTACTGGTGCATTTCTCCCTATTACATATTATGAGTGTCATGTAATGATCCCATATAAGAATCTCACCCTCACAAGTGGTACTTTTTAAATACAAGGGGTTCTCTTACCTAACAAACTAGTCTTTTGAGATTGACTCTCTCTTTGAGCTTAAGTTGTTACATTCTTGGGCTTAGTTATATTGGTGTTCTCGTTGAGAGTGGACTCCATGAAAATGAGACTATAGGCTGGATTAATTTTTATCTCTCTTTGTTTTTCTTTTCTTTTTTCTCTCTCCCTTAATTAACGATTCCTATCTTCTCTTTTGTTTCCCACTCACTTTTCTCTTTCTACCATTCACTCCATATTTTTTCAGATTACTTGTCTTCTTCATGATGAATTAAATAGTTGTCGAAAATGGAAGAACAACTCTTCCTGACGAATTAAATGGACAAACATGGATATTACTTTCCAAGCTCTCAATTTTAATTTAATTACTATTATTAATATTTGTTTTTGACAACAAATATTACTAACTTACTCCTGATTTTTATTTTTCATATTTTTGTTAACTTCGTTGAATTTTTGGCTCAATCTTTAATTATAATGGCCTCTTCAGCTACTACTATGTGATCCATTTTCCCTTTTTTTTCCCTTCTTTTTCCTTTTTTTTTCTTTTTCTTTTTCTTTTGGCATTGTATGGATGCAGATATTCTATGTAATGGAGTTTAGGGCTTTGGAAGGGATTTCGGATTTTGTTTTCTTGTGTAGGGTACCTACGCGTATAGATAAATATTTGTTTCAAATCCTAAATTATATATTGATTTTTTTCTAAATAAGTCATTTTGTGTATTTAAGGAGCTAAAATTAATAAATAAAATTTCATATTTAGTACATTTATATGTAAGGGATATATTTCTCCCTTATTCCATTATTTTCACGATTAAAATTGAAAAGAGTAACTTATTTGAAATTGATGCTTACATTAGTATGCAAAGTCAAATGAGGAGAATATCTAATATGCAATTCACAAATTATGTATATTTTTTTTTGCTAGATAGCTTAATTCTCTATATATTTAGTGACATCTAATACAATTTATGTTTAAAATTTTATGGGGTTTAATCATTTATAGATGTAAATAGAATAAGCATTGCATATGCTCAAATGTGTGCTGTTTTTGTCAACGAAAATTGACAATATATTAACATTTTTTTTCTATTTTCGGCAATTATCAATTTGTCTAGAAAAGGAAAAGAAATCTGATAAAATATGCCATGAATGGTAGAAAGAGAAAAGTGAGTAGGATTAAACAAAAGAGAAAGAAAGAGAAGATAGAAAACCTTAATTAAGGGAGAGAAAAATTAATAAAAGAAGAGAGAAATAAAATAAATTTATCAAGTTGACACATGTCAATTAGAAGGTGATAATTAGGTAATAAAAAAAGGGTGACGTCTAGCATTACTATTTGAAAAATTACCTCCTGCCTGTAGATAGAGTCTAAAATCAAATCAAATCACATTTAATTACGTATGGTAAATTCTTTGAACCTCCATTCTGCAATAGCATGGGTCAATATACTCATTGCCTTCGTTTTTTTTTTTTTTTTTTGGGTCAAATGGCTTTGCCTTCATGGATAAAAAGATTGTGCACCATTTGAAGATTCTCTAGAAGGCCACGTTACATTTTGAAGCACTCTTTCTAGGCTCGTGAGGGCCACATTAATAGAGAGACGTTTAAAAATTTTAATATTTAGGGTGTCAACATCCTATCTTTCTAGATTTTTTTAAGACGCTTAGCACATGACTGGACTAGAAGTGCACCATTAGCTGATGCTTATGTACTAAATTAGCATCTCTTTTGCAGAATCTCTTTGGAATTGGAATGGACTTCATCTACTATATCATGTTTATGAGACAAATATTCTTTGTAGTTCATCATCTTTTCGAGCTATTTCTCAACCTAATTTTTCTCTTATTCGTAGGACATGAATTAAGTTAATGGACTAGATAATAAAGAGTTACGAGCTCACAAATTTTCAAGGCAATTTATATCCTAACATTTTGGATTAGTAAATCTTAACTCACAAGCAATTAGACATCTTTCATATAGCTTGACGACCTGAAGTGCACAAGTAACATTTGGATTAGTAAATCTTAACTCACTGTGATGCTAATTGACGAAACAAGACAAAGAACAAAAGGACTAAAGAAGCAACACATTAGAAATACTCCGCTGGTGGAACACAGAGGCCCCTCTAATACAATTGGAGGGAGCCTCCTCCCCTCATAGAGGGATGGTTAGGAAGATAAGAACACCTTTTTTTTTTTTTTTGAGAACCGTTGGAAACGCCCCCACTCAACTAACCCACAAGACATAAACTAGATTAACCACCACCCGAAAATGGAGTATGCCAACGTCCCCTTACCTAGCCTAACAACTGAGTTTGAACTAAAACTCCTAGGGTGTAGCGGCCCGACCCAACCCCGACCCAAAACATGCACCAAGTAAGTCAAGGTATGATTATGAGGGATGGTTAGGAAGATAAGAACACACCTTTTTTTTTCTTGCAAACCGTTGGAAACGTCATCACTCAATCAACCCACAAAACATAAATTAGATTAACCACCACCCGAAGATGGAGTACGCCAGTGTCCCCTTGTCTGGCCTAATAGCTGAGTTTGAACTAAAACCCCTAGGGTGCAGCGGCCCGACCCAAGACATGTACCAGATAAGTCAATGTATGATTCCCCTATGACAAACACTCCAGCCTTTCCGTCTTACATCCATTCACTCTCACAGGATTTGAACCCAAGACCTCCCTTGAATGAAAGGGAGTCTTTACTATCTGGGACGACCCTTGGGGTCAAGATAAGAACACACCTGCATGCATAACATTAAAACTTTAAAACATATAATTAACCATGCAACATATCATGAACCAGAACGTGGACTCACAAATGAGAGTTTGAAGTACTTAGCCTTATAGAAAGCAAATGGAAGGCCCATGCTTTTCCAAGTTCAATAACCCGTTTCCAAAGATGCTTCATCCAACGTTTAACCAATAAAGCAAATGGTGTGGCTCATATTACTTAACCGTAAGTTAATATATAACAAGGCCAACTAAAGCTACGGAGAGGATTATAAGGGCAGCTTCCAAATAGACTTGAATACCTTAGTCAAGTCATCCCCTCCTTCAATAAAATCAAGATAATTGTGCCAATTTTCAAGCTCTGCAACATTGAGGGGATCTTAGAATCGAAATCTTTAGCTTTCTTATACGGCTTTTCTCTGATGGCAATATACTTCTCCAACTCCTCAGCATCTTTTAAGCTCACATTTAAAGGTTTAGAAGACGGTTTTACACCATTGGGATTAACCTCTCCCTCACTTCCTTGACCACCAGCTTCTGGTTCGGCAGCAGTTCGCAGCTCTGATAAAGGTCGACTTGCAAATAACTCCTTGAAACTATTAAAAAAAAGCATCATAACAGTTAATAAACCACAAACAAATGTACAGTTAATCATGACCAGCATCATCTATAAAGCACTAAAACTGATTCACACAAAGAACTAAGAGAGCCAAAACAATGAGAAATTCAAATATATGGAGAACACATAGCTCAACTAACCTAAAGTTCTGTATAACAACGTAATTTGAATAAGTAAATGATTAATACAATAAAGTAATATCAAATGCAGAAGTTGATCACCTATCAAATACACACACTTATTGTCCCCTATTGTAAATAAGTTAGAAATTTGTTAATGAGCTCCAGAAATAAGAGAAGCCACATAAACCCCAGGAACTGGGTTGGGCCACAAGAGGCAAAGAAAGAAGACAGGAAAATAAATGGCAAGAAGTCGGTTGGTGGTACAGAGCAAGAATCAGAATCCTTCCTCCAAAATTGGACACAAGCATGAGCACAAGAGATGCAAAACATTTGAAGCTAAAGTCAAGATGCTAAATCACAGCTTTATACTAAAAGGAGATCAGTAGCAAATAGAAGCATTCAGAAAATTTATAATTACCCTTCAAACAGCGATCTAATTGCTGATTTGGATTCTCCAGCACGTGTGTATAGAGCATGGCAACACGGGGCCAATATTGCTGTGTGTACTCGTATTCAATATATTTGTCCCAGAGTACGAAAGATAGATAGTCTTTTCCAACATAAGCTAATCCTCTCTCAAATAGCCTGAAAACCATGAGTATGGAAAATGATCATACCTTGTTTAAACACAAGCAACGCTATTTCATGAATTTACAGGGATGCAAGACAACAGAATCAATGGTCAACAGAAACCACTCAAAGGAGCACTCTACACTTTCAAACTTGGCAACAAATATGCTGCATTTACCTTCCTCAAAATATCACACAGTATCCGTGAAACGGAGCAGAGATAAGAGGCCATCTAGCCTTACTGGACGAGACCTCCTCAGCAGCAAATTGTCAATAGACCCCTCTAAACCATGAGCACCATCTGCACTGATCATTAGGCTTCCAGCGGGAAGCGCGAAGACAAGTTCAGTAGCAAACAAACAAGCAACCATATGCGGACTCAAGTTTCAAAGCAGAGGAGAAGAAGAAGAAAAGAAGTCAATAGACCCTTCTAAACCATTAAAAATAGAAGAAAAGACTACCCCCACAGATTGAACAGTCATTGATACTGGAATCACTCACATAACATTTGCACCACTGATACACATCAAACTAGGGTGCAAAGTAGATGCAATCAAGGACAGCGGATTCTCTAATCAAATAAGCAATACCTTCTATAATGGTCTACGACCCAAATATGTTGGACCATTATGAATTATCAAGTGTCGATGAAATTAAAATCTTCGAATCAAAACCAAACAACTTATGAATTCAGCACAAGTCATATATCATGAGTACATACCGGCACCATCCACAGAGTCATGAACAGCTGTAGTCTGTAGATCCATGAGCACCATCTGCACTGATCCCATTTTCAGCTATGCTACCTGATGCAACATCTTTCAGTACTTCATTAATGTTTTCACTATTTATGGAAGCGTTATACTCAGCAATTTGAGAAGAACCCGAAAATGCATTAGCTGAACTGGAAAAATTCTCGGCGGCGGCATCTGCCGTATGAGTAGCGGCTTCTTGTTGGATTAAATTAACATTTGCACTATCCACAATTCCCGCGCCAACATTAGGATCGTAATCAGTGGAATCAGCTGCAACTGCGGTAGCAAAAGAAGTAGTTACATCTCCCGTGGTTGTTGCATTAGGAGTTTCTGCCAAATCATTGGCTTTTGCAACGTCGTGGGAAGCAGTTGTTTTCTCCCACATCGGTTGTCCATCAAATGTATTTTCGCTTTATATTACTTTACCCAGAAGACCTGCAAAGAAGATTACGGTCATAGTAGCACGGGCTACAACCCACATCTCTCCTTCTTGCTAGTGTATGTTGCACAACAATAATTACTAAACAGATGGGGATGTCGGGTTGTAGCTCAGATTCTATTGCATCATAATTTTTTCTTCTTATTTTTTAAGGAAAAAAGAGGGGAAAAAAAAAAACATGAGTTTTTGGATCCATCTAGCGGGACTGATGGTTATTATAGGGATTTTTTTAATGGTTATATATAAATAATAATAAAAAGTAAAATTTTATTAATTATACTACTTTCATGAGCGATAATTATTTTTCTCTTCTTCTTCCCTTGGCTATTTATTTAACTACATTTAAATAAATTTGAAAGTAGCCCCTTTATTTATAGTTGAAAATTTATCGTGGCTGTGAGAGGAGCTACAATATTTGAGAAGTGGCATTTTGTAAAAAAATATAATTGCAATAACGCATGATATTTTACTAATTATGTTAGTTATCACGACGTTGTTTTTCTTCGTAAGAAATGTCTACATACATTACTGGTGTAACTCTTTTAATGAGATTACACCCTGTATTACAATTACTATTTTTATGTAGCCAACATATAGACCAAGCACACATGTTATATAAATTAGTTCACAAAACATAACAAGTTACTTATGAGAATCAATCAATACGAGAAATTGCTTATTTATTTTTAAATTTCTAGTGAAACATAATATTTACGATAGAGATCTATTATAATTTTGTTAATTTTAAAGGAACTGAACCATGGACATGTAATTATTTAAATTAGCGCAACATGTAAATCGAGAATTTCAAAGCTCCAAAAATATTAAAAACAATGAAGAAAGAAAAAGAAAAAAACAAAAGAGCCAAAGTATGAAATCCACTAGTATGTATATGGATTAAAAATAGCCTAATACCTTCATGATATTATAAGGGAGATCGATACTGGTGATGCGATTATACATTTATAATTAAAAAATTTAAATTATTAAATGTGAAGATCAAATTATCACATAATAACTTCAACACTATTAACCTCCTCTAAACATTACTACATTACTAGGAATCAAAAAATGAAGCTGCGGGTTCAAGTCCCGCCAGTCCCTACGGATTCATTACAATTTTGGAAGGGTAATGAGTGCCTATAAGCACTTTAATTGTTATGTTATAATTGGAAGTGAAACGAGAAGATTGCATTATAATTGTTATTTATCTCAATCCTAACACTTTTAAGTTGCCTCCTATAATTGTTATTAGTATTCGATGTTGATGTGCTGGACAGAGTGGGAGAGATGCCTCATGCTGCTCTGATTATGGTTTTTTTGCTAAATATTTTGGTCATTTCTTATTACGTTGACATAGTTGGTTTAACTCATTTATTAGACAAACTTCTTTCCCACATCGGAGCTTCACTAAAGCAAACAGTTTGATAAATAATCCGGTGAAGCTTATGTGACCGCCGAGCCTAGTGATGTGGGTTTGTAACCTGAATGGGGGCATTAAAATAGTAGGAATTTGGGAATCAAAATGTAGTAGATTTATTAAATATTTCATATATCAATAAAAGAAAAAAGAGCTACAGCCCAAAACATCACCGAAGTTCCCAATTGAACTATTATTTTTTCATTTGATTTTATTCGCCATAGTTATCATATAACAAACTATATAATATTATATAAAATAAAAACATTTTCTAAACGTCACTAATTTTTTTGCATTTAACTCAGACAAAGAATTCTTATGGAAAAGCCTTTGAGTAATTTAAAATACGTGTTAGGCATGTTGGACATAAGTCGTTGATTGTTTAGTCTTAAAACCAAAGTCGTGGTCTCTCAAACAATTTGAGAACAGTGTCAAAACGTTGTACATGTCACTAATTTTTCTACATTTGATTTTATTCACCATAGTTATCATGATATAACAAACTATATAATATTATATAAAATAAAAACCTTTTCTAAACGTCACTAATTTTTTGCATTTAACTCTGACAAAGAATTCTTGTGGAAAAGCTTTTAAGTAATTTAAAATACGTGTCAGGCATGTGGACATAAGTCGTTCATTGTTTAGTCTTAAAACCAAAGGCGTGGTTTCTCAAACAATTTTAGAACAGTGTTAAAAACTTGTAGATGGTCACTAATTTTTCTACATTTAACTCAGACGAAAAATTCTTATGGAAAAAGCCTTTGTCTAATTTTAAATACGTGTTAGGCATATTGTGTAATACCCAAACAAATACTAGTTAATAGTAAATTATAAAATCGTTAAAGAAAGATCAGTTAACGATAATTGTCATATAGTATGTCAACACACATGGGCTAATATGTAATTTAGCATGATAAAAAGTAATACCGGACCATTTAGATATGTACCCTTAAGTAATAAGTTAAACTCCAAAATTTATTTAGAGAAGATTGAAAGATTATAAAGTTACGAATCTATTTTGGACCAATTTCGAAATTAAAACTGTACCAATTGATAAATAGTTAATTAATGAGCTATACATGGTTAGAAAGCTCTACGAGTCTAGTTTCTAATGCTTCAAACAGTGCATCAATCGAAGTTTTCTAGAAAAAGTTATGCCCGTTTTGGTAAAATGTGTCTGAACTATCTATCGAATGACGAATTCGAGTTTTCGATGTTATTTTGTCTCGATTCTGGTTTATTCCAACTCTGATTGGGGTTTATTTTTATTAAGGCTAGCTTGTGGGGTAAGTTGGATTCCCAATCTTTAATTATTTGTATTGAGCTTTTATTGGCTTCGTTATTGTCCCTTTATATTCGCATTAGCCTCGCTCATCTATTGTGAAAGTATTTATCCAACGATCGTTGATTCGTTCATTGTTCTACTATCACTTTAACTCTTCAATTTATTGGCCTCTTTAACGATCGATTATTGACCCCTACTTGATTTTTATTCATTCGCAACCACTTGTTACTTCGCGTGAGCTTTATTATTTTGATTAGTATTAGTATGCATTGATATACTTTGTCATTGTTTATCGTCAGCTGTGACACCCAGATGGCGGGGTGAAATATATAGCCGTCACGGCCTCTATGCACCAATGTTATTGTTATTGTCAAGAGAGCTAGCTACTCTTTATCAGATTAATGGTTATTGCATTATATTGTTAACCTGATACATAGTATTAGTGGTTAAATATATTGTACAATGGTTATCTATATTGTTATTATCACAACTGTACAATTGTACATCGATTCTACTTCTGTTATATGACATATTATCCGATTGGCTTTCTCATTTGTTCGGACTCTTATTGGTCTCATTGGTATTCCGTTAACTATCGAATCTCGTGCATGACTTCGCCTCTAATGTTATTTCATTCATTGTGTCAGTTCGACTACCCTTGAATTGTTCTTAGGTGTCCTTCTTATTGAGCATTGTTTCGCTCATTATATTATTTTATTATATTTGTGCAGAGGCCAAGGTTGTTGAGCTGACAGGGCTATTGGGTTTAGAGTTCACCCTGTAAAGTCGAATCCGGTAATCAGATGATACTTTAGGAATTCTTATTATTACTAGTACTATGAAGGATTTTGGCTCTGGTAAATGTTGTGAACTTGTATTAAATAATTTTATGTACTGTATTGATATATTGAGGTTATAGTAGCTCTGATTGATATTATGGTGAGTTTTAGTTCTTTCGTTCTATGGTACTGGAGCCTTGTGGGCTTAGGAGGAGTGATCTTTTTAAACTCGCGGCATCACGTCCCCGAGTTTGCCATGACAGAATTTGGGGGCGTGACATATTGCTGGACCATGGAGTTTGTAATCTTACATTGAATTCAATGTAGTGGCCTTAGATAATTTTAAATATGTGCCAGACACATTGTTGCATTACGAAATTTGTAACCTTACGTTGAATTCAAAGTAGTGTAGTTTCAATTGAGTTTTTTCGTCATAAAAAAAGAATAAATAAATTTAGAGGTCAACACATATAAGCTGAGTAATCATGGAGCTATTGTTGTGTAAATGTTGAGAAGACTTTTGACTAGTTACATAATTATTGACTTCAAGGATGTAGTTTAATGGTGGATTGGTTGAAAGACAGTATGAGACTTGTTCATATATCGAGTTTGAATATGATTTGGAGTCAATTTTCTCGAACCAGACCAAATATACCTTGTACATCACCAATGTCCCAATCGAACCTTCATTTTTTGGTACTTTTACTTCATTCAATTTGGTTTTAATCGTCATACTCGTATGATATTAAAGACTATATACTATATGGAATAAAAACTTCTACTTACACTAATTTTTCTGGATTTAACTCAGACGAAGTTTTCTTATGGAAAAGTCTTTGACTAATTTTAAATATGTGTTAGACACATTGTTGTACCACGGAATTTGTAGTCTTACGTTGAATTCAATGTAGTATAGTTTCAATTGAGTTTTCTTTGTCATAAAAAAAAAAGAAAAAAAATTAGAGGTCAACACGTATAAGCTGAGTAATCATGGAGCTATTGTTGTGTAAATGCCAATAAGACTTTGACTAGACACATAATTACTGAGCCCGAGGAGGTAGTTTAATGGTGGAACGGTTGAAACGTTGGTATGAGACTTGTTCATGTATCGAGTTTGGATCAGTCAATCAGGGGCGATATTAGGGGGGAGGCCGGTGGGGGCCCTAGTCCCCTCAAAGTTTTTAATTTTTTTAAAAAATATATATGTAGTATCGTGTGAAAAAATTACCGCCTCCCTCCCCCCCCCCCCCCCCCCCCCCCCCCCCCCCTATTTTTAAAAAAATTCTATGTAATATTATCAAAAAAATATTTTGACCTCCCAAATGTTAAATTCCTAACTCCGCCCCCTTTTTTTTTCTTTTTGCCTGGCAAAATAATGATTTCATTCCACAACTTAGAGACATTTACAACAAAAGTCACCCCATGCGGATGGGGTCAGGGAGTACAAATGTTCCAATCCCTACAAAAAATAGTATTTTCAAAAGTATTAAGATATTTACAATATAAGCTAACTTTGATCCTAACATCTGAAAAGATTTTCAAATAACTTTGCCCCTTATTTGAATATGACTTGGAGTAAATTTTCTCGAATCAGTCTATAATTAAAAAATTTTAATTATTAAATGTGAAAATCAAATTATCGCATAATAACTTCAACACTATTAACCTCCTCTAAACATTACTACATTACTAGGAATCAAAAAATGAAGTTGTGTGTTCGAGCCCGCCAGTCCCGACAGATTCATTACAATTTTGGAAGGGTAATGAGTGCCTATAAGCACTTTAATTGTTATGTTATAATTGGAAGTGAAACGAGAAGATTGCATTATAATTGTTATTTATCTCAATCCTAACACTTTTAAGTTGCCTCCTATAATTGTTATTAGTATTCGATTGTGATGTGCTGGACAGAGTGGGAGAGATGCCTCATGCTGCTCTGATTATAGTTTTTTTTGCTAAATATTTTGGTCATTTCTTATTACGTTGACGTAGTTGGTTTAACTCATTTATTAGACAAACTTATTTCCCACATCGGAGCTTTACTAAAGTAAACAGTTTGGTAAATAATCAGGTGAAGCTTATGGGATTGCCAAATGGAAGCATTAAAATAGGACTGTGAGACTTAAAATTTAGTATATTTATTGAATAATTCATATTATCAACAAAGAAAAAAAGAACTACAGCCCAAAACATATTCGAAGTTCCCAATTGAACTGTTATTTTTTCATTTGATTTTACTCGCCATAGGAATTCTTATGGAAAAGCCTTTGAGTAATTTAAAATACGTGTCAGGCATGTTGGACATAGTCACTAATTTTTCTACATTTAACTCAGACGAAAATTTCTTATGGAAAAGCCTTTGACTAATTTTAAATATGTGTCAGGCATATTGTGTAATACCCCAAACAAATACTAATTAATAGTAAATTATTAAATCGTTAAAAAAAGATCAATTAATGATAATTGTCATATAGTATGTCAACACATATGAGCAAATATGTAATTTAGTATGATAAAAAGTAATATCAGACCATTTAGATATGTACCCTTAACTCAGACAAAAAATTCTTATGAAAAAGCCTTTGATGTCACTAATTTTAAATACGTGCCAGGCATATTGATTCACCACAGAGTTTGTAATATTACGTTGAATTCAAGGTAGTGGCCTCAGATAATTTTAAATATGTGTCAGACACATTGCTGCACTACGAAATTTGAATTCAATACAGTGTAATTTCAATTGAATTTCTTCGTCATAAAAAAATTAATAAATAAATAAATTTAGAGGTTAACACATATAAGGTGAGTAATCATGGAGCTACTGATGTGTAAATGTTGAGAAGACTTTTGACTAGTTACATAATTATTGACCCCAAGGAGGTAGTTTAATGATGGATTGGTTAAAAAACGGTATAAGACTTGTTCATATTCAAACTCGATATATGAACTTGTACATCACCAATGTCCCAATCGAGCCTTCATTTTTTGGCACTTTTACTTCATTCCATTTGGTTTTAATCCCCGTACTCGTATGATATTAAAGACTATATACTATATGGAATAAAAATTTATAGTTATCACTAATTTTTCTGCATTTAACTCAAACGAATGAATTCTTATGAAAAAGTCTTTGACTAATTTTAAATATATGCCAGGCACATTGCTACACACGTTGAATTCAATGTAGTGTAATTTTAATTGAATTTTTTCATCATAAAAAACAAGAAAAAAATTTAGACATCAACACATATAAATTGAGTAATCGTGGAACTATTGTTGTGTAAATCCCGAGAAAACTTTGACTAGTTACATAATTATTGACCCTAAGGAGATAGTTTAATGGTGGAATGATTGAAACGTCGTATAAAATTTGTTCATGTATCAAGTTCAAATAAGACTTGAGTTAATTTTCTCGAACCAATCCAAATATACCTTGTGTCAGGTTAATTATGTTAGGACTTGAAAAAAATACACTCACCCTATCGTATGATTACTTCCACTTATGCTTTATATTATATAGTTTATTGTCCAACTTGGGTCATGCCATAACTCAGCTTTCGGTGGGTTTAAAACAGAAAAATGTTAAGCAAATTATTATTTAAATGAGCCACCCATAACCCCAAGGCAAACCATGATGTTAGCACTTTTCCCTGCAAGCAAAACTGAACGTCATGTGGCTGGATAGATCTATGGATTATACATAAATAAAAAACTAAATAAAAAAATCATAGTAACGTTGGATTTCCAAACACTTAAAAGCCATTGGGGTTAAGTTCTTAACCGAACCGTTGTCATTCCTAATCACATTTCATCACTATCAAATCAAAAGGCAATGTCTATCAAATCAAATGGCAATGTCTCTCTAATACTTTTATCAATTCTTTCAAAGTTCATAATGTTTTCCCTGAAATAACCTACAATCTTGGTTGCAATATCCAGATAATACACTTTGTTCCTATGATACTCTTTCTTTTTCTAAAAGCCTTGATATTCAGACTTTGCCCGATTAACCCTACAAGAACTTAAAACTTAATGACCAGGTAAACCTCCGATGTCCCAGCCCAACCAATTGAGTCCCTCTGATTTATGCAAAATGAAGGGAAAATCTCACTAGAAGTCCCCATTGTTTTATTTTGTCACAAACTAATTCTCATTGTTTAAAGTGTACCAAAATGGTCCCCAATGTTTGGAAAAAAAGTCTCAAAATAGTCCTCACATCCAAAATTCTGTCATCTTTGACAGAAAATTAGTAAAAAGACTAAATTACCCTCACACATTTGAGTTAATATCAACAATACCCTTGAGTTATTTGAGCACTTTTTCTAGCAATAGCTTGTCACAGCCGCATACACCAACAATGGTTGGAGGCGACGTGAATCTTCAAACATAAGCCATTGCGATGATGGTTGACGATGACGATGACTAATGGTGGTTGCCGATGAGGATGACTGATGGTGGTCGACGATGATGATGGCGATGATGGTTGACGATGGCGAGCCGATGGTTGACGGTGGCGATGGCGATGACGATTGACAATGATGATGACGACGATGGCGATGATGGTTGACGATGGCGAGCCGATGAGGATGACTGATGATGGTCGACAATGGCGATGGCGATGGCGATGGCAATGACGATTGACAATGATGATGATGACGATGGCGATGATGGTTGACGATGGCAAGCCGATGAGGATGACTGATGGTGGTCGACGATGATGATAGCTGATGGTGGTTGACGATGACGATGATGATCGCGATGATGGTTGACGATGACGATGGCGATGATGGTTGACGATGGCTTGCCGATGAGGATGACTGATGGTGGTCGACGATGATGATGGCTGATGGTGGTTGACGATGACGATGATGATCGCGATGATGGTTGACGATGGCGCGGTTGAGAAGATGAAAATGACTTGGAGCTGGTGATGTTGTTGTTGTTTGGAGATGGTGATGGTTGGAGATGGTGATGTTGTTGTTGGTGTACGCGATTGTTACAAGCCATCGCGAGAAAAAGTGCTCAAATAAGTCAAGGGTATTGTTGATATTAACTCAAATGTGTGAAGGTAATTTAGTCTTTTTACTAATTTTCTGTCAAAGATGACATAATTTTGGATGTGAGGACCATTTTGAGACTTTTTTCCAAATATTGAGAACTATTTTGGTACACTTTAAACAATGGGGACTAGTTTGGGACAAAATGAAACAATGGGGACTTCTAGTGAGATTTTCCCCAAAATGAACATCTACTTAAATCACGTGATGAGGCTAAAGCTGCATGAAATGTTCTCTCTTTTAACAAAAAAAAAAAAAAAGGCTAAAGCTGCACAATTACCATACACACCCTTATATATACTCAATACTATATTGTCTGATATAGTATCAAACTTAATTTAATACTCAGACATGTGATCAAAGTTGTTGGTTACAAATAACCAAGTCACTTAGTGACAACATTAAACTCAACTGAACCTAGAAATACTCCTTAATAAACACATCCTAATACTTAGATCCATATATTTATATTATCCTTTAACTTCTAAATCTTCACTACTTCGATTCTGTCTTACATGTGCGTGTGTGTTTACGGTATCTATTACTCCCCCACCCCCACACAAACCACACCACCACCCCCGGGCGCCAGCCCCGTGTGAAGTTCAATGCAACATCTAAAAAGCTAGACCACAGTATCTATTACTTATTGCTCACTTCCCTGACCATAAGCCGTAAGTGCTTAGATACTAGTTACTACTAAAGAAAACAGAAGCCTCATGAAATTATTCCTAGGACATTACAATGAACGATGATTAAGCAAGAACTTTCTTCACTAAGATTCCATTATGTTATCATCCTAGCATTACATACAAGATCTAAGGATTAGCTAACATTGCAATGGCTGTCAAATTACGAATCAACCTATTGATGAAAAATTACGCTCCTCTCAAACAAATCAAATAGATATACGACGATCACTCATTTGTACAACTAAAGAAGCATGCAAGAGAGATGAGAAAATTCATTATTTCTTCTATTCTGCTTTCATTTAACAAACAAGATTCCATGGACGAAGCATTAGCTACCTGAAATCTGTATATCAAATTCAATACAAAAGAAGGAGCATAATATTTCATTACGAGCAACAAAAACACCTATCACAAGCAAAATCAAGTAAAACTATGTTTTAGATGCGTACATGATATTCCGGACAACTATAACCGTCATCTCACAAGCCCAGGGTAAACGGGCGTACCTCAATTGTGTCTTCCATCCAAAAGGAGTCCCAGTTTGTTCTCCAGCCCTACTGCACCAGGCACTGCAGGAACTACAGAACAATATAATCCTCGCCGGTCATGAATGTTGTCTTTGCTCACTCTTCCATGAATTTTTCGCTGCTTCTGCTGATGAAGCATTAGAATCACCATTACCATCTTTCTGTTTCGAGAAAAACGGATCCCACTCATGAGGTCCCACTTCACGTTGTCCTTCATCTAACAAAGCATATTTCCAGCTAAGCTCTTCGATAAAATTATCATCTCTACGACCTTCAACAATATCTCTTCTCAATCTTGTTACTTTGTTAATAACTGCCTGCACAGCTATGTCAAAAGCATCTTTGAAAGTCTCCAACTTGGATCGAGGATCCGCATATATTATCCTAGGAATGAGATTTATAACCTCCTCCCTCATTTCCTTCACCTGCTCTGGAGAAATTTGACTGAGCCTTTCCTCTATGCTGACATTTCTCTTACGAATATCGTCCTCTGGGATGAAAACCGAATACTTTGAATAGTTTTTGGGAAGATGCCAAGTGTACTGAGTGTAAGCAGAACCAGGATGAAAGAAGACTGGTATACAACCAGCCAAGATTGAATCAAAAGCCGATCTTCTTGTATATGAATCCCCTTGTGGCTGTAGACAGAAAAGCGAACTTTGGAACATCTGCAAAATACTGCTCGGTGAATGACATTTGCTCTCCCCAAAATCACATTCCAATAGCTTGCCCACTTTAGAATTCTTGCATTGATCGATGATCTGACCCCTAATGGATTTCGGGTTCCCTGGACGTGGTGCACCAGCAAAACAGAAAAGCCATTTCCTCTCTAGGTTCCTCATCCTGTCCTGCCAAGCAAACACATCAGCATCCTTCGCGGGATGGAAGTACGTGGGATACGGGATGCCAAAGTCATTCGCATGCCACGGACTTGATTCCACCACAAGCATGGACATATTTTTGGCAGCTGGTAAAAACAGAAGCTTGTTACCCCAGTCGAATTCTTCATCACTTAGTCTCCTAAAATCCCATGTAATCCGACCTGCAACAAGAAAGTGATCTTTCCCTCCCATTATGCCCCATTCCGGCCTCTTTGAAAGCCAATTAACCAAATTAAGAGAAGCAGAATCTCTCACTGATATATTGTAACCCCAAAGATACCGAGCAATATCAAAACCGGCATAGAATGGCACGAAAATGGCAGCAGCAAGAGATGAATCATTGGTCAAACACTCATACTGCTTCATCCTATTACTAAAGATCACATCGACAGCAAATTGATTTGTAGCATACCATCCCGTATCCGAGAACACCCCTTCAACATTCTCCAACGGAGGACCTAGCCCGGCATTAGTAGTGAATTTGCACATGTTGGTCCAAAGGCTAAGAGTCCTACACTCCTTAAGCATGTCCTCATTAAACCTGGGAGGAAGGTCATGCACATATATATACCTTCCACCACATGGATCACTCTTGTTCTCTACAGTCCTCAACGCTCTCATAAAAGGGTAGTTCTCCGTCTCACGCCTAGGACTTTTATTCATTGGACTACTACTACCTCGAGCATTGCTCGAAACATCACCACTTTGGTCATTCTTAACCGAATCACCACTAACATCAACCTCTGGACGGGTAGTACTAACAGTAACAGGAACAGGTTGTGAAGTAAATTTTCGCGAACCAGTTGATACGGTATTCAGAGAAACCGGATTCAATGGTTGTGAATCATCGACGCCTCTACCGGCTAGGATCACAAAGTGAAAGTACAATAACAATAACCAAAAGAAAGCTGACAATGAAGCTAATAAACACAACCGGGACTGCTGACTCTTCCCTTGCCCCTTCTCCATATGATCCAACTGAGCCGTCGCCGCCGAGCGACGTCTCATCAGATCTCAACCCGAACAATAACAAACTAACATAACACTACTCACCCCTCACTTCACCAACGCTAAATCTATACAAAAATACCCAAAAAAATTAAATAAATAAAAAATAAACCCCAATTTTCACACCCCACCCACTCAAAGATCAACTTTTTCACATACCCCACATTACAAAATCATCATTTAAACCCTAACTATAAAACTCAGTTTCAGAAAGTAAATATGAAATTCACTCAAAAAACACCCAATTTTCACACACAACCCACTCAAAGATCAAATTTTGCACATACCCCACATTACAAAATCATCATCTAAACCCTAATCGTAACCCTAAATTCCAGGTTGGGAATATGAAAATTTACTAAAAGAAAGCAGAGAAATTTGTTGTAAAATCAAAATTATTGAAAAAAAAAATGATAATATATGTTGACAAAAATAGTAAAAATAGAACGTGAAATCGAGAAAAAATAGTAAAGAGTGACCAATATGAACTTACAATGAACATATATCTATATATAGCTTTTTGAAGTGAGTGATCGTATGCGTCATCACAGAGGAGCTTAATAAGGCGTAATTTAAGCGGGAGAGGGACAACGACGCGCACGTTAGCACCGTGCGCCACGAACCGTGTTAGAAAATTCAGGTGTCGGTAGCCGCTAATTCGACTAAGATACCCTCGTAATATTATAGGGAAAAGGTCAATTTAATCCATGAGATTTATGTTAAATATCAAATAGGTGCTTGTGTTTTGTAAAAGAACCATTTTTGTTCTTGATATTTTGTTAAAAAATTATTTTTGTTCCTGTCGTTAATTTTTATTTTATGATCAATAGTTTGATCGAGATAAAAAACTAAAATACCCTTTTATTTATTTATTATAAATTAGGTAGCAAAAAAAAATAAAATAATATCAAATGTGCATAAAATATATTCCAAAAAATTAGTTATTATTACACAAACTATATTCCAAAATAAAAAATAAAAATAAAATGCAATCTTTATATACATAAATCAACAAAAAAAAGAATTACAAAAAAAACTAACACCTTGTCGACGTCTTTTTTTTGTAATGCAATTTTTTTTTAATTCTTTTTTTTTTTGTTCATTTATGTATATATAGATTGCATTTTATTTTTATTTTTTATTTTGGAATATAGTTTGTGTAATAATATCTAATTTTTTAGAATATATTTTGTGCCCATTTGACATTATTTTGTTTTTGTTTGCTACCTAATCTATAATAGATAAATATAAGGGTATTTTAGTCTTTTTTCTCGATTAAACCATTGACTGTTAAATAAAAGTTAACGGCAGGGTCGAAAATGGTTTTTTAACAAAACATCAGGGACGAAAATGGTTCTTTCACAAAACACAGGGATCTATTTGGTCTTTAGCATAAACCTCAGGGACTAAATTGATCTTTTCGCTAATATTATATCTCATATCATTCTAACGATATAAATAAAATTGAACATTTTTCAATTTTTCACCTCATTATATCCTAACTTGTACTCTTGAAACTAATGCCTGTCTTAGGTCAGATCTTTGTGCCATCAGGTTAGGTTCATACCCAACCGTTAGGTTAGATAGTGGAATATTGTCGTGCCCATCGTTGGGTTAAATTCCTTAGGTGGGTAAAATTTGACTCATTTTCTCATTGAATGAAGGATTCGAGTAAATATCCTCGTAATATTGTAACATTATCTTATACCACCATAACATTATAAACAAAATTGAACAACTATCAATTTTTTCACTTCATTATATCATAATGTAATACTCTTAATTGAACTAGTGTATGCCTCGGGTCGAGGCGTTGTGTTCCCAAATTTAGTTCACACTTAACCGTTAGGCTAAGCGATGTGATACCAGCGTGTCTATCATTGAGCTCAATGCTCTGGATTTATAAATTATGAATTGGTTAAAGTGGAGATCCATGTTAACTTAAACAAAAAAGAAAAAAAAAATCACCTCATTGCATGGTAAATATAACACTAATTCACAATGTTGAATTACACAAATAAAATCAGAACGTCACGCACTTTGAAGCTTTAATAAAATCAGACGCGGCGAAATGTTATTCGGTGAGGATTAGTGAATCTTGTTAATGATGAGACATGAGTGATTAATTAGCGGCCTAAAAGGTAGTCAAACAGGCGCGTGTTTCTTTTAAGATTATTTTCTCTTTTTGCTTTATTGACTATTCAGTGGAAAGGTCAAAATGGTAATTTACGTGTATTAGAAAAATGGTGTTAATTACTATATGCGAGCATGATTAATTTAAGATTAGTTGAAGAATGTGAGTAAACCACGTACTAATTCTTTTTTGTGATTAGAGTATCTATGGTATGACAACATAGAGATATTGACAAGAAATGAGATTTTGTACCAAATTATTTAATTTAGGTCAATAAGTATAAAATGCTAGTACAACTAACTCTGGATTTTTTTAATTTATGTGTATAATTCACGAATTTGTTAGTAGAAAATGTGAATGGCATTTAGCCAAAAAAAAAAAAAAATGCCAATGGCAATTCGGTTTTAAGTTATTTATCTCAAGAAAGTAGGGTATGAAAGTAAGAAAGAAGACAGTTCTAAAGTTGTTAGGATGAACACCTTGATTGCCGAAAAACATACTTAATAATAGAAGGATTTGGCAAATGAGATTCTGGAGTAATTATTTAATTTAGGTCAATAAGTATAAAATACTAATACAACTAACTTCGGAATTATTCAATTTTCATGTGTAATTCATGAATGTATTAGTCCAAAAATGTGAATGGCATTTATCAAAAAAAAAAGGTCAATGGCAATCTAGTTTTACGTTATTTATCTCATGAAAATAGGGTATGAAAGTAAGAAAGAATGCTCTCAAATTGTTTGGGGCAAAAACCCTGCCTTTCATAAGACGTACTTAATAATAGAAGGATTTGGCAAATGAGATTTTGGAATAATTATTTAATTTAGGTCAATAAGTATAAAATACAAGTACAACTAACATCAGAACTATTTAATTTCTGCATGTAATTTAAAAATTTGTTAATCAAAATTGTGAATGGCATTTAGCAAAGCAAAGAAAAAATATGAATGGCAATTCGTTTTCTACATATCAGACAACTTATCCCTTATAGATATACACACATACACACACGATAATGCCGGAATTAAGTAATTCTTTAAGTCTTCCCTTTAGCCCTCCTTTGTATATAAAAATTTTATATATCGAATATCAAATAGTTGATCATATTATGGTAAAAATAATATTATACAAAAAAATAAAAGAGTGATATATAGTAATACTCTGAAAATTTTGATTGACAAGATTATGAGCACATTATAATTTCCTCTTCTTCAGATTACTTTCTTTTTCAATATTTTCCAAGTTGCTTAGGAATACTTGGCATCCTCAAATTATGGGAGGCAAGTTTAATCTCTATGCTTAGGTTATGAATTTCTTAATGAAGTGATATGTGAGTTTCATAGATAAAGCAAGTCTCTGCTAGAGTTATTGTTCTTCACTCTTTGAGATTTGGGAAGTGAGCTTTGTATTAATTGGTGCCATGTTATCACATGACAAGGGGGAAGACTCTTTTATGGTGAGGAGCCAGCAATTAATGTGTGTAGTCATTGGAACTAGCTAGAAGTTTTAACATTTCTCTATTCATTTTTGAATTAGCTCGTAATATTATAATGTTAAAAAAAAAGTTTAATAATGGTCAAGTGATAGTTATTGACAGATGTATTAAGAAGTGATTGGGCTCATCCCAAATTTTCTTTTTTGAAAAATCACCTGTTTTTAAGGTATTTTTAATTTTAAAAAAAAAATTATGTATTTTAAAGCAAGAATCTTAGATCTGTCCTTGATAATAATATAATTATTTGATCTCCATACTCAGTGGTTCAAATTATTTTATCCTAACTGCATTATCACTTTACTACCATTGATAAACATCATAGTGTTATAGAATCCAAATCCCTATAAACTATGCCCTTTGAGTTTTATATATATAGATAGATAGATAGATAGATAGATGCCCTTTGAGTTGTATCGCAATAGTTCCATATTTTCACACATAAAAATTGATTTTCACATGTATTATTGGATTGGCCTAAATCATTGAGAAAAGGGGTATCAGAAATGAATTAATACTCCTCTATGCTTACAATTACTAATTCAACTACCACTAGAATAGCCTATAAATGAGAATTTTTTAAATCCTTGTTGATGATGTATATATATCTTCTTTTTTTTTGTGGTCAAAATGATGTATATATATCTTTGGAAAAGAGAAGGCATCTTTTGGACAAACCTAGTTGAAGTCTCGATAGTTGATGTAAATCTTTCTCTTGTCATTATAATTTTTTTATTGGAACGCGTTTGGCCAGTCAAGTAACGTATCATAAATAAGGGATTTGGATCCCCTAGTAAGGCAATAATGTTATTGAGAAATCAATGATGGTGAAATGATATTACAATTATTATGAAATGATTCAAATCGTTAAGTGTGTTAATGTAAAAATTGCTCGTGTCGAATATTGGATATACTAAGAAAAGGGAAAAGAAAATTTGAAAGAAAAGAATGAGAATATCGGCTTGAGTAACACAAACATTAATGAGAATCAATTTTAATTTGATGCTTAAGTCTTAAGTAGCTTCAGAAACTGAGTAGACCTAGTACTCATTGGTCAGTCATAATCAACAAGTTCCTAAGTGCATCTAAATTCGTAGAACTTGTAGACGTGAGGGCCAATAGTTGTACGTGTCGGTGGAGACCGGGTCCGGCTACGCAATAGCATGAACTATATAGTATTCAATTTCCGACAAAAAACATAAATAAAATATCGTATTCAAATCAACTAATTTCTTGATTGTTTAATCAAATTATGAAGGCCTGCTTCTGCAGCTATAGCAACACTCAACATATCTATTGAACTATCTTGTTCGTGATGGATGTATTACGGGTTTAGATTCTTTTATAATTGATAAGAGTGATTTTTTCATTTCATTCTGAACTCAGGTAGGTCCGGTAAAAAAAGGTAAGGAACGATAAGTGTTATGACTCGTAATTCTTCTTCAGTGTGAGAATCAGTTATTATGCCCGAGCTTTAGAAGATTGCTAGAAATAAATGACAATTAATGTGTATCTAGTTATCTCTGATGTGAGCATTAAAGGGGGTATTTATACTTGTAATTAAGACGGACAGTATTAAATACTAATCCGGTGTTCCACTGTTTATGTCTGCCCCGAGCTATTGTTCGCCGATCAAAGCTATTACCTCATTGGTTAATCGCCTTTATGTCCCATCTGGCATTTAATGTGAGGTCGGACATCAACATCCCAGTTGGGTGCGGGTCGGCTAGTGTCCAGGAGCAGTTTGGGTCGAATTTACACCCATATCAATAACGTTATAATATATAAAAAGATTTAATGGTAATGAACTATCATGTAATTATGATAAAATAATTTGGAGCGTTCAATTCACTATTATTGAATTTCTCTGATATGAAAAGATTCAAATCCGATGTCTTATATTGGTTGGGATATGGTATGTGTATAATGTATAAGTTAATGTGATAAATTTAAATGGTAACTCTGATTAAGCATTTTAAATTTAATTAATAACCATTTTTAGTTAACTGTTTTTTGGTTATCTGACGCGTTACCATCCATAGTCAATAAATAATTATGCAATTTTTAGATTGGAGGCTTCTGTCGATTTCTCATGCATGGATTAAGAAGTTTGAATCTTTGTGGTTTTTATTGTATCGGGTATATCATAAGATGCGTCGAAAAAGATTTAAAATAAGTTGAATAGAGACGTATGAACAAAATTTTAAGTGTATAAAACTAATAAAAGAAATAACTTTTAATAAAAAAAACATATTATTAATCATGTGTGTACTTAACTCGATGTATTAATTTCGAATGTTGCGACGAAATCAAAGCATAGTGGTATGTCACACACTTGTTCATGAGCTGCACGACATGTGGGGCCCCTGACTATGAGAGGTTAACCGGCTTCAGAGTAGATCTGAGGTGTGGACAAGGAATCACGCAGTAGTATTTGATATGTGTGTGTGTGTGTGTGTGTGATTTTTTTTTTTTGGTTCAACAAAACAAGAACTTCCATTCATAAAAATTTTAGGCTCCGTTTGTTTGCGTAAAATAACTTGGTTGAAGAAAATATTTTTCATAGAAAATAAAATATTTTTTTTTGTTTGTTTACAGTAAAATAATTTGTTTGTGAAAAATGTTTTCAGTGAAAAATATTTTATTAAAAAATGTTTTTGGAGGAAAATATTTTCTTGAGCTCCGTTTGTTTGCCGTAAAATAACTTGTTAGAGAAAAATATTTCCCTAAAAACTAGAATACTGAAAATATTTTCTGGTGTTTGGACGTACAATAAAAAATATTTTCTAACATGAGATTTATAAAAAATATATATATATATACATAAAATAAGGGTGATTAAGTTTCAGAAAATATTTTCCTCTTCCAAAGAACATAAAAATATTTTCCCAAATTTTGAACTAGCCGTCATTTTTTACCGAAAAACATTTTCCAGTTGACCAATTTTCCGGTGTTACCAAACACCGAAAAATCTTTAAAAAGTAGCCTACCATTTTTTACCGGAAAATATTTTCCGGTTGACTAATTTTTTGGTGTTACCAAATACCGAAAAATCTCTAAAAAGTAGCCCACCATTTTTGACTGGAAAATGTTTTCTGATTAATCAATTTTTCGGTGTTACCAAACACCGTAAAAATAAGAAAATATTTTTTGGAAGAATATTTTACGGCAAACAAACGAAACCTACTCCCATGACTTCGATTACAAAATGTAGGACATTAAAAAATTCTAATAGAGGATCAATAATTCTATTAGAGAAAAGAGTACATAATCTAACATTTTTTTGCTAGTAGCATCACACGTTCATTTCTCTAAATGTAATATGAATAGAATTTCTATTATTTGATGTCACATGTTCACAATTGTGGAAGATATCTGTTATTATCGCCAAGTATTCCCTTGAGCTACCTTTTCCTTTTTTGTTCCTAGGATGGGAAATATGATCGCATATTGGATTGTGAAAATTTTAGGGTTCACATTTAAAAGTTGGATGAAATAATTAGATAGTGATTTGTTTAATAAGAGTTTTGAGAGCGAATTGCGATTTCAACCTCCATTATAATTTTTTAAAAAAAATTGTATTTCTTGCTTTCGATTATGAAATCCTCTTTTGACCCAAAAAAAAAAAAAAAAACTAGAGAAAAAATCTAGAGTTGAAAGATCAATCGGCTTAATGAAAGATCTAGAGCTGAAAGCAGTGGCGGACCTTAAGCCACGCCAGCATGTATATGTGCACATGCTGGCATTTTCATAATTTTCTACTTTTGTTTTTAAAAAAAATACACACCCTGACATTTTTGTAATATCTTAATTTTTATTTAAAAAGAAAAAAAAAGAGTGAATATCAGCTATTCGCACCTAGTATGTATATGTTGTTATTGTTGTTCATTGTTTTAATTTACATATGTTATTTATATATATTTATTTTAATTGATGTAATTGTAATTTTTATATAGTTTATTTTAATTGATTACAGTAGCATATAGAGATAAAAACATGTCGTAATTTTGTATATTAAGTTTTTGGTTTATGAATTGATCACTATGCATATGTTTGTCTTCATATTCTGCATATGTTTATTCATGGACAATTTTGAACTAATTGAGCTTGTGCATTCTTGACCCAAAAAAAAAAACAAGAGCTTGTGCATTTGAGGATTGATATAATTGTTATTTTGATATGTAGGTTATTGGTTTTTGAATTAATGGATAAATTTCTGAAAATGGAATATGTTTAGATGAATGATTGATTGATAACTCATATAGAGAGAGATGTATTTAATAGTATTGACAATGAGTAGATTATTTAACAATTTCAAAAGATAAAGTAACGTCGGGATAAGTGTAAAAGGTAATTTTTCTATATACAACGACTTTATATTTGTTTTAGTGCTGATATTTTTATAATTGTTATATGTTTTAATGCTAATTTCTTTTTAATTGCTATAATGCGTTTAGATAATTTATCCATAGACAAGTTTTTTTGACTCCCAATTATTAACCTCTAACTCCGAATGCTTATAGTGCACACCCTGACCCTAAGTGTGTAGGTCCGCCACTGGCTGAAAGTGATCTTAGGAACTAATCGCATTCTGAGAACAAATCTCAATATCATATTTCCCTAGAAAAAAAAACAAAAATTGCATTTGTATTGTGGTTTTACTGAACAACAAATACTTAAATATGTTCACATCACCAAGCCAAGGGTTCAACATATCAAGTTTTACTACAATTACTTAAAATGCATTTTGATAACATCCTTTTTATATTAGGCATGGCTTTGAGTATTCCTATAGCCCGCCAATTAGTCAACAATATTTAGGATGCTTTATCAGTAGTTTTGACGATCAAACATTAATGGAGCTTAATGATTCTACAAACCAAAATTACTAAAATATTTTAACCATTTTATGCTCAGTAGAAGTTATAACCCACGTACCATTGCTCTTTTTTTTTTGGCATTACTATTGTTATAGCTCACTGCATTGCATGTGGAATGTCGACAATAACTATTACAAAAATTTGACAACCAAGTGAGAAATTGCTTTCACTTGAAGACACAAATCAAAATAAGGACAATGGACCATCACAACAATTGCTAACTGAAGCCCGAATTGTATAAAAGTTCACGAACAAAACTAAATCTGTCAAATACAACCACTCTTTCGAAATCGACATCGAACCAAATCGAATTAAATCTTATCATATTAAGTGAAATCGATTATATTTCAAAAGATTGGCAGCAAGGTGTGCTCGCTATCCTTATGTCTGACGTTGCGCATACATACCAAAGCAGAGTTGCCACAATTATCATGTTATTAAACGACAATTCAGTACACAAAATTTTCGCTATGCACATAATCTGAAAAAAGATCGAACTCACTTTGATTTTATTATACGTAACCTTACCTTACAACATTGCTACAAAATACTATTTTCACGGCTTGATGATCTCCAAATCACACGATCTTACCGTTCAACAACAAAACAGAGACAATTGCTACTAAGAATATTAAACAAAAACCAAGAACTGATTCACTTGTGACCTTTTTGTTTGATGTTTGAAACCCTCTGCCCAATTTTATATCTTTCAAGGACAAACACACACCAGGATCTCCCATTTTCACTTGGCTACCAACCAAGATGGAGTTGTTGACCCCCTGGATGTTATTGTTAATGAAAATGTTTATGCTGCAACAATCATGCAACTCACTTGAACAACCACGCCTAGCGATCATCTGAGCTCCAACGTTTCTTCCTTCCAGTCTGACGTGCTCGAATGATCCATGGCGGCTTTCTGGAGGCACAAGGGAGGCGATCGATTCTGAAAGATCAATCGGAGCAGTTTTTTCTTCTTTGCTGTGGAAGGTCTTCATACTTGTGTCTTTGAATGCTAAGAATGGTACCTTACTTGGCAGGTGTTGTAACTAAATACTACAGCTACTAAAAAAGGAGATATTACTTGCAATTGCTTAGTTAACACTCAATCGATACTTTGACCTTTTTGACTACTTTCATGACAATAAGCCTGTCACATAGGTTTATGACCACATGGATAGTCAAGTGAAAAGAAGGCGACACGATCTACCTTTACTGGGTAAAACAAAAGAAGAATCTCTTAACAAACCCATCAAATAAGTGAATGCCTTTCCGTAGAGGAGGAAAGATCCATGGCCTTTTAAGCTCCTGCACATTGGCTTCCGAGTGCTATGGAGAGAAGTCGAGGGGAAAGGCTTGGGCCCACCTATCCCGATAGGACTCCATACAAGAATAGGAGCTATTAAAAGGTTCCGTACCTTTTTTGAGATTTATTTCTATCAAAGAATCCTATTACGGGGCAGCCCTGATGAATAAAGCTTCTATTATGTGTGGAGTCGTCGGATCCACTTTGGTATCTATCATAAAAATTTCAAGATAGCAAGGAAAGTATCCAACCAATAGAAATCACAGAAAGTTCTGAAACTCCACAAGCCTAATCACAGTCAATGTTATCCATAGCTTATACTACTTACCATAGTCGATGTATAGGGGAAGATATACGGACGACAAAATCACCAAAAATGAACTAAAGATTTCGGTCAAGTCATATGATTCACAACATGGGCAACCATCGAGAGGCGTGCGTCTTCCACCTCGGAGAGCTCGCAAAAATTACATTCCTCTCTTTCCCCAGGCGTCACTAAACATGTTAGGCACAATGCCGACTCTAGAACATCAAGTTCAAACCTGCCCTTATTTAGTAACGTATTTCTATCTATTCTCAAGGTACAACCAAATACTCGCAAGGATGACTGGGTAACATTACTCAGTAGGTATTTCAATATTAAAGCACGTATACTTTCTTGACAAGTTACTAATTCAATTCGAAGGTTAGCAACTAAAGAAAAACACAGCATAAGTCCTCTTCATTCAGCAAAGTAACTATCTGTTTCCCATTCAACAACTTATTTCTTTGCTCTCTCTTTCGATAAGAACCCAGGCAATTCCATGCTAATACAAAAGGTAAATGCGGTCAAGGAAATGGAAACCAGGACAGACAGAAGGAATGAAAGATATACATGTGATGCGGCCAATGTATAACGCAAGGGCTTCAAACCATTCAAAATAAAGCACCTTGCTTTTTTCAAGAATAACAAATGATAAAAATCCTCTCAGCATAAAACGGTCATCCAACCACTGGAGGAGAATTCTTCATATTTTTATTCTTCCATGTTTGCCCAAGTGAAAGTTATCAGGCTCCAGCAACTACAATATCAATTGAAAGGACTTAAGTAGTATAAAACTACAGCTATCAAGAAAAAGTCAGTGTACATCAAGATTGGATTCCTGATACTTGCATTTTATACGATGCCACCACATACCTGTTTCAAGGCTTCCAGCAGGTCGCTAGAGAGTTCTCTAATTAAAAATTGGACAACCTCATGGGTAAGAATCTGGAGATACTCTCTCACTAACTGTTGAACCATATTGAGGTCCACCTTTACGATATTGTATAAGGTACTCAATTGGGTAACCCTTCAGCTTACATGGCACAATTCCGAGATGCTCAAAGTTTAAAGCTGCAAGATCAAAAGTGAAAGATGAAAATGTATATGACACACAGCCGCATTGGAAAAATAGCCAGTGAGAGAAGGGGGAGAAAACTGAGGTGACCACTTAAATTCATAGAAGATACCATCTTTTGACACCACTGTGTCAGTGGTAAGAGCTTCAATCAAATCCAGATTGAATATGGATGGAGTTGGCATTGGGAATGGAACCTTCTTCAGCAGTATTTCTCGAGGCGTTGCAATTGCCTGTAAATAAACACAGCATTGTGCATTTATAAATGAGATGCAAATAGAGTAGATCCACAAGGCTGTCCATCTAATGCAGGTAAGCACCACTTAACTGCCAGAATTCAGATGTCACAACATATGATCTCTTAAAATTACATAAAGAACTCCCAAATCACTTTAATTGTTACTGGAAGTTGTACCCAGTGGGTAAATGTTTTTAATTATATATCGACCATCTCATAGCCAAATACGTAAATCCATAAAATGCCATTATCAAAACTTGTGGAATGGTAGTCAAGCATAAAAGTGAGGAAGCAAGTACATATGTATGTATAGAAGTATGACTTTAAAATATTTACTAATCATAAGTTACTAAATGCTTTTAAATGCGTGATATGAAAAGCCAAGTTCCATGGTTGGGTAAATGAGGTTGTGATAGAGAACTTTCCTGACATTTGATATATACAGTACAAAATAAGTCGCTGAGTGACAAGACCATGAAGTTGAAATCTTATTCAGCAAATTGATAGACTTTTCTCCATACAATTCATTCAAAAAGTTTCTGTGAGGAATTAAATAATATTTTTCATTCAATACATATTTTATCAAGCTCAGGAAGATGACCAGGATATATATCATGACAAGGGTGTACAAGGGACGGCACCAAATAAATCTGCTCTATCTATTAAGTGCAGATGAATTTTTTATTTTCAGAGCTAGGCTAAAAGGGATGCCAAAGATCTAGGATAATGCAGACAGGCATGCTAATTTAGATTTACTTGCCTTAGCTATAGGGAATGGAATATTCACATAGTGAGGCCACTCACGGATCACCTCATACATAAGCTCTGCCTGCAGCACACATAATAGTTCAATAAAAATCTAGTTCCACTAATTGAAAATTTAGAAGTGAATAGGACAACAAGAAGACGACGTGATGAAATTCACCAGTTGATGGACTGTGAATATCTCAGGTCCACCAAGTTCATAAACTTTCCCCATACTTGAACCATCATCTTTCAGTGCCTCGACAATAGCAGAAGCAACATCAACAACATAGACTGGTTGAACTCTGTGAAGGAACAATTGTCAGGAATGTATTTGTATAAGTTTCAGAAAACTTGTTGATGGGAGAAATAAGCTACATTTCTGGAACCATACTTGGTAGATCCACTGCCAATGAGTGGGAGAAAGCTGTACTTCTTCGCAAAATGCGCCCAAGGATTCATAATGCGGTCCTCCGTACCAATCATCCAAGCAGGTTTCATTATTGTTGCCTGACGAACAGATGTAGATATCAATTCACCACAGTTAGAAAGAGCAATGTCACATTCGTATATTTCACTCTAGAAATTTGCACAATTCCAGCAGAATTCCAGTACATAATATCAATGACATGGAGAGAGACGATGGTGCAAACCCCCAAGCACCAAAGCGCAACTTCAGTTTTCAATCAGATCTGGTTAGAGTTTTCTATAAACCAAACTGTTAAGATAACCCGCACACTCTAAACATAAGTATCTTGATAAAAAGAAAAAAAAATCCCTTTTTTCAAGGCATACTCTGATCAAAATATTGATTAATAAACATAAGATAGTGACAAGGAATTTTAATTTGGGCGGTAAAATATCAAGATCTCAAATAGGAACAAGATAAAAGGACCAAACTACAGCAGATTTTCTATCAATGACATCGTAATGGATGGAACAATGGAATGTAGCAGTAGATGAGGCTCAGGTCCACCATCTTACAGTTGACAACTCTCAAGATGAGAACCATATGATATAATGCATCAATGTTTAACTGTCAAAGTGAATTCGCTTTGGAAAGTCGCAGACGGAACCAAATCACAAGATGAAAAAATTATGGTCTTTCGACATCTCATGGAGCCAAAGAATGGCTAGATTTCTGGATCCTTTTCAAGAACTGGCTAGATTTCTGGGTCCTTTTTAAGAACCAAAGACCTCTATTTTTAATTAGTTCAGGTTCATAACTACTCAATGCAGCCCATATATTCTTGGCATTTTGATGTCTTTCAAGAGTTCTAGATCTAGCTCCTCTAAACCCACTAATTTCTTTTGATATCACTGAACCTAGATAATTCTAACACAACTACTGAGATTGCAATAGCAAAATACTGTTTAGTAAATACAACTTGCTTTATAGTTTATACGGCAATATATATTATCTTAATTATCTTTGTGCTAAAAAATATTTAACAATAATGTAAATCAAACAGAAAAGAATGATGAAAAAATTGAAATCAGGTAAAAGCAGAAACAGAACAAAAATGTCTAATAGCCTTAATAGAGATTGCTGAAGATGGCACCTCAGTTACACATGCAGGGAAAAAGAGAGTAACAGATTAGGTGTTTTACCTCGGGTAACTCTTTTAATATGGCTTCCTCTGCAGCAGCTTTAGCTCTTAGCATCCTGGATGGAGATGATGGAGATGCTCCCAAGCAAGAAACTTGGATAAATCTCATAATGCCACCATGTTCTTTAGCTATCTGCATGTAGCATACTTTTGATACTAAGACATGCACTTGAAAAGTAAGGGGGAAAAAGTGAAAGGAAACAAACAACTAAGGTGATGTCAAAGCAGAATTACTCGTGAGTTTAATTCAGAAGAACTGTGTTGACCAAGAATTTGACAGGGATAAAAAGTGACAGTTACAATAAGCATGCAATATATTCTTTCAAGGTTTAAGCTTTAATTTGCACTAAGGATGACAATGAAGCTTCTTCAGAGCCTGCAACATCTGTTCTGTTTAGTCTTAGTGTACTAGCATCTATGCTCTTTTTTCTCAAATAAGAGATCTTTCAGTGTTATATTCTGTATTACATTTGCATTTAGTAGACATAAAAAATTGATACCTAGATCTGCTTGAATCAAACTTTCAATTATTATAGAAAGGTCAACAATGGTGCCACAGCCAATTTGGGCAATATCAATATAAGAAGTAATATTTCTACCAGGGTTCAGATTTTAAAGGTCTAGCAGAGCTTCAGATTCATTTGTAATTATCAAGTCAACTTAATGTTGATACTTAATTCCTGACAAGAAACATTGGAAGGGGACGAATAGAGAGAAGGAATATTCACATGTTCAAGAAAGACAGAATCACGACAAAAGATTTACACGTCCAGATTATATAAATGCAGACACTTACCGTTGCAAGATGTTCAGCCATATGATGGTTCACTTCCTCAAAGCTATAATTTCTTGTCTCGTATTCCCTTCCTGTTAACGAACTAGTTCATAAGCAAAGGAAAAACAGAAAAGTGTAAATATAATAAAGCATAAGTTTAATAGTGAAAGACATACCAATAAGATTAATAACAACGTTAGCCTTTGCCATCACTGCTTTGACTGTCTCTTCATCTCTAGGGTTGTATTTCATTGGAACAATCTGCAAAAGATAGACATAAAAGCCTAAAGAACACGACATCTCATATACACGGAATTCAAATGCTATCCATCAATATACCTGACCCAAGTCACCCATTAATTTGAGATGACGATGAGAATCTTCAGAACCACGGAATGGAACCAACACCTGAGAGCCCATTTTAGCTGAGAGAGAAAAAAAAAAAAAAATTAAGCATAAGAACAAAAATTTATATAAAAAATACATTTGGGCAGAGCACACACACTCCAAAAGAGAACGCCAACTGGAAATCTATTTGAACCCTGGAAACACAATATTCACAGATGACACTCAGAAGTTAAATTTAGACAAGTTGCGCACCAAGTTGTTGCACAAGATATCTCCCAAGAAATCCTGTAGCTCCAAACACTGCAGCAACAACTCCACTGCCAGAGAAAAACATTTTCGGCTCACATCAATAACAATTAACCATTGAGCTAGCATAGTTTTGGCTTGCAAGCTAAGTAACTCAGATTGCATTTGCACATTCAGAATTGGCAGCATGAATTGAACTCGGGGAAAAAAATCAATTTAAAGCTGATTTTAAATCTTCCACTTCCGATTCCAAAGGCCAAACACCATGCAAAATTGGCTACCGCGTAGAATTTTTCCCACAGAAGTCCTTCGAGGCAAAAAAAAAAGCTTTGACATCGTGATATAGTGTCACGTCCCAGGTTTAGAAACTGAGCCGCAAGCAAGACTAGTGTTATAGACGTAAAAATGACTGTCTCAGGCCTCAAAATCCATAAGTGCAAATAAGTAACCCAAGTAATGTTATTACTTAACGCACAACCGTAACTATTAAAACACTCTCATATTATGTCACACACCAATATGAAAAGGTCACATCTACAATGTGCGCAATCTAATAGTCAATGAAGATAATGCAGAAAATACGGTGACATAAAACTAAGCTTAGGCTTAATTAACACGCAAATTACGTCCAATTACAAATTCAAAATACACGAAACTGAAGCTAAATTATGTAAATTAAATTATAAGGCAAAAAAGCGATTACCTAACGGAGGATCTTCCACCGGTACCTTTCCGAACTAAATGCCCCACGCCTTTGGTGGCAAGCGTAGACGCGTAACGCGGATTCTCAACACCGTCATCTGAAAATCGCAATTTTAACATACATATATCACCCTAACATTAAATCCGAAACAAATAAATAACATTAGCAACAGAAGAAAATGCATAAATGTATACGTAATATATATACACGGACACACACACACATTTACATATGTATATACGTATAGCCCTAGAAATGTAGAGAGAGAAAGTGTCCGTACAGTGATGAGATAGAGGGTAAAGAGATTTGAAATTGGAAATTGCAGGTGGGGGCGCGAACGATTGGTGCCGTAATCTCCTCGATAAAGCTTGCATCTTTCGCGGTGTGGGGGTTTCGTTTTCTAGTCTCAAGCGTTGAGGTCTATACAGTGTGTGTTGTGTGTGTGTGTGTGTGATGTAAAATATTTGGGTTTGGATCTCCTGTGATGCTTTTTTTCTTTTTTTTCTTTTGTTTGGTACAACATTTATGATTCGAACTCAAAATCCCAGACTTAGCTTAATAAATGAAAGTGCTTATAATTTTATTTTAAGTGTCTTCAATGATATCATCTATTTTTATAAGATCATAAGTTTAATATTCTCCACTGTTTTAGAGTTTTTTTCTTAACTAATTTGTTGTATGTGTGAAAGCGCACTACTGCACCTGAAAATTTATCAATTGATGATCGAGTTCTGCCGAATAATTCAGTGATCGAACTCCGTCAAGTAAATTCCCAAATCATTTCAGGAAAAAAGTTCATTTTAATTGATTAAAAAGTATTTAAATGTGAACATTGGAAACGAAAATAGTAAAACTCGTAAAGTTATTACATAAATGTGTTGGGAAAATTAATTTAAAATCTAATAATTTATAAGAAAGAAAATTAAGTAAAGAGATCAAGGGTTCAAATTAGATTCACTAGCGAAAGGATAATAAAGAAAAAGAAAAAAAAAGGATTAAATCTTGTTTAGATTTGATAAAATTACAAAAGAGGGAATTAAAGGAAATGTGTTTTTTTTTCCTTTATTTGTATCGGAAAGAATAGAAAGTAATAAATTTTATATACAAATTCATATATTTCCCCATAACCAATCAAAAAGCCAAATTAAGTATGCTTGTAATGTCTATAAACGATATGGGTATAATAGACCGTACAAAACATTATAATCAGCTCCCCCTTTAACTCGAAATTAGGGATTAAATTTTGGGGTTTGAGAGAGTGATGCTTGGTAGTATTAGTGAATGGCTATGGACAAATACGCTCTATAGCATTAACGCTCTAAAACCCGAATAAAGAAATGTAACATTAAGTCGTAAATAACCAGTATAAATATTGTCAAATTTTTCTTATAAATTTGAGACATCATTTTAGTGGTATTCTAAAATTCATATAACTGACTCTATCTCGTGAGATAAACCTTAAGTTGATTTGGTTTACGGTATTTGGAAACAATCAGAAATCACTACTATGTGGTTAACTTACTATACACAGGAAGATTGCTATTGACAAAGTAGTACTTGTATACTGCAAAAGTAATAGTTGAATCATGAAAGACTCGTGGCAATTAAAGAAGGTTCAATTTGAAGGATTTCATCTTTGTGGAAACAAACACTGAATATACTGTCTATGATCTACGTGATCAAATGGAGTCAAAATTAGCTTCTAAAACCTAATTTCTTGCACATGGTGAGTACATTTCGGCCGAATCCTTCTTTCTGCAGTTATTACCAACCTCTGCTCGCCCGACTTATTAGTATATGATACATCGTGCCAGCTACGAGCGTGTTCCACCATCGCATTTAATGGGGAAGAATTATCTCATAGACGACGAACCAGGATGTTTCCCTTGTGGGGATATTGGATGATGAGATGACATACATCCCATCCTCACCTCCCATTTTGTCCTTCCAATTTGCTGAATGAAGCAGCAGCAGTAGCAGGATCAGCAGCTCATCTTCTGCAATTGATCTCCGCTCTTGGCGCTTTTGTGTTGAAGTGTTTAGGCATACTATCCCAATTAAAAATCAGGTATGCCACTTGATCTTGACGAGTATTCGCATACCAACTTAAGAAACATCGAAGACTTGTCTTCTAATAGCCGTGCTGGAGTATCAAACTCTGCAACTCGACCTGCATGACATACCCAGATTCAGTAAATTTTGCCTTGCTTTGGCATACACGTATATCCTCCAAGAGTAAAATCATTAGAAATTCAATGCTAAATAGCTTCAGTGCTGACTCGTTACCAATGCTTATATAGAGTTTTGTATAATGAGTCAAACTATGATAAACGATCAAGGATCTATAGCTTAAGTCTGGCATCAGATATTGACAGTCTGACCTATACCATTGGTGACCTTGAGTTTAATCTTCACTCGTGCAGAGTTGTTGATAACCGCAGCACGAGCATGAAAGATCGCAAGACTATGCAACACCAACTACGATCTCCCTCAGTGACAAGAGATACCACAAATTAATAAGCTTGATTGTATACTAATTTTCGGAGGTCAAATGATTTAGATATTTTTCCGAAATTTCTAGTTGTCGGAGGGTTTGGAGGAAGATATCAACTAAAAGAGGGTAGCAAAGGTGGTTGAGTAATCAAGGAATAAGAACAGCTCTACAACACAAAGTATGTTTAACAGTATAATGCGACAAGACCTCTGTCAAGGTTTAAGCTCAATAGACAGGGTGAAGCACTTTTTCTGATTTCTCAATTTTGCTGAGGGGGGCAGGGATTCGTAGAATGGTCAGGAGGAAGACCAAAGATGAGCCACAGTTTCAGCTTAAATTTATAGTGGTCCTAAATATCCATATATGAGAGCAGAAGTAGGCAGAAGAACAAAACGCACCATCACTAAGGACCAGAACCAAATCGCTGTCAATAACAGTAGGAATACGATGAGCAATAGTGCAGACAGTGCAATCCTTGAATTCTGTCCTAATTATCTTCTGGATGAGATTATCTGTGGCTGAATCAACTGACGCTGTTGCTTCATCAAGGACCAATATTCTTGCCTGTTTAAGTAAAGCCCGGCCAAGAGATACAAGCTGCCTCTGGCCCACACTCCAGTTTTCACCATTCTCTAGAACTGCCAACACAAGATATAAGCAATACTTGTTAATAACACCAGAAAAGAATGCTCCTAGTACAAAATGTATAATAATGGTCCAAATGCGTGAAAATTGTACCTGGAGTATCTAATTTTTGCTCTTTATCACGAATGATCTCTCCAAGTTGTGACTTATCAAGTGCCTGTGCCAGTTCAAAGATGATCATTCACAAAGCATGAAGTTATAAATGGACGTCAATACAGAGGCAAATTGATGGACTTAAGAATCCAAGACGAGCCAATGTATTTCCTGCAACACACCCACACACCCCACCCCCCCCCCCCCCCCCCCCCCACCCCTTCCCTTATGGTGAGTTTGGATGGACTGTGAAGGGGTATGGCAATAGAAACCTCTCTGCTGAGCAGTTGCATTATCATTCTTATCACAAATGGCAATTATAGATGATGAATGTGTTGCATGTATATCTGAGGATCCAAAGAACGAGACAACTCTGACAAAGTATTTCCTTCTTTTCATTTTCTCCTTCCTACGTGGTGGGTCTGGTTGGGCGCAGAGGGGCATGGATATAGAATCATCTTTGGTGATTGGAGTTGCATTGTCATTCTTGCCACAAAAGGTAATTAGATACTGAAAGTATTCCATGTATTTCTAAGCATATAGAAAGAGATCATTGAGACCTCCCTCCCCAACCACTCGCATGGATTTTGGGCAGCTTACACAAGGTTTGGAAATACGGTAAAGAGAGTAAAGCAAGGACCAAATGGTAGACTGGAAAATATACTGGATTTATCTATGCAATCAGCTATTACTAGATGATTAGTAGCGAAAGCTTAGGAGTTTCACAACATTGTCATTTTCCTTGATAGTACATGCCCATTATACATTGAATGGCGCATTAGAACTTCCACCAATTTGGTTTACATTAACATGAACACAGAGGAGAAGACGGCAATCATATCTGACCTGCCATATTTCTTGATCTGAATGTTCGTCAAGAGGGTCAAGGTTGCCTCTAATTGTCCCTTCAAATAAGGTTGGATCTTGCGGTATGATACTTAGTCGGCTACGAAGGTCATGGAGACCAATTGTTGAAATATCAATGTCGTCAATGATTATTTTGCCACCTGCTGGTTCAATTAGACGGAACAACGCCTGAATCAAAGTAGATTTACCACTTCCAGTACGCCCAACAATTCCAATTTTCTTCCCTCCTGGAAATGTGCAGGAAACACCATGGAGTACAACTGGAAGTTTCTCCTTATAGCGGACCTAAAACAAAAAATGCAAGCATTAAAGTTTCCTCTTTCCCTTTGAGAAGCTTGTCCCTTCAAGGTGATTTTTTTAAGTTTCACCACCGTCACAGACAGAAATAGAATTTTAAGCAAGGCAAGTTAATAAATTTATCATACCTTTAAATCAATCAGTTCAATTGTTCCTTTTGCAGGCCATGTGGATGGAGGACGAGAATCCTCAATAACTGGTGGAGCTTCACTAGGGATTTCGCAGTATTGGTGAATCCGTTCAATGGAAACTATCTTGTTTTCAAGCTTACAAAAGCTAAGTATCCACCTTGAAAGGCGATTATTTAAATTTATGCCATAAGTCACGGCAAGGCCAGCCATACCTGCAGAGGAGACGCTTGTAGTTATGAGTACGTACTACTTTCTGCAATATTTCCAAGATATTATTTTCCAACATTATAAAAGATGCATCCCCAGATGAAGCTAAAGCCTTTAGAGAAATATGTAAATTCTAATGCACTTACTTGGATCTATACTCCCATGAGGGATGCTCACAAGTAAAATCATGCAGAAAGCAAATACCAATGTCGACAGCAACTCCATCCTGAGGCAGAGCCATTCAATAGCTGCAAGGCTGCAGAAGAATGGACGAGCATAACAATCAAGAAGATAAAGGTTCCTCTTCATGAATCTTTTCTCTTGGCCAAAGCCTCTGATTGTCGATGCTCCAGCAATTGACTCAGCAAATAGATGGATGATGGGAGATTTTTGGATGCTAACAATTCGGACAAGTTCCCTTGATGATGCCATATAATATTTCTGCATTCATGCATTTCAACACAGAGCCGATGTTACCACATGACTGAAATAAAACATACATATATTCCAGACAAAAGAGAATGCAGATCAAGGGTTCCCTCATTGTAAACGACACTCTCATCTCTTGTAATATGTTTCAATAATACCGTTCTGGGTGACATGAGCTTTCAAAAAATTGATAATGCCCATAAGATTTATGCTTCTTTTGAAAGTTTACCAGTTATGAACTATCAGGACACCTAGTAGGCCAAGAAGATAAAGATGACAGCAAAGATGCCTTTGCATACTTTAGGCTGAGCTTGGTTCCCACAATTCATGAAGAAAACGTAATAAAGACGTCTATACTAAGTCAACCAAAGTTCTCTCATAAAAATCACGTGCAGTGCTACCTGAATTATCTAACATTTGACCCAGGAACCTATGCCAATGACAGCGATATGTGCGCCATTGGTAGGTGAAATACTGATAAAAAGAGAGAAATCGTCATCTGTTGAGTGCTGGGCGGAAATATTTTCTGCTCAAATAGACAGTTGCTCTGGTCATTTTCTAAATGCAATAAAATTTTCTTCATTGTCAAAAGAAGAACAATGAGATATTGATGAGCTATTCACCAGATACTAGACCAGAATATTATTTACAAAAGTGCTGGTAGGTCAATAACTATAAGAGTGGCAGATATTTCTTCAAGAATATGAGCATCACATATGACATTTGCAACCCCATGACAAGGCCAACTTGTATAAACTTGTCATCTGTATCTAATCTTGAATAGATGACGTAAATTGTAATATAAGACAAAGAAGAGAAAAACGAGATAGGAAGACGCTCCAACCTGAAAAGAGTTTGCAATACTGAGGATAGCATAAATATATTCACTTGAGAAATTTAATTCAAAAATATTTGGGAATGCGGTTGTGGATATAGAGATTTTAAATTCTTGATACTTGACAGATGATAGTATATTAGGGTCTTAAAATGTCCGTCCATGGTCCTGATATTCAAGCTTGGAGAAAGATCTTCCCGAAGGAATCAAGCAAACAATTGAATTTCTGGAACAAGAATTATTGAATCATCACAGGTTGATCATTGCAGTGGCAGCAAATGCTTCATGAAACACATCCTATATGGCCTCTAACTATTAACCTTAAGCCAATTATATTTACTGACAGATTTTCAAACTTAGACAATAGAAGAATCTGCCATTACTTCATTAAATGGAGATAGCAATGCTGAGGAGATGGACATCATCAAACACATGAAATATCCAGATAGAGGTAAATTTTGGGGGCCTTGAACCCACCTCAAAGAGGAGAGGAGGGTAAGACTTACAAAAGTGATGATTATTGTTAACAAGTTTGATTCTAAATATATATTAATCACCTGCATCCACAAGCAAGCAATCGCCATTGGAATGACAAGAAGCAAAACTTGCCAGGTAACTTGAGTCATTACGCCAACAATTCCAATAAGCTGGATTGTTGTTGAAGCAAAGCCACCAAGTCTGAAAGGAATGTCAAGATCAATAACACTTTGATCAACTGAAACCTGGTAGATCATGACAACTGATTACAATACAGCACACATGAAAAATTCTATCAAAGATGATAGTGAGACACAGTATTGAAAATGGTAGAGGTAGGGGATTAGAGAACAAAATGTTATAATGGTGATATGAGAACATACACGGTTCAATATCCGCCCAGCTGGGGTGGAGTCGAAAAATGACATTGGTGCTCGGAACACTGTAGTCAGCATTTTCAAAAATAATTTCTGAGCAGCTGCTAGGCCAAATGTAGCAACCAGAATTGCCCTGACAAATATGAACCAGGAACTCCCAAAGGCAAGGGCCATATAAACAACGATAAGCACCATATTACTTGTTCTAGGTTCGTCCCCAGCAGTTTGTGGACTTGCCCAAGCCATCCACCAACTGCTAGCTATTTGTAGCACCTGAAATAATGTTTGTGCAAGAATAATCAATGGTATCAATAAGCCTTTATAAGCCGCTCCCATGTATGACAAATACACTTTCATGCTAATTCTCCCTCTCTCGCGTTCTTCTTCTTGAACAAGCTGCTTTCTCCTGGATCGTTTAGCTTTCTTCTTCTCCTTGATTGCTTTCTGGTCTGATGCTGAGATGCCTTCAAGAACTTCCTTAGCTAGATTATCAATATTTTTTCCAACTGAATCACATGTTTTACCCATAGCAATGGACCCATTGAGAGGATAATTTTTGTCTGATTCTTCAATCATCTGGTTGGAAATATCCATGGCTTCAATTGCTTCATGATGAGCTGAAACTAAAGTTTTCAAATCTGTTCCTGCTTGCAAAAGTTCTTCATATCTCCCAGCCTGAATGATACGGCCTTCCTTAAGAACCTGAAAATTCGAGGTCCATGTTAAAAACAAATCATTGACAAGAAGCAGTTCCATACTAACCCTTAGGGGTAGCTCAACTGGTAAAGATCCTTGGGGTGTACCCAGAGGACGCCAGTTCGAGTCCCTCCAAGGCCACTAGGGGTTTACTCAACCATTAACTTCAGGGGCAAAGCTCAGATACCCACGGATTTCAAAAAAAGAAAAAAAGAAGCAGTTCCATACTGCTCCTTTAACTTTTATTTTCTATTAGTGTTTTCAGGAAACATGCTTCATATAGGTCCTAACAATAAGTTATGCACAAAAATTAAAACGTGGAGGATGTTTTTGCTGATATCACAAATAAATTCAATGATATCTACCAAACGGTAAATGGTAAAATATTTCAAGAATTTGATATTGGATAGTAATTCAATTTGATGCTGCTTTAACTGTAATTGTCGGATGTCTAACAAGAATTAACTTCCAATACATATAGCGTATATAATGAAAAGATACTAGTGTTTACTTGAGCAATTCAGCACACCCTACGCCCCACAAGCAAAACATATGGAGAGGGGAAAAACAATCTAACTATCTAGTCATTTGTAAACTTATTAAAAATGTGTCCAGAGTCATATTTACCATCCACAACTTAACTAACCTTCTATTCTACGATAATGGTTAAAGCTTCAGACAGAAAGAATATCGTAACCTTGAATTTATAAACTTGAGGCCTCTTAAGTGAAAACCCAGGTCTCAGAACCAATGTCAACGTGATAGCTCTTAATATTGACATGCTTATCATTCCAAGACATTGTAAAAGACATAGGCAGATTTCTGATCACGAACAACAGCAATAAAGAAGCAACAATAGGCAACTACCAACTTCAAACTGAGAAGCCAATTTCCATTTCATACATGATGATAGAGCTCATCAACATGGACAAATCAGAACTACATGTTACTGGTACCATGAGAATATAATTCCATACCAGTATCAAATCAGCAGCAGGGAGAAATTCAACTTGATGGGTCACAAAAACTACAGTCTTAGTTGCTAGTGCTGTCAGTATGTATTCCTGCAGTTACACAGTCACACATCAGGCAAACTCCTTTATAAATTTGCAAACTTGTTGATGTAAAAACAACTAACCTTGAACAAATCTGAGCCAGTGTGTGCATCAAGGGCGCTGAAGGGGTCATCTAGCAAATAGATATCTGCATCTTGGTAGAGTGCTCTGGCAAGCTGTACTCTTTGCTTCTGACCACCACTTAGATTTATGCCTCTATCGCCAATAATAGTTTGATCTCCATGTGAAAAAAGCTCCAGATCCTTTTTAAGCGAACAAGCATGAAGCACGCTCTTGTATTTAGCTTTATCCATTGGGCTACCAAAAAGAATATTTTCTTCTATATTTCCTGATTGAATCCAGGCTGATTGAGAGACATAAGCTGCAGAACCGCATATTCTAACCTAAACAAGAACATTTGGGAATGAGCAAATCGAAATTGTCAAAATACATTACTGAAATGAGAATTCCATAGACCCAATGGATGCATAGTTAATAAGGATAAAATACATTATTTAAATGTTTGACTTACTTCACCAGAAATCTTAGGAATCTCACCAAGGATGCAAGAAAGAAAACTTGATTTTCCAGAACCAACCATGCCACAGACAGCTACACGCATTCCCTCATTAACTTTTAATTGTATACCTGACAATGTTGGTCTTGGCGAAGATGGATCCCAGCAGAAGACACCGTCTTTAATCTCTATTGCCACATTTGTGATGCCTCGTTGTAGAACGATGGTTGCTTCTTCCTGCAGTTCTTCCTCCTGGAGGAACCCTGCAATTCGATCGAGGGACACTTTTGTCTGAGCCATCATCGATACCAAGTCAGGGAAATTTCGAAGTGGTTCTTGCAGGATCCTGAAAGTCGCAAGAGAAGAAAGAACACTCCCCGCTGTAAGCTGACCACCCAACATTATGCAAGTCGCAAAAGTGACAGCTGCAACAAAAATAGGTGAGCTCCAAAAAATGAAGGTAATGAAAGCCTGAGAGTAGAGAGCTTTCTTTAGATACTTGAATTCGACACTCCGCATTTCCTCCAACCTTAATCTGTATCTATCCTCCCAAGCTTGCGACTTCAGAATCCTCATGTTCCTAAGGCATTCAGAAGTCTTTCTCATCCTATCATCCTTGGCAGCCATTAATTTATCTTGGTACTCTTCCTGAACCCTTGCTAGTGGAACAGTTGCAACAATAGAGATAATGGTAGCAATGAGTGTTGCAACGGAAGCAATACCAACATTCTTATATAAAATAGCCAGTGCAAGAATGATCTGAAGAGGAAGCATCCATATATCATGAAGATACCAGGAGTAATCCCCTACTCTCTGAACATCAACTGCCATGTAGTTAACAATCTCGCCACTGGTGTGAGTTTGCCTTGCTGAGCTCGAGAGTCTGAGCCCCTTGCGATATACCATTGCTGTGAGAGCTGATCTCACATGCATTCCCAGGATATCAACTCCAAGATACCATTGCCGAGTCGTTAATGTCTCTACCAACTTCGCTGAGAAAAATATCCCAGCAAGAATATATCCCTCATGAGAAAAAGTCTCCCTTCCCGCTAAGTACTCTACGAAGTAGCTAATCAAGTAAGGCCCTACATACGACACCAAAGTGTTCACCCCTGCAAAAACTGCATTACAGGCAGCCTCCCTCCAGAATGATTTGAGAATAGCCCAAGCCAAAGAAGGTTGCTTTGGAGGATTTTCAGCCTTGAGCCCTTCCCAATTCGAATTCAAGACCTTATAATTGGTCTTCGAACGATCTTTTGGTGCAAGAAGTGGAATATCTTTGAGGTCAAGTGGTCTCTTTGCACCCACTGAAAGAAGTGGATTCAACCAGGAAAGAGTTGCCAAACTAAAAATGCCAGCTTCATTATAAGGGGTAACTTTAAGACACCCTGCTTCTTCTTCGTGTAGCAACGGCTCTTGAAGGTCAGAGTTTCTATATACTTGAATACAAGTAACACCACTAATGGCAACTAAACATAGAAAAGCAAGAGCAGGAGTTGTAGCAAAGTTTGCCAAAACATGAGAGCTAAAATGTCTTGACCCTTCCGATACAAATCCTTTCCCATCAGTGTACAAAGTACCCAAACAAATGACAAATGACAGAACCCACCATATCCTCAACAGCAATGGAAATTTCTCATGAGCCTTATATTTACTATAAATAACTGAAAAGCTCAACACAAACCAAGCTAAACCCTGAACTGCAGGGAAGACTAGAATTATCCAATCTGTATTCTTTCCATTGCTAGCCTCTCTAAACAAAGCAACACCATCAAAGCCTAACACGAAAACTTGCACAAACAAGACATAAAAGCAACAAAAGACTGAAGCTTTATACCCTCTACCAATCTCAACTCTCTCAATTTCACCATCAACTCTATGCCTAATTGGACCTGACCCACCATTTGCATCCTCCTTCTGAAGCCTAATTCTACCCACACATGAAGATATCTGCTTTGTTGATAAAATGAAGAGAAGCAGAAAGAACAGTGTCAAGTTGATGCAAATTGATGACAATTCCAATATAGGCAAGTCTTGAAAGGCCTTCACAATGTAACTCGAGGCTGAAAGAAGACTGATACCCATTACAGATATCAATCTGTTGAGCAAGAAAAAGTGATGAAAATGCAATAACTTTGAGAAGTTTGGCCACTGAATAAATTATTAGTATTGTGATAAAATGTTCACAAAAACACTACTAGCACATAAGCATAGAGAGAGATCGAATCGTGTTGAAGGGCATGCATTTCACCATCTGGCAATGATTCTTGTGTTGAATGCAGAAAATAGTTGACAAGCCACTGAGGGTGAGAGACGTGAAATGATCATCTGCAGACACACTACATAAGGAAACAAAATGAAGCCATTTTTGCTCATCAATCCCGATAAAGAGAATAACAACAATCAAGAAAAGGTAGAGAAAGAAAACAAAAACACAGACACACACACTCCTCTCTCTCTTTCTTGATTTTTTCTCTCAAAATCAAATCTTTCTAATCTCATTAACCAGTGACATCAATATCAAGTTCTAGTCGAAAATCATTTCTTCTGTTACCTCTCGGAAGTGTACAAAATTGAAATCAGAAACAACCCCATCACAGAAAATCCCAAAAACTGACCTGGGTCGTTGTTACTTTCCTTGTTAAATTAATTGAGCTAGCCTAGGCAAAATATTGAAAAGGGAGAGAAACTACAGCAGCAAAATAGCTGCTGTTTCTACACTTATATAGAAAAGAGAAGAGAGAGATAAACACCAACCCCACACCTAGTTGCTACACAAGCATATGGAAATGGTGAGGTGGTGTTCAGAGAGAGAAATCGGATCCACCATAATCACTATATATATATATATATATATATATATATATATAGGTTTATCATACCGAATTTTGTAATATTTTATTTTATATATTGTGTAAATTTAAGTAATGTTTAAAGTAAAGTTATTTTAGTCCAAAAAAAAAAAAGTAAAGTTTTTTGTTTTTTGTTTTTGTGGGTGTTGTTGTGTTGGCCATACAGTGACGTGTAATTGTAGGACTCTAGATTGAAATGTAGAGAGAGAGAAAAAGTTTTCACTTTTTACGTTTTCGTTTTTTTTTTTTTGGGTCAAGTCACTTTTTAAGTTTTTTTTTTTTTGTCATAACTTTTTAAGTTCAAAAGGTGGAAATCAAAAGAAATTAGCAGAAAATATTTCGGTTCATATGCATGTAATCATGGAATCACATATGATACTATATGTAAATATATATAAATAAAGTAGCAATGGACGTACCTGTGAGGAGTGAAAGAGAGCAAAGGACTATTATAATTCAGATTATTGGATCTACCATTGCCCCTATATATATATATATATATATAAATGGCAATGGTCGTATATGGAGATGAGGAGTAAAAGACAACAAAAAAGTATTATAATTCTAGTCGTTGTCTCGATTGTGTTACTGAGGTTTTGAAGAAGTTAAAATAAGTGAGGGAGATGCTGTGTGCGACTCAATGGGGGAGAGGGGGGCGGGGCGAAGGAAATGGCTTTTAGCAATGATAGATGAATTAATTAGATGTGTCCAAAACCTAGAGCTGATATTCAAATTGAAAATTAACGTCAAGTTCCAACTATTCGAAAAAAACAAACTAAAGCGCAAGCTGAAATAAACTAGTCCCCTTGTTGATTAAGGGAAGATGAAATTTTCATCGCAAATTTAATCCAAAAACAAATTTTATTACAATTATCTTGTTACGACTTCATCCCAATCAAAGACCACATTATCGCATTCACCAATAAGACACTATTATCATCACTAGTACCATGTTGTATGGGCTCTATTAAACAATGTAATCTTCCTAGTTTAATTAATTTTCCTCATTGAGGTTATTTAACTTTTATTATTAAAATATTTTAGATTCACTTCAATCGAGAAAGGAATATTTAGATTAATTGGTACAATTGTTCCTTCATAGGAGAGGAAAATATCAACTATAAGCTAGCAGTTTTTTGTGTGCTTTCTTAATTATGCACATGGATTCTTAAATTGGGTGTGATTATATGATAATTATCTTTCCAAGTTGGTAAGTTTTCACTTTTCCTTTTCTCTTTTGTTTATTTTATAGTAAAGATAAAGTTTGCTTCTCTTTGACCTCAAGAGAGGCTATGGCTTTAAGGTGGGTACAGGATGAGATATTCTCTAAAATAAGTGCATTCTAATAACATTCACTTCTCGAAAAGAGAAATAAAAAATAAATAAATAAATAAAAGGGAGAGAGAACAATTGTGTTTAAAATTCATCAGTGAATCATACCATAAGATTCAGGCGAAATGATAATGAATATCTAAAGTAGTGATAGCGGGTTTCATATTTTAGGTTCAAAATCTTATGTCAATAGATAATGTTAGTGTTGTAAGTTTTAAAAATAATTATTTTAACTAGATTTATAATCGTCAATATTCTAGAAGAAACTTGCTACTTGTACTGATTCAAATTTAAATATTAGTTTGTCAACACATTAAACCTAATTAATTAATCTAAAATACTTAATTGTGTAAATTTTTTGTCTTAATCAAGATGGAAAAATGACGCATCAAAACGATTGATAATTATTTAGTCTTATCAGAGTATCTAATCTTTAAAAAAAAAAAAACTAAATGACTGTAACATCAAACTAAAACTATTATAAATTGAATATCGATCTAATGTGGAACATAACCTCACAATAGCTATTCTACTGTCATTTCAATAGGGTTTAACGTTAGTAGATGGCATCTAGCCAACCTCAACATTCTTTTACCAAAAAAAAAACCTCAACATTCGATCGATGTAGATCCCCACGTCGCAAACATTAGTGGTGTTTTATTTTTGGATAAATTTCATATTTAATCTCTGTTGTTTACATATTTTTTTAATGTAATTTCTAATATTTTAAAATATTTATTGTGGTCTTTGATGTTTATAAAAAATATTCAAAATGGTCTCTATTGTTCAAATTTCGTCAATTTGGTCCTTTTATTGTTTTTAAAAGTCAATTTAGTTCATATTATTTCTTAAAAAAATTCAATTCAGTCTTTACACGTGACCTGTATTTGGAGATTAAATTAAATTTCATAGGAAATATTAGGGATTAAATTGACTTGTTTTGAATAATAGAGAGCAATTTGAATTATTTTGTAAATATTAGGAACTAATATGATTTTTTAAAAATATTAAACACCAATTTAAAAAAATATGTAAACAAGAGGGACAATATGCATAATTTATCCTTCTATTTTTTGTCTTTGTATATTGTTCGTTTGTGAATTGTGATTATCATTTGTTGAAAATTGCTTTCATTTCATAATAGGTTATCGTTCATAATTATTTCTTTTTATCTTGTTCAATGTGATCACCACTTGTCGAAAGTTGCTTATATTTCATAATGTGTTTTTGATGTTTTGTCTTTGTATCATGTTCATTTGTGATCATAATTTGTTGAAAAATGCTTTTATTTGACGACATGTTTGTTTTTTATTATTTAAGATAGATTTAAACTCGTACAATATATATTAAAAATATCACATATAAAAATTAATTTCTCAATCTTTCATACTTACGGCGGAGAGTATACCACAAGACCAAAGGCATGTTGGTCCATAGCATGTTTTTGATGTTTTGTCTTGCTGAAAGCTGCTTTTAACCCACACTTAATTGCGTTGCTCTTATTGAACATTTCTTCTTGTTATTTATTTCTCTCCCTCTCTTAATTTTTTTTTTTCTAAAATAATGCTAAAAAATTTTATTGACCCACCACCTCATCTAAAAGTTTAAGTTGTTAGAAAGTGATTTCGCGTATAGGTTAAATAGTTTTTGATTGAGCCTTAAACATTGACATAATTTACAAATGCGTGGTGGTTAGCTTTGAACCCAATAACTTTTGGTACCTAAACTCTAATTTTATATTAAGTGATTATCTCTTCTAACAGTTTAAACAGTTAAAGAGATAATTATTGTATTCAACGGTTTTGTAGACTGTTTTTCTTGAAATGATGAGATATAAAATGTTACCAATAATTACAACTTGGACAAAAAAAAAAAAAAAAGTGTCTTGGACAAAATCCTTTCAGGGCATATCGAAAAGAGAATTTGGTACTTGTTGGTTAAGAATACCTGAACTAGTTCTAATCCGATATAAAATGAACTTATAATAATTGAATCGATTGTGGTAGCAATGCCAAACATCTAGATTCTAAAAACTAAAATTTGAATTTATTTAAATAAATTACTAAAAAAATTAGTGTAATTAGAAATTAGTATTATTGCATTATTGAATATACAATTTTCAAAATTATCTCACATACAATCCAATTTTTTTTTTTCAAAGAACAAACAAGAGGTAGGAAAGTCAATACGAAGAAATCGGAATATGAAGGGCGTCCATTGTCTAATGGATAGGACAGAGGTCTTCTAAACCTTTGGTATAGGTTCAAATCCTATTGGACGCAATTTATTTCCATATATTTTTTAGATTTCGATATCAAGAAAGACTTTTTTTTTTGAATAATTTGAATCCGAGGCCTTTGATTACTTTTTTATTTTTAAGATAAAAGTGATCCAAATACGACGAGTAATGGGATCCTGAGCTAGCATTTCTTGCTACAGAACTCGTAAAGGGGTCATTGGTTATGTTTAGAAAAATCCACAGCATTGTTGTAGTACTAATAGTATCGGATAAGCCTCGCATCCTACAATGTTGAATGTGTTCTTCCTTTTCTGTCCTTGGGTGAAGAGATTTTGGTGTGCTACTCCTCTGCAGTGTGCTTTTGATCCAGTCGTTATGGTGTGTTTTAGTGAGTGGCTTCTTGGCTTCTCTAAGAGATGCTGCGAGGCAGGTTACTGCGAGGAAGAATCAACGACTAAAATTACGATGTGTTGCTGACAAATTTGGAAGGAGAAGAATTATGGTGTCATTAATGGCATAAGTATGGACATTCAGAGGGTGGTTGTGAGGGTTCAGTGTATGATATCTAAGTGGTACTGCAAAAGAATTTTGAGACAGAGGAGGTTGGATAATAGACAGTATGAAGAAGTCCAAAATAGGGTGGCAGCACAATGGGTTCCCCCAGAGGTTAAAACTGTCAAAGTTAATGTGGATGCATTGTTCGAAGAAAATGGGATCGCTGCTTATGCATTTATTGGGCAAGAACGAAATGGGGAGTTGATTTTCGGGCAGGCAGGACCTTTTAGATGTTTTTCAGCAGCGGAAGCGGAAGAATTTTCTATTAGATGTGCTTGTCAGTACGTGGGACAGGTACAATAGTCTAGCCTCAATGCTCAAGACGTTCTTAAAGCAATCAGTTCTCCGGAGTACGCTCTCGGATGGAAAGCAAATGTCATAGTGGAGGATATAAAAAAGATTGTGACAGGTAACGCAAGGGTGAGGTTCCAATGCATAAGGAGAACGGCCAACCAACCTTGCGATTGGATAACAAAGTGTCGATGTAGGGAAGAACTGCCAGTTAATTGGGTTTCCTGCAACCCACCTAAGTTGATGTTTCTGTTGATGAAGGATGGAGATCCCACTGGGGTTTGGTGATGGAAGTTGTATTGTTGTTTTTTCTTACTACCTTTTGACCCAAAAAAAAAAAATACAACATTGAATGCGTGACTCTAAAAATGGGTTCTACTCCTACTGAAAGTCACACCATTGATGAAGATATTGGATGAACTACTTAGATATAGACAATTATCTCATCATTTTTTGAACTTCTACATAATGGGATCTTCAGAACTTTCAATATTCATGTCTATAAGGCTATCCTTAGCAGAGGTAGTAAAATAAAAAACATGCCAAATTTGGAAATTTTTAAAGATCCAAACATTATTTTTGATTTAAATATACATGGGACCCACCACTTTTCACAACTTTTGATGCAAAATGGGTCTCTAAATTACATTTGGGGTGCTAAATTTAGAGCCCCAAATATAATTTAGAGACCCATTTTGCATCAAAAGTTGTGAAAAGTGGTGGGTCTCATGTATATTTAAATCAAAAATAATATTTGGGTCTCTAAAAATTTTCAAATTTGACATATTTTTTATTTTGTTACCTCTGCTAAGGATAACCTAATACACTTTTTCTATCCTAGCAGTAAAGGGGCCTACAATTTCAACTTAGGAAACCAAACAGATAAAAATTCATGTGAACCGTCAAGAAGTTAAGCAATGAAATAATTGTTGTTTGACAAAAAAAAGAAATAATTGTTGCTGATGGCATTAGTGAAGAAGTTCTGTAAGAATTAGGTACACTGTCAACATTAAGATTCCATTAAGACAGTAAGGTTTATGAAAGTTTAATCTATTATGGCGAATCATCATATATACATGACCGTGATTGAAAAAGAAGTTTGTATCTAAAATGGTACATATAATATCTTTATAAACATCTTATTTATACGAAATAATTTCCTTATAATATTGCGAGAGTCATTTAATGGTCCAACTATCAAGTAAGCATCCTCACCAATATTCAACGAGGTAGGAGCAATCTATCGTTTTTAAGGAGTTGTGCAAATGGATTGTTGGTTGGCTTAATTACGGTAAAGGCTTGTAGCTAAAAGTCGTAATCTACGTATTTTTAAATCCCAATTTTTTTTTAAAAAATATCTACTTATTTTAAGTCTGCAATATTAATTAATCTGCACTAAAAAGAAATACTCATATAATTGTGAAATTATATATTATGCCTTCACACAAAAAAAAAAAAAAAAAAAACTAAATCACCGTCTTATTTGCTACCGTGGCTTCAACTACTCCAACTAAGAGTGATCATTGTCTTTTTTTAGATGACGTAATAACTCAACTAGTGAAAATCAATCACCAAACTATTTGGTTAAATTACTAATTTATAAATTATTGAATGCACTTTATACATAAATTAAATTAATAAATTTTAAAATTTTATAATAATAAAAAATATCGAACTCACAATTTCATACAAATTATGTCACCGCTAGTGGTTGATCATGCTCTTAGGACTTGTGGTCATTGTGTTGTGGGATCCATTTCTTTTCGCGACAAAATATTTGACGGTTCGAAGTATTTTCTTTCCGTGATTAGTGCTTTTCAATTTTTAAGTTAGGCTGCCACTAGTAAAGAAAGGTTGGGGGAGACTCAACACGTGCGTGCCGCAAAATTGACCGTTAAAGTCTTTGTCATTTCTAATAGAATCTGTGGTGGCTCTCTCTTTAAAGTCTTTGTCATAATCAAATGTTCGGCCGGTGGTGTTCCATGTAACACATCGTACGGAGAGAGGTTAAAAAATATTCGTGAACTCCATTTTTTTATTCTAACGTGATAGTTTTACACGTTATGATAGAACTCATGGACTATATTTAAGACATTTTAAAGAACTTTTCAATGTATAAAAAACATTGTATTGAATTGACCTTTATATGTATCCTTAATAGGCAACGGCTTATATTTGACGTAATTTAGTGAAAGGAATGGAATTATAAAAATTATGATGTTATAAATAAAATTAAATGATTATAAATTATTGATATAATTATAATAAAATTATATAAATTATTTATAATTTTAATTTTTTTTCATAACAATATTAATATTATGTAATAAGGAGATACTCGCTTTCCAATGTAAGGGGTTGAACTTCGTGATGCTAAAACCTCAATAAATGCCTCTGTTGTCAAATTATGTTGGCCTTTTCTTCAAACTTGCACTGCTCTATGATTCAAAATCTTTTTCCTTTTAATAACACTGAATATTCTTTAAAAGTGTTTCGGGTTCATATTAAACCTAAACTTGGGACATTTAATCTATTATGCAAGAGAAATAATTTGAATTAATTAAAAACAAGACTTATCGAAACTCATTTAAAAATAAAATAAAATTCGTATTTGATCAACACGAGAGATTATTTAAGTTTCGTGATTCAAAAACTTAATCGTACACAAGGAGTTGTTTTAATATACGAATGGCACATCTTATAACTAAAATTAAAAATGTCTTTTTAATCTCATTTAAGAATTTGAATTATTTCATAACGTTATAATATAATTAGACAAACCATGCGAGTGTTTACTTTAAATCTTTTTATTAAAATTACCTGGACAGCTTATGACAACTGTATGTCTTGAATCCAAATCCCTCAGCCAGTATTGGCATAGGACTATTTATTCGTTTTTTTACTGTATAATTTCGGACAAATATAAAAATTAAAACACCATGACATTCAACATATGATGAACCCACGTCATGCAAGTCCTGACAAAAAAAATTGTACATATGGAGTTCAAAGTCATGATATTGACGTAACTTTAGCCTGCAGTGAAGTTGTGACATAGCAGGCAACAAATTTGGCCAAGCGTTAGGGCCCTCTTTGGCATCTTTCACAACTTATACTCTTATAGTATGACAAGCTTGTGAGTCCTTTATCAATTGCATAACTAAGAAGCCAAGCTACGAGATTCGGGAGTAGACTAGTGATATGTTATTGTCTGATTTTTAAACATAATCAACTTTTTTCGTACATAGTACTGCACATGCGTTAATACGCATAAACAATATTATGGGACTTTAACAATAATATAGCCACAAGATATAAAATAAAATAATATTTTTCTTAGTGGTTAGTCTACTGTGGTAGAACTTTTAGGGTATAGACGAAATACTTTACTCATATTTTTATTTATTGGCTAGGTGAAGAATCGAGAAAGTAATGCCTATTAACCTCAAGCGACCAATTGAGTGCCATTTTTAAATAGGGCAAGGCAGCTCAGAAGTCTAAGTTAGCAATCAACTATAAACCCCTTTCAAAGCTTGGGTTCAAATCAGCTAGACAAATAATTTTCTTGAGGTCAATCTTTTTTTTTTTTTTTTTTTTCTTGAGGTTAATTTTAGTAGGACTTATCTTTGAATAATTTGGACTATACTTTCTTTGAACATGATCATATGTCCAATCCCGAGTAAATTTTTATATCCAGTTAACCTAAATATTTTTTCCTCTAAATAAAATTATGTGTTTCAAAATTAGTACTTAGTGTGAGTCGAAACAACTTTTTAAAAAAAATTTGAATTTTATAAGAGTGAAAATAAAAAATATATAGATATAAGAAAAGAACTAAGAAGCCAAGCTAGTTCAATTTGTTAGAATATTAGCTGGGAGAGGAGGTATTATCAATAGAGGCTAAGTCATCATGCCGATCAAAATTACGAAACTTAATTAGCAAAGTGATTTTTGCAGATAAAATATATCAAATTATTTTGTGAAATTAGTAAGAATTACAATCCTAATTCTAATAGTCTCGGATATGACCCTCTCCCTTAGTCTCCGTTTGTTTGCCGTAAAATAACTTGTTTATGCAAAATTAAAAAAAAGTAGTCAACATTTTTGACTGAAAAATATTTTTCAATTAATTCATTTTTTGATGTTACTAGACACCAAAAAATTAAAAAATATTTTCTGACAAACAAACGGAGCCTTAGTGTAACTGAATTTACATAGAGTATTTGTCATTATACACTGAACGACCGACATAGTCTTCAACTTCTTGATACCCTGATTCCTCTCAGTTTCAATGTCGGCAACGCTGACAAAAAGTCGGCAACAATTTTCCAATTGTGCAACTGGTACCACGGAAGGACACAAAAAAAAAAAAAAAAAAAAAAAAAAAATCGTGTTGACCAAAAGTATCACTCAGCCAGTAAAAGTCATGCTTACAAATAGATAGTCACGTTCCTTAAAATTAAATACAAAAAATAACACGTGTTATTATTATATTTATAAAAGATAAGTAATCTGTTGTTTTATATCTTTTTTCTTAAAAATCAAAGTAAATTAGTAAGATGTAAATTTTTATACATACCCATACACCAAGAGACATTCATTCTTTAATTTTACATATCAGTAAATTATGCAGTCATCAAATTTAATTTTTATAAATCTTAGCTATCGAATGTGTACTAATAAACTCATAAATTTTGAAAATGATGTTTGAAATAGATTCTTAAACGAATGAAAGAATTTAAGAGGATTAAAATTTATGACTCATAATTTATCTCAATTTAAGGAAAAAAAAAAAAGAATCAAAAAAGAAAAAGATCCAAACCCGTACCTCTCTAGTTCATGCACATGAGATGGAAACACGTCATCTTTTTATCTTTCGTCCTTTTTTTCCTCTTCACAGTCGTATGGGAATTAACAAAGAATATTCATACTAGAGAGTACACAAACACAAATATTTATAAATCCAAAAGATGCCAAAATAGGCAATACGTTTCAATCGAAGCAATTTTCCAAACAAAATCTATCAAAATATTTCAAATATTTTATGGAGTCGATAAAGATTGTAAATTCCACGATTGATAGTGCAGAATTGCATCTGTATGAAGTGATATCTAAGCCAACTCTATTGTTGAAGAAGTATACGATCTTTCAGCAATAGAACTATAGACCCCATTAATCTCAAAACCTTTAATGAAAAATTATGTATATTTAGTTCAAAAAATTATTTAGTCCCTATTTAAAAATATATGTTTTATAGTCTATACTAAAAAAAAATTAAGACCCTACCCTTTCGTTGAATATGTTCTAAAGAAGAGTTAGTCTTCTATAAAATACTCGATGCATTCGAACAAAAGAAAAGTAATAAATCCCACATGCAACTTCACAGTCGGATCATTTGAGTATCGAAGAATTGAAACATTTTTCTTGTTTGAAAGAGCCACTAGCTTTTGGCAAAACTTAGCATTACTCTTTACATACTTTGGGCAGCATTTTATATATTCTTGTTACGTACTTTCCAGCTACTACATTGTTGATTCCAACTAATAACTTGTTTTTTACAATTGCCTTTTAAGTAGACAAAATATTTTCTTTTTTTCTGTTGAACAAAAGATAAACTTTATGTAGCTTTCCTCTCTTTTAGGAATTTAATTTTATCCTTTTTCTGTCTTTATACGAGGACTGTGCTTTTTCAAGCTTTCTTTATCCTAACATGAAGCTGGATGTCACAAGTTAAAAAGAGGAAAAGACCAACACGCTTTTCATCTAGTGGTATGTCTCTTGTTGTGAGTGTAAGAGATTACAAGTTTAATTTTTGTAGATAATATCTTTTAATATGTGATTGTATGACTTAGACCCCCTTAAATTAAAAAAAAAAAAAAGGAAAGTAAAATTTTCAAGCTTGCGACATTAAGAATTTCTTTCTCTCACGTCTCGCATACTTTATAATTATATTCTTGTATTGGTGTTAGAATAATTTCCGGTGTTGGTAACTTTTATCTGGGTTTAAAAGGAGGCGAAATTGAGTGATGATAGGTCTATTTGATTATCATTTTAGAAAACTTTTATTTCGTTTATTCTTCTCCAATAATAATAGAAAAAAACAATTAGAATCTAATCTTGTAGTACTTTTTAAAGATCGATTCAGACCGTAGGTTCACAATTTAATATCTTAAACCCGCTTTATGTTTCGACGTCTTACATCCATAAAGCATAACAACACTTGAAGATTATGAGGGTGATTTAATGGTAATAATCTATTTATACGTTAGATTTTTTTACACTAACATTATAACAGAATATCTCCTTCCAAAGACGTTAGCGTCCACGTTTCCAATTTTTCTTTTGCTGCTGAGTCATGAAACCATAAAAAAAAATGGGATAACTAAGCTGAGAATATCCAAGTACGGGGTCCATTGTAATTACTAATTTCACCAATAAAAATGACAATGATTTAAAAGTTTTCTAGTAAATGGATCACATTGATTCCTACAACAACAAACGTACTAAATATTAAATGTCGGACCTAAACATCCATCAATGTTACTTTCAATCACGTTTTTTCCTAATCAAGTACCGTACTAGTCAAAATTAGGTTTAGACGTAAAATATTAATGTTTACCAATCAATCTGTTAAATTTGACCCACAATAATACAGCTTATACAACTCAAAAGTCGTATTGCGTTATTAGGGGAACAAAGCCACGAGCGTGCCTATACTGGTGCCAAAGATTTGTATTGCTTTCTCTCCTTCTGATCTAGCATGCTATTGGTGCCCAAATTTCATAATTGTACTTTTTAATATCTACCTGTCAAGGGAGGACAGATCTCCAAACCTCGGATGTCTAGTTAAGGACGAACCAGAAATTTTTATTACTGAGAATTAAAATTCATAATTTTTGAATTATACAAGTATTTATTTATTTTAGTAGGAATTAATTAATTTTTTTAATTAAAAATATATAAATATTTATTTTTTTCAAAAAATACATAGAAATTTTAACATTTTTATATGCCAGTGGAAGCTAAAATTCATAATTTTTAAACTAAACGAATATTTTTATTTTTCAGTAGGGCTAATTAATTTTTTTAACTAAAAATAGATATCTAATTTTTAAAAAAAAATATATATATATAAATTTTAACATTTTTATGGATCAATAGAGGCTGTAGTCCCCACTTACCCTTACGTGCCTCCGTCCCTGCGTCTAGCTGAGTAGACTTTAGCGATACGAGACGCACTTTGTTACTAATATGTGATATCCACAAAAAAAATATTGTTCGCTATTGATCTATCTAGACTTATTATATTTTAATTATTCTTACTTATCGACCCGGTGTAATTGCCTAGCTCTGTCCTTAATCTCGAGGGACTGGGCGCCACTGGAGCTGGCCTGCGCTCGGCGTGAAATAGAGCAATACCACTAGATTGCCTATTCTGCTTAGTTTTTTTCTTTTTTTGAATCTAGTAAAAACTAAAGAAACAAGACCCAGGACCCGTATAGGCACACTGATTTGAATGGGCTGAAAGAGATTGGGGCTTGTTTCCGTACCATAATGGTCCACAGCCGTAAAAGCTACAGATTTGCACCGCCCAATTGATATTTGTTTTTTAGTGTACAGTTTGAAAGTTACAAGTTTAAATCATAAAAATAAGATAAATTTTATATTTAATCCCTATAATTTATATACTTTTTCAAAGTCATCCTTAATATTTTAAAAAATTTATAAAAGTTCTCAATATTTACAAAAATAATTCAAAATAGTTCATATTATTTAATATTAGTTAATTTGGTCCTTATTATTTCTATAAAAAAATTAATTAATTTAGTTCCTGCACGTGACTTTTATTTAGAAACTAAATTGAAACTTTTGAAAAATAATAGAGACTAAATTGGCTAATTTTGAACACTATGGATCATTTTGAATCACTTTTGTAAACATTAGAGACTAATATGATTTTTTTAAAACATTAAGGACCAACTTGAAAATTGTAGAAACAATAAGGACTATATATGCATAATTTACCCTTAAAAATACTTCACTACAAAAATGCTAAAGTCATATGATGTACAATAACCCCAAAATGAGTCTAACCCTTCGATAGATCTTATACATAACGAGAATTTTATACACAATTATCACTTCCTGAGAGTGCCATTAATATTTTGAACAGACAGCGAGCTATCAGCGGCTAATTGATGTTACATGCACTTCCTCACGGCTAAAGCTTGCCATGTAATGGTATCATATTCTTTTCAATTTTTTTTTTTTTTTTTGAGAAATAGATTCTTTTCAATTTTTTTGAAGCAAATAGTTATGTAAAGTGAATTTCTAGAGTTGGATTTGGGGCCTAACGGATAAACATATTAACACCCTTTTTGTACCTAAATTGTGAGCATTCAGAAAAACAAACAAATATTTTCATATTATTGTCAGAATTTAACGACCCATTACCCTGCCACGATAGCATGAATTTTTCATCGGTACCTCTGTATTAAGTTATTTGAAGGGGAAAAAAAAAAAAAAAAATTACATATGGTCTCCAAAAGTAAATGACATTAGAGGTAAATCAAGAAGTCCTCCTAGATGGAGAAGTCTTAATACCGTTACAGCCGAATCATTCGGCTGTGTGTAGAGGTGGCCTACCATATTATAGTCGGATAACTTGACTGTAACGTTTTTCAAGGTTCCCCTCCTGGATATATATCAGCTGGTGTTCTGCCAAATTTCTTCTGATAATCAGCTGGTGCATGATTTTCCCAGGTGTGAGCCTTGTATTTTTTTTGCCTTGTTCTAGCATGCAAATGGTTTAACAATTCAGGGATCCAAACTCAACGATGGCAATGCTTGTCATCCTCTAGTTTGAACATAATCACATCTGACACCACGCAAAGATGGATAATGCCCCGTCTCCCATCGTTTCATTGGTTATTCGCTTATCGCGCTTTAATCGCGAAACAATAACTTCATTAGTTTGTACCCAGAAAGTTAACAACAGTCCTATGCATTCAGAATCCGACAATTTAAGTGAGAATTCAATACCAGATATAGGCCTACACAGGCTCAAACACAAAAAACTGAAGCACTCAAGCAAGTAAGAAAGATGGATTGAACTTGCATGTTTAACCATGTAATCAAATAATACGCGAGAAATGAAGAATCTGTTTGTTTTAAAGAAGCTTTAACAGGGCAGAAGCCTCATCTTGCAAAACCGTCCAAGCTGCAAGGACGTGTCTTTCTTCTGTAAGTGGAGCTCCTACTGCAAATCGTAGTATATACTTGCCGGATAGAACCTGAATCAATTGTCCATGATCAAAAAGCAAGTACAGATATAAAATATATCAGGCTGAGGAATTGTTATTGTTTTTTTTATTACTTACACTAAACTATAAGATCATAAGCATGGGCTTAAGATTGAGCATACCGTGTGAGAAATGAAGAGTTTCCCGGTTGAGTTTACAGCATCAAGTAAATCATGGTTCAGTTTGTTGGCACAATTTTCGTTGCATTGAGGAGGTCGAAGGCGAAAGCAAACTAAAGAAAACTTTCGAGGGGCAACAACCTGCAGATAATAATGTTAACCTCAATGATGCAGTACATTTGCAGAAAATATCAGGCCAAAATTTGCTTCGCCTAAACACACGACATTTTCTTAATGAAGTAATCATTCTTCTTTTCTTCTCTTGATAAAATAGTGAAAAAAATCAGAGACTTATCTCAAAACCAGAAAAAAATTTCACAGATTGGCTTTCATATTTATGTAAAAGTAAAAAGAAATCACTCAGGCTACACAAATATAAAACCCATAACACTATAAATGTAATTTATAGTATTCATTCCGTCATCATAACACCTTTCAGATGGAGAACAACTTCACTGGAAAGAACTAAACAATAATGCCCAAGATTGCAAAACACGTTGTTCCTGCATCGGTCTTTCCTAACATACGATAATGTTGCATCCATCACAGCCATGAATATTATACAGCAGTTGTAATAGATTTCGGCATGCAAAAACCTGGAGACTTCAATTCCATCTGCCTATATCAAACTCCATTTATTATGAAGTTTATAGTCAATATTTTAAAGCCAACTGCAAACATAAAGCAGCTTCTACCTTGCATATAACCTATCATATTCATCTGATGGAAGATAAACCAATAGCATCTCACATTGCTGGACTTCTTAATCAGAAGCCAAAGTATTCCACGATACATCATACCTAATGCCACCTCAGTAACTCTTCATTTTCATGCAAAGCCGTTCAACTTTGTTTTTTTTTTTTTTCCTTCTGGAATCCATGGGTATCTGGGAGTTCAACTTTGTCATATTAAAGAGATCATGTTTGAGGAAATGAGGGATGGGGAGGGAGTGGAACAGAAGCAGAGGGATGTTGTTTTACCAACACATTTGCAAATTCACATAAAGAGCCAGTGAGACATATTTTTGAATCAGGTATTTCAGTCATGAAACAATACTTACTAGCATACAATGCCCTTCCAACAAGATGAAACCATTCACTAGCATGAAAGACACAAGCCCCGTGATTTGAACAGAGAGAGAAAGGGTGTCGACAAGTTTCTAGGTGTGGTTTATGGAGTCAATTGAAAAAGTCAACAAGGAAACTTTACCTCAAATCTCGGATCTTGCAAAACAAGTTCTTCAAAATGTTTCCCTAATTCAATATGATTTCTTATGTAAGCTTGCAGGTTTTCTATTCCATATAGTCTCAAGACCATCCATAGCTTAAGTGATCTGTCAAGCAACATATTACAGATGTGTAAACTTTTCAACTTGCTGTTTCAAAGACACACCAAAAATCACCAAAGATACAATTTAAAAAATAAAATCATACTGCAATGAAACAGTAAAGACTATTTTGAGATTTCTAAAACACGACTTGAGGCTTCTAAATTAAAATTACATACACACACACACACACACACACACGAGGCTAATATTGTCAATTTACCCTGCATGAGAATATGTAGATAAAGGTATCACAAGACAGCCTCATCTTCAAGGAAATCTCTATAAACCGATCAAAAGCTCAAACTCGACTTAGATTACATGAAGCAGGTATAAAATTGATCTGCAGTTCTATGAATCCATAGGAAAGAGAAAAAGGAAATTCTCATAATGTTCAATTCTCCATCTTTCTTAAGAGATAAAAAGAAATAGATATTCAAATCAAACGTTATTGACCATGAGTCATTAGTATCAATGTCATCTATCCTTGTTGACAATTCAAACAGATACTGTAAGCTGAGTTTTAGTGGCAATATCTCAAGGTATTTCCTGGCAGTGTGCAATGACACACCTGAACCTGCGCCCAAGAGGAATTTGCCAATCTTTGTAGTCTACCACCTTGTTTTCTTGAGATGCCTGAAGCATGAATTGCTTGCATTAGAAAATAAAATATCTTATTCAAATCAAACTTTTAGCGATCGCATCATGTTGTGCAAACATCTGCTACCGAAACCAAAACTGTTTTTCACAACATATGCTTCAAAACCAGGGTTGTTCGTTTTTTTGGTCGAAACCAGGGTTGTTCATGCTGTCATAAATATAACATATGGTTAGAAACATTTTCACTTAGACATGTTCCTTCTACCTGTGTTCTATAAACAAACTAACAGTAGATGTACCTGTGTTCTATAAACAAACTAACAGTAGATGTGGAAAAGATGTCTGCATCATAAGCTGGAGATCTCTTGACAGTGCAGTTTTAGCCAATGTGGCATAACAAAAGAAAAATGAGAGAAGTACCCCAAAGGTGTTAACCAACAGAACAAATTGAGAACAGGAAGCCATGAAGGTAAAAAACATCAAGTGCAGAGAAGCTGATCTAGTTAGCTATCAAAATTAAAATATGAAATATCTCCATTAAACTGATTTCGAAGTACAGATATGATATAATAAAGAGGTTCAACACATTAAAAGAATGCCAAATCAAAGTAGTATTGAGATGCACCAAGTAGCTTTAAGTGATTGTTCCTGGAATTAGTCGAGCAATTTCATGCTAATAATCAACCTACAAGCTTGGATGCTTTGAAAATTTTCTATCCTACAAAAAGAATGACAGTAACAGGGCAAAGAGTACAAAATACAGAAATTAGAAAATCAACCCAGCATAATCTTCTGCCAAAAGGAATCTTTATAGTACTAATAAGCTAAAACGTGTATCAAAGTCATTTATGTTTGTGTTAAAGAAGTAACCTAGATTCTATTCGTCTTTGAAGTTTCCATACTAAAATAAGTTAGGCACTTACTTTATTTTTGAGGAACTCAGGATTTGTTGACAGCGACTGAGTGAGATCATTTCGGTCCTGTCCACAAAATATAAGACAAGAACCACTTTTTCATTGCAGGACACAATCGGCATGGACAGTAGCAGAAAACATTTCCTTAAAGCATGCATGATCCATTGTTGAACTATATAATTGAAATAAAATTGGTGTCATGACTCATGAAACTGCACCTAACCTTGACTAGGGAGAGTAGAAAGAGTGAAGCTGTTTTGGGTAGCGTATGTCGCAGAATATTATAAATATGTTTCTACAGTATCATCTAGTCAAAATGCTACTCAATGTTAGGATTATGTAATCATGAGATCATTTAGGGAACAAAAGGTATGACAAAGGTAAAAAAAGGGGGTTCAACATGATCTGGTCAATGCACTTGAACCTGATGATATTGTGGTGGTAAACAAGAGAAGTAGAGTATGTGAATTGCCTGCCCTAAAGCAATGACAACTCGGGACGACTGATATAACTTGAATTTGACCCACCTCAAACATGTATATGCCAGAAGAAAATAGATAATTTGTATGATTCACTCAAGGATTAGGAATGGCCCAAGATTGAAATACAACAGAATACCTTGACCCAGAGAACTGAACAATCAAAGTTAGTTAAAAACCATTTATGTGCATTCATGTTGAACGAGTCAGCTTCTTCAACACCATCAAGGTAATGCCGGAATTCTGGACAGACACAAGCACTTCCAGCATACGCGGCATCCACATGAAACCACATCTCACTACTCTGTCAAGAGGTCAATTCACTTGTTAATAGACAATGACTGTGCTACATGATCAGTAACTAACTTCGTGAGCTATTTTGCATATTCCTTTACAGAATCATTGCAGTTAAGGGAAATAGAGGAAGCTAATATTGGTAGCCATCTAAAAGAATAGTGAATAAGAGAAGGATAGGAAGATTTTCACATAATAACTTTCTTATTCCTGATTAACTAAGAGAAACAGAGTTCATCTCTCAAATATAGTCAATAGACTTTACCTTTGCAACCTTTCCCAATTCAAGCAACGGATCCACAACTGTTGATGACGTAGTACCCACCTGAAAGTAAATATATAACAGTTACCTATATTGAAGTTCTAGAGTCAAATTATAATGTACAAATATAATATGCCAAAACAGAAAAGGAATTCTAAAGGTTTCAGAAGATGAATACTGAATCTCACAGCTCTGTTTCTACTGCCACTACTAAATTGCGGATGATGGGGGGAAAAAAATGGTAAAACTAAAGTAACTGATAACCCAAACTACTGCCTTCCACGTACAATCTTTTACTAGCCTCATACCTGAGTACTACATAAATTATATAGTATTTTAGCATCCTTATGAGCTTAATATTAGGTATCTGTAAGAATTGAACTTGTTCAATCATTTTGTTGAAGACAAATGGCAAAATTTCATATCAGGTCCATGCATCCCAACCACTTCACTAGTAACCAAAACATGTCAATGCTTTGATTCTGATATAGGCAAGCTATAGCTTATTGTAGTAATCAGATAATTAACCACAGAGCACAATCATGCAAGAGAGAGAGAGAGAGTGGGTCGCAAATACTGTACTAAAATTTGTGCACAAGATAATAGAAGACACCATATTAAATTCGAATACAGAAACTGCAATAAGAAATACTTGTCATTCCTAGGAACAGCCACAAACTAGGCTAAACTCATGCTACATGGGAAATGAAATCATCAGAAGGAAATTTCCAGGTTAACAAAGGAAAACACTTCTACATAAAGCTGTGAAAGACGTAATCAGATAAGATGCATAACTAAACAATAAGATTCCTCGCTGATGAATTTCTTACTGTTGCACATAAGAAGAAGGGGATTAACCCTGAGGCAATGTCGCGCTTGACCACTTCATCAAGTGCTTCAGGTGATAGAGCATATTCACTGGAAGAGTCTGTTTTCAGCACCCGGTAGTTCTCTGGATGGATTCCTCCTATCTACCACAAACAATTAATAAGATGTCCTGAAATTACCAATTGACACGGTAACTCAAGCAACAATAAGCAACACAAAATCCCCGACAGAGCTATCAACTGTCTTTTCCTTCTTGTTTGGGTTGCGCTGCGCTCAATCAATATATACCTGGCAAGCTTTCTTCAAAGCAGAATGAGTTTGATCAGAACCATAAACCACGAGCTTTGCAATGGCCTCTTTCCCAACTCTTCTCAGAACTCTATCACGAGCAGCAAGAAGCACAACTAGAACAGCTTCACTTGCTGTGCCCTGTATCACTCCACCACCCTGACCTGAGAGCCGATTCACAGAAAGGAAAGAAACAACTTCATAAGGCCAATTATGGCCAACTATTAGACCTAAAAAATGTTTGTTTGAAGAGAGAAAAAAGATAATAATGTATGATCGAGTGAAGCATGTGTTTTCTGAGACAACTCATGCACATAGACACCTTGATATTCTTGTACGCCCAACTTATAAATCACTCAAAGTAAGGCACATTCATGGTCGTAACATTAGACTCAAAAGATAAACAGTGCTTGGAGAAAACTGCTGGCAAGAGAGAGTAAAGCTTACAAAGAACTACTCCCTCCATCTCATTTATATTGACACATTTTCCATCTTGGAGTTCCATTTATAAAATGATTGAAAGTCTTACCCGTTGAGAGAAATTCATCAGGCAGCTTAAGTGCTTTGGCAAGCCAATCCAAAACAATCATTTCAAGTTCTGTCGCAGCAGGAGATGTTATCCAACTAAAGCCCACCATGTTGATCCCAGCACTAAGCATTTCCCCCATGAATCCTGCAATACTGCTATTGGAAGGAAAATACGCGAAAAAATCTGGGCTTTGCCAATGTGTTACCCCTGGAAATATTTTCTCCTTAACATCTGCCATCATGTTCGACATATATTCAATTGAAGTGTGAGTCAAAGCAAAAGAACCAAAGAGTCTTTCTCGAGGTTAAGCATATCAAACATTAAGATAATGAAACCCCAAACTAGAAACTCAACCATCAAGAACATCTTGTAAAGTATCCGGCTGAGTTGGTGCAGATTCTGGCAGAAGTTTACGAAGATATCCAGGCTGCATAGAGATAAAATTTAGAAGTAGCCAAACCTTAACACAAATTTTTTAGAATGACAGGAATCTAGGAATCATTCTACGAAGAATTAACTTGCAATCATCAACAAGAAAGTGCAACAATGTCCATTAGTACACCTTTTGGGCAGTGGCAGAACCACGTTTGTTTGAGGGTGTGCACAGTCAGAAGAATTTTTTTTTTGGTCAAAAGAATAAAACTCATTAGATATATTAGATTTTCATTAAGTCCCCTCTCACTGTATGAGTACCTCATTGACAATAGAGTTTTGACTCCGCCACTGCTTTTAGGCTTCTAATAGAAAACCCGAAAAGACATGAAATCTTTACATAGAAACTAGTTTAAGATTATCATACACTACAGTGTTCGTATATCGAAGACAATAAAAAAATAAAACAAACCCATTTCTAACAGCTTAAGTCTTTACATGAGATCATCAATTTACATAGTAAAGCACAAAACTAATTAGAAAACAGATAAGTCCACTATAGAAGAAACTTAGATAATGGTTACAGATAAAACCAGTGCAGTAACAAGAAAGTGTGGCTAGAAATCAAACCTCAACTTGGCTTAGAACAGGAAAGGTCTCAATATTCTTGTAGTAATCAGCAATGAAGTCCACCATCTTGTGACCACACTCTCTCAATTGTTCTGCATCCATTGGCTTCAAACCACCCTCCCTATAACAACAATTCACATTCATACAAACCTATAACAAGCACATAAACTAATACACCCTTGCAACATTTCAAAATGATCATCATTGATTATGGGCATAGAATTCGAGCCCCACGTGTGAGACTAGTGATATAGGCTTAAAATAATCGTGTTAGGTCTCAAAAACATTGATAAAAGAATTAACACGAGTTATTATTTAATCGCGCGACACTAACTTATAAATCATACTTTATTATGACGTCGAATATTACAGCTACATAAACTGAAAGATTTCAGAAGTGTACTACTTACATGTTGTGGTGATGGTTAGGATTGTACACTGCAATGCAGAGCCACACGGGTGGTGAAGGAAAGAAGTTTGAAGTGAAAAGGTGTGTCTGAGTTGTCAGTTCAGTTTAGTTGCTGGCTTTTATGGCCAGAAAAAATGCAATCTTTCTGCCAACGGCTGGCCCCATAAAATAAAAAACGGGCTTCATATTTTATGGGCTAAAAGATTTTATTTGTTTGTGGTGGCAGTTTATTAGATATCGTGTTATCGTAATAATTTAATTCAATATTGTTAAAATGGGTGGTTTTTATTCAAACAAAGGGTATCAAAGATTTTCTTAGTACTTGAAGTACACTTCAAGAGTTTCATAATTTGTTACGTGGGCCAACCGACCGACTAAGTTGGGTTGGGCTTCCATGTCACAAAACTCACATGCACAAGCTTTTTTTTTTGCTTTTAATCAATTCGCTAGTTTCATAATTTGTTTGGTGGCTTTTCTATTTGCTTCCAATAGTTCGACTTGTCTTAAAAAATTCGGATATAAAGTTTAGAGTTTAAGGTAATGATTCGTATGTAATTTCTAAGTTACAAAATATATGAAGTAATAAGATACATTCTTATATACAATACGAATTATTTAATTTAAAGTGCAATTTCGATGATACAAGTAGTTTTTTTACATTATACTCAAAATTTACCCTATAAAAAACACAAGTGATTACCAGACCCTCTCTTCTTAATTTTTTATTTCCTTTTTTTTCAAAAATAAAAAAAAATAAATTGGATGATTAGTGGGGTTGCAATGTGCCTGATCGATTCCTGGTTGGTGGATAGCTGAGAAATTCAAACAGGTTTCTCTTGTGATGGAAAAAAAGGTATTCAGTGTAGGAATTGAATATCAGAAAGGTTTAAAAAATTGGTTACGAGTTCAAGTTATAAAAATAATGTGGTACACATTTTTTGTCGAAGAATTGTCCATTTTATTAGGTTCATACATGTAAAATCTTGTTCGGGTACTTCCATCCAACTCATCTTAAATCTTTCTCTTACCTTTTTAGCGGTGTGTTACATCCATTTATTTGCACGTTATAACAAATGTCTCCAAAAACCATCTTCTAACATGTCCCAACTATTTCAAATGGATCTCTCATTTTATACATGAGGTGACACGAGAAAAAGTCTTGATCATTCTAATTTTGCCTCACATTCATCTCAATATTTTCATCTCGGCCACTAACATCTTCTTAATATATTAATATTTCACAACCAAACATTCTGAACCATACAACAAGGCTAGTCTATTTGGATATAAACAAATATACTATGAAATCTTCACAATATGGGTTCCGGATAGATCCTACATATACAGATAACACAAAAGAGAGCCAAAATTTTGAGTAGATTCATCCTAACAAAAATGAAGAGTCCTTTTTAAATATTTTATTACAAACAATTTACATTAAATGGATCTGTGATCAATAAAAATAAATCCCTCAAAAACATAGGGATGATGTGATGTGCACTGCATTGTCAAGTAAAATCTTCATATTTGCAACTGAAAGCCATCTGATAGTCATAGGGCTGTTGTGAACTAGTTTGAAGGAGAAATACCCATGGTGTGGATCGGACCAAACCAAACTAAGCTTTACTCCACTTGGTAGGATCGGCTAAAACATCATTACATAGAAAATAATGAATTAATGTACATACAGTTAATTCTATCGCCTTGATACAAAAGCTATCCAATGGTCATAAGGCTACTGTGAACTAGTACGAAGGAGAAATGTTAGTGTTGTGACCGGACCATACCAAACTAAGCTATGTCCTACTAGATGGGGTCGACTAGAACACCATTATGTGGAAAACAATGAACTAATAATGTACATACAGTTCATCACCTTCATATCCAGTTATCCAACTTCTGACAATCTTGAACTCAGGTAGTTGACAATGTCAACTAGAACTCATGCTCGTAGCTCGCTAGATGGGAGTCTGACAACACGGTAAATAGCTGCGTATCCACAAAGAGCTGCAAGAAATATACAGCGCACGGTTATATACATTCTCATTATAAGAAAGGGTCATTCGAGTTAATCGTAAAAGATAACAATAACATTTCTACCCACCGAGAATTTTCCTAATCTCAATTCTTAGATGCTTGAGGAACAGTCAATTTAAATTCTGTAACCAAAATATAGAATCATATATCCAACAGACAAGAAAATAAATTTAGGCAACAGCATTATAACCAATCTAGGATAGACTTTCAAAAAGTTAAAATACTCGCTCAGTCATTTAAAAAAATGAATAAGAACACATTTCTTCGTCGCCCATCACTTTTTGCAGCCAATCGATGAAGCAAATTAATGAGGATTTTCCACTTCTCATCTTACAAAGAACAAAAAAGTTGACATTTTTTGCTTACAGTTAAGGCTGCAACATAGAATTACTGTAACGTACGTGGCCTAAAGTATGCTCACAGTATTTGGATGCAGTAATATATCACTAGAGAATGTATTACTAGGTCGACTCGTATTTATGAAAAAACACCAAAAGTGCCACCAGAATTACAAAATATATTTGCAAATAGTATTGATGTCCTCATGCTACTGTCTCATAACTTAAGTTATCTAACCATGCTTATAATGTTTTACACTTAAGCTGTCATACAAGTATGATTTGTTCATCACAAAATGTCACAGTACTAATTACCGTGCTCCATAATCCTTTTTGTTATAGCAGCTTCCCCCTTTTGCTAACAGTCGGCATAGTATTCTAGACGTTAAATGCTTTTTGAAGAATCTAGATTTCATTTCCACATAGTATGATCTTAAATACACCAAATTAGATGTTCCCCCTTTCTGGAAGCAGAAAGGTTCAATCATTCTAAAGGTACAGGGAATATTCACTCTTCAGCAATCATCACATCAAAAAATCAGATAAGAAATATACAGAAATTTGAAAAAGTGAATTTACAGAATCTACCTTTATAAAAGGTTTGTCTCTGCTAGAAAAGGACTCGATGAAGCTATCTTTAAGTAGTATAGACACCTGCAATGGTAACTGGTCTACTTAATTTCTGGGACAGTATTTACATAAAGAATCTATATAATGGCAAAGTTAACTTGTCAAACCCGATCATTATTTGATTGTACGCTAGTGATTGTATACAATCTCAGATCTGCACAAAGCGACTCCATATAGTGCCTCATCACAGCCAAAAATTGTGCAGCAGCTTCAGCCTTCATGCAAGCCAATTATAATTTATTGATTTCAGTGAGTGAGGGAATGAGATGACAGTCGAAGATATTTGTCAACCGAAGTTGAGGAAAAGAGACCAGGTACGTAGACAACAAAATGTGGAATGAGAATGGCTTAAATCTACTAGGCTACAAAGAGGAATACAAACTAATATAAAAAGTAAAGAGTTCTTTGCAGTCATCCACATGATGTTTTAGTCATTCTTTTGCAGTTCTTTTCTTGTCCTAGAATAAAGGTCCTACTAACACTATTGCTACGAGCAGACACGCCCCATTACTGATAACATCACCAGCATATATGAAAATACAGGAAAGAAAAAGAAGCAAAATAAAATCCTTTACTGACTAGCAAGATAGAGTTGCATAATCTCCGGTCTATTATTATCACTTCCTGACACTCGATAATGCTAGAAAGCCTTTATAAAATCTCTTCCATTTTATCCGGAAAAAGGTGCTGAGGTACATACAAAATGGATAGAAAACGGAATGTCTCTCAATCAACAAGTGAGGGATGCTGAATAAGGAAGTCAAGTGCAAACTGCCAAAGAAAATTAGATAATATGACATTTTTCAACAGAAGATGCTTCAATTCCCAAATTTTGAATTTCTTGCTACGGGAGAAATTAAAGGCAGATTTTTTTCTTTTTTCCTCTGACAAGATTAATGTAGAATAATTGAACCAAACATTGTCAGCATGTTGAGGGATGACAACGTTAATGGGTTCTCCCGGCCGAGACATATAACAAGGGAAGAAAAATAATCAATCCTTCCTAGTATAATATTTAAATCTCCCTCAATCCCTCATAAAGGGAAAGCAGAGTGTGAGAGTAGTTAAGCATAGCTCAATCATGATATGTCCTTATGATTTTCAAGATAAAACCCATCATAATTGCTAAACAAATATCGATGGAGATGGTATAGGTGTTAAGATATGCATCTACCTGCACTTCATTGTATTTATGAACCGGATGCCTTTCAGCTATAGAGTGTTCACAAGAGAGCCGAGCATGAATTGGTGCTAGTTTAGCAATAAGCTCCCTACGCCGGGGAAGCCCAGGAAAGTTACACATCTTCACCTGCAGGAGAATTGTATGATAATACTTGAGAAAGGAACAAATGAACAACACCAAGAATGATGATTGTGCATCACAACAACAGAAAGGGAAAAAAGAGAAGGAGCAAGCAATGGCATTGGAGAAATGGAAAAAGGGTGAATGGATTACGCATATTGGACGTTGGAATTGAGTATGGTGACATATGAATCACTAAATCATTCACTAGAAACTACCAAAGTTTGAACACTAAAACAACCATAAATCTGCCTAGGGAACTGAAACTCGAATATCTAAAAGGAACCCCGACATCTCTATCTACGAGTACCAACATAATTGAAGATGCACAAAAGATCTCAGACCTGATTTTTTACCACATTCACATGGACAAGATTAGAAGTTTTAATCTTCAAATCAGCTGGTTTATGTTGTATGCCAACCTGCAGAGAATTCCAACAAATATATGAAAACATTGCTCAAGCTTTCCATTGCCTTTTTCATATACTAGAAGTTGAGTGAAAGTTTTTAAAGTCACACTTCAATATAAGTAACAGCATTTGATCAGATCCCCGAGAAACAAGGACCTGTAGTAGATAGCAAGTTCATCATTAAGAATGCAAAGAAACCGGCTCTCTACAACGGTACAAACTCAGATTACAATTTTCCACTCTCTCCAATGATCTCAACTCGGAGAAAACTCTTAGACTCACACATTGGAAGTTGCCTTAAATAAGCAGTCACTGACTTGGCTTCAGTCACTCAAGCATATTATAGTGAGCACATTAGAGATTCTTATCAAATGCTCGCATTCATCACAATAATTTGTTTGCCATACTTTAATAATTACTCCAACAAAATCAAAGAAGAAGAAAACTCCACGGTCCAACTCAATAACCCAGGAGAAGAGAGGGACTACTACTCAAACTCGCTTCAAATTTAGCAAACCAAGCAATGACAATCTCAAACAAGATTGCAATTGAGCCAGCTGAACTCATAATCTGATGGGCCAATTCAGAATATTTGTGAGAATAAGGATACATGCAAAGACATCATTGGCGATAATATATGGTCCTATTAGGAACTAATAATAATGAGAAATCCTATTGCAATAGTGCACAGGAAATATGGAACAATCACATATCAGCAGATTCATGCAAGCTATTTGTACCTAAGGGAAAAAAGGAAGCTAATAATGTAATACGAAAATAAGATGACTTAATTATTCCATTGCCGAGAGATTCTTCCAGAACAACTTCAGAACAAAGTATTCTATAACATTATTGGACCATGCTGAACCTTATAGAGCTTCAGCAATTTATTATGTTTACTGTATACAAGACAAACAATGCACAAACACCTAAAATCACAGAAGAGCTTGATCGCTGATTGTTCACACAATGTCAGGTGTATTTAGCATAACTATACGACAAAAATCGTCTATGCCCAGAAATCAAGAACAGAACAAGAAACTCACAATAAATGGAACGGGAGCATCAAGAAAGTCGAGCATCTTCCCTGGCAGAATCTGCAAAAAGATTAAACTAAGCATGGACGGAGAAATAAAAAGAAACTGACTTCTGAATTAGACCATTTCGGCAAGGAAGGGAGCAGAGGGAGAAGAAGCAGGGATAATGAACAGATGTTCGAAGTCAGGTGAAAAACTACGTAAACATAAATTGATGCTTCACAAAAGTAACTGAATCATTACTATTCGGACAGCTTCAAAGTATCACTAAAAGGGTAAGAACAATCCAATCTTAGAATCAAAGAAAAAATTTATGGGAAGAGTGTTCAGCCATGTTGGTTTCATTTCTAAATTCCAGTGTGCTTGGTCTTGAAAAATGAAATTTTCATAAAAAAGTGAAAGCTTGTATAATTGCTGTATTTACTAACAGAGAAAATTTCTTCAATCTAATGATGTGATGTGCCTGTATATAAAAGCAAAAGGTGGTGATGCTACAGTGAGAAACGGATTGCCAAATGAAGATGTTAGTGCGCACAGAGGATGAGAGAAAGCGTATTAAGACTTCCCTAATAATAATTTGTTTTCTTTTAGTCTCTATATGTTCAGCCACAGAGAATTGGATTTTTCTAAAAGAGCCAAAAATGGAGAGGGCCTGTTTTTTGACAAAATTTGAAATTCAGAGAAAAGCAATTTCTAGTTATTGTCTCCTCAAAGCTATGTGTTTTCCATGTGTTTGAATAATTTTTACTCCGAACCCCTCCAGATATGGTTTATTTTGTTTACTGTTGTTCACAAGCACAAGACACATGAAACTGATTATCTTATTAAATCAAAGCTACTGAGCAAAAACTTGATAGAATTATTTAGCTACCCGCCGTCCTAATGTGAATGTCACCTAAATCTTCTGCAACAAAATTCCCCAGATTTCGAAGTAATGTCATCTTCAGATGCAGCTAAAACGTTTTATTCGTATTACCCTCTGAAAAGGTAGACAAAATTAATACCACATAGGAGATTGAATCTGAACCTCAAAAAGAAAAGCCTCATATGGAATGAAAAGTGAAACTTCATTAGCAGAGTTTTCATACTTGTAAATGGTCTGACATAAAGACTAACATTACAAGAATGCGGTGGCATAAATTTCAGGGTGAAAGAGAGATATACTTTAAGATACGGAACTTACGGGAACGAATAAACTCTGCCATTCAAATGGACGGATGATCGGTATAAGAGACAGCACTACAGAAGATAGGACACCCTGTGTTGGTTGAAGAATGTCCACAGTAACAAAAAAATAAAGAGAGGTAGCTTTTAGCAATTAATTTCCAAGAAATTGGCATAATCCATATCGACAACTGAACAGAAAATATTGTAAAATAAGATTACCAGATTTGGGCACGCAACTACCACTTGTTTTTCTAATAACACCCCTGTAAGAAAAGCCAAAATCTGCAAGAAGTATCACCATAAGCAAACTCCATACATATGGCGATAACAATCAACGAATATGTAAGTGGCCCTTCCTTGAGAAGTTAAGTTCTTCCCGTTAAAAACACACCAAGAAAAACAAGGAAAACAATGACTCTATCCATGAGAGTTTTTAAATTGATGGAAAAGTTATGTCATACAAATGATAGCAAAGAAGAAGCACAAACATGTGATGGTGACAATGAAATTTTGAAAAACAACTAAAAGACTTTGGATCCAGTAAATTACATTTTCAAGAGAAAGAACTCGACAAATTGTCACAGTTGTCCATATTGATAGCGCAACAGCTTCCTCAGCAGCAGCTAATTTCAAATTTACCTAGCATATTGATATAGAAAGCAATTTTCAGATCTTTCCACGGAAGGCAATGCTGAATAACCTATGATCAAGTCTTTTACCTTAGCATATTCTTTTGGATCCTGCATGCAGATAGTTAAATGTTTTTCATTTACTCCAAGCGCTGAGACAGGAGGCCTCCGGTACTCAAATGCCTGTAAATGCTCTAGCGGCTGGAAAACAACTTCACTTCCCCGTGGTGGCAAAGGCATAGAATGGTAACTACATACTATCTGTAGCAATTCATTTTTATTTTCCTGTGAAGAAACAATACAGAGGGAAGAGATGAAGGGAGAAAGGATAGTTGCATGAGTGAGCAGATGAGTGAGAGCCGTATGACAAATAAAATTTCAAATGCCATCAATATCAGATCACACAGATGTGGAGGTCAAATCAACTAACCCTAGCCCATTCCATAATCATCTCATCCCCAATATCTTTTTCATGGCTGAAAATAAATCCATCCTCTTCTTCCTCAGACATCATACTTCTCGCTGGACTGTCAAAAAGAAGACATCAAAATACTCATATCAGTAAAGATTTTACAGAATGGAAAAATATACTAACGAAGATAGGGTTCTCCATTAGAAGACAAGACAATTACATATTGCTTAGCGTAATTATGAAGAGTAACCACATCTTATGCAAAAGATAAATCAAATTATAGAGCACAAAAAGTATAGTTGATGCAGATGTAAGAGTAATTTAACCACCTGAATAAGGACTCAGAACTCCCAACACGCTCCAGTGCATGATTTCTAGGGGAAGCATATAATCCAACCTCTGAAGTTTGGCCATTTTCATAGTTACTAGACATTCTTTCTACACCATTAGTGGGATATTCTTGGGCATCAAAAGTACATTCATTGAAATAATACAAATTCCTTTTGGCATCCTTATCCCACTCCCTTGCTTGACTATGATCTGATGCCTCACTAGCAGTAGCACTTCCAGGAGACAAAACTTCCCATCTTGATGATGATGATCGGACGTCATCATCTGATATAATGCCTGCTGCAGCAGCAGTGAGCGCTATCACACTGTCAACAGGTATAGCAGAAGCCATCCAATCTGTGCTACACTCCCTGTAGGGAGAATCCTCACTTTCACTCATTTGATCATTCAGTTTGATGGCCGAGGGGATATTATCAACTAGAGTCATTTCAGTAACAAATTGGGTTATTCGATTCAGACGCTCCTGCGCAATGATACTGCATACAAGTGAATACAATGTAATAAATAGTAAAAGTTAAGCCATAAAGGTGATGACTAAAATTTGGATTTTAGATTGATCAAAGTTATAGGAGAAACTAATACCAACCTGTTTAACATATCATAATGTAATTCAAACAAAGGAACTCTAGTTAAAACACAATAACACCGAGGTGCAGAAACCAAAAACCGGTTGCACCCTTCAGATGATTGGTATATAGGTGATGAGCCACCAATGATAGCCGGAGGTTTCTGTACAAATTCTTGAACATGTAAGCAAACACCATAAAGCGTTGCATTGTCAGCCACCTGATCAAAGGCAGATAGAACATCTTCAACAATTAATCTCATCCCACTGGCAGGCAACTTCCCCAATAAAGTGAAAATGCCTAGAGTAGAACTCAAGCAAAGAAAAAAAAGCTGACAGCAGTAAATGTGCTAAAAAAAATCAGTAAATGTAAAGGGAAAATTATAAGCATGAGTTCATTGTTATGAAACCGTTGAAGGCTAGCTAAGAATTGGATTTGACACTGGAACTTGGAACAAGATAGTTATAACTAGAGGTAGTGCAATTCCAAATAAATGCATCCTTGTAGCTTTGGTTGAGAATTTATTGAACCTGGAATTCTTGAACCTTACAACAGTCAAAATATAGTTTCAATTTATTGAACCTGGAATTCTTCAATATGAAAGAAGAATATTGCTCATCAAATGCAAAAATGGATTGGAAAAAGTGGACTTTACATGAGAAGTAACCATAATTGCACTCTTTCAGTCTGCCCATAATTCTCAAGCAACTGTAATTACTCAAGCAAGCATCTCATAGTGCCATTCCAGACACATCACCTATTCTTCCTCTCCCCTTTCTCTTGTAATCATCAAATTCCACCTTGAATTAACAAAGCCATCCAGCATTTATTGTATAAAACTGGATCAAGTAATTAGGCACTATTAAGGAACTGTAACATCCTCCTTTGACAAAGATATATTGATCTATAGATAGAGGTAGCACAATATAACTATTCTGATCTTTGGCTCCCATTATGACTGCTAACAGAAAGATCAACTGTGAGGGCATGAACATACAGCAAGTACGAAAACTAACTCCAACAAATGACAGCAATGTCACAAATGAAAAACTGAAGTGCAATACGACTTTAAAGAAGAAAAGCACATATTTCCAGCTTTTACAAACTCGAATCCGCTATTAAGAGAAAGAAAATGGGAACTTTTCAGAATGATATCAGCTACATTTGTTCTCAATATTTAGTTAAGTGACATTTTAAGGAAACCAAGTTCTTTAGCTTTATCCTTCTCTATTAATAAGTAAAAGCTGCATTGACTTAACGGATTAAACAAGGATCTCTTGGGAAGAAAGTGCATAACCTACAGGAAGATATAGGTAATACTACTGGCAAGTTAATAAAGATTTAGTACAATAGAATGCCAAGCCGTAGCAGATGGCAAAATAAACTTAATCAAATTATAGAAGGAAACGTGATAATATAAACCAGATAAAATGTAAACTGGACGCACCTTCAGTGAAAATATAAACGATAAATCATCTCTGCTCAAGTGTTCCTGAAGATAAAGTACAGAAAGTATTATTTCTTGTAACCAAGCAAAGAACAACTTCTTTTCAGGACCATAAAGGGTGCTGCTTGAAGGTCGAGTAGGCCATAAGCTAAGACATAGTGTGAGACAAGCTGAATGACACAAAATTCACATCTTAGGTGAAATTAATGCCATATAAGATTTATTTGTCATACCTGTCCATAAACAAGCTCATTTAGCTCGCTTAATGATGGTGTCCTCTCAAGTACATGTGCCTGAATGCAAGAGAATTCAAATTAGGCAACTCATATCATGAAGACTCCGCATATTGAAAAGCACATGCTCCAGAAGTTAAGATTTCATCTAAGTAACCATAACAGCATGATAGATCAACTGATACTACACCTTAACACCACCAGGGAAGCAGAAAGCTGCCAAATCCTTTCTACGAATAGCTACTTTCTTTCCTGGAGGATACTTGAAAAGTATCTGTCAAAGAGAATTGCGTGAGAAATAGCAACAGGATGAAAACATGTCAGTGTCTAGTCTATTTACGGGAAAAATGCAACAAATAAATGACATTATTCCTCAACAATGGAGATGTCAGTCATGTGATCTTCACCAATAAGATGATCCACAGTTTTGTAAGTCAAATTACTGCAGTTTCTCAAAATTAGCAAAGCAAAATAATAAATGCTATTGGGATGCAACTACAGAAAGAGACAACTCCATAGTACACCACACAATTCATGAAACAACGGTTTTATGGGTGATCCTGTTAAATGCACTTCCATTCATCCATCTTGAAGTCCTTGAAACAAGAACATCATTATTACCGCAAAATAAGCATAAATTTTCAGAACAAAGAGGGACATTTGATGGGCGACTTCACTTTACAAATATACAAACTAAAGCACAGAATGTTTTCAAAGGATTCAAGGCCTCAATTTCAAACATAAACACAAAATGGCCATCACAAACCTGAGGTTCCAATATCGGAAGTGAAGGCCCCCGATGCTGTAGCATTCTGTAATCAATCATTTCAGATTTTTCCATTTCTATTTCCCATTTCTTCCTTCTAGCATATGCAACCTCAACCGCTTCGAGATTAACGTTTGGATGAAGACCCGCAACAATAAAATGTTCAAAAAGTGCAGTAGGCTCCTTATATTTCTTACAGTCCTGCACAGAATTCTTCCTTTTACTTTTTTACTATAATTACACAAACAAAATACTCCAGGATAACAAGACAACCGCAGACAGTTGATTCAGGATTACATGATAAGGAAGAGGAAGATTTGTGCATTACGATAATTAAAGAAAACCACACAACAAGGGTGGATCCTAGTACTTCTTCTTATAATTAGAATTTATAGTAGGCTGTTATCACAAATAAGTGTCAGGTCTTTTCCAATTCTACAAACAGCGACAGTCTTTATTTCCTTTTCAGTATTGGCAGATCAAATCTGCTTAAACGAAACGTTTCCTTAGAAAACTAAAAGAAAAGGAAAAGAGAAACCTAGAACTGCCCTGTATTCTGAGCTTAAACTCTTTATCGAACATCATCGAAGTGAGAACAAAGACAGAATGTCAGAGTTACAGATGTACAAGATTGTTTATGTCATCAACTGGTATCACTACAGTTACTTGAATGTGCAGGACAAGGTTAAAGCTAGTTTATATTTCTAAACCAATTCACGAATATGAAAAGGAGAATCAGAGAAGAATAATGCAAAAGCAGCAATAACGAAAACGAAATGTTAAAAATTAATTGGAAATCAAGCAAAAAAGCACCAACCAGTATAAAAGAATACAAAAGATTCCTTCTTTCATATGAGAAGCATACCAAAGTTTTTGATTGAAGCTGATACCACTGTCGTTTTTGATCAGCCAAAATCTCCGGATTGAAAGATGAAGGCCAGCTTTCTCCGCGCGCATTGCTGCCCCACCGCAAAGCCCTTTGCATCTGAGACTTCCATCTCTGTAAGCTATTACTACGTTTATGAAATGAGGTCAGTACTTCACTACGGCTACGCCTATGACTTGTCTCTGGAGGCAATGAGTTCGAGGTACTGGCGGCATAAACACTCTGTAATGCCCCTCCAGCCACTCTAAGTGCCTCCCCTGAAATTTGCTGCAATACCTGATACGGCGACGATGGCAACTCTTCTTGCTCACCATCATCCACTACTTGTGTCTGCATCCTACTATCCTAACAATGTTATCCCATACTAATTCCAGTACTGTACAATCTCCTATATCCTCATACCTCACACAATAACAAGAATAAATTCATAAAGCTTCATATAAATCATCCAGTCATATTCAATCCAAGCCTTTCAACACCATTCAAACTTAGATAAGCCAAAGTTAAGACTTAGATGCAACACCATTTGCAAGATCACTCAATTAATTCATTCTCCAATGCTTAATTCTCAAATATTAATTCGAATAAAAAATTCTCTCTCAAACATGCTAAAACCATCAACTTGATACCTTCATTTGCCTTTCAAGACTTGAACAACAAACACCCTGCTAGAAATCAATTGAAAAACCAAATAAAATAAAGATTCAAAAATATGACTTATTGGGTGCTAATTAATACATACAACACCACCGACAAAAAAAAAAAATACATACAACACCTACCCTTTTCAAATAAAATGACTTAATGGGGCTTATTAATACATATAATGCCTACCCTTTTGAAAACAAAAAATGCAAATGAATTAAAGATAACGTACACTTTTGGAATAAGCAATGAAACAGTTGTAAATTTATATCATTTGTGATATACATTAAAGTTTGAATCAAATGATAAGCGTAAAAGTAGGGAAAAGGTAATGCACTCATATATCAATCATGCAATAATTAATGAATATATCACCATAACAAATATACATTTAATGAAACGTGATGACTCGATGCACGAAACTTTCGCTAAAACCATGAAAAAGGTCGAACCATAACAAATATTTGAAAGAAAATGATCTTTAATTTGTACCCATCAAAAAAGATTCTGTGATATGATCTCTACTTGTTAAAACGCTTCCAATGCTCTTGTTGTTCAACGGTTAATGCACATATACATACAGAATACATATACATATATGCTATATGTATATATAGAGAGAGGGTGGTGAGAAGAGGGGGCGGGGGGGGGGGGGGGGGGGGGGGGGGGGGGCGAGGGTAGGAGATGTTGCTGCTTGGAAGAGTAGCACGCACATACAGGCACGAATGGGGACTTGGTACTAAGTAACATGACATAATAAGTTGGAACAGTGTGGAAAAAACAAATTGTTTTTTAAGGAAATAAACTTTAGGCGTCTGAAAATAGATATTTCACTTTTGTTTTGTCCTTTTTTTGTAAAAAGTTCTTTAACCAATTAAGGACAATTGTCAAGGTATTGGAAGTAATTTTTTTGTTTTTCTGTTTGTAAAAGTACAATTTTGTTGGTGAGGTTGGTATAAATAAATTAAATTCAATAATTTGACTAAAATGGTGATGAACTGCTATAATTAGAAATTTTGAATTTAAATCACGACTTCGTTCTTTATTTTACCAAAAAAAAATTAATTAATTTAGTTATTTGATGTATGACATGTAATGCCAATAATAGGCGGTTAAATATTGTCCTCGTTGTCTTTTTATAGAATTATAAGAAGAATTCAGTAATAAGAAAATATGCTGAAAATCATTTATAGATTATACATGTAATTGTTATATATTATATAGTTATTAAGTATGGTCCAATCAAGAATTAGTTCTTGAAGCCTATTGAATAAAAATCTTTTGACTAACAACTCGATGATAATAATTATAACAAATCGTAATAACATTTTAATGATAATAAGCATCATGCACGACCATCAAATATTATAGTTTCACCTAGATCTTTTTTTTATTTTTTTGGGGCAAATATATAGTTTCCCCTAAATCAAATAAAGGTAAATGAGACAAGAGAGTTAAGTTTAATGGGAGTAGCCCTCACTTGAGACTTAAATGGTCTCGGGTTCGAGTCACTTAGGAATAGGTGGAAAACACTGTTGATTCATGTTTTAAAAATAAAAATAAAAATAAATAAATAAAGGTAAATGAAACCGCCCCATTAAAACAATGACCGATGGTACTACCATGTATAATGTAATATATGCTAAATTAAAAGAGCAACTATTGTGGCATTTCAACTAATTTTTCTAATCCTATATGTAGTTTGAGTTGTTAGACTATAAATTCTTGGTCAAATGTTAATACAATTGAGTTGTATCCCTTATCTATATATAGCATTCCCTGAAAGACAACTCTAATTAGTTTTGATGTAACATCAGTAAATTGTTACCTAGATTTAAATCATGTCTTTATTTATGATTTAGACTAATTATTTTTTGTCACGTCCAAAGTAAAATATCATTTACTTGAATTGGAGTTTGGACTAATCATTTTATTTTGTCACACCCAAAGTAAAATATCATTTACTTAAATTAGGGTTTAGATCAATCATTCTTTTTTTTATCACATTCAAAGTAAAATATCATATTCGTTTTTTTGTCACATCTATAGTTTCACATTGATTTTCTAGGTCAAAACCAGATGCTTCAACAAACTATATATGCAAATGGTATCGTACAATCAACACATGCATACTCTGAAACAAGTGTTAAATGTAAAGTGGAATATTGAATAATATTGATAAATGAAGTTGATCAGAATTTCATTAACTGAGGCATACATATATTTTGGTTTGCAGTTTTGAATCAATGGCCTTTGAAAGCATCATTTACGGCAACTAAGGGTGCTGCACATGCTACTTGCCGTCCTTGCATGAATATTTCTCGAAAATTGTTCTACAAATTTTTTTTTTTTTTTCTTTTGGTTTAAGAATTCTTTGGTTTAGTCTATAGTGGTTACTTTATGGAAAAGATGCTGGGTATATAAGTTAAAGAGAAGTTGACTAACTCAAAGAACTCAACTTGAGGTTCGAGATCGAGTGCTTAGGGACAGATTCATAATTATTATATAGTAGGGTTTGAATATATACAATTTAGTATTTATATATGGATAACTTTTTTTTCAATAGGGGTTAAATTTTTTTTTTGGTCGATAATAGCAGTTAAATTGATTTTCAACCTAAATTTTTTTGAAAAATACACAAGTTTTCGAAAGCTACAACATCAACTAACTCCTTAATGTTTTACTCTCAAGATCAGTAGAGGATTACAATCCCTGCTAATTCATGAATGGCTCCATCATTGTCTCCAAATCCTCATAATATTTTATTAAAATTGTCACTTTTGATCATGTTTGGAGAGGAAATATCACTAGTCTAAGACCCGAATACAAATAGATTGGACAAGTTAGTTTTGACATGTCTAAACTTGCTACTATATATAACTCTACATAATTGAAACAAGACTTTCGAACCATAGCCAAGCTCCTAGCTAGCCCTCATTGCTGATGAAATCCACAATACTTGCCCTGCAATTCCTCATGTTACTTTCTCCCTAGTTCATAAGACGGGAAATAAAATAGTTAATTGGATAGTTAAATCTTGTAAGAGTTGTAGCCTTTACTACGTTTGGCATTTTAACATACCCTTTTGTCTTACAAAGCACTAGATGTTTGGTCTGGAACCATCTGGAATTTAAGCTAACTTTATATTTGTTTTCTCCACTAATAAAGTTTCATTTCAGGTAAAGAAAAAAGAAAAGAAAAAAAAAAAGAGTACCCCTCTCAAATTGATGATTCGTGGAGATTCCAGGACCTTTCTTTGCGAAAACTGAACCTTATGGACAAAGACAAAATGAGAAACTTCTTCAAGAATGATAGTGCAATTGGTTGAAATTGGCATTTTCCTCTTTTACACAAAAAAAAAAAAGAAGAAAAAAAGATCAATGAGTGGTCCAACACATAGCTAATTCTAGTCATTGAAGAAATTACACACTGAAAACTGAAAAAAGTTGCATGAGTTTTGTTTCAATCATAAAAAGAAATAATTGTTTTTAAACATATGGTGACAGTTTTAATATTTTTAAATGAGTAGTTACGAGAGTTGAATTTAAAATTGTTTGATAACCTGATTTTTAATAGCATATTAAATAAAGCACATCATTTAAAAAATTTAAAATATTAGAGAGGATTTATTATATTTAACTAGTAACTTTAATAACATATGAAGGAAAGGCAATTGGCAATAGAGAGAAAATTCATTTTTCAGCCTCGAGAAGTCTAGACGGAGGAGCATAATAAGATCGCTTGGAAATACTAGCTATAATACCTGTCAAAAGGGTGAACTACATAAGACCCCTTGTATTTTTTTTTTAAACTGTATAATACCTTTCTATGGTCCAAAAAACTGCACAATATAAAATAATAGAATTGCATAAAAAGACTTAAATACCCTCAATTCTTAGACCAAAAGGGGTATTGTGCAGATTCAGAAAAGCACAAGGAAATCTTGTGTAGTTCAACCCCCATCAAAATGTTGTTGGAAGTGAATAGAATGGAAAGGCTCTTGTACTCACATAATTGTTTTGTTGGAGACACAAGTTTCGTTACTATAAATCTGTTTGTCACATGTATAACTCAAAAAACCTCGTTTACATATGAAGGAATGTGTTGGAGATATCAAACTAACTAAGTACACACTATCAAATAACGTAACTTAAACCAATATAATCGAGTTTAAGAGAAGCTGAAATTAAGGGACAAAATAAAGAAGGCTAAATGTTTCTTCAAAAAGAAATGAAGATTTTTATAAACATTTTCACAGTATGTTTGGATTCATTTTGCTAAAGGCAAGGAAAGCAAATGATAAAGGAATCTCTCTCCTTATTTGGGTTAATTTTTGGAAGGAGAAAGGAAATGCAGTGATTTAAAGATGATTTTGCTTTTCATCCAAATTGGAGTAAAGGGAAAGGAAAAGAAAGAAAAGGAATAAAGGATGATGTTTAATAAGACTAAAATGTCTATGACTATTTAACAAGAAAAGAATATGGAAAAAAGTTATTTTAGTAACTTTTTCAACCTAAAATCATGCTTAATAATTTTTCAGTTATTGCTTCTTCATTTCTTGCATATAATTATTGGGGAAGTTTTTGCAGTGATAGGATTTTTTTTGTGGTATTTTGTGATTCCAGTGTAATGAGCACAATGAGCAAAGCAAATTCTTCTTCCATTTAGTTTATTTAAATAATTATGAATATAGTATACATCTCTTCTCCTTCTTTTTTTCCCCCCCTTTTATTCATATGCGAAAATTCATGGCTATTACACACATACTGTACTTTTTTTCGACTTGTTAGTGCGAAATCCAGAGAAGTATTCATCCCAAATATATGAGGTAATTAAGTTATAGTCCACTAAATTCGGTCCTCTAAATCTCACTCATTTATTTTAATACTATTCTAAATACCTTTTTCTCTTTCAAAGTTGGTCGTGTTTAAAATAAATTTTGAAATGAATATATTGAATTTTAAAAACCAAACCTGATAGCTTATAATTCACCTCTCATCTTAAAAAAGAGAGAATATAATTTATTTTTTTCTTTCAAAAAGTCACCATCTGGACCGGGACAAATATATTTTAAGCTTAATCAAACTACATGGTCTAAAGAAAACAAAATAAGATATACCATTGTAATATTCTATAACGTCAAATATAATAACAAATCGATTTATAAGTTACTATTGTATGTTTAAAACTACTAACTCAAGTTATAACTATTGTACTCTAATAAATTTAAAATTCAAGACAATTTTTTTTTAGATGACGTAGAAAACTAACGAGTGGAGCTAAATCACCGAATTATTCAACGGAATCCGATTATTAGATTATTCAGTGAAACTTGACCACTAATTGGTAAATCACAAAGTGCAACGGTGAACCCACACATGCACTAGGTCAGTTAAGAGCGAAACTCCAAAACAATAAAGAATGTCGAACCGTGACTTTGTAAGAGCGATTTTACTCCACTACTATTGAACTATGCTGATGAGGGCTAAAATTCAAGCAATGTTTCTTACAACATAAAATTAGTCTCACTTAGGAGATTGAAATTCTTAGACTTATGGATCCTCTTGGTATTCTTTCGAAGGTGTTTGGAAATAATGTTATGGTTTTGATTGGAACACTACAATCGACAGATTCATATCCAATGGTGAATGGTCTTGACCAACTAATAATCTGATGTTTGATATTGTTGCTGAAAATATTGGTTCTTAAAGTTTTTTTCTTTCTTTTTGTTTGGTTTCACCATAATTAGATCTCATGACACAATGGGCTAGTGCGTTTTGGGCCAACTTCGAGATATTTTCCAGAAACATCGGCCCACTCTCCCATTCACAAGAAGAATTAGCAACTGTAAAAAATGGCGCTGTGGATGGAAGCAGGTTCAGAGCCATTAACGGAAAAAGAGAAGGCAGACCTTGATGCTATCACTGCCCTCAAACAGTCTTCTGCTATTGAACTCAAGGTCCCACCACTTTTTGCTTTTTTTTTTTTTTTTTCCCCTGAAAATTGTGCACTACTATTACATTTATTATTCCATTTTATTTTTATTAAAAGATAGCTCGATACACAAATATACTTTTATTTACGAGAATTGGTAAAAGGGTCGGATTTATTTCAATTTATTATACACAGTCGTACCTCGTATTGTCCACGACTTTATATTCATACCCGTTTTGAGTACCTTATACTTTTGTTGGTTGTAAAGTCACGCCAATTTTATTATTGCGCCAATGCATCTCTTCATCTATTTGATTTTGTTTTGAAAGATTTCTGTTGTTTGACCTCAATGGTTGGCTTTTGCAGGAAAAAGGCAATGAGTATGTGAAGATGGGAAAAAAGCACTATTCAGATGCTGTTGATTGCTACACCAGAGCTGTCAACCTGAAAGCTCTAAGTGATGCAGAGCATTCCATTCTTTATTCGAACAGAGCCCATGTCAATCTCCTCCTCGGAAACAATAGACGTGCACTCTACGACGCTGAGGAGGCCATCAAGCTTTCCCCAACAAATGTTAAGGTTGTGTGTTCTTCATTTTCACATTCTTGTTAGGCTAAATATTTGTTTTTGTCGAAGTTACACGTTAAACTGGTATCATAATAGTCTAATAATCCCAACAATTTATTACAAAATGTGGCAAAAATCCTCCTGCCCACCGTTAGCAACAATGGCCTCTCTGAGTTACATTTTAAAAGTCATGTTTATGTTAGCACAGGGTTTAAACTCGCAACTTTGACAAATCATAGACATAGATTTTGTACTTAACCCTTATTGTTTCCATCGATATTATGGTCTTGCTTCCAAGCTGTTGTATCGGAATTGTACGATTTGGTGATTTTGTTTTGTACTACTTTTTAGGCATACTATAGAGCAGTTAAGGCATCGTTGTCTCTAAATCTTTTGGCTGAAGCAAAATCATATTGCGAAAAAGGCCTTGAGGTATCTCCAGATAATGATGAACTCAAGAAACTGGCCAAGCAAATTGATTTGCAGAAATCCGAACAAGCACGGCGTGAGGCTGAAGTTTCCAAGGCTGTGGCAGCTGCTAAGGTCTGAAGTTTACAGTTTTATCTAGTTCAAATGTGAGAGAGAGGTCAAATTCTTGGAAGGCTTTTGACCCATCTTTTGTTATCTATATATGCAGGGCCTTGTATCTGCCTTTGAAGATAGGAGACTGAAAATTGGCAAGGCAATGTATCAAGAACTGACTGGACTGAAAAGGCCCGTATTAGACAATGATAATATTCTTCATTGGCCTGTTCTTTTTCTGTATGCAGAGGTCATGTCTAGTGACTTCATCGAGGACTTCTGTGAGACTGACATGTTCTCGGTTCATCTTGATATGATATCCTTGCTACCTTCAGTTGTTGATATCAGTTAATCTTTGTTCGGTCTCTTGACTTGTAAAATACCAAATTTTGATGTGTATGCACACATCACCTGGTTGCTGCAATTGTTGTTCAGCTAGAATCAGAACCTTTTGAGTGATCCTTAGCTTCCAAACATGTTTTCGGAAGGTTGCCCACCTTTGTCATGGGATGCAGAGAATGCTTACGCGCGTGATGCTCTTGAATTGTATTATGAGGTATGCGATTTCCTGCTACTTCTTGATTATTTTTATGCCTTAGTTGTTGTTAATAGTGTTGCCTGGAAAGGTGTGGCACTAAATTCTCAATAATGTGCTTGAAACGATGTCAGACTTGGCTGTTAATGGACGCCCTGCCTATTCTTTGACTATAAGATTCTTCCTTGCTTTCCGTATTCTGATAACATATCCAAACCAAGAGAATGATGTTCCTGCAACAGATGTTACCGTATGAAAAATACAATCCATTTCCTATTCGTAGTGTTAATTATTTTAAAAGGAGATGGGAGGCGTTCATGGTGGTTGCATTGTATTATGTTCTGCCATGTAAAATCGTGCAGATCTGGTGATGAGCAAAGATGTTTGCAGAGTGCCAGTACTCTTAAGTCGTGGATTTACTTCCGTGGATATTTTGAAGTGAAATAGTGTTGTTAAGAAGCTAATATCCGTGGTTATGTTGATTTGGTTTATATATTATTCTTTTAGTCATGCAGGTCGGAGAATACTCTCCTGGTTTTGGTATCTTATGATGATGCATCTCTAGTGATGGGCTGACTTACAAATCATCATCAGGTCTCCCCCAACCTCTGGGTAGTAATTACGAACCCTTCAGAGAAAAAAAAAAAAAAAACCTCTGGGTAGTAAATTTTAGTGCTACACAACATTGTGATGACAATGCCCACTGAAAATTTTATACAGCATTCGAGAGGCTAACCATTTAACATAGTTGCCTCACATTTGAATATATGTCGTGCCTTCTAATGCATTGACTTCAACAGGCTGGTTCTGGAGTTTGTTTATCCAAAAGAGAAATTCTTCGCAATCTCTTGGAGGGGACTCCTGCTTCCCATCTGGAAAACATTGGTGGAGAGGAGAATGACGCTGCTGATAGTTCGACAAATGGTAGTGTTGCAGGTGGTATGTTCTTCTGCATTTCTCTTCATCTGAAACATCTTTTGCATTTCAGCCTTTCTGATTGCTGTAATTTCCTGCCAAAACTGACCCATTGCGGTAATGGTATAAAACATCCCGAGCACTCCAATTCCTAATGGGTGGAAATAAACGATTTGCACATTCTTCGAAGATTTTCTGATCTTTCACATTAAGTTCACTTGTTGGCTGTTTTTGTCATTAATGCTTTCATAGTCCGTTTCTACACCAAAGTTAATGTCATTTTATACTAACAACCATTGTCGCGTAGGAATTTACTATAATAGATGTGAGAGCATGTCTATTGGAGTGATCTATGCGTGATCAGTTTTCTTGATGGGGTATCAGCTCTTTGCTCTACCAACATCATTAATATATTTTCTTTGTTTGTTTTTTTGGGTACTTTTCACTTATTTAATCTCCCATTTTGATAATCAAACTATGTTTTCTATCATCCACTTTGTGTAGTGTTGCTAGCTGCTAATGTCAAATCATGTAGAATCTGCATATTTCCATTTAGCTCAAATAAAGCAAGATTCAGGTCATTTTTCTAAATTTGTGTCGTTAAATGCTTTCAGGCAATGGTCCAAGATGGGTGAAAGTGAACGAAAAGAGAACGCTCTACGACGTTTTGAAAGAGCCAAATATGGTTATACCCGGAATACCTGGTATGTTTAACTCAATATTATAGTTCTTCTTGCCATTTGGTGGCGCAAGACTTTTTTCCTATTCAAGGTGAGTAAAAAGATCCAATTTTCCTTTCTCCTTGTGTTTTCTGCAGTCTTCGTCGTTGTTTCGAAGAAGTCTAGCTTCTATAAAGAGTTCAAATCTGGAAATTGGTCTCTACCTGAGGTTTCATGACCAAATCCAGCAACCCATATCGTGTCGTCGGTTGAGTTTCAAACAATCGAAAGAGGAAGAGTTAATGGTTAGTTTACGAGTTCCGGAGGGACATCACAGAGAGATTATATGTAAAGCCGTTGTATACGATGATAAAACTGATTCGTACGATGTCGAATGAACTTTGATGTCATAAGGTATCGTATGGTAAGCATTGTTGTCTTGTACACAAAACTTGCACTTTTTTTTTTTTTTTTTTGGGTACAATGAATGGAAGCTGAAGCCGAGATTCAGACTTCAACCTTTAATTACTATGTCATTACTATCTTTTGAATCAATTACATGTCGTGTATTTTTTTCAATTTGTTAGTTCAATTTGATTGTACCGTGAATACCTCTTGAAGTTCTATCCATTCTACTCACCTCTTGGGTGTATTAAAATTTTCTTTTTTTCATGTCTCCTAGCATTCTTTGGTTGGGGCAAGGAATAAGTTGCAGTCACGCAACCAGTATCCTACACGTTCTTTTTTATCTTTTTTTATACGATGAGGAATATACATTTGGCAAGATCACACTAGATCTACTTTAAGGTTAAATCCCAAGGTGCAACGATGTACTCAAACCCATGCTCCCGATCCATCAAGGGCCAAACTAGCGTTTGTTTTTTGCTATCATGAGCATATAAGACCAAGCTACTTCGGCAACAGTATCAAGTAGTTCTAGTTTCTGCGTTCGTAACTTATTGTGATACGCTTTACTGCTATTTACACCATGTCACACATATTAAGCAAAGATACGAGAGCGATTCAGAAGCCCCGTTAAATGGATGCATCATATCACTTCACCAGTATTGATCCCTCTCGTAACAATTAAACCATACTGAAATGAGACCATACATAATGAGAGCATAACTAGTCACATATTTGAGGAACTGAAGCCATCAAAGGACAGCAGTTATCCAAACAAAAGTGGTAGAGAACCTTCAAACATTCAAACAAGAGTTCCATATTTGTAAATCCAACTTCCTTAAAATTGGATAATCAAAGCATAAAAAGTCAAATATTCGAGGAACGAAGGGAAGGAAATGCTCACAAGACAACCACGAGTAGATATATAGGTAATAACGCGACTCAGCCAGATTATGCATTCATACTTAGCACAACACGGAGGCAGCTCCCTTCATGCATCAGATCAAAAGCTTTGTTGATGTCCCCAAGGGTCAAGTTATGGGTGATGTACTCGTCAACTTTGATTTCCTGCAATGTTGAGATGAGCAGAGGAAGCAGCATTGTAAGGGTCAATTAAGAGAGCATAACTGTAGATCTTCTTAGTAAAACAGATCAAACTGATTTGTAGCAGTCAAAAGTTTGTATCCGTTTTTCATGATATCATGCATGGATCAAGTATATCATGGCTTTCAAAAGAAAATGTGTCTTCCACAGTGGAATCTGATAAGTGAGAGTTCAAGTAAGTGTTTACATAAGCTTCTTTTGCCCAAATAAATGATTTTAAAGAATTCCAAAGAATAGAGAGACTATATAATATATGCACTGACCTTCTTCATGTACTTGTCCACAAGCCAAGGTACTTGTGAGCGGCTCTTGAAACCACCGAATGCTGTTCCCTTCCACACACGACCCGTCACCAGTTGAAAAGGGCGAGTGGATATCTCTTGACCAGATGCCGCAACACCCACAATAACAGATGTTCCCCAGCCCTATCATTTCATAAAGAACGTCACATCTTTCGTATCTTACTATATTCCTAGGAAGAAATCAATACCAAATTTTCGTACATTACCTTATGACAGCATTCTAAAGCAGCTCTCATCACAGAGACATTACCAATGCACTCAAAACTATAATCAACACCACCATCTGTAAGATCCACGATAACCTGCTGGATTGGTTTGTCATGGTCCTTAGGGTTGATAAACTCAGTCACACCAAAATTCTTCGCTGCAGATGTTGATGGATGAAAATTTTTAAATTAGTAAGGCATACAAGAGTAACTTTTCTGATACCCGCTATTACGGCATACTGACTATGGATTACTCGTCAAAATTAGAACCCAGGACTTCTTTGAAATGGGAAGGTGTAGTAGTACCTGTTTCAAACTTTTTGCTGTCAATATCAATGCCGATAATTCGTGATGCACCAGCAGCTTTCGCACCCTCCGCCACCTGTGACGTAAAGTTTTTGGCATTAATAATTCTAAACTGACTTGATTAATGAGATTATGGCTGTTGGCACAAAGCATTTATAATCTCATAGTACTTACAGCAAGGCCAACAGTCCCAAGACCAAAAACAGCAACAATAGAACCTGACTCGACTTTTGCAGTGTTCCAAACTGCTCCAAGACCTAAAGCAGCAAAAATAAAGTATTAAGAACATGATTGAGACATCACCCACAACTACTAGCGTAAGCATCAATACTCTATCCAACGCCAACCACCTTGCAATATCACTCAACACAGAACACAATATTGACAAACATAAGATTTTATCAATCAAGAGCTAACAACATTGACAAATGTAAGATTACATCAATCAAGAGCTATAATTTTGTACTTGCTTAAAAAGTAAGGCCAGGAACTGTTTGAACTGGAAAGATTCAGAGGTAGTGGGGGAAACAAAGGAAAGGAAATTAGATCAGAACATGGAAGAATAAACTCGCATGACATAAATAAAGGGTGAAAAAAGGGGGAAAAGAAAATTTACCAGCAAAGCATTTAATTAATAACTTCAACCATGAAAAGGATTTTGATTCTTATTGCAAGAATGTTTTTGGTGATTTACATAGTTGATGTAAATAGTTTTTGGTCGCATCCCCTTGGTGCTAATTAACAAAAAATTTCACTTCAGAAAAAAAAAGGATTTTGATTCTTGAAAAACTATGCAGAGATCAGTTAAAACCTCCCTAAAAATTAATTACTTCATGCTTGAAGACAAGGACTTGATCAGTTTTGATCTTTCTCAACCCTTCCCACCCCCACCCCATGTGCGGCCCTTTCCTAAGACCCATCTCTCCCTTTCCCCATATTTGGGGGAGTTGCTTACTAATACTGCAAATCTACCCACAAGTAACCAGTACTCCATGATTCAGAAATTACACTCTTGCATCATAAATATATGTCAAAAGTTTTGGCAGTGCAACATAATCTCAAGCATTTGAACATAATGCATGCCCTCAAGTATACACCAAAAAAAAAAAAAAAAAGAAAGAGTCCAACACGAGGAGAAATCTGATTTTAGGAGCAAAAGGCTCCATAGAGAAATCCAAACATTAGCAATCAGTACTGGAATCAAATATTTGTAGAAATTGCGGAAAATGTCAGATCAGGTTAGTCAATAATCAGCCATAATACCTCGCAAAAAAAAAATAATCAGCCATAAGGAAGACTGACCACAAGCCTGTAGTGACAACCATACGTGGAGGCCAATAGGAGAAGCTTACCTGTAGGAACACCACAACCAAGAAGACACACTTTCTCCAAGGGAGCTTGGGGGTCGATCTTTGCCACACTAACATCATGGACAACAGTGTACTCACTAAATGTTGAAGTTCCCATGAAATGATAGAGAGGTTTGCCATTGATTGAAAAACGACTCTTGCGATCATTCATCATCACTCCAGCTCCAGTGGCAGCTCTTACTTTGCCACAGAGGTTAGTTTTTCCTGATTTGCAAAATTTGCATTCTCTGCATTCTGCCTGGTAGCAAGGTATAACATGGTCTCCAGGCTTAACCTCAGTCACTCCTTCACCAACACTTTCTACAATTCTGTAATATTGGATAAAAGAAACAACTGTGTAAGTGTTGTTCCTTCATCAGCATAAAAAATAACCGTACTTGCCCAACATAGAGATAAAAACATAAAGAAAGGACAAACACACATACCCAGCAGCCTCATGACCGAGAATACATGGGAAGAGACCTTCAGGATCCTAGAAAAGAATAGAACTTACTTTAGATCTCAATGTGAAACAATCAAACCAGGACATACATACTGCTTTCGGCAACGATGAGAAACAGAGATCAGATATGTCTAATTCTTGTGTAACCGGCAGAAAAACTAGTAAATTCAAGTTATGGTCTCCAGTCTTCACTAAATGAGAAACATGCAATTCTAATTAACAATTAAAAAGAGTATAATTCTTCAATTTTTGGTAAAAATCCCAGCTTGAAGCAAATGACTAACACGAAATTTTTAGCAATGAGCAAAATAAGCAAAATATCATCGTTGTCACGTATTAACAAAATCCAACTATATAATCGTGAAGCTCATCAGGGATCACATGACAGACTAAAAACAGGAAGACACCCCATTCTTAAGCACTTCTCTCTGCTATAAGAGAACAATACCCATCAATACAGCACCCTATAAAGCTTAACAATTCAGATCAAACCCAAGTTACATTACTCTTTTAAAGCATGATATAACCCATTCAAGAATATACCAAAAAATACAAGTCTATGTAATATACCGAGAGATACAAGTCAATATAGTGCCCTTATAGATTTTTTTATCATTATAAGGCTGTTTTGTTTTCTTAGAATTAGAACTGTAGCTTAGAATTGGGTAAAAACCAATTCAATTTGAATATGAAAATTTTCCTTTTCCAAGTACAATTTTAAAGCCCCATTTCTTAGTAAACACTACCTAAGAGAAAACCCAAGTGGACAATATTATGAACATGACAAGATCACTAAAGCAAATTACTACCTTTCTTAGTATACTTAACAATATCAAAATTGATCAAACATGTATATGTTTATGCATAATGGATGTACATATGAGGGTGTGTGTGCGCGCGCTATTACACAAATATTATAGAATAAGTATAACAAGATCACTAAAGCAAACAACTAATTCTTCAGTATATTTACAATATCAGCATTGATCAAACATGTAATATTTACGCATAACGTTGTAGTCAACCATACATATACATAAGTGTGTGTGTGATATATATATATATATATACCTTGCCGCTCCAGGTATAGGCATCAGTGTGGCAGAGAGCGGTGTAGAGAATCTGAATTCGGACCTCGCCGGCCTGCGGTGGAGCCACCTGTACGTCCTCAATCACCAATGGCTTGTTGGGTTCCCAGGCCACCGCAGCTTTTCCATTTCAATTCACAACAACAACTCTCAGTACTCTTAGCTCTCCACATCATACATACAAACAAATAAATCTATCCACACACACACGCACATATATATATTTCAGTATGCTCATGGCTACACCTATACATACACACACTGACACACACATATATATTCAGTGTCACGCTCCAGTCTAGACCCGCAAACGAGAGCTTAAATAATAACTACTTGGGCCACTCTAATCAAAGGGTACAAAACAATTAATCCAAGTTATTGTTTCATCTCACAATACTCACTTATAAACCGATCACAATATCTCTTACCAATGTAGAAAATCACATATATGGAGAGAGAGAGAGAGTGTGTCATACCTTTGCAAGTGATGACTTGACCTTGAGTAGCCATTGAAATGGGATGTGACTTGGTGGGTAGAGCAAATCACAAGGAGACTAATAAGGTTTTTTGCTTTGACACAACACGAAAAGAATGAACTGTACCTGTACGAAGAGATTATATATGTGTGGATGCTATTTATATTGGGCAATTATGTTTTCATCTGTAGAACCGATTCACAATAATTCGGCCCATCAGAAGTTCTTTTTCTCTTTTTAATATATTTTTTTAATTTATAAAGAAGTCTAGTCGATTTCAGTAACAATCAATAAAATTTTGCTTCTATGTGGCAATGGTCCTGAAATAGAAAAGTTTGTCCTATTTTTGTGAGATGGTTATAGCCGCATGAAAGAACAACTCTAATCAATTAGCCCAAGTCATGTGATTATCTGGTAATCGAATGAGAAAATATATTATCCAATTTTAGATACGAGAGATCTCTAAATCAAGGGCTTACTTAAATTAAAAAAAAAAAAAAAAGTTTAGCTAATTCTAGTAATAATGAGCAATTGGAGGTCAAGTCACATGGTTTGTCTAGAGGAAATATCTCGTCTCTTTTTATCTTTTAAACAAAAGTTACTTGGTGCATCACTACCTAATATTTCAATTTTGTTCTTCTTACTTTTCAAAAAAATTAAATTTATTTTTATTATTCAAAATTAATTAATTTAGTCTATTTTATTTTAAAAAAATTTTAAATTAGTTCTTATTATTTAAAATTAGTCAATTTAATCTATATTGTTTCTTAAAAAAATTCAATTTAGTTCTTGTCTAAATTGGTTAAATTAAATTTTTTTAGAGAACAACAAGGATAAATTTGAAATTTTTAAAAAATAATAGAGGTCAAATTAACTAATTTTAAACAATAGATATGATTTAAAATATTAGAAAAAATAATAAGTAACATTTGCGCAAATTTCCCTCACTAAAACAGAGAATTTGTTAAAACAAAAAATGTAACAATTTTTATTTGCATATAATATTGCTCTTAAGAAAGTTTAACTCAGGTTCGAATTTGACTTTTACTATATATATAATGTTTTTAACTGAAAGCTCGATCCGGGGGGTGATTGTCTTTTTTTTTATTATAATGAGGAATTTGTTTAAGTAAATTATATTAAATTTATTTTAAAATTATAAATAATGTAATATAACAGCACGTTTTGATTTGTATTCCACATATTTAGTTATCAAAAATTATTTATAATAAAAAAATACATATTCAAATTTAAAATCTTAATTATAATAAATTAATATCCAATTATACGATCCAAACTTTGGGGGCACTGACCGAATAACTTATCTTATACAGATTTTCAATTTTTAATTCAAACATGATACCCTTCCGTCATGGTGCGCACGTTTGGAGAAATTCTTGGATAAAGCTCGACACCTCACTTCTTGTCGCTTTCAATTGTTACTGTGATATGATATGATTGATATAAGAAAAAAGAAAAACTAACAATCGATGATCAAACTAAATAAAATCTTATTTTATTAAATAAAGTTAGTTATATAGATTTTATATATATTATTTATTTTTATTAAGGGTCGTTTTTTCTGTTAATTTTATACACATAAAGTCTTGTCTAAATATTTTAATCTAAATCATATTAAGTCTTACTTTACTTTTCTTATAATGTACTATCTTTGAACCTTAATATTCTTCTAACACGTGCATTTATAAGTTTAATTATCAACGACTAAAAAGAAAAAAGAAAAAAAACCAACACTCCAGTCCATATAACTAAACTGCTTTATTTTGTTGGATGTTTCTACACTACCTCTCTTCTTTTACTCAAATGACAAAAAAATAAAAATAAATAAAAATTGAGAAGTAAAGAGATGATAGGTAAATGACGACTGAAAACGAGTAGTAAGATTCGAAAAAAAAAAAAAAAACAGAATTATTACCACTCAAATAATGGATGGACTGTATGAATTTCGATTTATTGTGATCAAATATATCAAGTATGAACATATGTTATTCCATTACAAATATTATTTAGTCTTCGACTGACTTAAAATCATGTGTTGGAACATGCCACCACACCACAAGATTGAGATTACATAACTGTCGAGTGAATTCAATATAATACCTTTTTAATGTAAGTTACTCGTCATTTAACAAATTAGAAAAAAAAAAATACGAAATACTGATTTGATGTCATAAAAGCTTGAAGAAATATCTGTCTCAACTTATGGACCGAACAATTAGATAGCTGTTACGACCTCAACTTATGGACCTGGACCGAACTATTGGATAGATTAATGGACCTCAACTTATGGACCGAACTATTAGATAGCTTAACTGACCTCAACTTATGGACCGATCTATTAGATAGCTTAACGGACCTCAACTTATGGACCCAACTAATGGATGGCTTAACGGACCTAAAGTTATGGACCCAACTGTGGATAGCTTAATGGATTTCAACTTATGGGCCAAACTATTGGATTGTTTAATGGATCTCAACATTTGGGCCAAACAATGGATAGCTTAAAAGACCTTATTTTTTGGGCCCAACTAGTGGATGGGCTTAACTTGACCTCAACTTATGGACCCAACTATTAGTTGGCCTAAATGGACCCTAGTTATATTTTACAAAACGCACCACTCTGTTCAACTCAGAAATCGATTCCAAGTCTTTCATATGCAAAAGGATCTCAACATAGCTCCATACTTTTGCATTCCTCATAATTCAAAGTTTAACTGGAAAATGATTATCTTGGGCTTTAGTTTTACTGGCCTAAAATAATTAACTCTAATAATTATATAGACTCTCAATACTTGCTTATAAATTACACTCGTATCATATTTTCAACCAGAAGATATGTTTTCCTTTCCAGTTATCGAAACAATTAACAGGTGGAATGTATATGACAAAATTCAAAATGGTGATTATGATACTAAAACTGCTAGCAACACTTAGAAATCAGATGATGTTTGACCAGACCTGATGAAACCACATTCAAATGAGGGAGTTCTTAGGACACCCGCAATTAGGAAAAAAAAACAAAACATTTTGTTTTCCCGTTTTGGAAAAAAAAAAGTAAGTAAAAATCACTCTGCTCCCTTATGTTATAACAAATTATCACGCTACTCCCTATGTTTGTAAAAGTCCAAAAAAGTTTCATATATTATTTAAAACGTCTCACACTACCCATTCCATATCTCTTTTAAGCTAATGACGTTAAAAACAATAAGTTAAAAGATATTTTTACCCTTTTATAATGCACATATATATTTTTCTCTTTTCTTCATCTCCACCCATTTACCAAATATTAAAAAATTAAAAAAAAAGGACCATCTTCCCCAACCCCTTCCCCCTACCCCCACACCTGTTACCCCCCACCCCTACCCCTGTCAAGCCCCTAAAACCAACCCACCCATGCCTATCAGTCCCCACCCCCCTCACCCTAATCCTGTCAGCCCCCTACCACTAGCCCATAATTTTTTTTTTTGTTCTGAATGTGTGTGTATGTATAATGTGTATGTATGTATGTATGTGTCTATGTGTATCTATATATATATATATTATGGTGTTGGTACTGGTGTGGGGGGCTAACAGGAGTGTAGGGAGAGGGTTGAAGGGGGTGAAGGTGGGGAAGCTGAAAGGGTGGGGAGGATGATTGATGGGGGTGAGGGTGGGGGTTGACGGGTGGGAGGTGAGGGGTGAGGGGGGCCTAACGGGAGTACGGGAAAGAGGGAGGGGGTGTTAGGGAAGATGGTTTTTTTTTTAATTTTCTTTATTTTATTTTTTATTTTTGGTAAATAGGTGGAAATGAAGAAAAGAAAATAAAATATATGCATTATAAAATAGCAGAAACGTCATTTAACTTTTTTTTTTTTTTTAATGTCATTAGTTTAAAAGAGACATGGAGGGGGCAATGTGAGATGTTTCAATAGTATATAAGACTTTTTTGAACTTTTATGAACACAGGGAGTAGAGTGATACTTTTTCATATCATAGGTGGCGGAGTGATTTTTACTCAAAAAAGTATTATATATCATGTTATTATATGATTCCGTATCTTGACCTTATGTGAGAGTACACCCTAACATTGGAGTCTTTGCTCTGCCCCTCGACTAGACCATGTAATTCACTTGGCTATATTTTCTTTAGTGGGCGTTGTGTTCATGAATAAAATTTTCATAAGAATGTCATTCCTAAGAATGTTATTCATGGGAATGTGATTAAAAATGTTTGGTTTGTTAAAAAAATTCATGGGAATATTTTGTCAAATTTATAGGAATGTTATTTTATTATGTTTGGTTTAGACTCAATATTCTTAGGAATGTTAAACAATTTTTTAACAATTCCCCTAACTTAAAAAATAAGAAAATCAAACAAAGTATATACAAATAACGATACATTTTGCATACTTTTGCTAATACGTGAGTAAAAAAATATTTAACTTTACACTTCAAAATTAGAAACTTAAAGTTACTATTTTAAAAAGTAAAAATAAAAATTCAAAGAAGTAAAAATAAAAATTCAAAGATTATTTGTTTATTTTTATTTTTATTTTTAATTTGTTAAATTTATTTAACTTAAAATTTTAAAATCTAGATTTTAGCATTAAAGTTAATTTTAAATATAAATTTCCAGTGTGTAACTTAGAAAATTGATAACTTTTATAAATTTCATTTTATTTTTTTATTTTTATTGTTATTATTTTATTTTTCTAAATATTTAATTTCATGTAGTTTTATTATTTTATTTTAACTTATTTTTTATTTATTTTATCATTTAATTTTCTATTTTTATTTTATTTTCATTTTATTTAATTTTCATTATTTTATTTTATCTTATTTTATTTTATTTTTTCTATTTTATTTAATTTCCTTATTTTTTATTTTATTTTATTTTATTTTTTAGTTTTATTTATTATTTATTATTTATTATTTTATTTTTTGAATTATTTTATTGTGTTTATTTTAATTTTGTATTTTTTTAAATAGGTATTTTTGTCTTTTACTTTTTCAAAAATATCCTATGACTTGGATATGTGAGATTGTCACCCTCTCACATGAGAATAGAAAGTGGTCAAATCATGAGAATATTGTATTTCCAAAAATATGATATTCCAAAGAATATATTTTTATTACGTGAACCAAACATGAGAATGTTATATTTCAAACTTCACATTTCCAATAATCTTTTAACATTTCGCGAACCAAACTCCCCTTATAATATAGTAACTTAGGAGGAAACATAAATCCAAATTTGTTATACAAAGCTTTCAACTAATCCATCATATCCATACTAAGGATAGGGCCGATGTGGACTGATTTCGCTTCGGTTTTGTTGCTCTCGTCGGTGGGAGATGATTCATCGTGCTCAAAATATGGTCGAGATGGACTTATATAATGATGATGATGATGTTTTGACCAAAATTGAAGATATTTTTTTGTCTAAATAAGCAATTGGTCCCATTAAAAAAATAATATTACTTTTTTTGTCAATAAAAAGAAAGTTATAAAATTCACTCGTGTTCAAATAATTATTCTTAATGTACAATACTAATCTTATTAATAAATATAAAATTTTAAATTTGACACGTAACAATTAATTTTACCCGAAGGTAGATGGTAACCATTACGAAGATCAAAGAATAAAATGCCTGCCTGCCTCGTGTAAAAGTAATCAAATATGTCAGTGTCTTCATCAAGAATGCGATGCCCTAGTCAAATAGTCATACGTGCCCGCCTTTAATCTCTAGCCACGTGTGTTTTCGTCAGTTTAGATAAATTTCAGTCAACGATTTGACCAGAGGAATCCTATCCACAATTTATATCAAAATGTTTAATCTATCGAGAACAATTGTCCTGTTGTCATGTTATGTTCAGGATGGAAGTTGGGTCTAATTAATACGTCTAGTTATATATTATTTTCTAATTTAAATTTTTTGATAACGCAATAATGTTATTAATAATATCAATGATACTAATTTAATGATATAATTATGACGAAATAATTTAAATTATTAAATATAAAAATTGAATAATTGTACCATACCACTGAGTATTTACTCTAGTGGTATCATTATCATTGTAGGTGCGAGAAATTTCGAAATTGATTTTCGAAATGTATAACATTCTTGTGATACACTATTGGCCTTAGGCTTCTCTTTGAACATAAAAATAATAATAATTCCACCATTACGTACTGATCTCCCTAATAACGTTGTTAAATGGAGATCCAAATGCATTTTTTTATGGCAAAAAATTTATTGTAATTAAGAACATGCTGGATCTATCTCGAAATTACAAATTTCATGATGTAGTAGCATGTCGCACACTTATATTAGTCAAAAATTAAATAATATTTATGAATTATATATATACTACTATTGATGCGTTTTCCATGCAGTGAAATGAAAATGAAAGAACAGAAAAATTATAATGGAAGAAGAATATGTCAACTTTAAGGACAAAAAATCTGCATAATGGCATGATATTTTGTTACAAATATGTCTCATGCTCCAAACGTGCTTAAATGGAAATGTACCACATCATATAAGTCGATCTAAGTTTTTTTTTTTTTTTAAATTCCTTTGATCAAAAAGTCCATTCACGTTGAGCAATAACATTTTGTTATTTAATAGATGATTTGTTTTTTTGGGTCAAATTATTTAATAGATGATGGACACCAACATTGAGTTGATGCTTTATTTTGATCAATTTCATATGATTATACTTTCTAGAAGCTTTTGAATTATTGATTGCAAAGTGATGCATACTATAACTGGCATAATTTTTTGACCAAAAAAATAAAATAAAATAAGTGGCATAATTCTTGTTGATTCACAAAATACGTTAAATAATTCATTATTCTTAGTTTTCAGTTACTTGGTTGTCCATTAATTTGGTCATTCATCCCTAACATTCTAAATTTACCCCGTACATGCATGCTATCAAGTAATTTGTTGAGTGGAATCTCCTGTTATGAAATTATGAGATCACGAGTGAGATTTAACAATAATAAATTTTAATTATGATAAAATGATTTAGACAACTTATCACAATTAAATTTTAAATTATTTCTCATAACGCTAATAAAGGGATCTTGCCATACAAATCATTAATCCCCTCCACATGGAAATAGATTTGTTCACAATATTTTGATATTACGTACAAAATTCAATTATTATAAATTATTAATATAATTATAATTAATAATTTAAATAATTTATAACTGTTAAATCTTTTTTATAATATTACAATTACGATCTTGGTCCAACATACTCTAAAGGTGATTGAAACTTGTCAGAAATTGTTATTACTAGTTAGCCCTACTTGCCCCAATTAAAAAAAGTTGAAGCAGAAAAAATTAATATTAATTGGACTTTTTATGCTTGGTCTGATCCATCCAGAGCCCTTATACATCCAAATTAGTATGTGACTGGCCACATGGTAAGATGTGATAAGTCAAAGGATGTTTTTTATTTATTTATTATTATTTATTCAAAAAAGAACTAAACCATTGTACATCATTTAAAATGTTACACACAAGAATAAATTTTGAGATTTCTCGCATCTAAAATAAGAAGCATACCTTTAGACCAAAAAGTCGTCCTAAAACAAAATCAAATTAAACCAAATCAAATATTGTCTTATTAGATGTGATCGGTAATATATACAAACAATATCTCGTCTAAAAATTTTTGAAAAAAAGAATTATGCACTTTCAGTCTTATATTATATTTATGATCTCTCTTTATTTCTTACTTTCCTTCTTTTCAATTCCAACAATTTATGGTGACTTACTGAGATTCCTTGACCATCATCTTTTTGCCATTAACACATAATCTGAAGCAAAAGTTGAGGCTATTGTTTCAATTATAAATAGTTGAAGTGTTGAGAGAGAGAGAGAAGAACACTGCTATAGCAAAATCTTCTACAGCACACCAAGCCTTCTCTTTAATGGCTGCAGAGTCTTCCTCCAACACTGACCCTTCATCAAATTTGAGAATCATTGTCCAAAAGAATCCTTCAGATTCACAACTCTCTGAATTGGGCATCAAGTCTTGGCCTAAGTAAGTTTCTCCCTTCAATCTTTCTTCCTCTCATGCATATATGCAAACTTTTACTGTAACAGTCCCGTTGCACGATGCACAAAACTCACGCTATACACCTAAGGTACGAGAGGTTTGGCCTGGTTTGAATTCTATTTTACAGTCTTCTCCAGTATTTTCCACACACACACACATATATATTCACATGCAATATCACAAGATCAAAGCAACAAAGTGTGGCATATATATGCAAAGACGGATTCAGAAGTTTTGTTATGAAGATCAAAAATATACAATTTATCACTTATATACAGAGAATCTTTATCCAACGGGACTTAAATGATTTTTCATCCTAATATTTAAAATATGAAAATACTTTTAAAATATACAAATTTTTAAAAAGTACAACTCGAACTTATTTTTTAATATCTCCGGTCTTGAGTTCAAAGAAGGCTTACAATTCCGTTGACCTGTGAACACATATATGTATATGTATTGATGAAAGCTATATATAATTTTGGTGAATAAAACAGATGGGGTTGCTCACCTGGGAGGTATCAGCTAAAGTTTGATGCTCAAGAGACATGTTATCTACTTAGAGGCAAAGTTAAAGTCTACCCTAAAAACTCATCAGAGATGGTTGAGTTTGGAGCTGGTGATCTTGTGATAATCCCAAAGGGTCTCAGTTGCACCTGGGATGTATCAGTTGCAGTTGATAAACACTACAAGTTTGATTGATTCTTCATCATAATATATACTAATTAATTATTCTTATCTATCTAGTAGTTTTGTTATTCTTGATTGATTCTTGGTAGAGTAATTGAGACATTAATGTAATTCATCAGATTACAATCTTATTGGATTGTTCAAGAATTCTGACCAAGTCCAATTCAAGATTTTTTTACTTTCATTTCAAAGTGGATCGACTATTCCATAAATCGTGCATAACAATAATTTCGTGTACATTTTTTTTCCTCTTTTATACTTCAAGGGAGACGAGAGCAAGTTACGGAACAATCATTCGAGGATGTTTCACCTCTCTTATCTTTTTCCATGCTTAAAAGAGTTTTTACCCGAATGACTCAAAGGCCCGCCTTAGGCCATAATTAGCCCGCCAATGTTTCGTGCACTTTTTTATGTTACCCTTAAAATGTCTTGGTCATCCGGTTATTCTATAAATTGAGTATAACTAGTTTTTCGTAATATATATATACTTTAATTACCCTAAAAGTATGAGTTAAATTGAGTATAAATAGAGTTTTGTACAAATTTTTTTTTTTTTTTTTCTGGTTACCCTAGAAGTTTGGATTGCTAGGTTGATATGGATTAGTTTTTTGGTGATGGTTACTTGAAGGAGGTACCGATATTTTAGTAGCCGAAGAATGGGAGAAAACGATCAGTCAATGCATGTCCATTCAAACTAACTTTATATCTTTAGAAAACGCTTTAAATGTTTCTTTGACTGGTCAACTCATCATATTTTTATCATGAAGATACTACCTTTTGTAGTCAATGATTTAGGCAACGTACTTGTCTCAAACCCTAGTCACTGCAGGGTATGGGTTCATTTTTTTTAGTACAAGAAACGCGAAATTCGTGATATGAGTTAAAAAAAATTAATTACAATATATTATTACTTGATCATTTGATCTAATTTTTTAGCATGTTATGAGTCAATTTTAAATCTTCTATGAAGAATCGACATGTCTCGAGCCTTGAAAAGTTGTAAGACAATGAATTGTTATAATTAAAGTTTCGAGTTTGAAACTTTTACTCTTCCAAAATGCATACTTTTTTGCTGATTGATTTAGAGCATTCATTGGGTCGTGTTGTTACATTACGAGTTTTATAGTTTAAGGATAAATCATGAATCTAATACAATTCTGCCTAGAATGATTTTCGTGTTGTTAAAAGAAAAAAGAAAGAATCGATTTGAAAAGGAAAAGAATTGGAAAAAGAAGGGACGATCTCAAAAAGCATGTCACTTTTTCTTTCCCCTTCTTTTTGGAGATTGTCCCATGCAACTCCGAAAAAAATCAATAAAAGACACAATTAATGGAAAAATAAATGCACCAAGTGAAAGTTCATCCACTCATCCATTAGTTTTTGTTTAATATATTTCAGAATTGTGCTATGCAAAAATATGGGGTTAGGTTTAAATAATGTGAATTGTAATTTGTTTTTAATCAGTGCCAAAGGGATGGGGATAAAAAAGAGTATCATCACTTCATAAAAGTGATAATCACTTTATCGTCGTTTGATAAATAAAAATGAATGCTCTAATTTTTTAAAATTTATATATATATATATATATATATATAACGTTATGAGAGGATCCTTAACTACTCCCTCCCCTTCCAAAGTAAAAAGAAAAGAATAACTACGATATAGTTACAAAACATGATTTAATAGAAGGAGGGCGAAGATTTTACAAACCCTGCTTGTTGATCTTTATAATTAATTTTCTTTTTTGAAAAGGAAAATAAAGATATTTTGAATATTGATTAATATTCACATGTAGCCCAAATACTTTAACAGTGTGTTTGGATTGAGGGTTTTGGGGGGAAGGGATTGGTTTGTGAGGGATTTGTAAATCTCTCCCCTTGTTTGGATTAGGAAGGATTAGAGATGATTGGTTAATAAATAATTTTAAAAATCATCTCCAAGCCCCATTTTGCAATCACCCCAAATTGGGGTCAAAAGGAAGGAAAGGATTCTAATCAATGTTTAAAGTCTATATTGCCCTATATGTTTGTATAAGGAAAATAAGAGACAAGGGTAAATATGTCAAGATGCTTATAAAATTTATCTTTTCCCTTCTTTTCCTTTTCAATCCAAACAAAAAATACGCATAATCATTTATGAATATTTCCTTTATAATTTTACTCAATCCAAACAACATTTAATCATCTATTTTCCTTTCCTTTATTACTGAATCATTTCCAAATCCTTTATTATTTTTTTCCTCCCGAATCCAAACAAGGCCTAAGAGCAAGCACTTTTATATTACTATCGTAGTTTATAGAAAGAAACAAAAAGCATATAAACACTGCTTATGCAAACAAGGAATTAAACACCTTTATATCAATAGTCATATCGAATCACTTCTTAAGAACGAGTAAAAAGAAAAACAAAAATAGAAAGAGCATTGACATAAATTGCTAGTAGAATTTATGGTATTATAAAGAAAACATAAGAAAAATTATCTCCACACTATTAAAGTTTTTGAATTTGAATTTTTCCCTTAACTAAACTACTGTATGTATTGAGACGAAATACTGCAAGACATAATTTTAAGTTTTAAAGTTAATTTGGATATAATATTGCCTAGAATGAAATTTTCCTCATTAAAAAAAAATCTAACATGTAACATAAGGGAATGGCACTATTCCTCGTACATTTGATTCTAACCAATCTCTCGATAATGTATAAGATTAGAATGAAATTTTCATCTTAAAAAAAAAATTCAATATGTAACACAGGAGAATGCCATTGTTCATTGTACATCATTCTAACCAATCTTTCGATAATGTGTAAGATAGTCTGGAGTTGAATGTGAGGAAGTCAATATAGGTCACTAGAATTTCAGAGGACTATTCCTTAACGAAAGTTATAGGGTTTATCTTTTGGGTAAAGGCTTTGTCTAACGATCTGTCGAGACAGTTTATGGGACGTGGGTCCAATCTTTTATGTTTCTCCGCTGTATTGTTAACAGTTGGCTTGATTGTTAGGTTGATAGCCATGACATTCTCCATGTTGCTCTTCTACTCATGTTTTTGACGCACATGCTGCTCTATCGCATCCGCTTTAATTGCGAGCTTGAGTCTTTCCTATCTATATCTATATATATATATATATATATATATAACTTTAAGCCTCCATTTGAATTTAAAAAAATTTAAAATTAAAACCCCTAAAATAAATCATAAAATTTTTCAAGAAAAATTTCCCGTTATTTAAAAATAAAAATAAAAACTCCAATAAGTCAAAAAGCTTCTCAAGAGAAATTTTCTGTTTAGGAATAGCCCAGTTGATGGACTACCTCTCCTGGCATGCATAGAACTAAGGTTCAAATCCTAAGGGACGAACGAGAACAAAAAAAAGAGAGGAGAAGTTTCCCGTTATTCAAGAAAAAGCAAAAAAGGAATGGTAAGCCCCAAACATACATATCCCTTCAAGGAAATCCTTTTTTTCTTCCTTTCTTACAGGAAACTCTCATTCGGAAATCCTAATTTTCTTCCTTTCTTACAGGAAACTCTCATTCGGAAACCTTTCCAACTCATACCAAAAGTTTGTCAGCCTTTGGACACATGACAGGAGATCATCCGAAAAATGATGGTGCCAATTAATCAAGCACAAGGTCTACCGAAACTAACCCAAAGAAGTCAACTTCCTAACTGATCCAAATCGAGACATGAGCTAATAAAAGATCTAAAATCCAGTCATTGCAGCATTCTACAGAATACAAGCCTGGGTTTTTCTAATCATTATTTTATAGTGTAGACATCTTCAGACTGGCAAACAAATAAGAATTTCTATTGACTAAAAACCATTTCCTACAACACGTTTCTCTATGTAACAAATGATATTCGACATCATCTTCGTTTTTGAGAACTTTTTTTTTCATTTATGCTTCAAATCCTAATTGATATTGCTATTTCAGCTATGAAAAAACTACACAAAATTAATACCAGATCTAACAGTCTAATCCTCGGAAGTAGTCTTTTGAAACATCCAGTATAAGCAGCAAGTAGCTGCCGCCTTATCTCACTCTCCATGAACAAGACATCGCGCGACAGATTGCAGCAAACACCGACATACTGTCAACACAAATTGTTAATGGATGCTGATTATATTCACTGAAATCTCTAATCAAGGTCTACGCCACACCACTGATGAACCGTGCACCAATTTCTATATGTTCAATGTCTTACCTGTTATTAAAGATGAACCGAGCTTCCTCAGTTGCTGCGAATTAATTCCCTCCGTCTTCATAAAACATCGTCAAGTTTTTCAATCAGAACACGGAAAATGGAGTGAACAAACTTGCCTTGAAATACTTCCGGGCTACCACAGTCTACAGGCTGACAGATAAGAGTGATGAACAAAGAAATGTAAAAGTGACTGAAAGGGCCCGGCTCCAGGTACTGTCCAACAATAGCCCTGCCAAAAGTTCCCAGAAACAAGTCAAGGATGTTAAATGACATGAAAAGATTTATGAGCAGTAGAAAGAAAAGAATTCCAACATTGATATAAGAGCAACCGAAGTAAGAAGGGTAACGGTACCTAGCATAAGAACACACAGAAGGAAACAAATCTGAAAAATTGCTAGCAAAATTGGGGACTCTATGAACCTGATACTGCAATCCCAACCACGGTCAGCAGCACATGATCTCTCTCAATTACTGTATATCCACAACCGGATTTCTTCGGACCACTAAGTTTTAATATCTTATTTCGTTCAGTCATTTTTCCTTTGCTTTTTTCTTCAGTCACGTTTTCTTCGTTTTCCTATTACCAAAATTGATGTTACTTTGGTTTTCTTTCTTGCTCATCCTCCCATTAATAGGCATTCCGTCACTACTTCTCCAGGTGCATCTCTTGGTCTCTTCTATAGTGCTCAGAGATTAGATGACCTAGAACCCGTAAAACCTACAGATATCCCATATGTAATGAAATAACCTCCACCAAGGAAACACGAAGAGAGATTTCTTATTTGTCCTTCCAAAAGATGACTCACTCTCAGCTACTCCATATCGAATAATAAAAAATTTGATGACAGGTCAGCTGCTTCAAAGAAATCAAGGTACCTCAAAGGCAATGTGATCCTACAAACAGAGAACCTCTCAATATCATGCTTGATTTGCGAACCAATCAAAAACTTTATCTTTCTAGCAACACAATATATGCTCATTTGATACACAAAACAATATGGGGATAATGTGCATCAAGAAGCCATGAAGAAGGATGAATAGCACAGAGGCAATGATTCGTACGGTAGGAAAAACATAGTGCCTTCTTTTATGACAGTTGGTTTTATAGGACTTCTCCAATTTTGTCAGACCCAGCCTTATCCATTTCAAACTATTTAAGTTTCGGGTCATTTTCATTTGACTTAAATATTTAAATAAACGCCTTCTTAGAATTTCAGGAATAGCCGGGGAGTACAGCAATCATGAAGAGAAACTCTTCGTACTAATAACTCAGATAAACCAAAAAGCCCAAAGTAGAAGTATCAACAAAAGGAATTCATGCATCTAACATGATTATTGCAAAATTTACAGAGCCCCTTCACAAGCAAAGATATGACAAATAAGGGAGCTACTATGACAGGAGACTTGCCAGAGCTCTGCTGGTGTAGATTAAAACTTCACACCATGGTTCAGTCCTACCTGAGAAAATTCAAAGAAAGGATGGTTGTTACACAAATATATCAGGCTTCACAAAGTTAATCGAAATGCACATGTATTTTTGTAGTTGCATCTCAAGCAACCACTAAATTCTAAGAAAAGGGCATCAGTTGGGAACAAGACAAATGAAAAATGCAAAGTAAACGATTTCCTACAAACCGATAAAACTTCAATTCTGAAAAAATGCTGTCAGATTGCTAAATAAACTACAATCACATGATAATAAAGGCATCAAGGGAGTTGGTTTGTGATTTGGAACTTGAATGATGCTTTGGAATTTTGAAAACTTATTCTTACAACCCTGTATAGTTGGTGACACTCATGTCCAAGTGATAGAGCATTAGAAAGTTTGTCAAAATTCCCGAGTACCATGGAAAATCAAATAGGTAATTCCTCTGCTTTCCCTTCATCCTACTCCCTCCTTTCCCCCATCCAAATGCTAGAAACTCGATCCTCCTGAGCCTTTTCCCACATTTAAATGTTCACGACCATCCATTAAATAACAAGAGCATATGTGGAGCTTATTCAATGCACAGAAAGTATTGGCAGATGTGGAGAAGTAAGATCAAGTTGAGAGTGCATACTCTGTCAAAGCTGATTTGTACACCTACAAGTGGACTGTGAACCAGTATCTAGCATTCTAAAGCATATGCCGGTATCTGCAACACATAGAACAATGAAATTATAAAATCTCTGGAGCTGTACATAGCAAGAGAATATATTAGTAAATCATGCTTGGATTTCACATTTCAACATTCAGAGCCTGACATTCCAGATAATTTCTCCCACACATTAACGTGGGAAATGAGTCTCTTCTACCACCTATTAAACTCCCACCAACAGAATGAGGACCATTTGCTCTGTCAACTATAAATGTTGGGAATACTAGTCAATATCAAGGGTTTTGTCCACCAAGTACATGAAAGAAAGAAACCATCAATCTTCTTTTGGTTTCCTTGCATATAAAGTCTAGGTCAAATCTTTTGAACCTAAACTCTTACAACAATAACTCTGATAGCTTCAAATCTGTTCAAGTGAGCGACTCAATATCTTGCTCTGCAGTTTTGCAGTGTCAAAAAATGCAACTAAGACATCTGTAAATAATCAGCCTAAAAGTATTTGCAAAGGAATAAGGCAAACATGTTATGCTTTCTGAAGAAATAGAGATAGAGAGAATTAAAGAAATGATTTTGATTCTTTATTGCTTCAATGAATATCTGTTACATATTACAAGTATATATAGTTGCAGCTTCCTAGCTGTCTTCTCTTACTAGCCACATGTCAAGTTAGTTGTATGATTAACTTGATAAGCTTCTAACTAGCTGACAGCTGGACAGCACTTACTAAGTAAGTTTACTTAATCTGCTACTATTTCAGCCAAGGTAGTGGACTGACCACTATCCTTATCACTTTCAACTTTTGAAGAATATTTCATTTGGATATCATGAAGAAATATTGAAATAGAAAATGGAAGGAAATGTTGGCAAAGAAGCAGACTTGTTGACAGAAAAGGAAAAATAATAATTACGTGAAAGGAAAAAAAAATAATTACTGCAAAAGTACAACCAAATACAAAGGGAACAAAATACAAAGACAAATACAAGCAAGAACTCAAAGTAGTAGGAAGAAAGTACTGGAATGTCATCATTAAGAAAAATAAAGCAAGACCTTTTAAAACCCGGAAACTTTTCTACCTCGAGTATGTTTGCCTCTGCAAAGAAACTTGATCCAGCATTACCATTGCAATGAGCTCTATCGTACTGTAGGGACCTAAGTTTTCCCTCCTGCATTGCAAAGGAAAACTAACCTGAGAAATTCAAAAGACAATTTTCCAAAAAAGGTGCGAGTCACTATGATATTGTCAAATGCACACCTTGGTACCATATACAAGACCACCTCCAGCTAGAGGATTAAAGCAAGCCACGTTAACTTCGTCTTCTGCACTTGGAAGCACACTGACAAGTTCCAGATCTGATACTCTGTACACCTGAAGCCCAGGATCACAAAGATGAACTCTTATCAAGGGGTCAAAGGAGTGAATTTATAAGAGGTTGCCAAACAATACATACACACAGAAGACTCAGCAAATGCATAAAACTTCGCATTCATATGCAGTGGGCATGACATACCAACTACTTTTACTAGCAACAGCAACTTCATCCAAGAAAGAGAAGTTGCACTAGCCTAAGGACCTTAAGCCAATTTTATTCGTGAAATTTCGCAAAGAAGATGAAATAGACATTGTGGAAACTCGTTACACAGCCATTCACCGTAATGGCTGCATCCACCACATGTTGGAACGAGAATTTCTTTATGTAGTCAAATGTGTAACTTTTAAGTGACACATGAAGAAGATTAACCAATAACCATTTCCAATCCGTTCACAACAGGACGCATGAATTTCAGCTTTCATACCTTTTCGTGGGGTTGGGGTGGGGGGGAAGGGGTGTGTCAAGTGCTTATGAAACAGAAAAGAGCAGTCCATGTGGAATCCAGAATCTGCTTGTTTTCTTTTCTCCGTTTTGATTGACAATAGCAGAGTCCAGAATCATAATTTAGAAACCCAATATAATCACTTGCCAAAGTTATTGACAACACATATTTGGTTCAATATGAACTCTAATTTCTTTCGTTCACTTTTGTAGAACTCACTAGTAATTTTTCTATTGTCCAAAGTTTTAACAAACCTCATCGCAGTGCACAAACATTTACATTAAATGTTGGAAACTGAAATTATATTTCTCATTCAATAAAATAGAGGAAAAATCTTCAAGTAAATCTTTTTATGACTATGTTGAGCTATTTAGTGTATATACACAAATGAGGAAAAGATAACCCTAAAGGAAAAAGATACTAAAATATACCTCTAATACAGTGTAAATTGGTACTGATGCTTCACCATTTATGACAATGCTTTTAAGTAGAGAACAATGACGACGACCATAAGCAAGCAATATATGCTCAGAATTTGGAGAGAACTGCACATGAAGCAAATAGACATCAGTCAAACTCACAATATTTGATTGTTTAAGTCCCTGGAGCCAAAAAATACAGAGTACTGATGAATGTTTTTACTTTGTAAATGTTTGTGCATGCAAATGAATCTACATAGTCAAAACTAGGCCGCATATCAAATTGTAATACCAGCTCAAATCATAACTATAGAAGGCAGTGGCCAAAGTAGATACAGGAATCAAACAATTTAACTAAGCCTGAAAATAATAGAAAGGCAGGGGGCACCGAAATTTCTAGGAGAAATGCAGAAGGCCAATTATAATTTCGTTTGCACAATTACGTAATTAATGTGAAAGGCAAGATGGATGAACTAAAAACAAGCTCAACTGGATGTCTGTATTCCAGGGCGCATAGAGATTTCAGAAGACCATGCAGGAAATGGGAAAGATCCAGCAATCGCAGTCCATATAATTAAACGTTTCCATTTACTAACTAGTTTTTATTCTTTTATACAATGAAAAGTCAGCACATGGGAAGGCATCATGAAGCAAGATCATTTAGGAGCATCGACCATCCAATAACATAGAACAGCTTTGCTTAGCACCTAAATTAGGCTTCAAAACAGCAACAAAATACCGAACACAAATTTCTTTTTCAGGTGGTTGACAATGAGATTCCACACAAAATGTTCCTAGAAGCCCAAAATCTTGCCACAAAGCACAGGATAAATATAACTAGCAAATATGGAAAGCAGAGAGCAATATTTTCTCAAGGAGGTAAAAAGAAAAGAAAAGCAGAGAAAATATTGGAACATTCTCGACACCTACAGCAACAAATACAAAGGCGTCCTAAAACCACATTGAAGGTGTCAGTCCATTGATAACTTTGGCATAGGTAAACAAACGATTTGTAGAAAATACAAGTAAGATGAATTAAAAGAAAGAAGTTTCCAGAATCAAAATTGAGCAGCCAACCTGAATAGAAGTTAAGCAATGAGCAGCTCTAATTGCCCTTGACACGAGGACCGAACCAAAACTACAAAAGGAGAAGAAAAGTCGCATAACAATAGCCAAGACGAAATCATATACGACATATATCAGAGGACAGAAAAGTCAAACAAATAAATCAAAGTAAGAAAATATTGAAGCTTTACGTTGGCTCCTCAAGGGAATATATACGAAGTTCATATATGATTTGGCGTGAGGAAATCGGGTGCCTGGTAGGGGATGTCGGGGAACCCATAGCATCCTGGTTGTAATCTGACACCAATCCAGGATCACTTTCCATTTCAGGAAGCGCGCATGCAACACAAGCTGCCAAATATTTTCCACAAGGTGAAAAATGGGTTCCCATTTCACTGCATTCATAAAGAAACAAATAAGCTGCCAGAATAGAGAAATAACCAAAATCTTACGATAATCAGAATAACTGCATCAATTTTTATTTTTTTTTTAACAGTGAAAACTGCAATAATTTTTGGAATGAGGGGAGACCAAAGTGTCATTCATATGAATGTAATGCAATCTTGTATCAATTCTTTTCCTAAATGAGTAACTCCTTATCAGTCAATTCTTTGTCTTGCGAAAAGCATTTATCTGTAAACAAAATACACTTAATGTCTACATATTGCGAAAACCATCTAAAAGAAGGAAATAAAGATGGAAAAAGACCTAAACAACATTAACAAGAAAATTTTGCCAATTTGAGGGTCAAAATGGACGTAGTTCTTAGCACTAGACAAGAACTCCTTTCCTAGAGAACTATAACTAAATTATAGGAGTCGGATAACTTTAACTGTACCTGCAAAGAACAGCATGTGGTATTGTCAGGCGGCATCTTTCAACACTTAGGGGTGCACAAGGATGTTCTATATCATGCGGCCATACTCTTAGCTTCACAGTGCAGGGCAACTCTGCAGCTGCTGTGGCGGCAAGTGATACAGAAAGTTCAGATTCTATTCTACTAATAATTGGAACAGTGTTAACTCTTTCACGTGGATTATTATACAAAACCGGGTGTGGCCCAACTTCAGGTGCAGAAACAAAGTGAGCGTGCAAGGAATGATCCCCAGAACTAGAACTTTCAGGCACCACGGATCCATTCATATTATGCGGAAAAGAAGTCTGTGGAAGCTCCAGGTCATATTTAAGAGACTTTGATGTTGATACAGTAGAATCCAAGCCATAATTGCAAGAAGGATACTTGTGATGTATGGTGTCATGTCTTGTAGGTAAATTTCCGTGTTCTTTGAAGCCAGTGGGATCTGACATGGTGGAGATCGACTCTGGGATCACAAGAGATTGGAAAACTGACATATCCTGGTCAGCTGAACAACTATGCCGGTAGTCTTCTACATGCCGCACCTCAGCTGGTACTCCAGTGTCTAGAGGAGTATCATGAATAGAACTTTGCATTGCACTGGGAGGATAATTAGTGATGATGTCTGGCATCTCATCATATGTGTTGGGTACTGGAGACATTTCCATGGTAGATGTGCTATGATCATTCTGTTCTGTTAGATTTGCATCCACTTGAAACTGCATTGAAGCAGAAGAGACTGCTTGAATTCTATTTGCACCACCAACCCTATTTTGGACCTGAGTATCCTCACTCGAATCATCTCTTGCAAATGAAATGGGACACAAGAAAGGTAAAGGCATAAGAGGCAGTTCAGCTGCCAGACTGTGACGATCACTGGAATGCACATTTGCCATATATACAGCAGGTGGAGGATAATGCAGGCAACCCAGAGATGTAGCCCTATCAACTGACGAATCCGATGAGTCAAGATCATTGACCTGCACATCAGTTCAGTTATGTAGTTTACAAGACAATCAAATTGGGCAACCATAAGGGATTTGGTGAGAAGAATCTAACCTCAGCTGTCAAAAGAAAAGGCGCACCGTGTGGATGAAAATGTACAGCACGAAGTGAACGTCTTGTCTTCAATACCATGGTAGGTGATGGAGCTTCCCCACTCTGATTGTAGTGCCATAGATAGAGCTGAATTTAAAGTTTAACTGTCAATCTAGTTGATAGCAGAATAAAGATACAACCACAACAAATTTGCAACTGCAGGAGATTTGTAAGAGCAAAGACAATATTATAGGAAACCATATAATATAAATGATCAACACCTTGTGACCTGATGCCACGGCAAGAAGTTCTCCTTCAGCATGAAAAGCAATGGAAGCAATCGGACGGTCTACGATAGAGGAGAAAAAGAGTGATCATAGGTAAACAACTGAAAATCCCAGAAGACTCAGCAATACAGAGGCATGCTAGAAGAAAGGACAACAGGCAGGAAGGAAGCGTAGAATTACAGAAATTGTGAGATCCTATGCACTCTGATGTGTTTGCATCCCATAAACGAACTTCATGATCCAAGCTTCCACTTGCAAGAACAGCTGGATGCCATGGATGGAACCTAACCTGTAAAATCTCCAAAAGTAAATCAATGCAGCAGAAAAAAAGCATATAGAAGCAAAGTGAAGCACAATTTCATATGTACCCCTGAGGCCCTGACCTCAATAACGGAAAACCCCAATTGGCATTTGCTAGGTCAAATCCATTTAAATAGAGGAGATGCTACTCAAAAACAACAGAAGATATGAATGGTTAAAGGTCATACAGATCATCTTGAACAACTTACACTTGTCCTAATTATTATATAATATCTGAGTAAATATTATATAATATCTGACCTAACAAGGACAAAGTACCTACATGTTTTATAATATAAAAGGGAGTAAAAAACTTAGTCTCTTTACATCATTCTTGGTGTCTGCACACAAAGTTCAAGGTGGAAGGGTAAACGAGAAGTTGCATTTCATTGGAAGTATATTATCTCAGGCATCCTAGATTAGCAAATAGCATACTGTTCTTTGGTTGTTCATGTGTGAGTTGGGGGATGGAGAAGAGCTGCTCATTTGGTGCACAATCACATAATAACTTACCACCCACGGTGTTCTTCGGTGACCACTGAACACCTTCAAGCAGTGTCCACTTTGGCCATCAATTATCTTTACCGTGTGATCACCACTGCCAAAGTAAAAGGCATACAGATCAAAGTGAGCTACTATAGAAAATATCTACTTGAGAGAGACAAGAAACAAGAAGAATAGCCTACTGTGTAGATGCAAGCCTCTTCCCATCAGGACTGAATGCTGCCGCAATAGTTGACCTTGGGGAAGGCACCAAAGCACAATATTCTCCGGACAAATGCCTCAAAGACTCTGCTTCTACCCTGTAAAAAACATATTATTTCTTAAAATGGTTCTATCTTTTGCAAGAACAACAAGAGTGAAATCCACTTGAACTCCAGCAAAAGAAGACAGGAAAATATTCAGCTGAAGTGCATTAATACCAAGAATACAGGCCACGCCTTGCATCTCTGACAGCATCCCCTTTAACTCCGCACACATGAATATGCTTTGGAGCTTTCCCCCACTGTCTTTTCGGACAGCATTTTGTTCTGGGTGACACCTCTCTTCGTGCTAACAAATGGAAGACATTCCCAACACTGGTTAAAATAACAAGGAAAATAAATTAATATTAGGAGTATCATCTAAAGAATGATCACCAAAAATCAAAAAGAATGTATCCCTTTCTGTGATTATCTTTCAGTAACATGTCAAATTTTTATCTTCGAACCTCGTCAAGGTTTCAAAACGATCATTAGAATTTCCAAGCTATAGACCACTTCCAAAACCAATTGGTTAACGCCCATCATCAAAATCCCAAGCAGCGAGCACAGGCAACCCCCACACTCCATACCCGTAACAAACCTATCCATCACCCATAATAATGCCCCTCCGTGGATCCAGGCCTCCATAAGATTTTTTCTTAAACCAACAACATAACAAGATACAACACTATGACCCATGTGAATCTGCCCCCTTCCACCTCCTCCATTTACATCAACCATATCAGAACAATTGTATACAGAGATGCCACACAATATATAAGTAAAACATTACTCTACCCTATAAAGTACATAAACATGCCAAATCATCAAATCATACATTAATTAGGGAACCCCGAAAAAAAAAAAAAAAAAGAAGCAAAACACATGAGACAGCGACGTTGAACTCTAAAAGTGAGAAAATGCTGGAGAATCAAAATTTGAGCTGTGTAAATAATGTTGCACTCATTGATACCTCAGTTTTCTGATTATATTTAGCAACTTAATTTTAGAATTTGAAAAGCAAAGCAGCAAAGCACAGCTACAACTCAGTCAACCAATTCTCAATTTAGTTCAGCAAACTTAAAAATACTCTTCATGCCTATGGAAAAATGGAAAATGTGATGATAGATAGCATTACTTACACACTCAAATCATAATAAGTAAATAATTTCAGAAGGAAAGAAAGATACACACACACTCACATGCACGCAATAAATTAGGCTGAATTGGTGTCAGAATAACATAATTTCATGAAGACCCAGCTCCAATTGCATACTAATTTTTGTACAAAAAATTAATTGAAGGAATAAGAAAACAGTAAAAATATATTGGCGAGCTCAAAATTTTGTATGCAAAAAGTGATGATAATTGCATTGCTTACACCACTCACTTATAATGTCAATAGTTTCCAAAGAGACACACACACACACATACAGAGAGACACACTTGCATGCACACAATAAATTAGGCTCAATCAGTGTCAAGTATCATAATGTGTTGAAACCCTAGCTCCAATTGCATAATAATTTTAATACAAGAAATTGGAATAATAAATAGTTAGAAATTAATCTCCAGGTAGCTCAAAATCTTCAATAATCAATGCACTGGTTTACAAATTCGTAGTTAAGTAGTTGAGAAGCCATAACATGCCTACATCCACAAACACACACTAGCAGGCACACAATAAATTAAGCATAATTGGTGTATAATTATCACAAATTCATGCAATTTCAGCGCCAATTGCATAAAAAATTTTACACACGAAATTAAACAAAAAAAAAAAAAAAAAACATACAAAATTAATCGCCAGCTAGCTCAAATTTTCAATTACAAAGTTCAAGAGTTTCATAGACGAGCGATTGAGAAGAAAATGAAAGAATTTGAGGTTACAATCGTCATTTGACTTTATTTTATTTATATAAAAATAGATAAAAGTGTTAAAAAAATAAATCAAATAAATCGTCAGCTAGCTCAAAATTTTAGATTATCACAATTTCAGAAAACACACACACACACACAGAGACACATACTCGCATGCACGCAATACATCAAGCTCACTTAGTGCATAATTATCATAATTTCCTCAAATTCTAGCTCCAACTGCACAATAATTTTACACCACGAGAACAACGAAAATAAAATAAAATAAATAAATACAAAAATAAAAAATAATCGTCAACTAGCTCAATTTCTCAATTAAAAAAGGATTAAGAGTTTCATAGATGAGCAATTGAGAATAAAATTAAAAGAATTTGATATTACCTGTGCTGCATTTGAGGTGATGAGCACGGCGAACTGCGATCGTCATCTAGGCATGGCCGTGACGTCATTGGACTCATTTTTTTATATAAAGGTGTGGAAAATGTCAAAAATATATATATTTGTATAGATGTGCAGCACAGAATAGAGATGAATTGTACAAGAAGAAACCCTAATTTGATGTGTTTCTTCTTGACAATGGAAATCAATCTCTATCCACTGATGATGATGGGGATAAATTTTAGGAAAATTACATTTTGGCCCTTGTAAGTTGGCCACTCGAATAATCTTGAAAGCAAGATGATACGATGTCGTGTTAAACAGGGGCATAGATGGTTTCGGGTAACGAAAAGAGTGGCCCTCCTATTTCTTACTTTCAAGCACACGCTTTTGTGGACATGGTTTTTTTTTTTTTTGTCGTTCTCTAAGAAGAGTTTTAACATTTGAGTAGTCAATTTAGCTAGCCTCGATTTAAATTATTTATTTTGTAAATTTTGTTCAAATTTTTATTTTAATTTTTATTTTACATAATCTAGGTATCTTAATTTTTTGCAAGTTTTTAATATCATTAGAAAAAATTGATCTTTTTGATTAATCGAAATCTGAGTTCCTTTTATAATCCAAAAATGAAATGAAAAATGTTAAAAATAAAAATATCATAATTTATGGCTGCTAAAATGGAGTGTATATGTATACGTGTATTAAGGCTTTTTTTCTTTTTTCTATGTAAGCCCTAAATGAAGAATGCCCAAAATTGTATATATACAGAGGATATAAGGTGAATTTATACATGGTTAGACAAAAATAAACACTTAAATATTTAAGATTTGGGCAACACGTGCATCACACATGGAAAAAACATTGCTATTTTGAAGGAATTGAAGCCAAGGGCTAATTGGGGCACGGGATATAAAGTTAAAGGACAAAAATATTCATTTTGAAATATGAAGAATTTAATTATGAAAAATGCTAAAGACCAAGGATGATTAAGGGGTAGTTGTCTACGACATATGTTCGAAGAGGAAGAATATAATACATGGGAATAGTATCCTTTTCGAAAAGCAGTTAGAGTTGAAGATTTTAGTAATTGTTAGACAAAAAGTTAAACTTCACCATAGTTTCAGAACATGTGACTTGAATAGGAAAATTTGTAAAAACTGAAAGATTAAGGAGGTGATCGATTATACCTTTTGAAAGGACACGTTTTTGTAACTTTGTTTTTCAATTTGTTGATATGAAATGGAATACACTTGCTTATTTAGAACAAAAAAAAGGACGACGGATGTAATTTACCCTTCAAATAAAAAAGTGGCTGAAATTGGATATATTTGGAAGTGTTTTTGTTTTTTTTTAAAATAGTTTTTAAAAACAATTTTTAAGAATAAAATAACAGAAAATTTGTTTGAGTATAATTGTTATTTGAACAAGTTTTTAAAATGAAGATATTCTTATAATTATATATTTTCTTTTATTGAACTAATTTTTTTATTAAATTGATTATTTTAAAGCTATTAATAAATTAATTAAATTGATAGTTAATAAAATTTTAATTAATTAATGTTTATAATTTTATTAATTTGATTTTGAATTATTAACTTTAGTTTATTTACTAATTTAATTGTTTACTCATTTAATTTTAATTAATTTATTAACTAATTGTTAACTTAAATTGATAGTTAATAAAATTTTTAATTAATGAATAATAAATTTTAAATTCATAATTCAATCCATTATTAATTAATTAATTAAGTATTAATTTATTAACACTACCAACTTAAAAAAATTAATAAAATTATTAATTAACTTGTTAAATCAGTTAATTTTTTAAATTGTTACCTTATTAATTAACTTGATAATTTAATTAATTTTATATATTAATTACTACTTAAACTAAAATTTTGTAAAATTCTTAATTATTAAATTAATTATTAATTGTTAAGTTAATTATTATTTATTTATTAATTAATTAATTAATTAAATTATTAATTTAACTAAAATAGGATGTGGGGGGAAGAAACAAGAACATTTGAAAACATAAAAAATGTGTTTTTATTTTTTTGTTATTGAGAGCACATTTCTCAATATAATTTTTAAAAACAATCAACGAAAACAACACATGTGAAACAAGTTTTGTAGACACATGCTTTTGTGGACATGGTTTTTTTTTGTCGTTCTCTAAGAAGAGTTGTAATAATTGAGTAACTGATTTAGCTAGCCTCGATTTAAATTATTTATTTTGTAATTTTTTTTCAAATTTTTATTCTTATTTTGATTTTACATAATCTAGGTATCTTGATTTTTTGCAAGTTTTTAATATCAGTAGAAAAAATTGATCTTTTTGATTAATCGTAATATGGGTTTCTTTTATAATCCAAAAATGAAATGAAAAATGTTTAAAATAAAAATATCATAATTTATGGCTACTAAAATGGAGTGTATATGTATATGTGTATTAAGTCTTTTTCTTTTTTCTTTTTTCTATGTAAGCCCTAAATGAAGAATGCCCAAAATTGTATATATACAGAGGCAGGGGCGGAGCCAGGAATTTTTATCAATGGGGGCTAAAATAAATAATTTTTTACTATATGATTTTATTTTTTTTTCAGTGGGGGCTAATTAATTTTTTTAACTAAAAATACAAAGATATTTTAATTTTTTTCCTAAAAAATACATAAAATTTTATAATTTGTCAACATATGACTTCATTTTTTCTTTCAGTGGGGGCTAATTAATTTTTTTAACTAAAAATACATAGATATTTTAATTTTTTTTCTCAAAAATACATAAAATTTTTAACGTTATTCTAGATCAGTAGGGGCTGCAGCCCCCACTTGCCCTAGTGTGGCTCCGCCGCTGTACAGAGGATATAAGGTGAAATTAGACATGGTTAGACAAAAATAAACCCTTAAGTATCTCAGAGTTGGGCAACACATGTATCACACATGGCAAAAACATCGCTATTTTGAATGAATTGGAGCCAAGGGCTAATTGGGGCATAGGATATAAAGTTAAAGGACAAAAAGGTTAATTTTGAAATATAAATAATTTAATTATAAAAAATGCTAAAGATCAAGGACGATTAAGTAGCAGTTGTCTACACATACGATCGAAGAAGAAGAATATAATATATAGGAATAGTATAATTTTTGAAAAGCAATTATAGTCAAAGATCTTAGTAATTGTTAAACAAAAAGTTAAACTTCACCATAATTTTAGAACCTATGACTCAACATGTTATTTGAGCCGAGCTGGGCCAGCTCGACCCGTGAATTCATTTAACCCAATTAATAAATGGGTTGGGTTAGTCTAGTTCGTTATTATCTGGGTTGGGTTGGGTTGAAATTGAAAAAATGCAAACTCAACTCAATTCATTAACTTTATCTGGGTTAAATGGGTTAATTGGGTTGAGTTCGGGCCAGCCCATGTTTTTAAGCAAAAAAAATAAACAATATATATCAATGAATTTCAAAATCCTGAGGCAATAGAAATTTTTAAAAATAACATAAAATGTTACTAAGTTAAAACTTTGAACTTACAAAAATTAAAAATTGATATGAAAAATAATACAAAAATAAAAACAAAAATATTATATTTAAACTAATTATTTTTAGTTGTAAAATAAATAAAACTATTACAAATTAATGTTTTAATTTTTTGTTTTCTTTAAAAATATTTTTCTTCCTACAATTGATATTCGAGATCTTCATTAGGTGAGCTGGATCCCTCAGAGTACATATCTTCTTCCATCTTTGACAATCCTTGTATACGTCTTTCAGCATCAGTCCAGTCCTTCATACACACAAGTACTTCCAACATCCTACCTGCCAATCTACTCCTTCGTTCTGATAGTTATTTTTTTCCTTCGCTAAAAGTACTTTCAGAAGCAACTGTGGACACATGAACCATTAGTATATCACAAGCCATGGTGGCGAGAATGGGATATTGACGTTCATGTGTTTGCCACCATTTTAAAACATCAAATCCTTCTTCATCGTCCTCAGTATTAATTTGTAAATAAAAAACTAATTCATTAAGTCCAGAAGAAGTTGAACTTGAAGCTTTATTTTTTTTAAGTACCTCATAAGCACTTTTATTTGAATTACTAGATGAAGTATTTAAACTATGAGTTGGAGGGTGAGATCTAACATTAGCATTATAGTATTTATCCTGATAACGAGTATATAAAATGTTCAATATTTTATTAATTTCGTTCATAATTTCTTTAATTTCATTCTCATTCTTACGCCTATTACCATATTCAAACAAAAGTTTAATAAAAACTTATACTCCACCAATTTTAACTCGAGGATCTAAAGCTACACCAATACAATACAAATATGGAAAATCTTCATAATATATAAAAAACTTTTCTTCCATGATTGGTATAATGTTGGTGAGAATATTATCTTCTCTATATGAATTCATATGTTCAACGATAGTAACCAATTGAGGAAGACAAATATTATAAGTTGGATAATAAGAACCAGAAAATAAACAAGTTGCTTCAAAAAATGGTCCTAAAAATTCTACTACCTTTTTCGCAATTTCCCAATCCTCAATTGCTAACCAATTTCTTCGGTAATTTTTATTATTTAAATCAGTAATTTCATCTTCATATGTAATGGCCCTTTTTAACATGCTATATGTAGAATTCCACCTATTTGGAATATCTAATCATAATTTTAGTGGTTTATTCTTATTAGCTTTGCTTAAACTTTTAAATTCCACTTTTCTATGAGTCGAAAAATTGATAAAATAAATAGCATCTCTAATATTGCTAATAGCTCCATTTATTATGGTTAAGCCACTTTGAACACACAAATTTAAAACATGGCATGCACATCTATTGTGAAAAATTTTACTGTTATATGTGGCTTGAAATTGTGCCATTAATGGCTTAATAGTTCCAGACATGTTACTAGCATTGTCCAATGATATGTTAAGTATTTTATTATCAATTTGATATTCACGTGCAACTTGAATAATATAACTTGCTATACATTCAACACTATATTTATCTTCTACTAATTGAAAACTTATAATTCTCTTTTGCATATTCCAATCTATATCGATCCAATGACATGTCACACAAAGAATACTCAAACCAGTTTTTGTTGTCCACATATCAGAAGTTAGAGCTACTTTAATAGGAAGAGATGCAAGAGTGGAAATTCTAATATTTCTATAATTTTTTTGTTGATTAAAAATATATTTTATGAGTGTGCTTGTAGGAATAGATTTAAAAGCATGATTTAAAGCATTTTGACAAAAAGATCTTACTTGATCAGTTGAACCATGGGTAAAAGGTAAGCCTTAGCTACTAACCATATTTGCCATTTCCCATCGTGTAGTAGCGTGTGAATATCAAAAAAGTGACCCAGTGGTAGGATTAATAATTGTTTGTTTTAATTTTTTAGAATTTTAAGGAGTTTGGTGCTTATCTCTAATATGTCTAATCATTCTACTAGTACCAGTATCAGACTTAAATTTATAATTCATGCGACAAAGTTTACAAATTGCCTCTCCTTGATCAGGAAACTTATCAAAATATTCCCAAACCTTTGAAGTTAATTCACGTTTACGACGTTTATTAGATGTATCTGTGACTATAGTAGATGTTGGTGTAGGCATTGGAGGGGTATTATTAAAGTCGTCAGGTGTTTCTGTTTCATCTAAATATGAGTCACTTAAAGTAGGAAAATTAAGAAAGTTGTTCATATATTCAGTATCCATAAATCCTATATGGTATGATGCATGAGAAAATTGATGTGAATATCCTATTCCATCCATTATAATGCAACAATTCAATAAAATATCAATAGAAAACTAAAAGAAATATTAAATAATACAAAGAAGACAAACAAACAAATAACACAAATGAAGCGAGAGTTTATTAAATTAAATGTCAACAAGTATTTAAAGAGAAAAGGAGATAGAACGATGGTACCAATATATACTGCTAATGTGCTTCAAATTTGATTATTTGAGCCTCAACAATAAGTCCACCAATAAATCTATTTAAGAATATTGTTGTTATTTGTTACTAATAAGCATATATAATGAGAATGCAGAGAAATTTGAAAAGGAGTTGATAGAGTTGTTGTGAAGTAATATTAAAAATGAATTGAGTGGTATTTATAGATATTGAGAGGGTTTTTTTTTTGTCATTTTATATTCTTATAAACGTTACTATAAGTTATGATTTTGTTTCTTTTTGACCGTTGATTTGTTATATTTGATAGCTGATGTAGATTATGGTCAAGGAATGACCAGGTCATGCTACTGATAAAAAAAAAAAAATTTGCGATCCACTTCCAAAAAAAAAAAGAAAAGTAAATTGTTGTTTTATCTGCTTCCATAGTTTAGAGCTAATGTTGTGCATTGTGGACTTGTGGTCAAAGCATTACCAGGTCATACTTTGATAAAAAAAATAAAATTGTGATCCACTTTAAAAATAAAATAAAATATTGTGGTTATGTACTATTTGACTAAAAATTATTTTTTTTAGAAAAATGATTTAAATTGAATTGAACTGGTTTACCGAATTGAGTTGAGCTAGTTTACTAAATTGAGCTGGGTTGGGTTACTGAATTGAGTTGGGTTGGGTTTCGAATTGAACTGGGTTGGGTTACTGGATCAAACTGGGTTGGGTTCTTATCTGAATTGAGCTGGGCTGGGTTTATAATTTTTAAACTTGAATATGGCTCAACCTGTAGTCTTGCATGAGTTATAACTCAACCCAGTATTGTAGCAACTGGGTTGGGCTGAATTGGGTTATTATTGGATTGGGTTGTCGTCCGACAAACCCAGCCCAAATAACATGTTAACCTATGACTTGAATAAGAAAATTTGTAAAAACTGGAAGATTGAGGAGGTGATGGATTAGACCTTTTGATAGGACATGTTTTTTGTAACTTTGTTTTTTGATTTGTTAATATGAAATGAAATACACTTGCTTATTTAGAAAAAAAAAAGGGGACGGCGGATGTAATTTACCCTTCATAGAAAAAAGAGGTCAAAATTGGATCTGTTTAGAAGTGTTTAGACAAAAATGAAGAATGCCCAAAATTGTATATATACAGAGGATATAAGGTGAATTTAGACTTGGTTAGACAAAAATAAATCCTTAAATATCTCAGAGTTGGGCAACACATGTATCACACATGGCAAAAACATCGCTATTTTGAAGGAATTAGAGCCAAGGGCTAATTGGGGCACGGGATATAAAGTTAAAGGACAAAAATGTTAATTTTGAAATATAAAGAATTTAATTATAAAAAATGCTAAAGATCAAGGACGATTAAATAGCAGTTGTCTACACATACGATCAAAGAAGAAGAATATAATACATAGGAATAGTATCATTTTTGAAAAGCAGTTATAGTCGAAGATCTTAGTAATTGTTAGACAAAAAGTTAAACTTCACCATAGTTTTAGAACCTATGACTTGAATAGGAAAATTTGTAAAAACTAAAAGATTGAGGAGGTGATGGATTAGACCTTTTGATAGGACATGTTGTTGTAACTTTGTTTTTTGATTTGTTGATATGAAATGGAATACATTTGCTAATTTAGAAAGAAAAAAAAAGGGGACGACGGATGTAATTTACCCTTCATAGAAAAAAGAGGCCAAAATTGGATTTGTTTAGAAGTGTTTTTGTTTTTTTTTTAAAATCGTTTTTAAAAACAATTTTTTAAATAGTTTTTAAAAACAATTTTTTAAAGAATAAAATAACATAAAATTTGTTTGAGTATAATTGTTTTTGAACAAGTTTTTAAAATCAAGATATTCTTGTAATTATATATTTTATTTTATTGAACTAATTTTTTTTATTAAATTGATTATTTTAAAGTTATTAATAAATTAATTAAATTGATAGTTAATAAAATTTTAATTAATAAATTAATGTTTATAATATTATTAATTTGATTTTGAATTAATAACTTTAGTTTATTTACTAATTTAATTGTTTAGTCATTTAATTTTAATTAAATGACTTAACTAATTGTTAACTTAAATTGATAGTTAATAAAATTTATAATTAATGAATAATAAAATTTAAATTCATAATTCAATCTATTATTAATTAATTAATTAAGTCTTAATTTATTAACATTGTTAAGTTAAAAAAATTAATAAATCTATTAATTAACTAATTTTTTTAATTAACTTGTTAAATCAATTAATTTTTTAAATTGCTACTCTATTAATTAACTTGATAGCTTCATTAATTTTATATATTAATTCCTACTTAAAATAAAATTTATAAAATTATTATTTTTTAAATTAATTATTATTTAAAAAATTATTAATTGTTAAGTTAATTATTATTTATTTATTTATTAAATTGTTAATTTAACTAAAGTAGGATGTGGTGGGGAGAAGAAGAACATTTGAAAACATAAAAAATGTGTTTTTATTTTTTTGTTATTGAGAGCATATTTTTCGAAATAATTTTTAAAAATAATCAATGAAAATAACTCGTGTCAAACAAGTTTTTATGTTTTTTTATTTTTTATTTTTTATTTAAAAAAAAAAAACAGTTCGAAACAGCCCCTTAGAATTTCAACAACTGGGGCGATGTTTGAACAAACTACGAAAACGACATCGTTTCTCTAGCCGCTGTGATTTTGGAATGGGCTTGTGCGCGTTGGATTGAGCCCCGCTAAAAGATGTGAAAACGGAAGATACTTTCTGGACATAGCACGAGTCACCAGCATATGGAAAGTCAAAAGCAAATTGACCTTATCTAAGGAGGGCCCCCACGTCTAGTACATATTGAAAGGCACTTTTTGGTGGTTAAGCTTTGGCGTGTTATAGTGGTTTCGGCTCTTAATCTTCGCTTACAAACAACACTACCTAATTGTATTTTCTAGCATGATCAAGTGTTAATAGAGGTAAAATTATTTTTATAAAATTACAGTGAAATTATTTTTATAAGATTGTAAAGTCAACAATTTTTATTATTATGAAGTTTTATTTTTAATTGACTTGGTATATGTGTGAGACACATTATTATACTTGAGAATTATTAATTAATGGTCGGACTCCGTTAAATAATTCGATAGAAACACACCAATACACCCACGGGCTAGGATTTTTCAATTAGTGGTTAAACATTTAAACTTGTCAGATAATTTAATAGTTGAGCCGCACTAACTGAATTCCAATGACATCCAAAAAAAAAAAAAAAACACTACTTATTTTGTCGATTATTTTGTGTATAAAAATGTTAGGAAAATGACAAAATAGAAGTATCGTTTTTATATGCAAACAAGAATAGAAGCAAATCTTAAGAGACTACACTGTCTATTGCAGGAAAAGGTTAATAAAAATATTATATTTTGTTAGATTGATTTGATATTCAAGTACTACGTGAAGATTCTGCACATTGCAATTGTGTTTTGTCCCTATTATGACACAATCTCAAGTGTTTCCATTTTTTTTTTCTTTTTTCTGTTTTTGCTTTCGATACTTGTGGAGAAAATCTTTACACATCGAACACAATAAAATAACCTTAAGAGATAAACATTGGAGCTTCATCTTTTCGTGTTTTTTTTTAATCACGAGTTGGTAAACAAAAAAACAAAATAACGAATTTATTTATATAAAAAGTACATGTAAAATATAGATTTTTTGTACCTTAAGTTAATTGGGAAAAAATATTTACTTTTTTTTTATATTCGTCAAATAAGTATTATATGAGAAGAATGAAGAATAAGATGATAATCTCTCTAGGATTTGGTGATTGGTTTATACACTATCTCAACCAATTTCTCGTTGGCACCTTAGTTGGAAAGCACTATGAGCGGGAATTTACGAGTTACTGAGAAAAATCTAATAAGTTTCTTAATATGGACATAATTTTATTAAATTGTTATTTCTATAAAGGTGAATAGCACCAAACTCTCTGTGGTCCATCAAAAGTGCACACGGCCCCCTTAAGGTTTAAAAACCTCCTCTAAATCCTCTCGTGATCTACAGTTTAGTGCGTACGCACTCCAAACCCTAGATTCCGTCAAAGTAAGTAGCGGAATATAGTAAATGATTGATATATCCTGATTTTTAATTAACCAAAAAAAAATATCTCTCTATATTTATACATATATACATATCATACCCAAAAAAATGAAATATATATATATATACACGTATGCAAAGATCAACTTGAAGAACGAATTGTTGTCTTCTATTTCTTCGCGAGTTTTTAGCGTATATGCACTTAATGGAAAAGCCAGAACAATAGCAGTATGAAGTTGGATAAGAGTAATAGTGTTTGAGTGAAGATTTTAAAGTGACCTCTTTACCAAAGCTTTGGGCTATGAATTCTTCCTAAAAATCATTAAAAAAAAGGAAAAATTATATAAGCATAAATTTCATCAGATTGTTAAGCTTAGGGCCAAAATTGCGCTGTGTAATAAACAAATTTTGAGACTACAATAATCAAAGAAGTGCACACGCAAGCTTTTGCTAATGCTTTGTAGGCTGGTGAGAAATAAATGAGAGAAACGTGATTGATGGGGGGTGGGGTGGGGGTGCTAAAGGTTGTGAGGTTTTTTTTTGGGTTGGGGAGGAGGGACACGAGGGAGAGGGGTTGTAGGTGAAGATGACATTGTTTGAATTTTTTTAATTTTTATTTTTATTTGTGAAAGGAGTAGTTTGGGCTAATAACATATTTATTTTATTTCTAAAATTGTTGAAAACTAATTCAAGTTATAATGTATGTGCATGTATTACACATTCCGTTAAAAGTTATAGAATGTTAAATAAAGGGGGGTCATATGCACCGGATGATAAATCGTAGGGGGTCTAGAGGAAGTTTTGAGACCACAGAAGAGTCATGTGCATTTACGGCGTATCACAGACAAGTCTGATGCTATTCACCATTTCTAAAATGCATGTGTTGAGATTTTGTGTTATCAGTCACATATAGTACTCCCGCTTACTATAATCTTACTTCTTCAAATAAAATAATACACTATAACAGATTAATTGAAACCATTCTTAGTTGTTTTAAATAGTAAAGTTCTTCCAAATTTGTATAACATATTACTTGAAACGGCACTATAAACATTGTTTCATTGAAAAGCATATGCGAGATAATAAAACCACCTTACTTTTGCATCAATATTTAAAAAATGAAATATGTCTTTTCATCAATCACAATTTTGACAGAAAAATCCTATAATGTCATAAACAAAAGAAAAAATGGAGAATAAGATACTCTAAAACCGAATTCTTATTTTTGTTAATCACAAATTTGATTGAAAATTTCGTTTAATTGGAAAAACATAAAAATATTAGGAAATGACAGTTAAAAGGCATTAGGATTACATTATAATTCAAGCCAGAAAATATTGACAAAAATCAATCTTAGGGATCCCAAAAATCCCTTTAATATCAGAAACATCAAAATATTTGGAGATGACAATAATAGCTAGTAGAATTTCTCTTTTCATTACTAGAACATTTGATTAAAAAATCCTTTAACTAGAAAAGCATAAAAATATTAGGAAACAATAGTTAAAATATAATTTTCTTTAAAGGTGAAATTTAAAACTTAAAAGCATTGAAGAACACTATTTGAACCACAAACCTTTGGTCTAATAATATGTTTATCGCTGTAATTATTAGAATTGTGAAATTAATTATTATAAATAATATCATTTAATATATATTATACAATTTAAATCTTATTTGAATTAAAAAAAAGTACACTATACGAGCCAGAAAATATTGACAAAAACTAGTCCTAGGGATCCCAAAAATATCCGTACCAAATACAAAATAAAAAAATAAGAATTTTTTCTAGCCATTCTATTGGTCCGTCCCCACCACGCACTTTCCAAACATCGTGGCCCAGACAATAATCAAGTGCCGCAAGCATACCTTGCTGGTCGCCACACCCACACACACACACACACACACACACACACACACACACTCCTTCTCTCTCTCACGCGCACACTCTCTTTACTCTTCTCTCCTCTCTCTCTCTCTCTCTACACACACTTTTCACTCTTCTCTTTACACACACACAAACACACACACTTTTTTTTTTTTTTTGCTAGCTCCTCTTTGCACACACTTTTTCCTCTTTTCTCTTCACTCTCTCTCTACACACACACACACACACTTGTTACTCTTCTCTCTTCATTCTCTCTACACTGTTGCGGCTACACCCCCTACCCACCCCCCACACCACCTACCCCTACCACCAAGATCTACTCAGATCTCCACCGCATTAGTTGGATCTAATCAACACAGGCACTACACACGCACTACACACACACATACACACAGCCACACCTCCGCAAGCAGTAGCAGCAGCAGCATTAGCATTGTTGAGGTTTTACTTGGAGTTTTTGCTTCTTTTGAGCTTCCATTGCATGTTGAAGCAAGTGTGAAAGAGACATGCAGTGTCGTGGAAGATGTAATGGAGGAGGGGGCCTTTGTCGGCGGAGGAAGCTTCTTCTTCACCGTAACCCTAGGCGCGTGCGTTATTTCGAGCTCGTTAGGGTTTCATTTTGAAGATAATGTTGTTGTTTTCCAATTCTGCCCTCAAGAAAGTAGAAGATGCCTACTCTCATGCTTCTCTTTCTTCTTCCTCTCCTCGCTTCACTTCCTTCTAGCTTCGGTAATAATATCTCTCTATCTCTCTCTATATATATATGTATGTATATACCTATATATGTATATATAAAAGTGTAGATGTGTATGTACGTATGTTTTTGTTTTCTTTTTTGATTTTCTTTTTGCTTTTTCGCTTTCGAGAAAATGGAGCTACTAATATATCCTATATCTTATCCCACTAAGTGAGGTCGATTATATAGATTTAACGATGCCACTTGTTTGTATAGTCATGTCCTTAGTAGGTTCTAGGCACGCAAAAGTATCGCATGAGAAAATGGAGTATATAAAATAAAAAGAAGAAAAAGTAAACTTAGTTGAAAAATTAGTCGTTGTTTAGGACAACTAATAGTACAATTGTGTAGAATATGTGTATAGAAAGAGGTGTTGGGAGATTAAATGGGATCTTTTTTGAGTTTTATGGATAAAAAAATTGAGACTTGTTGAGTTTATTATTTAGTTTGTGTTGCTTTATATAAACGGTGATTGCTGTCTACCGCCATTAATTATTGAGGTCAGGCCGTCTACGGCGGAGTCTAATCACAACCATAGAATACGGCCCTGATCGAAATGCATATGTTTGTCTAATACACTACAGAGGTATGCTACATTCTGGAACTAATTCCTTGTTTACAATCCATGGGAAAAAAAAAAGAAATTGTTCTTTAGGTATTCTCAATTGCGTATACTCGAGCTTTATTTTTATTTTTGCACAAGGGACATTTTAGTTCATTATATTAGTTAAATTTTATTGTTTGAATTGTTTGTTGAGCTTGTGTATCTTGAATGAAAATTTAAGTTTCCTTACGGACCTAATGTCTGTATAAATTAGTTGTCTGTTTAGATATAATATGTGATGGTTTTCGCTCAGACCCGGTAATTTCTGTGAATAATATCTGTGCTGGAACTTTTAGCTGACCATTTCAACTTATATTCTGGATTTTGTGGACCGGTATAGTTGTCCACTATCAGGCCTTATATTGTTTTCAAACAATTTGCATCGCATGCCTGATTTAAATCGTTTCTCTTCTCCAATAGCTGAATAAGGATCTAGGATTGTCCTTAGTTTGTCTAGAAAACTAGCCGTTCAATCAGATTTTGTTGTGTCAAATTTGGTTCAAGTATTACTTCCAGATATTAGAGGATGTCAGGTGCTTATACATGCATAATGATTGTAAATATTAACTCATATATGCTAGAAAACATGTCGAATACTAAACCCAAGGATTCTAGAAGCAACATGAAGTGCAATTACATAATTATTCAAGAAGAAAACTACAGTCTTGATATATTTTCTTTTTTCAAGTTAGGTTTTCATTAATCTTATTTGTTAATTCATCCTGATTCATATTTATTTTCTATCTTCTAGGGATTCCATTGCAGCACATCCACTTGTCCCCTTCTGTATTGCCAAGCCAACCATCAATTGTGAAGAAATTCTTACTTGAACATGGTAAAAGTTCAATTTCTGTAATTTCGTTTGCACTGACTCAAAATTATGTCTCCCATGCCATTTCTTTTGTCCTTTGTTTTCTCTTTTCGGATTGATACCAAATATATGTTTATGTCATGCATTGGACAATTGCCTATGACCAATAGGAAGATGATAGCCCAGATCATGTTTGGCTTTCTTTTCTTACTTCTTTTGATTTTGTTGTCATCCATTCCATTAAATTTTTATATCAACAGTGCGTTCATATTGCTAAGAAAAAGTTGTACTACCTTTTGCAGTCAGGATAATGTCAACAAGTGTATCATTGGCTCCAAATATAGGATCACATAGACGACCGTTCAGGCCCTCTTTAGATCCATGGGTGGCACCTGCCCCCTCTCCAGCATCTCAAGGTCTTCAGTTTGCTCATTATATCACCTTGTTAGAATGTTTCAAAAAAAATCATATCACCTTGTACTTCAATTTTTTTACTTTAGACTGATGAGAAAGAATTCAATAATTTAGGTCCTGTTGCTACTCGTCCTATTGCATTCCCAAAACGTCATCGTCGTCATCGTCGAATGAGAGCTCATGCAGTTTCTCCTTCTCCATCCTCTGTACCAGGTACTATTTAATCTCAGCTTAATCTATGACCTCTTTATTGATTATTGCAACTTACTTCATAGATAAACGGTAGATCTTCTATCTAGAGGCAAAATGCCCTTATTAGCAACAAAGTATTGGAATAGATGAAGCTGGACTATTCTATCCTGATTACTGAGAATCCTTTGATTCAGTAAGCTGTCCATTGGCTTGAGTGAAATGCTAAACTGACTTGGTTTCCTGAATCTTTGAGAGAGCTACTACTATTTTTCAATATTGGTTTCAAGTTTCGCTGTTAAAATTATGTGGATAAATTTATTAAACGTTAAAAGCACAAGATGGGACATTTAAGTCTAGAGACACCCAAATATCTATTATGAGTAGTTAATGGAAGCAATTCAAGGTTTTGCATCCTTCTTATCCTTCAGATCTCCTCAAGATTTAGCTACCTACACATTGAAATAACTGAAATGGGAAAAATTGATATGTAGTCCATCAAAAAGTGATTTTCCCTTCAAAATGGCAGATTATTTTAGAGTAACAATATTTGCTTGTTGACTACAAGATGATGTGAAATATTGTATGCTATCTCAGTTAACCATCAGGGGTCCATATTAAATTCATCTCCAAAGATTTTGAAATTACACTAGGTACTATACACAGTTATCAAATGCTATGCAGTGCTTTAGTTATTTTCACATATCAAGAGAAACTTGCATAGTTTCTAAGTGCAATATTTGACTTTTGTAAGAACGTCCTAAGCTGGAGCACTTTCATTCATGGGTTAATTGGATGTTGCATTTGAAAGAGAGAGTTGAAAATTTAATTGGTGAATTGAAGGAGCGTGAAATACTCTCCCCTTTGCTACCCAAGGTCATTCTAGTAGGAATTGTCAACCATATCATTGACTGAAGTAGGTTAAGTGAGTATCCGGTTATCTTGCCTCATGTGATTGTTTAGGGTCCAGCTTTTCCATGATTATGTTTATACTGTTAAGGGCCAGAGCAATATGTACAGTATTTTGACAACCCTTCTACAGGTATGGCGTTAAAGGTTTTATCTCATGGTCTCTCATACTGCTTAGTGGAATTTAGTGTTCCCACTCCTAAAAGTTTGTAAAGCAAGGCATATAGTGTTTTGGTTCGTGGTCCTGCCAATGTAGCATATCTTTCCTCAGAAAGCATCAAATAGCATGCCTCACATTTGTGGCTAACTCTATCCCTGCTTCTCTTCATTTGCTGCTGTCTTCCTCGCTTATCAGATGCTATATAACCTACATCAACGAGGGTATGTATAAACAAATCTTGCAGGTTGTGGTCAAATTTGCGTGGAGCCACTTACTTCAGCTCCCATTGGTTCACCATGTGGATGCGTGTTCCCTATGAAAGTCAGACTTTTGCTAGATGTTTCTCTTTATGCCATTTTCCCTTTGGTTCGTGAGCTAGAGATCGAGGTTGCAGCTGGCACTTATTTAAAACAAAGTCAAGTCATCATAATTGGTGCAAGTGCTGATAGTCAAAATCAGGAAAAGACAGTGGTTGATATCAACTTGGTACCACTTGAGGAGAAATTTGATAATACTACTGCTATGCTGACTTATCAAAGATTTTTGCATAAAAAGGTGCCTCTAAATAGTTCCCTTTTTGGTGACTATGAAGTGGTATACATTTCATATCCAGGTACTATCTGAAGTCTCTTGGTATTTGTGTTATATTAGTTTCGTAGTTAAGCCGTCTTAGAATCTGAATGGTTATTATCAGGGCTGCCTTCTTCACCATCATCTGGTTTACTCTCTGGTAGCGGTCCAACTGGAAGTGTTGGAAGTCAACAATTCCCAATCACTGCTGACTTTGTGAATAAAAGTCAGAAAATGAGCCCTCGAGTAATCATTGTCATTGGTCTGTCAGCGTTAGTACTCTTGGTTGTTTGCTGTGGTGCAATTGTTTTCCTCTTGAAATGCAGGAGAGCTGGCAGACCTTCAAGTGCTGTTGGTCCAGTATTTACCCCATCTATTAACAAGAGATCTGGTATGACTTTTAGCTAAAACCATAACCTTATAATTCCAAGTAGTATTTGAATGTCATTGATGCAGACATTTAAATGGTGTTATCTTAGTTTGTTTTCAAAGAAGCTTTTTCTCTGTGTTGTTACTGGTGGGACAGTTGCATTGAAGATTTCCTTATGTTGATAAACATGGTTTAAGAAATATTTAAATGCAAGGTCAATCCTTCATTGATGGGAGACTTTCTCTATCAATGGATCCTCTGGTTAAAATGCTAACTGGTGGTATTATGTGTTGACCAGTTCATTTCGATAACTTTATTCTATACACCATCAACTCTTTTGGGCACATTGGGGGTTATCCATAAAGCTGTCCTATTCAATTCCATTCTCCCTTTTGTGTGTGTACTGCACTTATGTAATCTTAAGATACTGATAACATGGCGAAAATTGCCTAAATATATTTCCTTCTATTGGGAGTCTTCTCGCTGTTGCTGTTATGTATATATAACGGTGTGTTTAGTTGTACTAGTCAATATGTTATTGACTAAAATAAAAAGCATATTTTCCCATAGAGTCATGATAGGCAGATAATAAAGGGTTTCAGTTTTGCTCGTACCCAATCACCTAATTGTTATGTGCCTATGTTATGATCTGCAATGGTACAAATAACGTTATCTGGCATGGTATAAGAATTTTACAGAGACATATCTTTTGTTTTTGCCTGCAGGTATTGGGTCTATGTTGTCAAGTAGCCCAGCAAGCTCAACATCAGCATCTCTTGTCTCTGCAATGCCTGCTTCTCTTCTCTCTGTTAAAACATTTACACTCTCAGATCTTGAGAAGGCCACGGATAAGTTTAGCTTAAAAAGGGTTTTAGGTGAAGGAGGTTTTGGGCGTGTTTATCTTGGTATATTGGGAGATGGAACGGAAGTTGCTGTGAAATTGCTTACAAGGTACAATCAGAATGGAGACCGTGAATTTATTGCAGAAGTTGAGATGCTAAGCCGATTGCATCATCGCAACCTTGTGAAGTTGATTGGTATATGCATTGAAGAACAAACACGCTGCTTGGTTTATGAGCTTGTTCACAATGGCAGTGTTGAGTCCCACTTGCATGGTACACTTCCCATCCTCTTTTTTCAACTTCGATGCCTTTTTTTGTCATTCTTCGAAGCCATTTTCACTAGGATACTTGTTGGCTTAATCCTTCTTCCTTCTTGATAGATGACATGCATTTTCCCTCCCTTCTAAAGGTGGTCTCGACTAAAGCAAATGAAAACATGTCCATCAGTTTGCTTCACTCTTTTTCACATTTTGCTTGGAATAATCTTTTGTTTTACTCATCAAGATCTCTAAAAAAGTGAAAAGAAATGATTTTGTAATTTGTGTGCAGAAATACCTTATATGTGGCCAGGGATGAAATCTTTCCTGTTAGTGTCAATTTTATGTAAATTAATTTGGTAGTTGGTATTTCAGGTATAGACAAGAGAAAGGGACCTCTTGATTGGGATGCACGGTTGAAGATTGCTCTTGGTGCTGCAAGAGGATTAGCTTATCTTCATGAGGATTCTAATCCTCGTGTAATTCATCGAGACTTCAAAGCCAGTAATGTACTACTAGAGGATGACTTCACTCCCAAGGTTTCAGACTTTGGGTTGGCTAGAGAAGCAACTGAAGGAAGTCATCATATCTCTACCCGAGTCATGGGAACATTTGGGTATGTTCATCTGGCGCATGTCAATGTATTTCACTCTTCGGAGGTTTTAGAAAAATAATTAGTTAATCAATGTGAATATTATTAACTGCTCAATTGCTAAGCTGTGAATTTAACTTCGTATTGCAGGTATGTTGCTCCTGAATATGCAATGACCGGTCATTTACTTGTCAAAAGTGATGTTTATAGTTATGGGGTTGTGCTACTAGAGCTTCTTTCGGGAAGAAAACCTGTTGACATGTCTCAACCTCCTGGGCAAGAAAACCTAGTGACTTGGGCACGACCTTTATTGACTAGTAGAGAGGGTCTAGAGCAGTTGGTAGATCCTTCGTTGGCTGGAAGCTATGACTTTGATGATATGGCAAAGGTGGCTGCCATTGCTTCCATGTGTGTTCACCCAGAGGTGACTCATCGGCCATTCATGGGAGAAGTAGTGCAGGCGCTAAAACTCATCTACAACGACACTGATGAGACTTGTGGGGATGGCTATAGCCAGAAAGAATCTTCTGCTCGGGACTCAGATTTCAAAGGCGATCTTATTCCATCTGACAGCAGTTGGTGGAATGCTGGTGCAGTTACCCCACGATTAACTTACGGCCATGCCTCTTCTTTCATTACCATGGATTACAGTTCTGGTCCACTTGAAGAGTTTGAAAACAGACCGCGTTCAGCTTCAAGTTTGGCTGGTGGAAGGGTAGCATTACCAATTAGACATGGTAATAGATCAGGTCCTTTAAGGACCGTGCGTAATAAACCAGCTTTTCACAGAATAGAAGGTAGTATGAGTGAACATGGCGGACTGCTTTCAAGACGTGCGTGGAATGATATCACTGGCTATGAAGCTTCGTTTTAGAATGTTTTTTCGGAAAATGTACAGAACTGGAAGGCCGTTGCTATTGATAAAAGATGGTTCTTTCGGTGTAGTTTAGAACATTGAATGCAATTTACTTGTGAGGGAAAGAGAGATTGTCGTCTAATTTTGGTAATCTTAAAGTCATCATCTTACAAGCGGAGATGCAACTCGCACGCCCCGTGTTGTATATGTAATTGATTAATTTTCTGTGGTTCAATGGTGGATTGAACTAGCAGTTTAAGCATTGGTTGTTTTTTTGTACCTGACAAAGGCATTTTTCAGTTGAATATACCTAATTGTGGCCATGACCATAAAAGTATAGGTTGTTTCTCCTCTTGCAGAAATTAACCATTTGCTTTCTAGGTGCTGCTCCGATAAACACGTGGATTTGAATCCCTTGTAATAGTATAACATTAAGAGGGAGATTTAAGATGGTGAATTATCTGTGGGGTGGTTGTAAAATATTTTAAATAATTTATCACCATTGAATTTCTCTCATTATTTGGTAGGGATCCAAACCCGTGAATCTTTGGCATGTCTGGCAGTGGCAGGGGCTGTGATATTGCTTAATCGAAAGAAATGTTTAGAATGAATGAAAAAAATCATGTAAGCATCATGTCTAATTGCTAAATGGGGCACCGTTTATCCTATTATAGTGGCGAAAACTCATTAAGCGGAAATCTCATGCCAGTGGCACCTTAGCCCCTGGATCCTTTCTGCCTATGAAACGAACGCGGACCGAATACTTCTCCGATCCGGAAGTAGAAAAACTATAAAAATGTTATAAAATAATTTCTAATTCTGATAAACAAAAACTTCAGAAATTGCTTTAAAGTAAGATCCTTGCCAAGAGCTCGGGAACAGAACCTAAGACACACCCCCAAAAACAAGAACATCTGTCTCAATGGGAACTTCACTAAAAGCTGCTCCAGGTAGGTGCGAACCTTTTCCTCCACTTCGGGACTGCATTAGTGGTATATAAGTGATGGGATTAGCAGAAAGACAAAAGAGAGTACATAGAAAAATGTAGAGAGAACGATACAAAAAATGAGTCTTACTGATTTTTTTTTTTTTTTCTTAATGATACATTTCTCTTATAAAACTCTCTCTATTTATAGAATTTTAAATGTTGTTGATTGTACTTCACGTTCATTCAGATCATAACTTAATGTTCATCTATATTCCGATCTCATATATATTTGTATTACGACTTTCATTATAATTATTTTAGACTTATTCACTCTTCTTTATGTTGTAATTTGTATATTTGTATTTCGACTTTCACAGCAACTTGTAATGCGATTTTCACACTTGTTCATATAGTGATTTCACTCTTCTTCACATTGTAGGTTTCATAGTTGTTCATAATGTAGTTTCACATTAGTGAATATTCTTCAACCAATATTTCGTAACAAAAAGCCTATTTTGTGCGCTTGAGCTGGATATGTGTCTCTCGCAACACTCAAGATATTGTTTTATTAATTATTCAAGCACTTATCATCATTTCTTAATTATCATTAACTTTGGTTATTCTACAAAACGTATGTGAGTCCACATTTTTACTCTTGTGCGTAAAAACATGCGCCAGTGTATGCGTCGTGAAATGTGTCCAGGACATTTAGAACGTTCTGTAAAATTTTCATAACTTCACAATTAATAAAGCAAATATCTTTTCAAAAAGTTACTAAATCATCAGTGTTGTGAGTGCTGTAAAATCCATCACCCACATATGTCATTACGCAGTCACAGACTGACGAACGCAATAGTTTTGCTGTCTAATGAGTCCAGAGCTCACATCAGGGCCTTGACATTTAGCAGACACGCGTTTCTCAACCACTCAAAAATAAAAATAAAACCACTAAAAGAAATGGCATCACTACACGTACTTCACGAACTTGCATGTCCTACGTTCACCACATCGTTGTCTTCGAAAACCTTCTCAAAATCACCATTTTTTTTTTCTTTCTTTGCATTTGTAATGCTTCTTTAAAAAATTTCGAACAATAATACTTGATTCTCGCATTCGGACAACAATGTTGGCATCATCATCATCATCTCCCTTGATCGTTGTACGTTTACTGTTTTTCATTTTGATAAGAGTATGGGACTTGTTGCTCACTCGCTGTCTACTAAATGAGCCTTCACTGCCCACCCGGCCCGACCCGTATCTTTAATAGTCAAATCAATGAAGTGAACTATCCAACCTCTTTGTTTGAAGCTTTGCCAGGAAACTTCTACTTGTTGAAAACTGCGTCGTTTTGTACAATCATTAATTTGAAGACAATATATATATATATATATATATATATATATATATATATATATATATATCTATATATATTTTCATACTTAATGCAGCTAGGTTGTGGAGGAATAGCAATGGACTTGTTAGCAGCTGTGGCTTCTTACCCTAAGCCTGACGATAAGATTCGAACTACTAGCTTCAAGGTACTTGTTTTTCTTTTTAGGACGTGTGATAAGGTAAAAATACGGATATTCGGTAGAGATTAAGTTAATGATTGTTGAATAATAACTGAGCTTGATGAATATGACTCTCTAAATGATTTTAGAGAGAATATAAGTGTGACTGTTTAAGAATTAGTTACCTTCAGCCCACGTTAGGATTGGAGGAGAGGGTATTTATACTCACTCGACAACCCTTTCAGTTTTTCTGGACCAGATGGTGCGGATGACAGGCCGTCGCACCTTCTTTGCCATGCACCAAACGCTTGATATGAGCGAGGTCATGGTCCATGGGACATCACTAAAAATATATAAATATTTAAGTTTTTTTTTAAAAGTACATAGAGGCCTCCAGTAGACTGATAGTAGATCCGCCAGTGATAGTAGGGGACTAAACCACATTTTAGCTTATTAGATTATTATTGTAGGATCTTACGTGTGTGTAACTTTGGCATTAAACCGTTATTTTAAGGAGTAATTAGATATTTGTTTATTAGGTACAAGGAGGACGAAATGCAGGCAACGCGTTGACTTGTGCCGCTTGTTTAGGATTACGACCCAGGCTTATCTCCCAGGTCTCTACATTTTAAAACACTTTGATCAATCGAAGTTGCATGTTAGACACCGTGTGCTACCATTTTGTAAGAATTTCCCAGAAGACGTCCCAACATTATCAAACACGGGCCACTAAGCCACATTCCAATAAATTATAGGATTGGTAGATTATTATGTAAGACAAGGTCTAAGGTATAATCTTGAAACATTTTCATTTTATTTTGGATAAACTATAAAACGCTTTAATTAAAGTTGCACGTTAGACTCTACGTTACTATTATAATAACTGACATTATATAACAATGTGCCAAAAAGATCTCTCGCCTTTATCAAACACGTACCAGTAAGCCACATTCCTACTTGTAGGTTTATTGGATTCCCATGTAATACAGGGTCTAATGTAAGTCCTTTTTTTGCATTTTACCTCCTAATTCATCTCAATTTATCTGCAATGAACTTGGAAAGTAATGTTAGGTAATCATACCTAAAGTTTCTTTTATTACAATGATAAAAAGGAAGGGTTTAAAGTCTATGAATATGCCTTGTGTTTTCTCTTGATTAATTGTGGCATGCCTATTTTGATGCCCTTTTGAGTATGGCGTGCAATATTTTTCCTGTATGTAAAATTGCGAAATGTATTTGCATCTTCTGATCATCACGGCATGCTTTTGTTTCTTTCTCTTCAATGCAACAGTTTCAGTTTCAAATTTTGTTTCAATATGAAAATCCTCTAAGGCCTTTTGATTCTGAAAGACTGATTGATTAGGTAGCTGATGACTCCCAAGGGAAAGGAATACTGGATGAGCTCGAAGCTGATGGTGTCGATATGTCATTGTTGACAACCAAACGTGAGTCAATTGTGTACGAGGTTGATTGCTACTATATATTATGGACTACACTATTGGTCTTTCAATATCATCTATATATGGAGTTTTATCTAATCATTCTATGTGTACATTTACACACAACACAGAGATACACATACACAAACACACACGTAATTACTTCCTCTGTAATAATCTGATTATATGAGAAAGATAGCATAATATCTGCACTAGGCGTTTCGTTTTTCAATGAAGGCTGTCTAAGAAACTCTCTGTAGGATTTATGAATTAAAATACATCCTTAAACACAAGTTTCATGTTTAAGTTACAAGTTAATCAGGATTAGTAGAGATGCAAACAAAACGAATATGCACAAGGGGTTTTTTGGTACATCTCCTTCTCTTGACATTAATATTACATGGTAGGTGGTTTTATACTGTAAAACCGCTAATTATTAAGGCATATTGAGGGAAGCTGGCTGAGAAAATCTTTTCTTTATGAATCCTTGGTTGATCTTTTTAAACTTTATCAGAATTACCGTCCAAATTGTTCTCGATGAGGCTATTGTCTTGTACTATTTTAAACAATGTTTCAGTTGGACACGTACATGCATTCACACTCCAGGATTTCCTCCAATGATTCCTGAAGATCTTTCAGAGTCAAATCTGTATTCTGCATTAAGTGGAGCAAGACTTGTCTACTTGGATGGAAGGCTTCATGAAACTGCTTTAGTCATTGCACAGGAGGTAATTATCATTTTGCATCATCTTTTGAATCTTCTATTTAGTTTATTCGTGGTTTTCAGGCTGTCTTCCTCTCTTGTCAATTTCGTCATCTCTCCGTCTTCTGACTTTCACTACGGTGCCCCGGCTTCTCTTCCCTGACGAGTGCCCAAGAGAATGAGTCACCCTCGAAGATGGTTGTGTGATGCTAGAGAGGAATCGACTGGAAGGTTTATACTCTTCGATTCTCATGGGATGTAGACGTGGTTCATTTCATATTTTTCAGATTCTTATATGAATCATCTCTTGAAGAGAATTTACCATTTGAAGACATGGATGTAGATGATTTATTGGAAACATTGAAGCAGAGGATAGATAGTACTGCAACAACACCAACATGCATATGCTCAGTAATTTCGCAATTCACTTAAACCATTCTCTTGCTCGTTGAAGTAAAAAACTGTAATTTATACTTACTGAATTTAGTTAATGAATCAAGCTTCTGATTCTCTATAATTTAAGAGCCAGTTAAGACGAATATTTTTGAAAACTCTACTGCTTTATCCGTGTTTATAAAGTGTTATTTGATGTAATTTTTGTGTTTTTATGCATATCCAAAAACAGAAATACATGTCTGATCTTCTGAACAATTGGAAATTGAGCGAAGTAACACTTTAAAGAATCAGATAATTATCTACTCTTTTTCAAAATATAACTTGTAATTATTCCGTTACAATTTTTTATTGGTTGGGTGTGATGTTTGTCTGATTATGCTTCATTTTTACTTGTATCCTAATTTCGACAAGATCCATCTAAGTTACGAGCCAAGGGAATAGGAATACTTGGTAGTAGGCTGCTCGTGGGCACAGCTGAGAAGATACCTCCATCTGAACTTGTTGATACAACGGGTGCTGGCGATGCATTTATAGGAGCAGTTCTTTGTGGTAAGTCAAGTGTATTCTGTATCCTAATACAACTCTTGTGAGTGGTTCCTCTATCTCTTAACATCTCCCGTCTATAATCCATAAGAAGATTAGCTGGGAGTTTCAATGATATCAATTAAGGCAGTGCCCCCATTGTTCTTGGTATTGAGCCACCCCCCCCCCCCCCCCCCCCCCCCCCTCTCCATGATTCACTCAAACCGGCCTTGCACACAAACAGTAACTATATGTTGCTGATTTATACCTCCTGGAAATTTAATCTCCTTTTATATGTCGGTGATAATTCTGCTGCAGTTTTTTGGTTAGCATTCTTTTAACATTACCATGGTTATCAGACGGTCTCACTTACACACCCATCACGCGTTGCCACATTTTGCTGGACGAGGCTGCTACTGCTATCAATTCTTACTCTTCCAGAAAAGATGTTGCCGTTTGCTGCTCAAGTTGTAAGTGAAATTCATCAAACTATCAAACATTCAAATTGACAATCATAATTGCATGGAGGAGGATCGACACTGCAGGAATGTGAGAAAAGCACAAACTGTGACTGGTCTTGTTCTGTATGGCAGGCACCTATTGGCCGTAGAGCTTTAGGAGCTAGAACTGGTCTGAAGGCGCGGTCTCATTGTCAACATACATAGAGAAAACATATATTCCTGTAAATGTCTATTTGCGTGGCTGTCCATCTGAACCGGAAGGTGTTGTCAACTTGGGACCTTGAAATGAAATTGGTAAGTTTACAAATTTAATTGCACAAAAACTTTGAAGTAGGCCTAAGAGCCGGAAATGAGACTGTATTTTTCTCTTCAGGGTGGAGAATGTTTCGCTCCTTATAAGGGGAGAATAGAACCCGATGCTAATTGTGAAAATTGTGATCGGGAGAAGGGAAGCCTAATTAGATTGTTTCTCATTTAATTAGTACATAGATGGAATTAGTACTATGTTTTTTGCTCGTTTCATGTCTAGTGACGAATAGAATAACAAGGGAAAGAGCAAAGCCCTAGTCCATTCTTCTCCTTTGTTATTCTCCCTTATAAAATTCTTCTTAATTATACATTTCACTTATAAAATTCCCTCTATTTATAAAATTTTAAATGTTATTGATTGTATTTCATGTTCATGTTCATTCATATTGTAACTTGATGTTCATTTGTATTGTAATTTCATGTATATTCGTGTTACAACTTTCATTGTAATTATTTTAAATTTGTTCATGTTGTGATTTTTTTCTTCTTCACGTTGTAACTTTTTAAGTCACGTATATTAATATTACAACTTTCACAACAATTTGTATTTCGATTTTCATGCTAGTTCATATTGTGATTTCACTCTTCTTTACATTGTACCTTTCAAACTTATTCATAATATAGTTTTACATTAATGAATATTCATTAACAAATGTTTTACAACAAAAAGCCTATTTTGTGTTCTTGAGGTGGATATGTGTCTCTCGCAATATTTATGGTCCCTATACATATTATAAATTATTTTATTTAAAAACTTACCATCATTACTTATCATTAGCTTCATACGATTAATGACGCAAATCTCTTTTTCAAATTCTTTTTTAGATCACCATTGTTGTGAGTGTCGTAACAATTAATGACGCAAATCTCTTTTTTAAAAAAATTATTAGATCACTATTGTTGTGAGTACTGTAAGGTCAAACTGGACCAATTATTATCGTCATCATCATTTCCCTTGATCGTTGTACGTTTATTAAACTTCGTGGTTTTTATTGTACAATTATTATTTCGACACATGATTTTTTTCTGTTAAATACTTAATGCAGCTAGGTTGTGGAGGAATAACAGAGGACTCGTTAGGAGCTGTGGCTTCTTATCCAAGGCCTGACGATAAGATTCGAACAACTAGCTTCGAGGTATTTGTTTTTCTTTTTAGGACTTGTGATAAGGTAGAAATACGGATATTCGGTAGATATTAAGTTAGTGATCATTGAATAATAAACTTGAGCTTGGTGAATATGATTTCATAAATAATTTTAGAGAGAGAATATAAGTGTGTCTGATTGAGAATTAGTTACCTTAACGCGATGTTGGAAGAAAAGAGGTATTTATATTCACCCGATAACCCTTTCAATTTTTTGAACCAGATTGGGGGGGTGACAGTTTGTCCCACCTTCTCTGCCATGTCCCAGACACAAGCATGAGCAAGGTTGTGGGCAATGGGACATTCACTAATTTTCACAGGCTCTCTAACAGATTTGGTATTGCTGTGCTTGGGTATTTCTACCAGTCGGGCACCTTGGAATCGAGCCGGTCACGTCGAGGCTTAGGCTTCATCGTAAGGGTCAGACCAAAGTGTTGGGCTCTCTCACACTGATGAGGTCGTCAGAGCTCTGCCCGTAACACAGGGAAAAAAGTCAAAGTTGCATGTTTGACTGTAACAAAATTTTAAGAACGTAATTATTTAAGGGGGCGTTTGGTTCACGGATGTATTTTTTATTTTTAAGAATAGCATTCTTGGGAATGACATTCCCAAGAATAACATTCTCGGAAATGTTATTAAAACTATTTGGTACGTGAAAAATATTTTCAGGAATAAGTTGTCAGATTCCTAAGAATGTTGTTTTGTTATATTTGGTTTAGACTCAATATTCTTTGGAATTTTGAGTTATTTTCCAACAATGCCTCTAACTCAGAAAAATAAAAATATCATACAATATGTATAAATAAAATAGGAGCAAAATTTAGAAACTTAAATTTCTTATTTTAAATATTTTAATTTTGAAATTATTTTATTTATTTTAATTTTAATTTTTAAATTTTAACTTTAATTTAAAATTTTAAAATTTAGAATTTAGCAATAGAAAATTTATTTTAATTATAAATATATATTATCTATTTTAGTTTAACTTAAAAAATTAATATTTTTTTTTTATTAATTTCATTTTATTTTTATTATTTTAGTTTTTATAAATATTTTTATTTTATAATTATTTTATTTTTAATTTTTACTTTTATTTTTATTTTTTTATTGCTAAATTCTAAAATTTTAAATTTTAAACAACTTAAAAAATTAATATTTTTTATTAATTTCATTTAAATTTTTGTTTTTATTTTTATTATAATTATTTTTTTTTATAATTTTTTTCATTTTTTCTTTTTTTATTTATATTTATTTTATTTTATTTTTCTAATTTTTATTTATTTCCAATTTTTATTTTTATTTTATTTTATTTATCTTTTTTTTACATTTATTTTTTATATTTTGTTTTTTGAATTATTTATTTATTTATTTTAATTTTGTATTTTTAAGATAGGTATTTGTATGTTTTGGTTTTTAAAAATATTTTCACAACTTGGGATTTTGAGATTCCCACCGTTCACATGAAAATAAAAATTGACCAAATTATGAGAATATTGTATTCTTATGATTGTGATATTCTGAGAATATTTTTTTATTACGTGAACAAAACATGAGAATATCATACTCTAAATTTTACATTATCAAGATTTTGTAATATTCTGCAAACTAAATGCCCTCAATAGTAATGTGACAAAAAATTTACTAGTCATAGAAGGGCAATAAACCAATTTTAGCTTATTAGATTATTATCATAGTATATTATGTACAATTTTGTCAAAACATGGTAGGATGTTTTTTGCAATGTACCGGTGTTAAGCTGTGGGAGTAATTAGATGTTTGTTTATTAGGTACAAGGAGGACGAAATGCGGGCAACTCATTGACTTGTATAGCTCGTTTAGGCTTACGTCCCAGACGTATCTCCAAGGTCTCATTCACTATATTTTAGATAACATGTAAAACACTTTGATCGAAGTTGCAAGTTAAAGAGCGTATATTATTATTTTATGAGAATGTCTACGGAGGATGTCCAATATTATCAAACACGGCCAGTAAGTCACATTCCAACAAATTATGAGATTAGTAGATTATTGTGTAAGTCAAGGTCTAATGTATAATCTTAAAACATCTTCAATTTTTTTTTTTTGCGATTTAAAAGCAGGCCTAAGGCTATACATATATACATATATAGTCAACGAGACTCAAGGTCGCAATCTCTCGTAAACACTGCGAGTGTCATGCCGCTAGACCAAAATGAGGGTGAGATAATATGCACATTTCGATCTAATAAAACTGACAGTTTAACTGAGACTTGACTAACGGAGCCCGTGGTGCATGTGCGAAAAATTTGTCCAAGGCAAAATAAAACCCTCACCTATGTACTGTGATGCAAACTTAAGTTGGAAAAAGCTAAGGCATGACATGAACAAAATTGGAGGGAAGCAACCAGATTTGAAAAATTAAAAACTTGACTAAGGCAAAAATCTCGTTGGCTGCTGATGTCATGCTGAGGTCACGGTCCACTATCCTGCCCAATCTGCCCAAATTTTTCTAAGAAGCTGATTACGTGGCTAAGTCTGAAATTTTATAGTAGAATTATCCTTGTAAATACAATGATGATCATGATATGATTTTGACAATTGTAATAATCACAATGGTGTAAAATCGCTAGATCATAGTGTTGCCACTTGTACATGATCATAGGCATTGATCATACTTTGTAACAACTATAAATATGGCATTGTATAGCATTTGCAAGCAATGAAAAATAGATAGATATTTAGCCATTTTCGTGCATCATTTCAGCTCTCTATACTTGGCCAAATTTTCAGTTTCCTACAAGTAATAGTCCCTTAGTTCAATTTGCCAAAAGGTTGCACTTCACTCACACTGCCATTTGCAAGCTTGTATGCCTGAAATTCATTAAGTGTTGAGGCTGCCAACCTCTAACACTCTCAAAACGAGCTGTGCATTTTGACTCAAACCACTCACAGGCGCGCAACTTAACTAGCCTCTGTGTTGGCAAAAGCTGCATGGCATCAAGATTTTCGGTCTCAATCTTTGGTACCATGAGATTCTTCGGTGGAGGTGAAAGTCTTTGTGGCAATTGCTTCTTTATGGGCCTTTTAGGGCCACAACAAGCCTAATTATAAAATTAAGTTAGATAATTAATTCTAATCTTCTTTTGAAAAGTCTTTGTGAAAACTGCTTCGAGAAAGATGATTATGTCTGGCTTCTTCAATGGAGGTGAAAGTGGCAACTGCTTCTTTTTAGGCCCACAACAAGCCTAATTATAAAATTAAATTAGATAATTAATTCTAATCTTCTTCTGAATACTTACCAAGGATAGGTTTTAATTTACTTTGGGTTCAATGACGGTAGCTTCGCATTGGAGTTCAACACATGGATCGTTGTAGCTGAGAACATACTACAACATTGGAGTTGGAGTTTATGCTGCCATAAGGAAGAGATGATTTGAAGTTTTAAATGCCTTAAAACATGTGTTTGGTCATTTTTGATTTACTTATATACTTGCAGAGTAGTGGAAATATGCATAACAGATTTTCTATCAAACAACAATAACAAGAAAAGATAATGCTCAATATGAAAATAAAGTATAACGTCATTTATTATTTCTTTTCTTCTATTAAATAAATCTGAATTCACTTCGAGATATTCAAAAGGATAAACTAATAAAAAAAAAGTTTTCATGAAGTAGCATAGTACATATTCATGTAACTATATTAATCGAATGAAATGCTCTTACTAGGACATTAGTTCGGGTTATATTAAATTATTTCGATAACTGGGACTAGTAAGAAAAAAATTAAATTCTTGATTGACTCGAATTGAGACATGAATAAGTTTACGTCCCACGCCCCAAAAGCTCTATCTAATCAATTGAGATGGTTCAAATTGTGTACACCAAAGACAAAAATGCATTTGGCTCTTTGACATAACACACCATTTCTAGATTGATCTTGTTGCATCTGACTTTCTTCTAATCTTCATTAAGCTTATAAAATTACTGAAAATTTGAAGTTTTGGAAACCAAATAATCTCTTTCATCATTCTTCCATGTAATAGATTACAAAAACATTAGGTTTGCATTTTCTTTAATCTTTGGCAACAACAACAGGGGCGATCTAGTTTGAATTCAGTGGGATTTGTAGCCCTCACCGGCAGTATAAATTTTTTAATTATCTATTTATTTTAATTTAAAAAATTAACTATTGTCCCTAAAAATATACGTTTATTTCGTGATGAAGAGGGGAATTGGAAGTCAGGTTTTATCATCAACTTGGGCATAACCTCTAATAATGTGGCGGAATTGGCAGCCTTAAAACAAGGACTGATTCAGGCGACTGCCATGGGGATTGATCATCTCAAGATTGAAATGGATTCTCAATTTATTGTGCAGCTTATTGAACGGAAGTTTGTGGTGCATAGTCCGTTGAGACCGAACTTGGAGGATTGTCAGGAGATACTTAGAAGCAATAATAACTACCAGGTGAAACATGTGTTTCGGGAAGTGAACAAATGTGCGGATTGGTTAGCCAATTTTGGTTTGCAACAAACCTTGGGAATTCAAATGCTTGACCACCATCCGGACAGACTCCATCCTCTTTTGGATTACGACAAGCGGGGTGAGACATCCTCGAGGTTTGTGTTTTTTTTAAACCACGGCTCCAGCTTCCTTTGTAAAAAAAAAAAAAAAAAAAAAAAAAAAAAAAATATATATATATATATATATATATACACGTTTATATAATTATCAACATCTTCAACCTACCCTTATTTGACAAACTGATATGTATCCAAAATGAGAAATTTGTCCAAATGGTTCATATTTTTTTTCTAAAATTTTAAATTCGTCTATATTATTCAAAACTAGTCAATTTAGTCCTTGCTATTTCTATAATATTTCAAATTTGTCCATATTATTAAAATTTAGTCAATTAGTCCCTATTGTTCTCCAAAAAGTTTCACATTAGTCCCTACGTACCTAAATTGACTAATTTAATTTTTTTTTGAGAACAATACTGACTAAATTGAATTTTTTTTATAGAAACAATAGAGATTATATTGTCTAATTTTGAATAATAGGGTCGAATTTGAAACTATTTAAAAAATAATATAAACAAAATTGAGCCATATGAATGAAATTTAAGGTTAACAATCAAGGTTGGATAAACAATGTCAGGAACCTAATGTCAGGGAGTGCACTTATATAATAAGAGAGAGCAAGAATATACTCGTATAGTAAAAGTGTCCAATATAATTATTTGTTTTAAGAAAAAAGAATAAAGGTTTTTTTTTTAATTTTTTTTTTTATTGTTTCAAGTTGAAGCCCCCCCGACCTAATTAACGGGAAATTACAAAAATTAGAGAATTTTTCAATTACCTTTTAACCATCATGTATATGGATTTGGTTCCACTCTAATTAACGGGAAGTTAGAGAAATTTTCAATTACCTTTTGAGTGAGTGATACATATGTTTCACTTAAAATAAATAGATAGATCTGCACCACTTCATAATTGACTTACATACAAAAAGAACTGAATTTTGCAAGAGACGGTTCTCCTCACCGTGCCGTCGTTAATTTGGAATTTGCAACTGCATGGTGAGGGGAAACATCCGTCAGACACGAGGTTGTCTCCAAAATCGTTACCCTCACCAAACTGTTACCAATTTGGCGACGACTATCAAACTATCTCCATCCCGTCTCCAAATCCTCCGTCACCAAGTCGTCGCTATTCGTTCCCGTCTCTAGGCCATCACTACAGTTTGCCGTTACCCAGCCCTCATCAACTGGAGCCGTCCCAAAACTGTCACCAAATTTCCCATCGCCAAGCCCTCGCCAACCTTTCCCCTCACCCGCCCGTCACCAATGATTGCTGTCACCAAACACTCGCCAAATTAACCCTTCACCAAACCGTCACCAAAATTATTATCGCCAAGCCCTCACCCTCGCCAATCCGTCACTAACCCAAACCTTCACCAAGCCCTCACCAAACCCTCACTAAATTAACCATTCCATCTAATTTAATGAGTCACAATTCCTTCAAATTTTTTTTTTGAAGATCCCAAATTCAACTTGTTTGATATGTGAAATTAATTTCATATAATGTCACAAATACGATATGCTATATTTAATTAAAATACAGACTGTTATTTTAACTGTTACAAAAAGAAATGTCCTGTACATGGTAGTGTATTAAACATCAAACTACATGTTTAATATTATAACAAATTATTCTCCATTTTCATCACTAGGTGAAGATGAAGAATGTTGCTCTTTAGCTTGACCACAGACTTTTGTGCAAAGGACTTCCAACACTTCGTTCTGCTTCTTTAGTTGTTGCTGAAGTTGATTGATTATATCCCCCTAACTTTGTACTATTTCGTTCAAAGTCACTGTGGCTCTCGTAATGGCGTCATTCAGTTGTTCCTTTGTGATAACACACCGAGGCTGAGTTCCAATGTTCGTGACAGATTCAACTAAAACCTGAGAACCTACCCCATATATCCGACCTTTGCGTGGTGGTCCTACAGCCTGTAAAAATACTGCATTATGATCTACAGGCATGGGGTTGGAGTCTGATTCCGATGCATTCCTCTCCTTTTGGAGTATTTCGTCGTAACGAGCCTACAGAGACGGGAGTAACAAGTTAGTATTACTACATCCGATTTGTTGCACAAACATTAATTTCTCATCTACACAAACTTAATATTCAAACATACAATATTAAGGTATTACATCTTGTTAGAATGCATTTACTACTCAATAAAAAAATAGCCAGAGTCTCCTCTGTATTTCAGACTTTTTTCAATAACCTGTTATGGAATAAAGCCAACCTAATACAAAGTATCCAAGCTTATCCATTACCACACTTATCATCAACATATTAATCAAGTGCAACTACAACCCTAAGGAGACATTTTGAAACATTGTACAACACAAGAGGGTACAACAAGTAACCATGTTCCATTTGTGAAATGTTTGTTAAAATCATAGCTACATTCGTGCTCGCACATCATTGTTAGTGTTTTCCCTTTGAAATATTAGCTTTAACAATTTTATGGACTTCGCAAAATCAACAAACCTTTTTTGCAACACTGTGAATCCCAAATTGTGTTCAACATAAACCCTATGCATTGCTACCTCTTCCAGAAATTACATGAATAATACATACCATAGTCTGCTCGGCCCGATAGTCTGTGTACGGTCCGTTAGCCCCCTTGCGATGAGCCTTTTGGAAAACCTCCGCATAAGTCACTGTCATCCCTAGTTCTTTTTCCTACAATAGCAATTCACCAAATCAACCTACAACCGATTGTGTATTTCACATAATTTTTGATTCGTTTGCATAACATATAAAATTAACCAAGATTGTATTACTAAATCAATACCATTCTTCTAGTTGCCTCATGGGTTGGATTGAACCCAGATGGTGAGTGGGCGGATTGGCCTTTCGGTTGTTTGAATTTCTCTTCGATATTCCTGCCACTCTGGTCTTTACCAAAGCTCCAACATTTGGTCCCATACAGCAAGTGGTATGAAATCTGGCTTTTTCGTTCTTGTCCGTCCTTTGTTTGTCAAATTTGAAATTCGGCGTCTTGCAGTAAATTCAGACTTGTGCCAAACTATAACTTCATCAATTGGAAGCCACTTGTACTCCCTCTTAAAACATTAATATTATGATTCATATAATTCAACATTTATTGTGCTCATTGCACAATAGTTTTCACAATATATATTACGTTAACATTTCATACCCTGAAATATTCAAACCAAAATCTTCTTGTATCACTTGGGACCTGCCTGTATGTCAACCACGACTCTACATACCCGGCATGTAGAGCTTTTGAAACCCCTTTGACAGCATTATATGGATCCCATCTATACAACATAACATAATCAAAATATGTTATATTAAGGAAAAAAAAGTAGAAGATTTAAACTTCATAACTTAAAGTAATATATACCCGTTTCCTACGACCTTCACGCATCGTCGCTTGTCATTTTTCCATACCGTATAATTGGCTAAAGACTGGAATCCATAATATTGCCAATCTTCGATGCCTGCAGCCCGTCTCTCAGTAGCATGCGAAGACTCGGGGATATTAAAAAATTGCGTACCACCGGGCATTGAAGCGCCATCGCCATCTACGCATAAGTCCTCTAATTCCTCTGGCAATCCAGATGAGGAACAGTGTTGTTCATTATGATCGGTTGACGGGCCTTGTACATATGGTTGCTCAGGTTGGGGATGCCCATCGTCTGTGATCCGATGCTACGTTCCCACTAATGAATTAGACGAACCAGGCCCAACGACCAGTGGGACATTGCCAGCTCCATAAACAGCAGCTGTATGTGCCGATGTGGATCCACGACCACTAACATGCTGCATACCTGTAGATCTACGACCACCCAATGTTAGAGTATCATTATAGCCGGCTGGAGAGAATTGCTACTGGCACCGTGGCCGGTGTATGAGTAGTGGGCCTCCTTTTCCCCAACAAGCTGTTTTACTTTAGTTGTTTTTTCCCCTTTCGATTTGGATCTTCATCGCCTCCCATTGCCTGTTTCGACACACTACTATTAGAATATATAAATAAACATATATAGACTTAAAAAATGTACCTATGAATACTTCTACCAAAATTGTCATAGATAACAAACAATATATGGAGTCACTGAACAATAATTTGAAAAAAAACATGAACATTCTTGGAGACCTAACCTATGTTTTTTCAATAATCATCATTTCCCTCATTGCCACTGTCATCATTGTCATTATCATTATCATCCTCCTCCTCCTCGTCATCACCATCATCATCATCATCCTCATCGTCGTCATCATCATCGTCATCATCATCATCACCATCATCATCGTCATCATCATCATCATGCTCGTCTTCTTTGTCATCTACATATGCTTCTACATCTCCATGTTCGACATTAAGATATTCTTTTGTTATTTTAGTGTCTACAACTGAATAATTAATATGTGAATTAGAATCGAAATCATTTGGCTCTACTGTGGGAACATTCATGTTATTCGATTGAAAGCTTTTATTATCATCCACATTTATTTCCTGTTTTTCCATGTCATAGAAATGTCTTGGCCGGATTTTAACGACGACCACCCAATCAACTCGTTCTCTCTTGGCCCCTGGATATACAGAATAGTACACTTGTTGGGATTGACCTGCGAAGACAAACGGTTCATACTTGGGATATCTTCTTTTCACGTTCACCTCAACCAAACCGGTCCTGTGATTGGACTTCACACCTCTATCATTTGTGGTATCATACCAATCATACTTAAAAACAACAACTCTTGTATGTTGCATTGTTGGATTAGGATATTCAAGTTCAATAATGTCTTTAAAAACATCATAGTACCCAATTTCCCCAGCTGTACCATCACCGGTATCTTTTACAAACACTCCACTATTGTTCGTGGACTTTGAAGACCCATATTCGAACGTAAAGAACCTGTATCCGTTTACCATGTATCTACACCATTTGCGGGCCTTTCTATGTGGCCATTTGGAGAGATATTTCACACACTCGTCTACGTTATACCTATCTCTTAATTGCAATACAACTACATTGGGTTAATACTCATATGGCCAGTGCCCTTAATGAATAGGCAAAAATTGCAAAACGTGTACTGACCTGGCCATATAACCATCTCGGGAAAGATCTGTCAAACAACAACTGTCTATCTCTTTAGTTCATTGGGCCATTTTGTTGTTCCAAGTAATCCTCAAACAATCTGCACAAATTTTTAAAGCTTCTCATTAAAAATTTTGTGTGTGATAATCCCAACAGAGGATATTGCATACTCAATCATTGCAAATATACCTAATATATGGCTGCATCTCTGGGCAATTCATGATTACATACAAGTACGCCAACTGAAGATAATCTTCCAGTAGGGAGACCTCTGCATCTGTCTCAATTGGACAACCCGGACAAGTAAATATAGATAAACAACCCTCATGATAGTCCACCTCGTTATACTGGTTGTTTTGACCTAACCTTATGCTTTTAGTTGACATGTGTTATTCAAAATAATATGAATAGAAAGTTGAAGTCTCTAGGACGTGATAAGTTTCACAAATAGATCATTCCACACGTGCCTTATTCTTAACTATCTCCTTTAGACCTTGCAAAAACCTTTTGAAATGATACATCCACCGATATTGAACAGGTCCACAACATATCGCTTCATAAACCAAATGGACAGGTAAGTGGTCCATTGAGTCAAAAAATGCAGGAGACAACATCTTCTCCAGTTTGCACAGCGTCATGACTATATTATATTGCATCCTTTCCAATTCGGTTCTTTGCAGAGTTGAACAACATAGATTGCTAAAAAATAAGCTTAGCTCAGCAAATGTCTCCGAAGCCTGTTTCAGCATTAGCTCGCGTAATGCAATAGGAAACAGTCTCTCCATAAAGGTATGACAATCGTGGCTCTTCATGTGTGACATTTTCAAATCTTTCATGTTGACATAATTTGATAAATTAGAAGCATAACCATTGGAAAATTTTATGCCTGCAACCCATTGTAGGAGCACTTTTCTTTTTTCTCTAGGGAGTGTGTATACACCGATCTTGTTTGAATTGTCATCACACAATTCTGGACGATTGCAAAAAGTGGACATGTCTTTCCGAGCTTGAAGGTTGTCTTTAGTCTTACCCTTAACAGCCATGATAGTATTGAAGACATTGTCGAAAATATTTTTCTCAATATGCATCACGTCTAAGTTGTGACGAACAAAGTGAGTTTTCTAGTATGACAAATCCCAAAATATACTTCTTTTCGTCCAATTATGCTCTATACCAAATCCATGTAGCTTCTTGCAAGATCTCTCTTGGATTGACGGGAAAATTTTCACCCGTTCCCAAATTTGTTGCCCAGATAATCGTGGTGGAGGTGTAGATATCTCCTGCTTATCCTTGATAAAATTTTTCTTGTCACGTCTTAATGAGCTATTCTATGGTAAGAATTGACGATGACAATAAAAAAACGAAGGCTTATTCCCTGCTGGTAAGCGAAAAACTCTTGTCTTTTTCATGCAAATAGGACACGATAACCTCCCATGTGTACTCTAACCCGACAACATACCATAAGCCGAGAAGTCATTTATTGTCCACATGAAGACTGCCCTCAAATAAAAATTAGTCTTCATTGAAATATCATAACATAATGTCCTATCCGACCATAGAGGAATGAGTAGTGTCAAAAATATTACGGGATCCTTCATGCACATCCACGGTGGAAGATTGTATGGGGTAATTATCACGGGCCAACAAGAATAAGGTTGCGCATTTGAGCTGTATAGGTTAAAACCATTTGAACAAAGGCCTAGTCAAACATTTTTTGCTTCTGCAGCGAAATCTAGATATACACAGTCAAAATATTTCCAAGCTTTGGCATCTGATGGATAACAAATTTTTCCATCCTCGACATTGTGATTTTTGTGCCACGTCATGTCTTTCACTGTATTATTTGACATGTACAATCTTTTTAACCTTGGTGTTAAAGGAAAATATCTTAACTATTTGTGGGAAATAGGCTTACCCCATTTTTTACCACCAGATATATGCTTGTAACGTGCGTGACCACTCCGTGGATAATTTTCTATGAGACTCCGATCCTTGTAAAATAAGGTGTATCCATTTATGCAAACATCAATCTTCTAATATCCCAACCCTAATGGCTTCATTAGTTGCTTAAATCTATAAAGGTTTTTGTGAGACCCTGTACCGAGCCGTACAAAGCTCGTATAGAGCCCGTGTGCATTTCATAACATTTCATATATTTTTGCATCATTTAATATGCAAGTATATTAATTAATAGGCATTTACATTGTTTTACGTGCAGATGCTTCGTTTAACGTGCAGTTAAATTTAATTACGTGTCTTTTAGTGATTTAGGTAATGTAGATAATAATTAAATCATATTGCATACACTAGCTAACTAAATAATTGAATTAGAACTAAAATGGCAAACTAGAAGATAGGCATTTAGTTGGAGGGCACTCTTGTCACGCCCTGACCCAACCCCCAAGCTAAAGGTTAAGTCCGGACCCGACACACGGACAGAGTCTCCCCTGTACCGTGGACATTCTGAAAACCTGTAAACTCGCAAATAAGGTAACTACATGGTAAACAAACTTTTCATGGCTATATATATTTAAAGATTCAAGGCCATCCGAGCGTTGAAGCAAACAACAGTTCCAAAACCACACAAGCATGCAAGTAACTTTGTTTACAACATAATTTAATAGACATGACATTCTAGGATAACATTAAAACATACTTAGAAGATAAAACATTCTACATTAAGCCATTCACTCCCAAGCATGCAAAATAAATAAAAGTAGAAACCTAAATTATTACAAAACATAGGCTTCCAAATCTACACCACAATCAACTATCCTTTAACTTGTACAACAAGCATATACATAGCCCTCAGGCTACAAAATAGGACATAAGATAAACAGATGAGCCTTCCATATAGCAGCAAGAATTTAAACCACCTCAAGCTATCAGGAACAGCAACTAAGGTAAAGGATCAATTTGAACTTCCTCCTCCTCAACTAACTCAACAAGCTGGGGATCACCCTCAGCGTCTCCTGAAACATATATCGAGGTATGAGCAACCACTATTGCCCAGTGAGGGATATAGTCCCGGGGCGTGCAATGCAACAGGTAATATAGTTAAACAACAATAACAATTAGACAATTAAAGAACCAATGATAGCTTAAATAACCACACATTTAAAAGGATACATTTCACATAACCCCTATACACCAATCTTCACTGGTCTTCATTCACGATCCACGAACCACGATCACGATCACGATAAGCCGGCATAACCCCAAACACTCCAGTGGGTGTACTCCGGATGTACCCCGATAATCCTACGACCCAACATCCCCTGGCAATCTCCGGACCAGGCGAATGAGGGACTAGGGCACGGAGTTTGAATATCCACCGGCAAGCCCTCTGCCGCCCAGCCGATATTCAACACATCCGCCCCTGACACTATGGTTGCGCAACCACTATGCAATGCACTTTACAATGGCAAGTTAATGTCAATAATATAAGCAATAACACATAGGAGGATCAACAAAGTAGGTTGACCTCGAGGCAGTTAGAATATAAGCAATTATATAAGCTAATAAGTAGTTTTACAAAGGGACATATACAAGATGAGCATAGAATCATACCAAAAGCTCCAAATCAACTTGAAACCACATATAAACACCCAAGAAGTCATGCCATGGGTTTAGAAGCGTGAGTCAACCAAAATTGCACCTAAACCCCTTTGTTTTTCAAACTATTTCTCTTCCAAACCAAAGTTAATGATTCCATTTCAAAGGAAAACTCTCCCAACTTTCTAACTAACCCTCAAGGAACCCTCTCAACCCTCTAATTCATTCAAACGCCCGCAAATACCCCGAAAGCCCCAAATTCCCTCTTATGGCTTTAAACTACACATACCCTATCCGGGATTCAAACAAGGGTTATCAAAGCTTCTATAGCACCTAGGTAGCCTAATAATACTAGAAGTGAAGCCCGAATCCACCCGGATTCGCATTAACCCCGAAAGCCCTTTGTTAAAGTCGGCTATTTCACGTTTTATGCGATTCTAGAGCAATGCAAGTGCACGGGGCTATTAGACTACCTTCATTAGCACCTAAGGCAACTATTAGGAGCATTGAATCAAGTTAAAGCGCGCAATTTCACAAAACCCTATAATTTTCGTCACTATTCACCTTATGAATCAAACTAACGATTCCAACCGTTTAAAAAGTGAAACGATGGCTCAAATATGTTCTCTAGCATTCATATACAAGGTATAATAGCATAGATAATTAATACAATAGCATTTGATCACATTTTCAACAAATCAAGAAAAATGGCAACTATTTAGAAATGCGAAAATAAGCCATGAAATCCCTCACCAATGCGCAAAGGAGCTCTTGGGAGGCTTGCAAACACCCTAAACTATGTGCTCCTAGCTTGGCTTGGCTTGGCTTGAAGTGAAAAATTGAAGATGAAAAATTCCTCCCAAGTGCAAAAAGGGGCTGTCGGGTTTAGCTCCTGTTTTTCAGCTTTTTATTTTTTTTTCTTGTATTTTAGGAGCTTATAAGACTATATATTGACTAAGCTAGGGTGGGGTCTTGTTTGGGTGCTTAAGTGGTCTAATATAATGCGCGTAGTAAGCTTAAAACGAGCCTAAAGTGAAGGATGTGAGCTAGCTAATTAAATCTCTAAGTTAGTTACGTAACATTATTCATTCAACTACAAAAATCATTTTCTAAATGAGCTCTCCTATCACTTCTAGCTCAATTGCACATTTTTCCCACTACTCTAACAATTAATATGATTTAATAAAAATGTTAATTCACTAATAGAATGCAGTTTAAAAACGGCGTGAATAGTAGTCACAAAAGTCAGTTAGTAAAACACAGAAGTAAATGCGCAAACAAGGGATGCAACAGTAATTGAATGCATGGCTAAATCTCGGGCGTCACAACTCTAGTCTTTTGGGCTTTTAGATATTATCCACCAACACACATTACACCACAAACATACACAAAAATTCTGCAACACACACACTTACATGATACACACACTACACACACCACACTCAGAAATTCGACCAAGGAGGAAAAAAAAAGAGAAGAAAGAAGAAGGAGACGAAGAAATGAAGAAGAAGAAGAGGAGAGAAGGTAGGTTAAGCTATTTCAACCATTCTTTTGCATTTGCTAGCAAGTTCTAACACATCTTTTGTTTCTTTGCTCAACATCTAAGGTGAGGGAATTTTCATTTAAAGGTTTTAAAGCTCATCCAATTTTAGGATATAGATATATTGATTAATCTTGTTTATATGTACATATGGAGCTCATGGTGATGATTGTGTGTACTTTGTGTTGTAGATTTAAGAATTTTTATGAACTTGTGTGGAATAGTTGAATGAGGATGTAGATGTGTTTTATATATGATAGCATGCATATAACTTGTATTTGTTGTTGAAATCGAAAGACAAAGTCTATTGGATTTAGTAGGTGTTCTTGTTGAATTTATGTTGAAGCATAACTTGTTAAGTTGTGATTTTGGAGTTGTAGTTGTGTGGAATTTATGTTTGGTGAAAGGGTTAAGAGATGACTTTGATTGGCATAGCAAAAGAAGCAAGAAAAGGAAAATTCGTGCATTTGTTGCACTGTAGTGTTCACAAACAGATTTGGTACAACCGGACTACCCCCCTCCACTGGTCGACCGGTGGAGGACCCCTCGTCCGCTGGAGAGGCTTCGGGTTTGACAAATTTGCGCAACATTTTTCTAAAGGTCATAACTCACTCAATTCAACTCTGAATTGCATTCCGTTTGATTCTAGAACTATCTACATTCGATAAGCTTCAATTCTGAACCAAAATAAAGTTATTTGGAGGTTGATAACATAGGGAAACTAACTATTTAATTTAGGTCTTGTGTAACTCCCTTATTTCACTTCGCTTGCTTAGCCTATATTGCCTCTTTCTTTGCACACTTTGTCCCTTTGTTTCTAATTTATTCCATGAACTTTTTTTGGTAACTTAATTGGTAAGCATTGAACATAAAATTTAACATTTACCTTGTACATGTAAATATATTGTATTAGAACCTAGCCATAAGCACCAAATTAGCATGAATTTCTTGTTGCATTCGTGACCATGCTTAGCCATCAGAGGAATCCTGCTTGGTTGATCTTCTCATGCATGTTTATAAGTTACATGAACTCTAATTGGATTATGCTTTTATTGATATGTGTTTAAATTGTTATCACTAACCGGCGGCAACCTACTTTGTTGCTTCCGAGCTTGTTTCTACCTTTGAAATCCACTCTCGGTTGGTGAATTCTCCTTGGAGAGATGAAATTTATATAAATGATATAATTAAGCAATATAATGGACCCCATGGTAAAATTTTCGGTACCGCCTGGGCGGCATTGGGCTTGCCAGGACGGACAGACTACTGTGGCATTAGGGTGTATATCCGGATTTCATCCTCGTAATTTGACGTATGGGGTTACGATATTGATGAAGCAGCGAGATTGGCCATCTCTAACATTTGCAACCATTCTCACTTAGTCCCTTGAGGTCCTCGAAGGAAAGTGTTGCCCGCATCTCCAACAATTGCAACAATTCTCACTTGGTCCCTTGAGGTCCTCGGAGGAAAGCGTTGCCCGTATCCTCTGATTATATGTTCAACCACTCTCATTCAGGGAGAAGAGTTGATTATTTGTTCACATGTTTAATTTTGTTATTAACATGCTTGGTTACATCTTCATTAAATGTTTGGGATATACATTCTCTGCTAGTAGTTCTTGTTTATACATGCTCAAACTAGTTCTTTATCAGGTTTTTACCTTGTTTCTTATCAACTGTTTGTATGTGCATGGCATGAATTTTCAAAAATATTTCCTAAAGGGTAAAATCTTTGAGAAAACCCCATTTTTCCATATCCCTCACTGAGTTAGGTGTAGCTCACTCTCTCTTTATAACAATACATGTGAACTTGGATTCAAGCCAACTTCACAAGTTGATACAGGAGATTCTCTAACTATCAAGTCGTGCTTATGCTATTGCAATCTACTTGCATGTTGTTGTAGCTATAACTTTTGTAATAGGAGATTATGTTGTAAGTTAGACAACGTGATGTAATATATTAACCTTTTGGATTCTAAGACTGTATTTAATTTGATCTCTTATTCTTTTGTAACCTAGGGGTTGGTTTGCGTTGGAACTATGAATGAACAATTGAACCTAGGTCTTATAAGTGTAATTCTGGTGGTTATGAACTTAATTATTAGTGATGAAGTTTGTATAATGTGCTTTGTTAGAATTAGCTTAAAAATAGGCGTTGTAATGGTAATATTAGCTTCTTGGTTTTATGGACATTAGAGCTCGAGCTAGTAACTTGGGCCTTAGCGGACCTAAGAGGAGTGATCTTCTTAAATCCGTGGCATCACGATCCCAGATGTTCAAGGTTATTATAAGTTTGATTATATCTATTTTCTTGCCGTTTAGTATGATATCAGATGCTATTATAGTAATTAAGAAGATGGGGTCGTGACAGAGTGGTATCAGAGCTTAGCTAGTTAGCTAGGCGTCGTCTGGGTTTAGAAACCCTAGTCTGCGGGTAGAAGACCTTGGATAGGAACATGCTTGGAAGTCTAAGTATGTTTACATAAGCTTATGTGTTTGATATGCTTACATAAAGTTACGTGTTATACATGCTTGTGTGAATCTTATGTAACTTTCATGCTATAACTACTTCTTGTCATTATGAAATCTATATGCTAGTTTGTACTTTAGTGACAATGTAGCATCACATAATAATTATGCATTATGTTACAATTGTTTTTCATGTAATATAACTACATGTATACATACTTGTTCTTGACATAATTGCATATGTACATATCATATTGGGGTGCCTCTTTTTGGTGAAGTAAGAATGGTTGAAAGAACCCTCGGGATCAACGGAAAACTTATGAGGAATGAGTTCATGACTTTCAAACAAGGGGATCTGACTGTTGTGTAGTATGAAGCCCGGTTCAATCAACTATCACATTATGCCCCAGGAATAGTACATACTACAAAAAAGAGAATCTGAAGGTTTATTCAAGGGTTGAGGCCAGAGATTCAAGACAACTTGGTTCTTCTACAGCTTTCTACCTACGGTGAGGCCTTTTTTGCTGCAACAATAGCGGAGAAAGGAAAGAAAGAAGAAATGCCAGGGTCGGGTCAACCGAGTAGGGGTCAGAATAAAGACTGCCCAAAATGGAGGAAAACACAAGGGCTAACCATTGGTAAAGCCACTCAGAGTCATGGCCAGAGTCAAGAAGGACCAGTTGATGCTAGACCACAACAAGAAACCTTAGCCACCCAGTCAACTCGTGGTACATCAGCAAGTGTGACTACTTCTCAGATCGTCATGTATACTCATTGCAACCAAAAAGGGCACACTGAAGCCCAGTGTTGGAAAAAGTCTAGCAGGTGCCTTGGATGTGGGAGTGACCAACACCGAGTCAAGGAATGTCCTAGATGGCAGAGGAATCGTGTTCGGACTGTAGGCAATAGCCATGGTTGAAGGTAAACCATATTTATAAACCTATGAGCTAAAATATTGATTGACCTCGAAGTTGCCCGTACCTTTCTTATATTATTTTGAGTGCAACGTGTTAGTATGCAAGTAGGAAGTTGTTTTACATCATTGAAGCCCTGTGTGCATGATATTAAGTTTGTGATAGAGTAGTATATGAAGTTAACATGGTATCGAACTCGTGATTGAGTAGTATGAAGAACTTCTACTCAGGAATTGGTATTCAGTACTTATAATTCGGCATTCTTCGTTGGGATTCTTAGTCGGGATTCTTCTTCGGTATTCTTCATTCGTATTCCTACCAGGCATTATCGTTGGGAAGTTCTTATTTGGTATTTTCTTTGGTATTTTAATATAGAACTCGTAATCAATATTCCTATGTTAGTTTTCTTATCCGGGGAATTCTTATTGATGTTGGTCTTTGATATTCAGCACTTCTATCTGGAATTCTTGTTCAATATACTTATGTGATAGTCATGTTCGGGATTCTTATACAGTATTATCTGGAGTTCTTATTTGGGGTTATTAAACGGTATTCTCCCTCAACGATCATTGGAATTCTTATAAGAGGTGATGCATTCATGATTGCCTCACTATTTTCATGGAACCAGATTCTTATTCTTTTGGTTGAGATTTTTGGGTTGCTTTCAGCATTCATGTTGTTCCGAGAATGAATGAGGAATTGCGAAGGCGCAATTCTGTTAAGGAGGGGAGGATGTGAGACCCTGTACCGAGCCGTACAAAACTCATATAGTACCCGTGTGCATTTCATAACATTTCATATATTTTTGCATCATTTAATATGCAAGTATATTAATTAATAGGCATTTACATCGTTTTAAGTGCAGATGTTTCATTTAACGTGCAGTTAAATTTAATTACGTGTCTTTGAGTGATTTAGGTAATGTAGATAACAATTAAATCATATTGCATGCACTAGCTAACTAAATAATTGAATTAGAACTAAAATGGCCAACTAGAAGATAGGCATTTAGTTGGAGGGCACTCTAGTCTTTTGGGCTTTTAGATATTATCCACCAACACACATTACATCACACATACACACAAAAATTTTACAACACACACACTCACACGATACACACACTACACAGACCACACTCAGAAATTCGACCAAGGAGGAAAGAAAGAGAGATAAGAAAGAAGAAGGAGAAGAAGAAATTAAGAAGAAGAAGAGGAGAGAATAGAGCTTTAGGCTATTTCAACCATTCTTTTGCATTTGCTAGCAAGTTCTAATACATCTTTTGCTTCTTTGCTCAACATCTAAGATGGAGGAATTTTCATTTAAAAGTTTTAAAGCTCATCCAATTTTAGGATGTAGATATATTGATTAATCTTGTTTATATGTACATATGGAGCTCATGGTGATGATTGTGTGTACTTTGTGTTGTAGATCTAAGAATTTTTATGAACTTGTGTGGAAGAGTTGGAAGGGTTGAATAAGGATGTAGATGTGTTTTATATATGATAGGATACATATAGCTTGTATTTGTTGTTTATAGCTTGTTAAGTTGTGATTTTGGAGTTGTAGTTGTGTGGAATTTATGTTTGGTGAAAGGATTAAGAGATGGCTTTGATTGGCATAGCAAAAGAAGCAAGAAAAGGAAAATTCATGCATTTGTTACACTGTAGCGTTCACAAACAGATTTGGCACGACCGGATTACCCCCCCTCCACCGGTCGACCGGTGGAGGACCCCTCGTCCGCTGGAGAGGCTTCGGGTTTGACAGATTTGCGCAACATTTTTCTAAAGGCCATAACTCACTCAATTCAACTCCGAATTGCATTCCGTTTGATTCTAGAACTATCTACATTCAATAAGATTCGATTATATACCAAATTAAAGTTATTTGGAGGTTGATAACATAAGGAAACTAACTGTTTAATTTAGGTCTTGTGTAACTCCCCTATTTCATTTCGCTTGCTTAGCTTATTTTGCCTCTTTCTTTGCACACTTTGTCCCTTTGTTTCTAATTTATTCCATGAACTTTTTTTGGTAACTTAATTGGTAAGCGTTGAGCATAAAATTTAACCTTTACCTTACACATGTAAATATATTACATTAGAACCTAGCCATGAGCATCGAATTAGCATGAATTTCTTGTTGCATTCGTGACCATGCTTGGCCATCAGAGGAATCCTGCTTGGTTGATCTTCTCATGCATGTTTATAAGTTACATGAACTCTAATTGGATTATGCTTATATTGACATGTGTTTAAATTGTTATCACTAACCGACGGCAACCTAATTTGTTGCTTCCGAGCTTGTTTCTACCTTTGAAATCCACTCTCGCTTGGTGAATTCTCCTTGAAGAGATGGAAGTTATATAAATGATATAATTAAGCAATATAATGGACCCCATGGTAGAAGTTCCAGTGTCGCCTGGGCGGCATTGGGTTTGCCAGGATGGACAGGCTACCGTGACATTACGGTGTATATCCGGATTTCATCCTCGTAATTTGACGTATGGGGTTATGATATTGATGAAGCAGCGAGATTGTCCATCTCTAACATTTGCAACCATTCTCACTTGGTCCCTTGAGGTCCTCGGAGGAAAGTGTTGCCCGCATCTCCAGCAATTGCAACTATTCTCGCTTGGTGCCTTGAGGTCCCTCGGAGGAAAGCGTTGCCCGTATCCTCTGATTATATGTTCAACCACTCTTATTCAAGGAGAAGAGTTGATTACTTGTTCATATGTTTAATTTTGTTATTAACATGCTTGGTTACATCTTCATTAAATGTTCAGGATATACGTTCTCTGCTAGTAGTACTTGTTTATACATGCTCAAACTAGTTCTTTATTAGGTTTTTACCTTGTTTCTTATCAACTGTTTGTATGAGCATGGCATGACTTTTCAAAAATATTTCCTAAAGGTTAAAATGTTTGCGAAAACACCATTTTTCCATATCCCTCACTGAGTTAGGTGTAGCTTTCTCTCTCTTTATAACAATACTGGTGAACTTGGATTCAAGCCAACTTCACAAGTTGATACAGGAGGTTCTCTAACTATCAGGTCGTGCTTATGCTATTGAAATTTACTTGCATGTTGTTGTAGCTATAACTTTTGTAATAGGAGATTATGTTGTAAGTTAGACAACGTGATGTAATATATTAACCTTTTGGATTCTAAGACTGTATTTAATTTGATCCCTTATTCTTTTGTAACCTAGGGGTTGGTTTGGGTTGGAACTATGAATGAACAATTGAACCCAGGTCTTATAAGTGTAATTCTGGTGGTTATGAACTTAATTATTAGTGATGAAGTTTGTATAATGTGCTTTGTTAGAATTAGCTTAAAAATAGGTGTTGTAATGGTAATATTAGCTTCTTGGTTTTATGGACATTAGAGCTCGAGCTAGTAACTTGTGCCTTAGCGGACCTAAGATGAGCGATCTTCTTAAACTCGTGGCATCACGATCCAAGATGTTCAAGGTTATTATAAGTCTGATTATATCTATTTTCTTGCCGTTTAGTATGATATCAGATGCTATTATAGTAATTAAGAAGATGGGGTCGTGACAGTTTTCAAGCAAGTTATGATTCTCAGGCAACACTTCCATTAATTCTACAATGAACTTGTTAAATAAGGAGTTGTTCATATTATGCTCGGACTTCATATTCATGTTTCAAGCCATGGCTGACAATTGAGTAAGTTTTGCACAAACATCAAACAATGGCCTATCAACGACATTCAACAACTCAAAAAATTCCTGTGCTTTCATGTTAGGTTCTTCATTAACCTCAACATTGTAATCGTTGGTGAACTGCGGACCGGCAACGTCAAAAAACCAATGTTCTGTAATTATTCGTTTCACCAACATGTTGCTCTTGATTATACGCCCAAGTTTGTGCACTTGGAACATAATTGTTATACACATGTTCGCCTTGTGTAATCCATTGATAGTAAAAAGGCATAAAACCCTTTTGATACAGATGATCTACCACAGTTCCTGTTGTTTGGAATTTTTAGTTCCGACATCTTACACATGGACATTTTATCTTGTTGCCATCCATATAATAATGTTGGTTGCTTGCGAAGGATGCAAAATCCAAAACACCTTGGATAAAGGCCTCATTAAGATTACCGTCAATCCATTTCTGATACATCCATTCACGATTTGACTCCATGAAATGATGCACTGAACAATTTGTTAAATGTTATTGCATTTTAAAATTTACGTAATAGATTATTAGGTAAAAGAGCTATATAATTCTATGAGTGAGAATTATCGTGCATGAGTTTGACAACATGACAAAGATACACAACAAAACAATCCAAGAACATCTTATTCAAAACAGAAAATGATATCTGTAAAAAATTGTGCAACTTAAAACATACATGAAATTAACTTTGAATTATATTTGACAAATATTATTCAAATTGATAGACGAACACGAACCTTTAAATCCGGATAGAACAAGTCCAATTTGAAAATTCTGAAAAATCCTGATCAATTTCTCATATTAGCAGACTTCTCAAAAATATATACACAAAAAATATAAGAATAATATACCTTGTTGAGAATATTGGATGTCAAGCCATGCACAAACCCTAATATAGAGATAAAGTCCGGACTCGACAGACAGACATAGTCTCCTCTATACCGTGAATAATCTGATATCTGCACTCAAAAGATTTTCACAACAACAATACATTTTTTAAATTACTCAAAATGTTCGTGTACAAGGTACAATGTTCAAGGTTATGCAAAATGGCCCAAAGTACAATGTACAAGATTATTCAACATAAATAAGTGACAACTCGACAAATATGAAGTTATAATCATTCAATAAAATATGTTAATAGTTGATCCGGGCTCGGACGTGACATTGAATTTTTAATTTTATGGTATACGATTATCAGAATTTGAAATCATGGACCACAAATTGTTAAGGTAAAAAAATAATCCAAAATTTTAAAAAATATCACCTAAAATCTGTAAAGTCCGGACGCGGTAAACGGACAGAGTCTCCTCTGTACTGTGAATAATCTGATAACCTGTACTCAAAAGATTTTCACAACAACAATACATTACAAAAATTACTCAAACACATTCACATAAATCTATTTATAGTATAATGAACTACACAAAATGACCCAAAGTACAATGTACAAAGTTACATAATATAAATATATCACAACTCGACAAATATGAAGTTAGAATAATTAAATAAATATTTTAATAGTTGATCCGGGATCGGACGTGAAATTATATTTATAATTTTATGGTTTACGATTATCCGAATTTGAAATAAATAAATAAAAAAAAAAGCTTGAAGAGGACTTGAAATGCCTTCCCTTTCATTCTCACTCTCTTTTCTTTCTTCGTTCTTTCCTTTCTATGGTTGAAAATCTGAGTGTGTGTAGTATGTGTGTCGTGTGGGTGTGTGTTTTTTGATTTGTGTGTGTGTGTATGTGGTGTAATGTATATATATAGATAGGATATTTTAGTTTGGTTGCCAAAAGACGACCTTGCCCCTCAACTAAATGCACTACTACTAGTTTGCCCTTTTTGTTGATTCCCAACTATTTGGTTGGCTATTATAGAGTAGTAAATTCTAATTTTCACCTACGACAGTGAAGACACGTAAATGTACGTAATAAATATAATGCACGTAAAATGAGATGAACGCATGTTAAATAATATAAATGCATATTAAAATATAAATGCATATTAAATTATGCAAAAATACATGAAATGCTATAAAATGCATATGGATCTATATTGGCTCAGTACGGGGTCTCACACTGTTGCCCGTTCGTCTACTGAAGCAGAGTACAGATCTATAGCATCTGCAACAGCAGAGGTGTGTTGGCTTGTAAATTTGCTTAAAGAGCTACACTATTCTTCTACACACGTGCCACGTTTGCTATGCAATAATATTGGCACCACTTACCTTTGTGCCAATCCCCTTTTTCACTCCCGCATGAAGCACCTAGCTTTGGATTACCACTTTGTCTGTGATAAGGTTGCCAATGGCTCTCTTCAGGTTGCTCATGTATCGACTCTTAATCAGTTTGCAGATGTTCTCACTAAGCCACTTTCTCGCTCGCGGTTTGCTCTACTTCGGTCTTTCCCGCTCGCCGTTTGCTTTACTTCGGTCCAAGATAGGCATCGCCGATAACTCCACTTTCTTGCGGGGGCATATCAATGAAAAGTCATGTATATCTCAAACTTATTCAACTCAAACCAGCTTAGCCAACTGATAGGATAAATGTAGTTTTTTGTATCTTCCTTCTTTTGTGGATATCACCTGACTTTAAGGGTTTCACATGTATCCGCACTCTTATCGTTGTGTAAATGCTGTGCATATATGTACCATGATACTGTAAACGCAATGTAAGACTTTTCAGTCATTCTATGTGTAGTCCCTATAGGTTCACACAAGATACTTTTTTTTTTTCTTTTGTCAAAATAAAAATAAAATTGATAAACAAAATTAAATATCTTTAAATCTTTCCACTGCGACTCAAGTTGTACTTTAAATTCAAAATTTCTAAATATAATAAATCGCCACCCAACTATGTTGCTTTTTGTTCCTCAAAAAAGGATTGCTCAACTTTTCTATCACCACTCGTTATGTTTGACTTCTAATTCGTCATTGCTCAAACTAGAAATTATTGACCACTTATAGTCAATTTAACATTAATACGTAAAAAATGTTTCTTTTTTTGCAAACTAGGTGGGAGAACCATAAATGGTTTTACAACCATTTGATAGTACTTCCCTTGGAAAGACATCAGGATTCAAGACACTGATGGAAGCAAAGATTCCATGTAGTGGAGTTATTTCTCAGAAAATATCGTATTTTTTTTGTTATTTTTATATTTGTCTGTGTGTTTTTCTCTCAACAAAAATATAAGAGATTGACTACATTGTGATAAAATAACTAAATGCGTTACCACATAGTTGCTTGCAATAGTATATTCATTATAAGAAAAAGAACTGCGAGCAACGATTATAGGCAATGACTAATTGACACAATTTAATAAAATTATATTTTTTTCTCGTTGCTAAAACCGTCTAATTTTGATGTTGCTGCTATTTTGAAGCAGCGTTCTTGGTGACAATTGGCGACGACCCTTTGGCATAAACGTCGCTTTGTTGATAGTTGTCACTCATTGGCACCACATCAAGTGGAGACCTTGGCTGGCTAAGTTTGTGTAATTGCTCTCGACAATTGCTTTGCGAGCTCCAAGAGCAGACTTATAAATTTAATATTGTCGACTATAATATTTTTTTAATAGTACTACATAAATTTTTTTTCCCAAAAATTAAGGGCTTGTAATTTTTTTAGTAATACTACATAAATATTATTTAAAAAATTCAAAAATTTAAAAGTGAGATGACTCTCGACTAAGGTATTTGGGTTTTATAGTTTAATAAGATGAAGAGATTAATGCGAATGTTAATCTTAGAATCAAAGCAAGATGAACAAAGTGGATAAATGCGTTAGGAATATTAAAAAATATCACTTAAACTAAAAGAGAAGTTTAATAAGATAGTTGTTAGACCAGCTATGTTATATGATTTGGAGTGTTGGGTGGTGAAATATCAATATATTCATAAAATGTCGATAACTGAGATGAGAATGTTAATATGGATGTGTGTCAAAATTAGGAAGGACAAGATCAGAAACGAGGTAATACGTGAAAAAGTAATAGTGACCCTAATTGAAAATAAGATGAGGAAAAATCGTTCGAGATGGTTTGATCATGTTAGAAAATGACCTGTTGAGACATTTATTAGAAGGTGCGAATGTTTAAAAATAGTATACCAAAAGAGAGGTAGGGGTAGATTTAAGGTGACTTAGACAGAGACAATTAGGCGAGACCTTGCGTGTATGGAGTTTATAGAGGAGATGACTCTCGACTAAGGTGACTTGGACGGAGACAATTAGACGAGACCTTACGTGTATGGAACTTATAGAGGAGATGACTCTCAACAGAAATGTATAGCGTCGCATGATTTATATAGCCGACTGTATATAATGGGACAAGACTTAGTTTGGTTTGATTTGATTTATTGTTAAAAAGTTTCATATTAACAAAAAAAAAAAAGAAAAAGAGAGAAAAAAAAGGAAATAAAATCTCCATTCTCGGTCCTATTTCCTCGTAAACCTTATCACCATTCTCTCCTCTCTCCTCTTCACCTCATCACGTCTCTTCTGCGCAACAAAACGAAAAAGTAAAACCCCAATTCAATCCTTCACTCCGTGGATTCCAAGGAAATGGCGTCGTCTCCTATCTCAATACCAACTACAGGTTCTTCTTTATCCTCTTCATCTTATGATTGTGATATTGCGTTGAACTGTTCCCGGAACCAGTGCTATGAATGATAATAATAGTACTCTTAGCAGTAAGAGTGGTACCAGTGATGGTGCGGGTATTGAAATTGTTCAGGAAGAGTTTAAGAGGAGAATCCTGGTGATCCTTTTGTTGGTTCAGTGAATAATGTCGAAAAAGTGGACAAAGATGGAGGCTTGGTGGGTGGAGTGGTTGTTTAGGGAGGTAATACTAGTTCTGTTGATAGGATTGAGCCCGAAAAGAGTGATAACATCGAAAAAGCGGGCGAAGTTGCGGTCTTGGAGGGTGGAGAGGTTGTTGAGGGTGATAAGAGTGGTTCTGTAATCCTAGATTGCTCGAAAAGGGTATTAGTGAGGGGAATTCTGGTGACCCTTTTGCTGGTTCTGTGGATAAACGTCGAAAAAGTGAGTAAAGTTGGGGTCTTGGAGGGCGGAGAGATAGTTGAGGGGGGGGAAATGAATGGTTCTGTTAATAGGATTGAGCTCGATTCTATGGATTCGAAGGTGACTGGAATTGAGGGTGCTGAGAGTAAGCCTGAAGTTCCAGTTGATACCGAGAATTCTGGATTGAGTTCCTGTGAAAAGGTGGGCGAGAGGGGTGATGTGGTTGTGATTTGTGAAGAGTAGTAGTGGTGATGAGGGCGAAAAAATTGCAAATTTCGATGATGGAGTTGTGGAAGTGAATGGTGAGGAAGCTGAGGTAGTTGAAAAGGTCGGGGTGTCTGAGGGGGAACCGTAGCTACTTCACGGGATGATAAAGAAGGTACTGAGAAAATTGAGAAGAGTGCTGAAAGTGGTGACATTGAGAAAGTGAATATGGAAGAGGCGGATGCTTGAAACTCACTTCTGAAGGAGATTCTGTTGTGTAGGGCGTTGAAGTTGAGCTGTCGGAACCTGGGGTGGTTGTTGTGAGGGAAGTGGAAGATAGTGAGAATGTGCAGTCCAAGGAATTGGAGGACCAAGCGGATGAGAATGTGGCGTTGGTCAGCGGGAATGATGTACCAGCCAGCTTTCTGAACAAGTGGCTAACTCAGGGGCCACTGAAGTGGGTGCTCGGATGTTCAAACCTCTGAGAGATCATAATGTTGGAACTTGAGAATCAAATCCAGTGGAGCAGAAAACTGACGCTGCAATTTCTGCAAATCTAGACATTGATGAGGAACCTGTTGTTACAGATGTTTTGGTGGATAAGTCTCAGAAGAACACGGATGATAATTCTGCTGGCAGAGATGCAAGTCTGGAGTGGAATCAATATTGAGGAGAAACCAGAGACTCGGACCAAAGCAAATGGAACAAATGAGGAGAGTGAAGGAGTGATATTTGGAAGCTCTGAAGCTGAATCTGAGAATCACTCGAGTGAAGAAGAGAAAAAGAAAGTGGAGACATTGCAAAACATCGATTCAGCTTGGCACGTCTATCTGGCGAAGCAATGTATCAGTTCATAGAGACAACAAAAATTGATTCAGCTCGTAGAAGCAGTGTATCTGGCGAAGCAATGTAGAAGCAACGTATGAGCTCGTAGAAAAAAATAGATTGTGCTCAAAATCGATTTTACCCAACTCAAATTAGTATCTATTAGATGTATATTAGCAAAATCGATTCAGGTACAAATGTATGAGCTCATAGAAACAACAACAAAATCGATTTTACCCAACTCAAATTAGTATCGATTATATGTATATTAGCAAAATCTATTCAGGTACAAATGACTATGCAAGCAACGTTGGAGCTCATAGAAACAATAAAAATGGATTCTGCTCATAATCGATTTTACCCAACTCAATTAGTAGCTATTATATATATATATTATATATATATGTCTGTTTACATTGATGATCCGCACGAATTATCTTTACCCAGAAACTATCAAAATCTATTAAGTCTCTAGCTTCATGTATATATATATATATATATGTATGTATCTACTATCAAATCAAGAGAGGTACACTTTAACAAACCACACCAGCCAGAAAAACCAGAAAATGAAACAAAAGCAGCGCGGTGGATGCTTTCCGGATTCTCCTTGTCCTGAGTTTTCGGTCATTGGCTCAGGCTCGGGCTCAACCTCGATTTGCTTTTTCTTTTTTCTGGCGAAACTTCTTCTCTGGCTCGGGTAAGAGAACAATGTCAGGCTTCTTCTTCAGTGGTGGTAGTGTTTGTGGCATTTGCTTCTTAGTAGGCCTTTTAGGGGCTGCAACACAGCTATTTAGGAAATTTAAGTTAGATAATTGATTGTAATTTTCTTCTCTTCCGAATAAGATAGGCTTTAGTTACCTTGGCTTGGGCGGCGGGAGCTTCACAATCGAGTGCGTCATCGGATTCCTCGCAGCTGCGAACGACATTGTGGTTGAAGTGAAAGCTGCCATATGCTTTGAAGTTTTTTTTGGCTGAATTAGATAGATTTTGAAGTTTTTTTTGCTGAATTAGATGGTTTGAAGTTTTGAGTTGCTTTCATTTCGTAGTTATATACTGAGTAGTGGAGTAATATGCGTGACATATTATTTCCCTCCAAATTTTTTTTTTTTTTTTTTTAATTATCAATTTATTTTTCTTTTTTCAAGTTGAAGCACTACTTCACATTTAACAACTATTTATGAATGGGGTACTTATCTTATAGTTGCCCAATGTAGGACAACAAACACAAATAGAGTATTATACATCCAGTATAGGTATTGCAGCAGTTCTTGAGACTTGTGTCTACCTCTTAAACTATACGTCAATTCTTTTTTCTCTCTTAATGGGAGGCTGAGGTCGTGCTTGTAAGGAACCATCTTCGAAATGTTTCACCTTTTTTGTCACTCTCCACCAGTGGAAGAAGACACTCTGGAGGCTGCAACAAATTATGGCTTCCCACTGATCTAGTCAAAGTAAAATTTGCTAGTCAATCGGCACATTTATTGGCCTCTCGATACAAGTGCTTAGTCGCAAACCCTCCTTGTTCCGCTAGAATGCTTCTTCAACTATCCACCAGAGGTTGAAAGAATGCATTGGTGAATCTTCCCTTCTGAATGAGATCAACCACAAGCTGGGAGTCCGATTCAATAAAGAGAGAATTGATCTCAAGATTTCAAGCTTCCTTGAGGCCTTCATACAAGGCTGATAACTCTGCAATATTAGCATAGCGTGCCATCCAATTACTTTCTTTATTTCTAAAGATTCCTCTTGCTCACGTCAAGTCCGGATTACTTTTGGAACACCCATCAATATTGAGCTTCCAACCACCAATAGGTTTCATCCAACCAATAGGAACTTCATGACGTTGTAAATTATTTCTGCACACAAACCCGTATGCTAGCAATTTGGAGAAGGATATATTCGGGGAGCAAATGCTTGAAATGATCCCAACACCAAGAACCATCTTCATCAACAAAGTGACTAACAGAGTGAAGCTCAGGGATATGACCTGTGGTTGACTTGTAAATTGGAGAAGTCCCAATCCACCAATCAGTCCAAAAACGAGTTGTCTGGCCATTCTGAATCACCCATTTCAGGCCTCGACGAAAGCACTTCAACACCTTTTGCAATGCTTAAACATGTTCGAATCACTATACGTCAATTCTTTTTGAAGTATAATAGAGTCTAAAATTAGTCAATTTAATCACAAATCATCCCTATTATTTTTTTGAAATTTTAAATTTGTCCATATTATTCAAAATTAACTAATTTAATCCCTGTTGTTTTTATGATATTCCAAATTCGTCCATATTATTGAAAATTAGTAAATTTAGTCTCTAAAAAGTTTCACATTAGTTCCTATCTAAATTGGCTAAATTAATTTTTTTTTCATAATAATACGGACTAAATTGAATTTTTTTGAAAAATAATAGGGATTATATTTATAAATGACAACAGTTCGGATAACCACGAAAAATGACAAAATCGTTTAACAAACCAATAACTATAACCGTAACAAAAACCTAATGGTTTTTAAAATCTATAACCATAATCGTAACCGTTAAAGATTTAAAAAATCGTGGTTAATCGTAAACGTAATCGTTTAACTAAAAAACAATTAGTTTAAATAGAAAAACCTAAAAAATGTAAGAAAAGTTAGTTTAAATGTAGAGTTTTCAAAAATAAAAGAATTCAAGCCAATGATAAAACTTGAAATAAATTACATAATAATTTTATGAGCAAAAATCAAAATCAAGAAGTTATGCAAAAAGAAATTCATTCCCAAACGCTAAACGAGAAACGATTCTTCTTTCATTTCGACAAGTAAATATAACAATTCTTACGAGTACAAGTATTGGTCTAATAAGATCCCTAAACATAACTTTATCATAGATATTTTACGAAAAATGAAATTTACCTAAACGACCCAAATGATATTTTACGAAAAATGTTAAATGACTATATTACCCTTCTGACCTATGTCTTAGACTTTTCATTTATTTTTATCAATTACTTAACTATCGATTACTATTATCCAAAAAAATGGGGTATCATCAGTTCTCTCTCTCAACTACTCTTTCCTTTCCTCCATCGCCTACCTCATCTCACTGTTTCCTCCATAACCGATTCATCTATCCTGGTATTTAAGATTTTTATTTATTGTTTGGTCGGATGTTTCATGAAATTTTATTATTTTTTGGGTAGCAATTACTAACTTTTCTTTTTTTGTACTTTTCATTAGATGGTCAACAAGTTCTATCAGATTTCTACTGTTGTACTTTTTTGTAGCCAATTCTAATGAATTGATGGTGTCATCCTCCAAAATTTACTTAGGCAAACTTCAGGAACGTAACCGCCGCGAACCTAAGAAGGGGTATCCATCCTAAAACTGCAATGGTCTAAATCTCACTACAAAAAAAACGGCTTTAGGCGACCACCAAAGTCGTCTCCATGCCGTCGCCAAATTGATATTGGCGATGGCTGGCAACGGCGTAGAGATAAATATTGGTTGTCGCCAAAAGTAGCATCGCCAAGTTGTCTCCCCGTCGCCATATCGTAGAATTTGGCGACGGCATTTTAGTCGTCTCCATATTCGTCTCCGAATCGTGTCCCAAAAATATCATCTCCACACCGTTGCCAAAAGCTCTTTGTCTCCACTCCATCTCCATCTCGTCTCCAAAAAATAGTGTCTCAATTCCGTCTCCATGTCGTCTCCAAAAACTAGTGTCGTCTCCCATCCATCTCGACGTCGTCTCCAAAAAATTGTGTCGCCATTCCGTCTCCACGTCGTCTTCAAAAACTAGTGTCGTCTCTCATCCGTCTAGACGTCGTCTCCAAAAAATTGTGTCGTCATTCCGTCTTCACGTCGTCTCCAAAAAATAGTGTCTCCATTCCGTCTCCACGTCATCTCCAAAAAATAGTATCTCCAATCCGTCGCCACGTCGTCTCCAACAAATAGTGTCTCTAATCCGTCTCCAAATAGTCGCCAAAAATATAGTTTCTCCACACTCCATAACATAAACTCTACATTCCGTCTCGAAGCCGTCGCCAAAATAGCAACTCTCGAAATTTAATTTAATTTTTTGTTTTTCAACTAAAACCTTTAAATCTCCAGTTTTTATTAATTATTTGATTATCAAATGAAGATATAATACACATTCATATAATATAAATTATATTTAATTTATATTGAAAACTATATTGTACCACACCATTAATAAAGTAAACAAATCATAAACATAATTTAACACACTCGTTGCACATATTAACATAACAAAAAAACATGAAACTATTCTTCATTTCCATCATTGGGTTGAGGCGGATCCTGATGAGCAGGTGGCTTCATCATCATCTTTGTCAGCAGTGCGATCTGTGCACGCAGTTCTCGAAGTTCAGCATTGTGTTCTTCTTGAAGTCGTTCAATCCGCTCAGTGTGTTCTTGTTGCGCTTTACGCAATTCCTCATTCTCTGAGATGTGTAGATCGAGCTTATCATTCAATGTTGTCGTCGCCCGAGCAACAGCCTGATGTATCTCTATCTCTGTGATCTGGCGTCTGCCTAGTGGGTTGTGGTGTGCAGAAGACACTGAACCAGTTGACCCGACCCCATATATGCGCCCTCGGTTTGGTTTGCCCACAACCTGCAGGAAGAGTGCATCATAGTCTATCAGTGTCGCTGCTGAATCGGACTCCGAAGAAACAGTTGCCTGCTGCACCAATTCCTCATAATCAGCCTGTACGACAGAGCATATGACTTAATCATTTTAGACATTTCGTTGGTATATATATATATATATATATATATATATATATATATATATATATATATATATATATATCCCTAATTTTTTTCCTATTAGCATTAACTTGCACATACCATGGTCTGTTCTGCCCTAGGGTCTGTGAATGGACCGTCTGGTCCCTTGCGATGAGCCCTTGCAAATACATCAGCCCTAGTCACTGGTGCCCCCCGTTCTTCTGCCTACAAATTTTTTAAAAAGGAAAACATAACTTCAAAAGCATTTATGATATGTTATATAATTCAATATAATTACGACATTTTGTTCATTACATACCAATCTCCTTGCAGCCTCTTCATAGGGGATAGGTCCTAAATGATGTGGAGATGGCCGATGCAGTCGGTTATTCGAATTTCGCTGTGAAATTGCCTGCCATTCAGGGGTTTCCCACTTTTCTTTTAACTGATCCCACGCGCCATCGCCCACCCACCTCGGCTTCTTATTACGTGTCCGTCCTTTATTAAGGAGGTCACGTATACAAGATCCAGCTTTCGAATCAAACATTCGGCGAAGCGCTGCTTCCTCACTTGGGTACCACTTATAGACCCTCTGCAGCCATAAATTAAAGCATATAACATATTATTTTTACAGTATTCAACCCATTGATTATAACAAATATCATTACATAAAATATATAAACACTTATTTATCATACCTGAAAATTAGCGAACCACCTATCCCTAACATCATCGGGGACCTCAGTCCAACTCCCCCAAGGCTGAGAATACCCGGCGTTTATTGCTCTAGTGACTTCTCTTGTTGCTGCGTACGGTGTCCAACTACACATGAAGAAAACAAATAAATAGGATATTAAATAGCCATAACATAGGAGGAGTATTGGGATAGGGTTAACCATGGAAAAAAATACAAAATCAAATACTTACCCACCACCGTCGATTGTCAAATGTGTCCGTCTGTCAACCTGCCACGCGACGTAGGCATCGTGCGACGCGAACCCATAATATTGCCATGGCTCTATCCCAGCAGGTCGTTCTTGAGCTGCTGTAGATGACTCAGGTTGTTCAGGAAACGGTGTGGATTGAGCCATAGGGTCGGGCGCATTCGCGCCATCAACGTTTACGTGTAAATCCTCTAAACCTTGTCTTAAACCGGACGATGAAGTTGAAGGTGTAGACCTCTCATGTGGTGGTAATGGAACGTGCAAAGGCACCTGGCCTGATGCAGCGTCAATGGGCCCTCCAAACGTGCTAGTATGAGTATGTACCCTTTGTTGTGAGGGATACGAACTGTGTGGAATCCCGTGCTCCAATCCTACTGATGATGACGATGAGCCACGACCGGTCGACGACTGACCGACAGAAGACCCATGACCAACCGATTGCGGTGCTCCTATGGACCCATGACCAACTGAATGCGGTGCTCCTGTCGACCCCCGACCTACTGAGTTCGGTGCTCCTGTCGACCCACGACCAATCGATTGATATCCACCAGTGGACGTATTGGATGTACGCCCACGACCTGTACTTCCACGACCTATCCCCGTCCTGAGGAATTGTCTAATTCCTCCTGAAGAGTTATCTTTGCCTGCAGCCATCTTTGTTCCCCTACAAATACACTTAAGGAATTAACTGTCAGTGCTACACACATTAATACACACATACACATGTTCCGTTAATTGAATTATAATTTTTAAATGTCATCCGTAAAAAAGTTGAATATATCAACATGATTGTTACATTTTTTTTCCAAACTAAGTATCATCTTCTTCGTCATCATGAATGTCATTATCATCACCGTCATCATCATCATCATCATCATCATCATCTTCTTCATCTTCGTCTTCTGAATTATCATCATCATCATCATCATAATCTTCTTCTTCTTCGTCAATCTCCTCGTCCTCTTCTTGAGCATCATGTTGAGCATGTAAATCATTAATATCTTCGTATGATATTTCTATGTTGTCACCCGATGCATGACAAAGTGGAGGTAAACTAGCATCAGTCGGCTCTACTTCGGCCACATTCATGTCATCTGACTGAAAAGCTATTTCTTCTTCTCCTATACTCTGTTGTCTTGATAGGTCATACAAATTTCTTGGACGGATTTTAACCACGGCCCACCAATCCATTCGATCCCTTTTCGCTCCTGGGTATTTACAGTAGTACACTTGTTGTGCTTGTTCAGCCAAAACAAACGGTTCATATTTTTGATACTTTCTCTTAATGTTCACTTCAATCTGTCCGGTCTTCAGATGATGCTTCACCCCTCTGTCCTTTGTGGAATCATACCAGTCACACTTGAAAAGAACGACCCTTGTATATTGCAATGTTGGATTATGATATTCAAGTTCAATAATGTCGTTCAAAACTCCATAGTATCCAACATCCTCAGTATTACTATCATTTATCCCTTTAACAAACACTCCACTATTGTATGTTGATTTTATCTTCCCAAAATTTAATGTATGAAACCGATAACCGTTGACCAAGTATCTTGACCAACTGCGAACCCGTCTACTAGGCCACATTGAAAGACATTTTACACGATCATCAATGCCATTAGTGCCTATCAATTGCAAATCGCATAATAAGGTGATTATGCAAAGTTAAATGAACTCGTTAATTTAACAACAATTACACTTCTTAACATATACTTACATGGTGATATAACCACATCGGAAAATTATTGTAGACTTCATATTGAATTTCCGTCGAACACAAATCGGGATAGTTTTGGCGAAGATATTCCTCAAACATGCTGTGGAAAAAAAAATAAAATTTGTCGGCTAAATCATGTAGTTAAGTGTATGAGGAACAGTGAGTTCCAATTTTCAAATAATATACTTATTCGTACCAGATATAGGGGGAAACTTCTCAGAAATTGGTCAAAACATAAATGTGTGCCGCATGTAGTTCTTGATCATTTAAGTTTCGTTCTGTTTCCTTCCCAATTGGACATCCCGGGTAAGTAAATATAGATAAACAACCATCAGGGTATGTCACCTCGTTGTATTGGTTATTCCGCGAAATATTTCTTGTTCTAGTACCCACGTGTGGTTCAAAATAATAAGAACAAAATGTTGATGTCTCCAGAATGTGATAAGCTTCACAAATTGATCCTTCAACGTGTGCTTTATTCTTAACTTTCCGTTTCAATCTTTGCAAAAACCTCTCGAACGGATACATCCAGCGATATTGTACCGGACCACCACAAATGGCTTCATATACCAAGTGAATTGTCAAATGCTCCATCGAATCGAAGAAACTAGGGGGTAACATCTTCTCCAAATTGCAAAGTGTGACGACAATATTTTCTTGCATCCTTTCCAAATCGGTCATTTGAAGAGTTGTGCAACATAGATTGGTAAGAATAAACTTAGTTGGGCAAAAACTTGCCAAACATGTTTCGGTAGTAGCTCACGTAAAGCAATCGGAAGCAATCTCTCCATAAATACATGACAATCGTGACTCTTCATGTGTGACATCTTCAATTCTTTCATGTCCACACATCGAGATAAATTGGAAGCATATCCATCAGGGAGTTGTAGGTCTCTAACCCATTCAAGCAATGCTTTCCTTTTATCAACAGGAAGTGTGTAAACACCCATCTTCAGTTCATGCTCACCGCATAATTCCGGACGATCACAAAAGGTTGATACATCAACTCTAGCTTTGAGGTTGTCTTTTGTCTTACCCTTGACCGCCATCACCGTGTTGAAAACATTATCAAACACATTTTTTTCAATATGCATCACATCCAAATTGTGTCTGACAAGATGTGTCTTCCAATAAGGCAAGTCCCAGAAAATACTTCTCTTCGTCCAATTGTGCCAATCCCCAAAACCGGATAGTTTGCTTTCTCTCATGTCGTTTATGTTCGGGTAATCTTTCACTAGTTCCCACAACTGCATACCATCTAATCTTGGCGGTGGTGGATCAGTTTCAACTCTACCTTTGATAAAATTCTTTTTGTCACGCCTTAATGCACTATTCAATGATAAGAACTAACGATGACAATCAAAGAAAGAATTTTTTCTACCTGCTGGTAATCGAAATGCTTTAGACTTATCCATACAATACGGGCATGACAGCTTTCCATGTGTGCTCCATCCAGACAACATACCATATGCTGGGAAATCATTTATTGTCCACATCAAAACAGCCCTTAACATAAAATTTTTTTTTGTGGCAACATCATAACAAGGTGCACCTTCGAACCATAAATTTTGCAATTCTTCGATTAAAGGCTCTAGGTACACATCAATATTCTTCCCAAGATTCTTGGGACCTGGGATAAGCAGGGTTAAAAACATGAAAGGATCTTTCATGCACATCCACGGTGGCAAATTGTATGGTGTTAAAATGACCGGCCAACAAGAATAAGGTTTCGCATTTGAACTGAACGGATTAAAACCATCTGCGCACAAACCAAGCCGAACATTTCTGGGTTCACATGCAAATTCAGGATATACACTATCGAAATATTTCCATCCCTCAGCGTCTGAGGGATGACAAATTTTTCCTTCCTCAACCTGGTGATTCTTGTGCCACTGCATGTGCTCAGCTGTCACCTTTGACATGTATAGCCTTTTCAACCTTGGAGTCAATGGAAAAAACCGTAATTGTTTACATGGTTTCAACTTACTCCGTTTTTAACCACGTGTTGTTGGTTTGAAACGTCGGTGATGACAACGCGGACAACAATCTAGGTGTTTTCTGTCATTGTAGAATAAGGTACAACCGTTTACACAAACATCAATCTTCACATATCCTAGTCCCAAGGGTCTAATTAATTGCTTACACCTGTAAAAGTTTTCAGGCATCGTATGCGTATTCGGCAACGAATCCCTAACTGTTTCAATCATTGTGTTAAAGCATAGTTCGTTCATGTTATGCTTGGCCTTGACATTCATGTAACAAGACACAGCAGATAACTGCGTTAATTTTTCACAACCTTCATATAGTGGTAAATCAGCAGCCTTCAACAACTGAAAAAACTGTTGTGCTTCAATGTTAGGATCTTCTGTATAAAAGTTTTCATCACCATACCATTCTGGACCAACAGCGTCAAATACCATTGTCCTATAGTTATTTCTTTCTTCTACCATCTCGTTGTAATCATTATTTTGAAAATTGGACGTACGTATATTACAATTATTTGACATGTCTTCCCCGTGTTCAGTCCATTTATAGTAGTTTACCATGAAACCTTTCCTGTAAAGATGAAGTATGACCTCTTCGGATTTTTCAAAACTGCGATTTTTGTATTTGGCACACGGGCATCTTATTTTTTCACCATCCATGTAATATCTTTGGCCACGTGCGAAATCTACGAATTCGTGTACACTAATAACAAATGCCTCGTTAAGATGCCCGTCAGGATCGTGACGATAATACATCCATTCACGACTTGTATCCATATCGAACAAAAATTTCCTATGTAATATATAACATATTAAATAAATGACTTATTGATGTTTCGTTACATTTAGAGCATAATATTGGGACCATAATAGTTACACGGACCTTTTTCTATGTAACATTATGTGTAATAAATGCATTTATGCTTAATATATGTAAATTAGTTTATTTCACCAAGATCTATGTAGATAAAGATCTTAATTGCAACAAATTAACTACTTACTTCTTAAGCTCACTTCCTAACTTAGCTTAAGTACCTATGGTTTAACCAAAATTTTAATTTTCTTCTATTGTTTAAAATGTCTCATTTTAGTCACAACATATAATTCAAAAAGTAAATATGTCGCCCCTATTATTTTTAAGTAGTGTCAATGTTGTCCAAATGGTTTTCTTAAAATTTTAAATTCGTCTATATTATATAAGGAGAAAACTGACATTTTGTTAGGAATAATCAAAACAATAGGGACGCAATTGATAACTTTAAACATTACATAATAAATTGAAACTTTTCAGCCAACAATAGGTACTATATTTAGACATTTTCAACAATATGGAAAACACTAAATTTTTTTGCAAACAATATGGACTAAATTTGAGATTTTTCATACTTATCTTACCACTCTAATCTAATCTATGTTACTTTCTTGTATTTAAAGTCCACCGTCAAACATTCATTAACAAAACCAAGCATTGAAGAAAATTAAAACACATAGTATATAATTAGAGTAATTACAACACGTACTATGACCTAACAAGCCATACAATATATAAATTCAAAATACAATTCTTAAAGCAACACATATACATGCAAGACTTATACTTCTTAAGTGAAACAACATCAAAATGAATTACTTAACCTATACTTCTTACATACTAAACTACTTATCTTACTTATCTGAGTGTGTTAACATAACATATTAATTTGTCTTGCTAAACTTATGAAATTAAATTATATATATTTATTACTTATTAATTATCTAAGTTTATTAAGCTAACTTATTTAATTACTTAGTCTATTATCTAAAATTTAATTACTTATTTAATTAGTCAACATATCATACTATCATGGAAACCGTCTAACCTAATTTAACTGACTTAATTGTCAAGACACACACAGAAGATGAAATCGGTATTCTTACTTGTTAATCACCTTAAATTTCTCACTCGAATTAACTTAACTTTACTTAAACATCTTAATACAACTGCAAAAATTTAATTCTCCACCAACAACAAAATACCAATTCATCCATTTACACAAACATCATATTCACCATACACTTTCAACTAAATTATCATAATATACAAAATCAAATACATAACAAATAATCACAATAACTTTAATTTAATTAAACGGATTTATATTTACTAATAAATTTATTTTAAAACTTCCAACTCGTACAATCATCAAACTCACCTGAACCGATTGAAACTAGATAAGTCACATCCAAATATCTAACGCCGCAAACCTTGCAAAATAAATTCAAACACATTGTATTAATCAAAAAAATAAATGTATAATCAAAAAATATTTATTACATTAACACTATGTATTTTTGGAAAAAAAAATTTTAAATAAAATAAATTCGAAAAAAAAAAATCAGAAATATATTAAGCAAATATTGCTCAACCAAATTTTTGGTTAATTAAAAAAAAATTTTATTAAAAAAAACAAAAAAAAAAACAAAAAAATTAAAAAAAATTTAAAAAACAAGGAAAAAAAAAAAAAATTATACAAAAAAAAATACATAAATAAAATTATATATATAACAAAATAATAAAACACATTATATAAATGTTTATATACACATATATATACATACATATACATATAGTACATATATATATATGCATATATACATACATTGCAAAAGAAAAAAATAGGGAGTATATTTTCAGATTTTACCTAATCGTCAAGGTAAGAGAGGGTGTTGAGGGGTGGGGATGGGGGTAGGGGTGGTATGAGGTAGGGGACACGAGGGGGGTGGGGGGTGAGGGAGGGGGGGAGGGGGGTGTTGCTAAGTTTTTTTTTTCGCTGGGGGTAGGGGGCTTCTATTTTTTTTTTTTTTTTGAATTAAAAGAGGGCAGCAGCTGCTGCCCTCTGTAAGCGCCTTCATATAGGAACCAGCTGTTCCCCATGGTGACGGCCTAGTGACTAACTGGGCCGTCACCAAAGTTTGGGGACACGATTTGACGGGTCCCCATAGAGACGGCCTGGTCCGTGGAGAAGGACCAGGCCGTCTCCCAAGGGTCTCCAATAAGAGACGGCCTTGGCCGTCTCCAAAATGGAGACTGGCCTGGTCCAATTCCAGTCTCTATTGAGGAGACGGCGTGGGCCGTCTCCTCAATGGAGACGGACCAGGCCGTCTCCAAAATGGAGACTGGCCTGGTCCAGTTCCAGTCTCCATTGAGGAGACGGCGTGGGCCGTCTCCTCAATGGAGACCGGGCTCTCCACTTTGGAGACGGCTTAGGCCGTCTCCAAAATGGAGACGGACCAGGCCGTCTCCAAAATGGAGACTGGCCTGGTCCAGTTCCAGTCTCCATTGAAGAGACGGCGTGGGCCGTCTCCTCAATGGAGACCGGGCTCTCCATTTTGGAGACGGCTTAGGCCGTCTCCAAAATGGAGACGGACCAGGCCGTCTCCAAAATAGAGACTGGCCTGGTCCAGTCCAGTCTCCATTGAGGAGACGGCGTAGGCCGTCTCCTCAATGGAGACCGGGCTCTCCATTTTGGAGACGGCTTAGGCCGTCTCCAAAATGGAGACGGACTAGGCCGTCTCCAAAATGGAGACTGGCCTGGTCCAGTCCAGTCTCCATTGAGGAGACGGTGTGGGCCGTCTCCTCAATGGAGACCGGGCTCTCCATTTTGAAGACGGCTTAGGTCGTCTCCAAAATGGAGACGGACCAGGCCGTCTCCAAAATGGAGACTGGCCTGGTCCAGTTCCAGTCTCCATTGAGGGACGGCGTGGGCCGTCTCCTCAATGGAGACGGACCAGGCCGTCTCCAAAATAGAGACTGGCCTGGTCCAGTCCAGTCTCCATTGAGGAGACAGCGTGGGCCGTCTCCTCAATGGAGACGGACCAGGCCGTCTCCAAAATGGAGACTGGCCTGGTCCAGTCCAGTCTCCATTGAGAAGACGGCGTGGGCCGTCTCCTCAATGGAGACAGACCAGGCCGTCTCCAAATGGAGACTGGCCTGGTCCAGTTCCAGTCTCCATTGAGGAGACGGCGTGGGCCGTCTCCTCAATGGAGACGGACCAGGCCGTCTCCAATATGGAGACTGGCCTAGTCCAGTTCCAGTCTCCATTGAGGAGACGGCGTGGGCCGTCTCCAAAATGGAGACTGGCCTGGTCCAGTTAAGTCTCCATTGAGGAGACGGCGTGGGCCGTCTCCTCAATGGAGACGGGGCTCTCCATTATGGAGACGGCTCAGGCCGTCTCCAAAATGGAGACGGACCAGGCCGTCTCCAAAATGGAGACTGGCCTAGTCCAATTCCAATCTCCATTGAGGAGACGTCGTGGGCCGTCTCCTCAATGGAGACCGAGCTCTCCATTATGGAGACGGCCCGACCGTTTCCAAAATATAGACGGCCTGGGCCGTCTACAATTTCTAGAGATGGATTAAGCCATCGCCAATTGTTTAATTTTCCTTGTCTTTCAATTTTAGTTATAATGATTTAATATTTGATAGTTTATAATATATTGGTATAAATTATAAAATAAATGTTAATATTCATATTTAATTTCAATTGTGTATCTCAATTTATCAAACAAATATGTTGTTGAATTAGTAATTAAAATTTTTTTAAAACAAATATTTATAAAAAAAATTTAAAATATAAAGTAGATGAAGGTAATTCATTAATAATTCAAATGCTTTTACGTCATTATGTAGTAATTGGGAACGTCATGTCCCCAATTATTTGACCTATGGAAGACGAATGGTACGCAGCCACGTGGTCGCGCATCATACATACGATAGGGACATGGTGAACTCTGCCACGCGGCATACGGAAATTGAATTGGCAGGGCCCCCGTTCGTAAAGTAGATGGATTCAGTAACTTTTCAACATCGAAAATATCGTGCACGCCATGTCCCTTATTATTTGACCAATTGCATACGAATGATACGCAGCCACGTGACCGCGAATCATGCGTAGGATAAGAACATGGTGTACTATACCAAGGGGCAGCAGGAAATTGAATTGGCATGGCCCCGGTTTGCAAGGTAGATGGAGTCAACAACTTTTCATTGTCGAAATTAGCGTGCACGCAAGGTCCCAAATAATTTGACCCATGGAAGACGAATGGTACGCAGCCACGTGACTGCGAAACATTCGTGCATACATTACCATATTATAAAATGCTGGGGTGTCTCGCTACTGTCATCAAGTTGTCTCTACATAAATCAATTACTTGTTTGCTATATATAGCAGTCGAAATTGTGCTTTCTCACACCGTCTAGAATTTTAAAAAAATAGATTGTAGTTAAATTGTTTCAAGGATGAGCAAGGATCAACAACACCACTCAGTTTCTCTTCCAAGACCAACAAAAGATGAAGAGGTGGATACGATGAAACCGTATCCAAATTACAGCAAATACGTTAAACCCCAACTTGATCTAAATGCTCCGCCAAAATACGACGGATACATATCTAATGCCCAAGTAGTCCAAAAAGTTCAAAACGACATGCTACGGATCTATTGCCCAAACGTATTTAAATAATATTTATATTTTTTTATCATATTGGAAACATCGGCATTAGTACTATTTGTTACAATCCGTAACAATGTTATTGCGTTGTTCTGCATGATGTGTAGTGTATGATTGTTATGTTTTAGTGATCACGATGTACTATGTTAGGTATTAAGTTGGTGTGTTTATGTATTTCGAGCATATAATTTGTAACATGTTAATTATGTTTCCTATTTTGTCGTTTTGTTGCTGTATTAATAAATGATTATATGTAATCCTTTATTAATTATGAATGTAAAATTAAGTTTATGTTTGTAATGATTTAACTCTTATAATAAAAAATCTTAAGTTGTTTCCTATTTAATCGTTTTGTTGATTTAGAAGAAATAATAGAAATAGTGGTGCATTACGTTAAATATTAACCATATATATAAATTGTTCTTCACGGAGACAATAATGCGTCCCATTAACTTTTCGAAGATTATAAATATGTTTTATTTATAATAATAAAAGACATATTTTTGTTTTGTAAGTAATGATGAATAACTTATCGTTACAATCAAAGCCTCAAATGTGGATGACTTACTTATGTAGACGCCAATTCATGACATTATAAGACGAAAAATTAGTAGTCACTACTTATATGTGTAATTATTACATTAAAATAATTCATCAATATAAAATTATAAATTTTTGGCAACGACAGAGTGACTAAATTATGACTTGTTTTGTGGATCATCTCGAACAATGAGCCACTTGGGGACGGCATGGAGACAACATGTTATTATCTGTCACCAAGTTGTCACCATATGGTCACTTTTGGAGACCGCATATGATGTTGTCACCTTCTCGCCAATTGGCGACGGCATGGGGACGGTATGGAGACAACATGTCATTAGCTGTCACCAATTAGTCACCATATGGTCACTTTTGGAAACCGCATACGATGTCGTCACCAAATTGTCGCCAATTGGCGACGACATGGGGACGGCATATGTAGGTCGTCTCCAAAACGTAACAAAATGGTCACTAAATTGTCACTAAAGTTGCGACATCTTACACTGTCTCTAAACCGTCGCCAAGTTGGTGACAAAATAGCGACAACCTGTCGCAAAAATGCGTTTTTTTTGCTGTGTCTACAATACCTAAAAATGTGACGTAAGGATAATTAAAACAGGGTCATAACATTTATACCTCGACAAATAAATCTAACCTTGAATACATAATAAACATTTTACATCAAATAGACTTTAGTTTACATAATTCTTGCAATAATGGTGACATATCAAAACAAAAGAAAACTAAAATCTGAGAGTTACTCTCTAGCAAATAACTTCCAGAGATTCATAATTCTGAAGATCAACTGAGCAATGATACCAAATTCAACCTCAACCGAACATATTCACAATCTAATCTTTGTTGTCTGCAATAGTTAATTTGAAAAAAGAATGAGTACAAAATACTTAGTAAGTGGATTCTCTCAAAAATATCATGAGACTATACTTTTAATTAAATTACAATGCTACATTAGATGTTTTACCATTTATATATGTTGAAAACATGTTGATGAAAATATTTTAACACCTCATACATTTTCACATGTCTATAGTAAATGCTTAGAAATAGATATATAAAAGAGGCACAAAATTGAAATAAGTCCGACGTATAAGTAACTCAATAATAAAAACATTTAACTTTTGAAGACATTCAAAAAAAGAATTAAAGGCCTTGAAAAAAAAAAGTACGATAAAGGCATAAATTCTCAAAAGAAATCCAATGGATACATAATAGGTTGCTGAAAACCTTTAGCATTCCGGTTCATTTTCTACATGTTTAGGATTAAACATTCTTTTTAAAACACTTTAATCACACTTAATTGCTTTTAGACTGTGGCTACTTATATCCCATGCCCCATTAAAACAGGGGAATAGATCTCATATATAGTGCACTACATTATTTACTGAATCGATAACATTAGTTGATGTATAACCCCAAGTGGCAAGGTCCACTAACCGATGTATAACCCCCAAGTGACAGGGTCCACATAACACAGTCTCGCGGAAAATATTTTCTCAAATCACTTTCAAACTCTAGTCCATTTCAAAACGTTTCATTTACTTTCAATATCTTTCAAAGACTTTAAAAAACTCGATGCATTTTGTGTAAAGTTGTACAACTCAAGTTCTCATGCTCATACATGTTAGAATAGATCCCAATTTTTCACATTCACATGTTAGAATAGATCCCAAATTTTCACATTCACGTGTAAAATCATGTAATGCATATGAAAATATTTTTAGAATAGTTGTAAGATTGAAATTAGCAAAATATATAACACAAAACAGTTATTTTATTGATTACTATCTATATTTCGAATAAATAGGAATTATTTTGAATACAAAATAAGAAAGAAAGAAAAGAAACCAAGTATGTCTTAAGCATTTTATCGGATGCACTGCAACTTTCTAGAAGCAATATAATACACACATGGATAAACCTTTACAGCTTGTTTGGATTGGTTTTTTTAAAGGAAAGTAAAGGAAGGGGAGGGATTAGGGAATCCTTCCCCCTGTTTGGATTGCATTTTCAGTTTCAATAAAGGAATTGGAGGGGTTCCAAAATCCCTCTATTTCCTTTAATGAGAAGGATTTTACAATCCTTCCAATTTGGGGTAAAATGGAGGGAAAGAAAAGGAAAATAAATAAAAAGACTAATTTATCCTTAATTCTTTCTATGACTATCTTATAAGAAAGGATAATAAGGTAATTTTTCATCTAAAATTGTCATTTCCTTTCCTTTACTTCTCCAATCCAAACAACAAATTATAAATTTCTTTCATTTCCTTTCCCTTATTATTTTTTTGCAATCCAAACAAGAGATTTATTTTCCTTTCATTTCCTTTATTTTTCTTCCTCTACTTTACTTTCCTTTCCTTTCCCATGTGCAATCCAAACTGGGGGTTAAAGACCCAAAAACTTTTCATCTTACGTCACATCATAAAGTCACCATTAAATCTCGAAGATACGATGTGCATGGCTCCCAATATAACCAAGTTCAAAGGTCCAGCTTTAACAAATGGGCTTATACATATATAGAGCTAAAGTTTGAAGAGGGAGAGAGACACTACAAAAAAAAACTGAATTTTGCGATGGACGGTTTTCCTCACCGTGCTGTCGCCAATTTCGACTTTGCGACGGCACGGTGAGGGGAAACGTCCGTCAGACACGAGGTGGTTGCCAAAATCCTTCCAGTCACCAAGCCATTGCCGTATTGCAACGGCTCGTCACTAGGTTGTCACCAATGATTGCCGTCACCGAGCCCTTACCAATATTTCCCCTCACCGAGCCCTCGCCAATTTATTCGGTTATCACGCTGTCACAAAAAATTCCTGTCACCATGCCGTCACAAACAATTCCCGTCATCACGCCGTCACAAAAATTTTCCGTCACCATGCCGTCACAAAAATTTCCCGTCACTATGCTGTCACTAACAATTCCCATCACCATGCCATCATTAATATTTTCCATCACCATGCCCTTGCCAACTTCACCCATCCCCATGCTGTTACCAAAACAACCGTCGCCAAGCCCTCGCCAAAACTGCATGCAACAGTTTATCTTCTCTCCCTTCCCAAAACCATGTCGAATTGCTTTATCTCCTAAAAGACAAATACCAAACAAAACAAGAATAAAGGCAAAAAAGACAAATTTTCTTACATACGAAAGAAAATGAGCAAAGATAGCAACAAAAAATTAGCATAATAATGGAGTGGTCAACAATTAGGATTGAAGCTTATTGATTCTCAACACCCACAATCAAATGTAAGTCCATAAGAATTATGCATGAAACATTACACATTCAAGCTCTTACGTAGCTAACTATTAGCTAACAAAACTTGCTAAAGAATGTTATACTAACATCATGGACACCATTAACTAGGCTAAATAAGCAATACAACACATTTCAACTTCCAACTACCTTAAGTATAACTTTATAATAGCATAAATAAGCAAAAATAACTCACAAATAAATGTAATCCCTCACCTAGAACCTTAGGAGAACAAGTTTGTGGCTTAATTTGGCTAAAAGATCACTCAGAGAAGTCAAATTTTGGAGCCCTAGTTGAATCTCCTCTTTTTTTTTTCCCCTGGATTCGACGGGTTTGAGAGCTTTTCCTTGAGCTTTATTTTTTTTTCTTTCTTTATTTGGCTTTGGTTAATGCTCCCACCGATTCCACTCTTTTTTTTTCTTTTGTTTCTCGACTCAAGTCCACCAATTCAACCAATTTGTTTTATTTATTGCAGTTCTTTAGACTTGTGTCTACCTCTTAAACTATACGTCAATTCTTTTTTCTCTCTCAATGGGAAGCCGAGGTCGTGCTTGTAAGGAACCATCCTCGGAATGTTTCACCTCTTTTGTCACTCTCCACCAGTGGAAGAAGGCACTTTGGAGGCTGCAACAAATTATGGCTTCCCACTGATCTAGTCAAAGTAAAATTTGCAAGTCAATCGACACATTTATTGGCCTCTCAATACAAGTGCTTAGTCGCAAACCCTCCTTGTTCCGCTAGAATGATTCTTCAACTATCCACCAGCGGTTGAAAGAATGCATTGGTGAATCTTCTCTTCTGAATGAGATTAACCACAAGCTGGGAGTCCGATTCAATAAAGAGAGAATTGATCTCAAGATTTCAAGCTTCCTTGAGGCCTTCATACAAGGCTGATAACTCTGCAATATTAGCATAGCCCGCCATCCAATTACCTTATTCATTTCTAAAGATTCTTCTAGCTCTCGCCAAGCCCGGATTACTTTTGGAACACCCATCAATATTGAGCTTCCAACCACCAATAGGTTTCATCCAACCAATAGGAACTTCATGACGTTGTAAATTATTTCTGCACACAAACCCGTATGCTAGCAATTTGGAGAAGGATATATTCGAGGATCAAATGCTTGACAAGATCCCAACACCAAGAACCATCTTCATCAACAAAGTGACTAATAGAGTGGAGCTCAGGGATATGACCTGTGGTTGACTTGTAAATTGGAGAAGTCCCAATCCACCAATCAGTCCAAAAATGAGTTGTCTGGCCATTCTGAATCACCCATTTCAGGCCTCGACGAAGCACTTCATTATACATAGCAAAAAAGCTAAATACACGTGACCTTACGAGATTCAAATTAGGTGACCATTATCTTATGTACTTGCAATAGAATTCAAATGCCAGCCATTACTTTTCTGTTTAAAATTTAACGAGAAAAACATGTGATTGTCATGTAATTATATACACATAATTGTCACACACTACAAGAAAACAGCCTTGAGGCTATGAAAATGGCGACGAAAGGGCGACGCAATTAAATCTTTCGTCACCATTTGGTAGCTTAAATGCGAGAAAATTTTTTTTCTTAGGAAAAAATACAAATGGCTGCCATATGGTAGCAAAACGGCGACGAAATAGCGACAATAAAAGATAATTATTGTTTAATTAGTGACTAGTTGCCAATAGGTCGCAAAATGGCGACCACATAGCCACTGTTATCATTAATTTTTGTTCGCATCTTAATTGCAAAAATTAAATGAGAAAAAATAATTATAAAATAAAAAAGTATAAATGTGGTTGTCGTTTGGTCGCTACGTAGTGACCAACTGGCGACCAAAAAACGTAAATATTTCTTTTAAAAAATTATAAGAACATAAATTGACAAAAAACAAATGTTAAATAAATAAAATAAACAATTGTTGCCTTTACGTCGCAAAAGGGCGACCCATACGCGACAAATATCATTTACATAAAACTAAAACTGTTATAAAATAAAAGAATTGATTATATAAAACAAATTCCATCTTTTACATCATAGTTCGTAGCCCCGTGGTGGCCATTGGCTACCTAATAGAGACGAAAAGTAAAATTTTGGTCGCCATTTGGTCACCAATGGCTACGAAAGGGCAACAAAATGTCCATGTTCATTGGAAGTTTGATTGATTTAGAATGTAAGTATTAATAATAACAAGTTTGTGTTAGATCTATTTTCTTTTCGTTGAAAATATATTTTATGGTTTATTTAATTGTACGAGGTTGTACATATTTAAAATATAAGAGCACAAAAATAAATTGATGATTAATACTTCTATATTCTAAATAACAAAAGTAGGGTTGCTGAAATACAAAGTGAAAAATAATGAAGATTTTATGTATTGTCATTAGTTTTTCTTATACCAATCAAATTCTAATTTCGCACTACCATCAATGAATTAGTGTAAATTGAAGATTGACTATAATAAAAGATGATATTTAACTTAGAAAAGCTACTTAAAACAGAATAAGTGATTATATGAAGCAAATTCTATCTTTTGCATAATAATTCGTAGTCCCGTGGTGGCCATTGGCCACCAAATAGCGACGAAAAGTCAAATTTTGGTCGCCCTTTGGTCACCAATGGCTACGAAGGGGCGACGAAATGTCCATGTTCATAGGAAGTTAGAATGATTTAGAACATAAGAATTAATAATAACAAGTACATTACAAGTTTGTGCAAGATCTATTTTCTTTTGATTGAAAATATATTTTACGGTTTATTTAATGGTATGAGATTGTACATATTTAAGATATAAGAGCATGAAAATAAATGGATGATTAATACTTCTATATTCTAAATAACAAAAGTAGGGTTGTTGAAATACAAATTGAAAAACAATGAAGATTTTATGCATTGTCATTAGTTTTTCGTATACCAATCAAATTCTAATTTCGCACTAGCATCAATGAATTAGTATAAATTGAAGATTGACTATAATAAAAGATGATATTTAGCTTAGAAGAACTACTTAAAACAGAATAAGTGATTATATAAAACAAATTCCGTCTTTTGCATAATAGTCCGTAGCCCCGCGGTGGCCATTGGCCACCAAATTGAGACGAAAAGTAAAATTTTGGTCACCTTTTGGTCACCAATGGCTACGAAGGGGTGACGAAATTTCCATTTTCATAGGAAGGTAGATTGATTTAGAACATAAGAATTAATAAAAACAAGTACATTACAAGTTTGTGCAAGATCTATTTTATTTTGATTGAAAATATATTTTATGGTTTATTTAATGGTATGAGGTTGTACATATTTAAAATATAAGAGCACGAAAATAAATTGATAATTAATGCTTCTATATTCTAATTAACAAAAGTAGGGTTGTTGAAATAAAAAGTGAAAAACAATGAAGATTTTATGCATTGTCATTAGTTTTCGTATACCAATCAAATTCTAATTTCGCACTAGCATCAATGGATTAATGTAAATTCAAGATTGACTATAATAAAAGATGATATTTAGCTTAGAAAAGCTACTTAAAACAAAATAAGTGATTATATGAAACCAATTCCATCTTTTGTATAATAGTCCGTAGGCCACCAAATGACAACAAAAAGTAAAATTTTGGTCGCCCTTTGGTTGCCAATGGCTACGAAGGGGCGACGAAATATCCATGTTCATAGAAGTTAGATTGATTTAGAACATAAGAATTAATAATAACAAGTACATTACAAGTTTGTGCTAGATCTATTTTCTTTTGATTGAAAATATATTTTATGGTTTATTTAATAGTATGAGGTTGCACATATTTAAGCTATAAGAGTACAAAAATAAATTGATGATTAATACTTCTATATTCTAATTTACAAAAGTAGAGTTGTTGAAATACAAAGTGAAAAACAAAGAAGATTTTATGCATTGTCATTAGTTTTTATCAAATTCTAACTTCGCATTAGCATCAATGAATTAGTGTAAATTGAACATTGATTATAATAATTGATGATATTTAGCTTAGAAGAACTATTTAAAACAAAAGAAGTGATTGTATGAAATAAATTTAATCTTTTGCATAATAGTTCGTAGCCCCGTGGTGGCCATTGGCCACCAAATGGCGACGAAAAGTAAAATTTTGGTTGCCCTTTGGTCGCCAATGGCTACGAAGGGGCAAATAAATTAGAAACATATAATTTTTTTTAAAAAAAAATAGGGTTTTTGGGCGACCAAAGGGCTTGGTAGCCCTTTGGTCGCCCCGTTTTACTAAAAACAGGGGGCAGAACGCTGCCCCCTGGTTTTAGTAAGACTTAGAATTTTTTTACCAAGCCCTTTGGTCGCTCCGTTTTACTAAAAACAGGGGGCAGAACGCTGCCCCCTGGTTTTAGTAAGACTTAGAATTTTTTTTTTTTCAAAAACCCCACCCCACCCCACCCCACCCCACCCCAACCCAACCCCATCCCACCACTCTACCCGTCCCCTCAAAGGGATGTATTTTTGTTTTTTACTTTGTTTTTTTCATTATTCATATAGTATGTATGTATATGTATATCTATATATTTGTGTGTGTGTGTACCTATTTGCACATATATATATTTATATGTATATATGTAGATTTATATATATATATCCTATATATATATTTATATATATATATGTATATGTATATATATAGCTTAAAATAGATATATGTATAGCTTAAACTTTATACATATATGTATATGCATTCTTTTTTTTCTGTTTTTTTTTTTAATTTTCGTTTTTGATTGATCATATATAAATATGTATAATATATATACGCATTTTGCTTTTTTCTGTTTTTTTTTATTTTCGCTTTTCCCTTTTTTTATTTATATATATATAGATCCTATAGATATATATGCATTTAGCTTTTACTTTATTGTTATTTTTTTTTATTTTCATTTTTCTTCCGATTTTTTTTTTCAGTTAGTAACTTAAAAAAATATATATATATATATAATATATATATATATATATATATATATATATATATATATATATATATTCCATTTTTTATGTTTTTTTTAAATTTTATTGTAGATTCTTTTTGCTGTTTTTATTAATGTTGGATCTTTGAAATATTTTTTTGCAGGATTGAAGTTTGTTTTGTGTGATAGGCCAGACTATTACGGCTCAAGTTAGTCTTCTAATTCACAATCTTTTGTATTCATGTTGAGATATTATATATGAAATAATGTTGTAGGTGAGATATTGTTATGATGTTTGTTAAGATAATAATTGCGTATATAATTGATTATTTATGATGTTTGTTGAGATATTTAGCTAAAATTTAAGTTGATTCTTGAGTTATTTCTTGTATATGAAGTGTATATGTGTACTTGTAACAATATTAAATAGCATAATGACCTTACAACGCAAAATGGTGGAAATATTTGTTGTGTTTGTGGGCTGAATTTTCCAGCGCCGACAGTGGGCTTGTTGGCACTGGTTGGGCAGATTTTGGTTTGGGCTGTCCTCGGGGTGGTTTAGGTGCATGCTTCGTTGGTTAATTGATAGGTGGTTGTTTGGGTGTTGTTTGATTGAGTAGTTGCGGAATATGTTGCTAGAAAGTTGAAGTATTGTTAAAGAAAGTTAGTTTAAGTATTGTTTTACATTCTTTTGTGTTGTGTTGTTAGAGCTTGAGTTGGAATCAAGTAGGGTCGGAATTGGTTAATATACGGACATATATGCTTGACATTAGGTAACTTATTTCGTTACCTAATCAATGTGTTTTAAGTAAAATTTACATGTGGAATTACTAAGTGTTGCATTATTTAAAGTGTTGAAGTGTTGTTGTTGAAGTGCCGAGGGGCATCCTCTTTGAGTCGTGAAAACTCACCCTCATTTACTAACATTTCAGGTGAGCCAGAGTTAGGATTCATGGCTCAAGAGGTTGAGGCCGAGCCTTTTGATGTTGTGTATTATGTGAATGAGTCTTATGCTCAAGAGCCCCATCCTTATTTGGAGCTTATGTACTTTTATCGTTATGTCTAAAGTAGTTGGGACGAATGACTTTATATTTTGGTTTACTGTTGGATGGTTAAATTGTGGAATGTATTGGTTTCATTGTGGCTCATATGAAATGTTTTACAGGTTTGAAATGTTTAAGAGTCTTATTACAGATGTTATAATGCTGAAATTTTATCGCGTCCCGACTTGATTTTAGGTGGGGTCGAGTTGGGGCGTGACATTATGTACTTTATTTTGAAGATCTTTTAAATACCATAATATGCATATCTTAAATTATTATTTTTTTAAACATTAAATTTAATATATTTTTTTTAAATTATTGTGTGGCGACGAAATGACGACAAAAACGTAGTTACCACGTGACGACTTTTATTGACTACGATATGGTTAAAAAACAGCGACTAAATATTGGCTACCACATGGAGACAAAAATTAATAAATAAAAATAATAATAAAAAAATTTGGCTACCTAGTGGTGACGAAAAAATAGCTACCATACTGTCACCAAAATGTGGCTACAAACTTTGGCTACCAAATGGCAATGAAGTTTAATAATTTTTTAAAAAAAATAAAAAATATTTGGCTACCTAACGACATCGTAATTATGGCTACCACACGGCCACCAAATTATCGCTACAAGAATTGGTTACCACATAGAGACGAAATTAAATAATGAATAAAAATATATTTAAAATAATTTGCCACCTAATGGCGACAAAAAATGGCTACCATGGGGCGACCATGCATAATTAAATGATACAAAAATTAATGAATTATTTAATAAAATTGTTAATTATAAAAATTAACTAATAATTAATTTTTGTAAAATTTGCAACAAAGGGGCTACGAAATGGGAAAAAAATTATATTTTTTATTTTTTCTTCGATTTGGCCACCAAAATGCGACCAAATTAGTAAATTGCGACAAGAATTTTCTCGACGCTATGTTTTTGGTCGCCCAATGGGGGTAGGCGACCAAAAGGCGACGAGAAACCTTCGTCGCCCCAGACCGATTTTCTTGTAGTGACATAATTATATGTGCTCTTACATACGGTCATATTTTAAACGGAAAAATAAAAAAAGACTAATTATATAACATATTTAAAAGATATATAAAAGACTATAATATTATACTTTTAAATATAAGCAACCACTACGTCAAATATACTAAAGACAAGGGAGTAAATTGAATATTAACCAAAAAAAGAAAAAAAAAATCCAAATTCTGGTGGGTTACCATGTTAAATATTTTATATCATCCCTTTCACCCTATACATGCAGTCAGCATAAGAGAGTTTTGAAGGAAGCATTAGGGTTTTTTGCCAAGATGTCCCTCACCCTAAGCCCCCATGTTGTTCTCCCGCGAAGAGTAACAACCCCAAACCCAACCCGGCAGCAGCAACGCCAATTATCTCTATCTTTTTCTCCTTCCACCATGATCATGCCTATGCCTATGCGCATGAACTCTCGTTTGCATTCTCGCTCACAAATTGCTTTGATGCCTGCCGCCCGTGTTTGTATGTCCCCATTGGCTTATCTAATTCCACCTCCACTTCCGGAGCCGGAGGAAGAAGTAGACCCAAGGCGCTCACGCACACTCCGTCGAACACTTACGCTTGATCCCGCCATGGAACCAGAGTTAAGACGAAGAAACACTCCCGTCCCGTGCCCTGAGCCGGAGACAAGTAACGATAATAACGACGACGACGGTTTTGGCTCAGGGAAAATCGGAGATGGTGGCAGCGGAGGAGGCGACGATGATACATATCATATTTGGGGTGATGAAAATTTTGATCCAGAAGACAACAACAAGAATATATTCAAGAAAAGAAAAACTTTTCCGGAGATATTTGATAAGGATACTATTGATGCTGTTTTAAGCGAATGGATGATGACAACCAAGGACTTGCCTTTTGGTGTAAGATCAGCTTATGACTTAGGTTTGTTCAGCTCGATTCAGTTCACTAGGTTTTTTTTCTTCAACTCGTGGCGGCGGTCTAGTGCTATTCTTAGGTTCTTCTGTCGGTCTCAGCTTCCGGCAAACATGTCCGCTTTCTTTAATGGAAAGCTTATCGCGGACCCTTCATTACCCTCCAAGCTTATCTTGGAGATGGTTTCGTCCTTCACACTTTCGGCCTGGTTGGATTTTGAAAATCGGGGAAAAGATGTAAACACGATCAAAAAGGAATGGGATCGAATTCTGATAAACGCCATAACTGCATCTATTTGTAATGTATTTGTTTCTTTCTGGCTCGCACCGTGTTGTTTATTTTCCTATGGAAGTAAATCATCTCAGTGGCAAAAGGCCCTGGGAAAGCTCCCACAAAATGTATTCGAGAGGAGTTATAAATTCAAAAAGTTTGACATACGGAAAAGAGTGCTAGCCTTTTTCACCAAAGGGGTTAGTTTATTTATGGTTGGATTTGTAACAAAAGGTGCACAGACGATAATTTTTCTATCAACTGATGATCCAGTACTGAAGAATAATAAGGGTCAGACTCATCATGCTACCTTTGATCACGGCTTGTTTCTTGCTTTAAATTCGAATTTACGGCATCAAATTGTTTGGGGACTCGACAGATTATTGTTTGAGTATTTTGATGTCATGGGAGTTGCTCTATTTTTCGACTTTGCTGCGAGAATTTCTAACTCTTGGATTGGGTTGAAGCAAGAAAATCAATCTCCGAACTGCAGTTCCCGCTGGTCCCTTAATAGATCCGTACCCGACAATCCTGCTGGTCTTCGAATCTTCCAGTTGACTGATCTATCTACAAACTGGTCGCCGTCTGTGAAAAGAAAAGGAAAGAGAAAGCAAACCGCGATTCTTGCAAGGAGTACTTGATGATTGATGTTTGTTGGTTCAATTCAATTTTTATTTAACTGTTATTATTACAAGTTATAATATTTTTGTTTTGACTTATAAAAATCTTTTGATTATTTTTACAACTACTTCGAGACTTCGAGTTTTGGGAGTTGAGTGTGCTTATGCGAGTCTAGGGTTTGGTGAAACTTTTAGTGTTTAAAGATCAACATTTTTCTTCTTTGTTAGAAAAATAAACTTTATTTATTTGATGCTTGACAATTTAATGGAGATATTTAGGATGGGGGGAAGGAGTAGGATTGGAGGTGTAATGTGGTCGGTGTATGGTTTTTTATTTATTTATTAACGAGATATTAGGACGGGGAGAGGTGGTAGGGATGGAGTGTGCTTAGGGCAAGTTTAATGGGAGGCTCTAAAATGTAAAACTTTTTATTTTTTGGTATTTTTATACTTCTTTAGAGCCCTATACTCTAAAAAGTAACATTATTTATGAAAAAAGTACGTGGAGTCTACTACTTTTGGCATCTTTTAACCCAAAAATAGTGGACCCCACGTACTTTTTAGGGTATGGGGCTCTAAAAAAGTATAAAAATGCCCAAAAATAAAAAAATTTACATTTTAGAGCCCCCATTGAGGATAGCCTTACGCGATACATATGTAAGTATATCATATATAGATGCGCGTACATACATAAATATACAGAAAGATTTAAAATATTCTAAAATAATAATAATTATTATTTTTGGTGCAATGGAGGTTAAAACCGTACTGTAAATTAATTCGAAACGTCTTATTACATTGATTGAGTCACTACTTCATGAAATTCTGTGACGATCCAAACTTTTTAGTTAAGTATTTTTATTAAGAGTCCAAAAAAATGTAATTGAATTCTAGTATGGATGGAATCTGGCGCTTGAAGAAAATAAGAATTTGAGTCATATGGAAATAGAAGCCTTTTTACGAAATAAAAGATATGTTGATATATGTCAATATCCACCTCTTCATAATAAGTATCGTTAATTATATGGTAGCATAAATTAATGATTCCGACTTAAACGTCGATGAGGTCAAAAGAGATCGCGATGGCTACAAGAAAGAAGTTCGGGAATTTGGAATTACCTAAGATGACGTCGGGTTGATGCAATGCTAAAGTTAGCCAATTTGACCAAAGGAAACTTCCTAAAAGTTGACTTGGATGCTAGCCACCCATGTGGTCAATTGTAGCCACCCATGTGATAAATATGGGTGGCTAATACTTTGAACATGGTTGGTAAAGCCAACCAAGATTGAAGTGTTTGATAGGAAAGTCTCGTATGGCGGGCTAGCTGAATTCTATAAATAGGCATGCATTAGTTCATCATTTTCATCCACAACACAATTCCAAACACAATCCTAAGTTAGTCTTTCTTTCTTGTATTCTTCTTGTAAGTCCAGAAGCCATTGAAGCTCTAATCTAGAGAGCGCACGGTGGGACAATTATCTTGTAAGTGTTATATTGAATTGTTATAAAGAGTAGTGTTGTCTTTCTACTTGATTGTTGTTAAGACGTTTCTGGGAAATTGGTTATATTCTTACATGGTATCAAGAGCTTAAGGGGCTCTTAACAACAATCTTGTCTAGTAAAGCTCAACAACTATGACTACTCAAGGTGCTAGTTCTTCTTCTACCAGTTCTAGTTCCGGTTTAGTACCGACAATTCGTATCCGTCCCCCTACCTTCACAGAAGGAAAACTTGATGGCACGAACTATCTTTTGTGGAAGTTCAAAATCACTACAGTTCTGGACTCCTACGAACTCCTTGATACAGTGTTAGGCACAGATGCAGAACCAGTTGCAGTCCGTGCTGAAGATGACACAAAAAAGGTCACACCTCCAGATCCTCAGCTTGTCAAAGAATGGAGGAGACGAAATGCTGATGCACTTTGTGCAATTGTAACAAGTGTTCATGATTCTGTCCTTACTCTAATTCAACACACAACCAAGGCAACTGAAGCTTGGAACATACTGAGAAATCAGTATGAAACAAGGAACCAGACTCGCATTCAAAACTTGGAGAATCAGTTAGCTGCTGAGAGATTAAGTGAAGATGAAGCAGTTGAGTCATTTATCAGTAGGATGAAAAACCTACGTGATCAAATGGCTGCAGTTGGTATTGCCAAATCAACCGAGGAACTAGCTCGAAGGTGCATTAGAGTGTTGCCTCCAAAATTTGACGGCCTTGTGACAGCACTCAATACACAAGTTCGCATTCCTCCTTTGACGTTTGAAGAATTCACTGCCATGTTGATGGAGGAGGAGATGAGGCTGAGGAGCAGAGAAAATCAACTTGACTCTGCCTTTACAGCCAAGGCGAGGAGTAACCAAGAAGAAAAGAAGAAAGCAAAGAAGAAAACGTTCTCTGGATCGTGCTACTACTGCAATAAGAAAGGTCATGCTGTCAAAGATTGCAGGAAACGAATCCATGACGAGAAGAACGGAACTTTAAAGCCAAATTGGAGAAATAAAGAATCTGCCAATACGGCTGAAACGGAAGTGCATCTGTTTACTGTAACAGATGTATCGGAGGAAACGTGTACTAGCGCACATGTACATCAAACAAGTGCATGGGTGTTAGACAGTGGAGCTTCCCGACACATGACCAGCAAGAAGGAGTTATATGACTCCATAAAACCTCTACAAGAACCAATGAATGTTGTCGTCGGGAATAATGCGAGGTGTCCTGTTGAGGGCACTGGAACCATCTCGCTCGTGTCTCAAGATGGAGGAAGCAAGAAGCTGTCCAACGTACTCTTTGTACCCCAGATCACCAGAAATTTGCTATCTGTAGCTGCTATTACAGATAATGATCTAGAAGTGCGGTTCAAGAAGACGGAAGCTTTGATTCTTGACAAGGATCAAAATATCGTAAGTAAAGGTATTCGCAAAAATAATCTTTACGAAATCAGCTCTCTTTCTGCTGTCGTGGATGCCAAAACAAGTCAACTTTGGCATGAAAGGTTCGGGCACATTTCCTATCCTGTGTTAAAGGAAATGCAAAAGAAGAAGATGGTGGCCGACTTGCCTTCAATTGAAGAATTTGAAGGACCATGTGAAGCTTGTATGCTGGGCAAGCAACATAGACAGTCATTTCCCAAAGAGAGTCATAACCGATCAAAGGCTCCTCTAGAGTTGGTACATGCTGACCTCTGCGGAAAAATGACTACGACGGCGTTGGGAGGATCTTCCTACTTTATGCTGTTAGTCGACGATTATAGTAGGAAGATGTGGGTGTACTTCCTTCGGGACAAGGCTGATGCTCTTGAAAAGTTTAAAGTGTGGCACAAACTTATGACAAATGAGAACACAACTCAGTTGAAGAAACTTCGTACCGATTGTGGGAGGGAATTCTGTTCTACAGAGTTCACCAACTACTGCAACAAGCTTGGGATTAAGCGCCAATTGACTGCTCCATACACACCACAACAAAATGGAGTTGTGGAACGAAGAAATCGAACAATTGTAGAAATGGCTCGATGCATGTTGAAAGGTGCTGGCCTACCTAACACATTCTGGGCTGAAGCAGTCAACACAGCGGTATACATCCTCAATCGGTGCTCAACTAGGGCACTCAACGATAAGACTCCTAATGAGGCTTATTATGGTACGAAACCTTCTGTGTCTCATTTAAGAAAATTTGGGTGTGAATGTTTTGTACACATTCCAAATGAAAATCGAAAGAAATTGGATGACAAGAGCAAGAAGGGCATTTTCTTGGGATATAGTGAAGAGTCTAAAGCATACAGACTCTATGATGTAGAGGCCAAGAAGGTGATCATAAGCCGAGATGTGGTGTTTAATGAGCAACCACACTCAATGGAGGATAGCGGTCCTGCCATTTCGTCATCAACTGATGAAGTAATCCACCAAGTGCCTGAACAACGACCGTTGAACAATGAAGAAGTCTCTAATGATGAGGAGACTGAAGACCAACCTGTTGTACCCACAAGGAAGCCACAACCGAAGTGGTTCCAACAGCTCTTTGATGGAAGAAATCCAGGAATTACTGATGATAGTCCACGTCCTGATGGACTAAAACGATCAAAGAGAATAGAGGAGCAGAACAGATCAGGACAACAACTAGTAAACATGGCTTTGATGACCCAAATCATCAAGACGGTAAAAGAACCGGTAACTGTGGAAGAAGCCATGTCAGATCCAAATTGGAGAGCAGCTATGCAAGCCGAGTATGATAGTATCATGAAAAATGATACTTGGGAAATCGTTGAAAAGCCACCGAATAGAAAAATTATCGGCACCAAATGGATCTGGAAAGTGAAGTACAAGGCAGATGGAAGTCTTGAAAAATACAAGGCACGCCTTGTAGCACAAGGATTTTCGCAAGTCGAAGGTTTCGATGTATATGAAACCTTTGCTCCAACAGCAAAAATGTCAACAATCAGGCTAGTTGTTGCAGCTGCCGCGCATTATGAATGGATTGTACATCAAATGGATGTCAAGTCAGCTTTTCTTAATGGGCAACTTGAAGAAGAAGTCTACGTTGCACAACCCCCTGGCTTCCAGATACCAGGTGAAGAAGAAAAAGTCTGCAAATTGAAAAAGGCTTTATATGGGTTAAAGCAAGCACCACGAGCTTGGTACAAACGTATAGACTCTTTCTTCTTGCAACATGGTTTCTGTAGAAGCAAATCAGAGGCCAACTTGTATGTTCTAAGTGAACAAGGAAAGAAGGTAATTGTAGTCCTATATGTGGATGATCTTGTAATCACTGGTGACCATGAAGATAATATTCGGAAGACGCAAGAATGGTTGAGCCAAGAATTTGAAATGACAAATCTTGGTCTTCTTCATTATTGCTTGGGAATCGAGGTATGGCAAAAACCTCATACTATCTTCATCTCGCAGCAACGATATGTTCGTGAGCTTCTGATTGCATTTGGTATGTCCGAGTGCAAATCAGTTGTCACCCCGATGGAAGTGAATACAAAGTTATCAATTGACGATCCTTCAGAACAAGTTGATAACAAGCTCTACAGAAGATTGGTGGGAAGTTTAATCTTCCTTTGTAACACAAGACCTGATATTAGTTATGCTGTGGGAGTTCTCAGTCGGTTTTCAAATAAACCGAAACAAAGTCACTGGCAAGCAGGGATGCAGATCCTCAAATATCTCAAAGGCACGTTGGAGTATGGGATATCATACAAGTCTGGAGATACTTTATCTGGGTACTGTGACTCAGACTGGGCTGGTGACATTGACTCAAGAAAATCTGTTACAGGTTACGTATTCACATTCGGTGGTGGAATCATCTCATGGGCTAGTAAGAAGCAACCCACCGTTGCACTTTCATCAACGAAGGCAGAATACAAGGCTGCTTGTGTAGCATCCTGTGAAGCTGTTTGGCTACGACGCATCATGATTGATATTGGCATTCCAATAGAGGAAGCAACAATGTTGAAATGTGACAGTCAGAGTTGTATAGCCATGTCAAAAAATCCGGTATTTCATGCTAGAACAAAACACATAGAGATTCAGTATCACTATGTGAGGGAACTGATCGAGGAAGGTGAAATCTACATGGAGTACTGCCCTACAGAAGATAATTGTGCAGATATCTTCACTAAAGCGTTAGGGAGCGTCCAATTGAGCAAGCATCTTCAAACATTGGGTGTTGGCCCAATAGTTTAGTCAACATGAGGTGAACATTGAGGAGGGGTGTTGATATATGTCAATATCCACCTCTTCATAATAAGTATCGTTAATTATATGGTAGCATAAATTAATGATTCCGACTTAAACGTCGATGAGGTCAAAAGAGATCGCGATGGCTACAAGAAAGAAGTTCGGGAATTTGGAATTACCTAAGATGACGTCGGGTTGATGCAATGCTAAAGTTAGCCAATTTGACCAAAGGAAACTTCCTAGAAGTTGACTTGGATGCTAGCCACCCATGTGGTCAATTGTAGCCACCCATGTGATAAATATGGGTGGCTAATACTTTGAACATGGTTGGTAAAGCCAACCAAGATTGAAGTGTTTGATAGGAAAGTCTCGTATGGCGGGCTAGCTGAATTCTATAAATAGGCATGCATTAGTTCATCATTTTCATCCACAACACAATTCCAAACACAATCCTAAGTTAGTCTTTCTTTCTTGTATTCTTCTTGTAAGTCCAGAAGCCATTGAAGCTCTAATCTAGAGAGCGCACGGTGGGACAATTATCTTGTAAGTGTTATATTGAATTGTTATAAAGAGTAGTGTTGTCTTTCTACTTGATTGTTGTTAAGACGTTTCTGGGAAATTGGTTATATTCTTACAAGATATAATTTAATCTGGTTCAATTTCTTGAAAAAATGTGATTTAACGTCTATAATAGACAGCCTTATATTTTGATAATTTATTCCCTAATAAACAATGAAAATTTAAATTATCGTTGGTCGCCCAACTGAAGACAACTGGGCGAGAGTTTGATGATCGCCCTTGATTGTTTACATTTCAAATATAAATTACGACCACTTGGAGATTAACTGACGACCGTCTTTTATTATATATTGGGTAAATACTCAATTTAGTCCACTATCTTTAATATTTGTCTCGATTTAGTTCATATTTTTCAAAATGTACATTTTTAGTCCATTATCTTTATCACTTGTCTCGATTTAGTCCATATCTTTTAAAATGTACCATTTTAGTCTACTATCTTTATCATTATGGTCTAGGTTAGTCATTCACTATTTTTCTATCCAAAAAAAAAAGACTAAATCAGGACAAATATTAAAGATATTGGATTAATGTAAACCATAATGATAAATATAGTAGATTAAAATGGTACATTTTGAAATATATTGACTAAATCAGAACAAATAGTAAAGATAGTGGACTAAAAAGGTACATTTTGAAAGATATGGACTAAATCAAGACAAACATTAAAGATAGTGGACTAAATTGGATATTTACCCTTATATATTATAATTTTATTTTTTCTTCTTCGTTGCCCGTCTGTCTGTCGCCTCTTTTTGGCCCAAATAAGTAGCACATTTAACTTGTATGCTACATGGCGCGATCTCATTATCAACGTACGTAGAGAAAACATATGTTCTTGTAGATGTCTATTTATGTGGTTGTTCATCTAAATATATATTCTTGTAGATGAAATTAGTAAGTTTGCAAATTTAATTGCACAAAAAACTTTGAAGTAGGGCCTGTGACCCAAAAATTAAATTGTATTTTTCTTTGCAGGGTGGAGTATGTATCTCTCCTTATAAGGGATGAACGAGACGAATTTATTGATTTTGTTGAAGTTATTGGAACCCATGCTAATTGTGAAAATTGTGATCGGGAGAAGGGAAACCTAATTAGATTGTCTTTATTTAATTAGTTCATAGGTTTTGATAAATAAAAAAAAAAGTAGTACATAGGTAGATCTATATTTTATTTTTGCTCGTTTCTTGTCAAGTGACCAATAGCAATAAACCCATTTTAAGAGGCGTTTGGTTCATTGATTGATTTTTTATTTATGTGAATAACATTCTTAGGAATAATATTTTCAGGAATGTTATTTTCGGGAATATGATTAAAACTATTTGGTACATCAAAAATATTATTTTGTCTAGTTCCTGGGAATAGTTTTTTGTTATGTTTGGTTAGACTCAATATTACTAGGAATCTTGAACAATTTCCAAATAAACCCCTTAATTAAAAAAAAAACTAATTAATTTAATTTATTTTATTTTTATTTTTATTTTATTATTTTCTAAATATTTTACTTTATTTTATTTTATTCTTATTAATTGATTTTATTTTATTCTTATTTATTTTATTTTTACTTTATGTTATTTATTTTTTTTTTTAAATTATAAAATATTATTTTAACTTAAAAAATAAATAATTTTTATTTTTTTTTTCTAAATAATTTAATTTTTTACTTTTATTTTATTTTATTCTTATTAATTTAATTTTTTTATTTTATTTTTATTATATCTTATTTTAATTTCTAATTTAATTTTTATTTAATTTAATTATGTATTTTTAATTTTTTTTGGTTTTAGTTTTCTTTTATTTTATCTTATTTTATTTCATTTTATTATTTATTTTTTATCCTATTTTTTATTGTTATTTTATTATATTATATTTTAATTTTATTTTAAATTTTTAAATTTTTTAAAATTTTTATGTTTTAGTTTTTTATTTATTTTTTGAATTATGTTATGTTTTTTGTTTTAATTTTGTATTTTTTAAGATGGGTATTTGTGTCTTTTGTTTTCTCCAAAACATTTTCACTACTTGAGAATGTAAGATTTTCACCCCTTCACATGGGAATAGAAATTGAGTAAATCATGGAAATATTGCATTCTCATAAATATGATATTTTCGGAAATATATTTTTATTCCCTGAACTAAACATGGGAATAATATATTCCAAACTTTACATTTTTTGGAATTTTATATGATTTTGCGAACCAAATACTCCCTAAGAGAAAAAATGAAGGAAGATGAATGAGGGAAGAAAGGTTATATTTGCGTTCGACATAGTTGGATGTTCGACACTCAAACATATAAGATGGGCGCAAACTCTTTACTAGGACAAAATTTCCAAGTCACTTGCTATCCTTAGGTCGCGGGTATTCTCGAGAAACATAAGGCTCATGACTTGACAGGCAACCATGATCAGAGTCATATTAAGAATTTTGAAAATTATTGTATCAGTTTAAATTAATGAGTCGGTCTCTCACATATTAGTGAGATTTATATGATCAGTCTTTCTCACATAATTGGTAAGACCTATATGTGTATGTCCTATTAGACTAATATCAATTCGGATTGATTTAAGAGTTCTTTTTTAATAATTTTGGTTGAATTCAAGTTTTAAGACCGTCTGTTTTATGTAAGAGAAATAATAAATTAAGCTCCCCAACAGTCCATAAATAATCGGAACTACTTGTGCGCAAAAAAGAGAAGGATGAAAAAGTAGGAAGAAGGAAGAGTCAACCGTGCATCAATTGACGCCCCTTATGGTCCAAAATTTTTAAATTTATAAATGAGATTAGTGTTATAAGTTTAAAAATAATTATACGTTAATTGAAAATAGTTAAATGAAATTATATTTAAATTCATTACCGCATTGTACCACAAATCACAAAGCCATATGAGTTTCCAAGGGAAAATTGAAGAGTACCAACAATTCAATTACAAGAAAAACACTCCGCACCAATAATCATTTGGTCTAGTAATATGTTTCTTGTTTTAGTTGCAAGACATTCTAAAATTAATATTTGTGTGCAATATTTTAAATAATATAAAAAAATTTAAGTCGCTCTTAAATATTATAAAAAAAATCCATACTACGAGACAACAATTATACGCCAAACACATGATTCCTGCTAACGTATCTCTTTCCCTTGTTTATTTTCTTCTCTTTTTTCTTTTCTTTTTTTGGGGTATATTCCGGCCAAAAATTATAAGAAAATATGATAAGACTGTTGTACCCTCACCTTGCGCGCAATTTCACGAAGCTTTTTGAAATGGGCCCTTAGCTATTTTCTACTTTTTGTTCATTGTTCAATCTTCCCTTGTGTCACGGCGGTGACGGAGAAACAAAATCCTCATGTGATTCGTAATCTACGGCCGCGATTGGACTAAGCGGACCGTCAATCCTGATTTTTCCATAAAATATCACTAATCTTTTTTTTTTGGGTAAATATCACTTAACCCTCTTAATATATACACTACATAACAGTTTATCCTCCAATATTTTTTTTGTATCACTTAACCCCCTCCCACATGTCAAGCAACAAAATATCCATTAACACTGTTAAGTTAAAATTTGAATGTCTCAAAATGCCCATTTTCTTTACTCGAAGGAGGTTAAGTGATACAAAACAAAGTTTAAAGAGATAAATAATATGAGCGAATAAACGTTATAATTTTTTTAAACACTATCTGATGAATTTTTTTTTCTGTTTTTTTGGTTGAAATAGGAAATCGATTTTTTACTTCCTACAGATAGTAAACCAATTATATGATTGAATATTTTTATTTTGTTTCTTTTCTATGACAACCAATAATAGCTTCTTTTTTTTGGGTTAAAGCACGTTATTTTTTTAAGCTGTTATTCATTATTTCTGATTAAAAAGTAAGAATTTAGTTATCAGTAAAATCGTACCCAAAGATTAAATATGCACCTTAAAAACTCAAGATATACATACAAAAAAATGAACAGTTAGATTTTTCAAGAATTTTAACACAAATAAAGAAATAGACAATATATCTATTAACATATACTAACATAAAAAAGGGCATCTTTTGTATCTAAACTTCGTCTGCGGTCTTGCCTTGTGAGAGAGGCCATGTGAGAAAGCAAAAAAATGTAGCGAGAAAAGGCAGTGAGAGAACAGCGAGAGAGAAGGAAGTGAGATAGCAGAGAAAAAAAGATATAACGGGCACCTTTGTCCTTCTAATATTTTTAACAACGGAATATTACTTTTTCCATTAAATTAGATACAAAAGGGGTTAAGTGGTACTAATTAAACTTTAGGGGGTAATATGTTACACCTTACATACTTTAAGGGGGTAAAGTGATATTTACCCTTTTATTTTTAGCCTATGGTTGTACAACACCAACGAAAATCGATATCGCGATTTCTCACATATATACGAGTAACTTACTAATGGACCAAAGCTTTAGTAATAAATATCACTAATCTTTTGTCGTGAAAACGATCCTCAAATACATCAAAGATAATTGTGACGCTCACTAGCATAATATTACGATTTATTTGGTCTAATTGTAAAATTTAAACTATTAAAGTTGTCAAGCTTTATACGATAAATCTTTTGTTAGATATATTATTGAACATAAACGGTTGACTGTTTGATATTATTAGACAATGTTGGGTTTTCAAATCTGGAAGTATATTTTTGCTTTAAAAAAAAGAAAAGATAGTTTTTTGTATGATATAAAAATAGTTTCGTCAAAGTTTTTTCGAAAAACTTTGATTTAAAACTTGTTATTATTTAGCTTATTTTTTTAAACCAAAAAAAACAAAGAAACTTGTTATCATTTAGCTTTTAAAAAAAAAAAAAACTTTGACTTTTACCTAATTTCTTTTTATAAATTTGATCAAATAGATTGGGTTTTAACTTTTAAACTCTCCTAGAAACAAACCACTAAACAACCCGCTAATACTCTTTGTCAATTTGTTTCTTAACCCACTCGCATTAGTTTCACGTCCCTTCAAGTATCTTTATCTGAAGAATGGGTGCCGTCGACTTCAGGGAGTACTGAGCATTCGCTGATGTAGCGCGTGACCTTTGCATCATTTTCCGACATTGACATTGAGACATTGGGCAAAAACCATTTTTGATCCCTGAAGTTTGGTATAAAACCCAAATTAGTCTCTAAAGTTTGCAAAAAGATCAAATAGGTCCCTTTCATTATCTATGACTTAATAGTCAAATATTTGACCAAATAAAAAGACTTAAATGCCCTTACTTTAGTAGTTAGAGATTTGGAGGGAAGGAAAAAAAAAAAAAGATTGGGACCATGCAATAGGCACAACTATTTAAGCACCAAAGTCATTTTTTTTTATTTTCTCACATTCAAATAATGCTCTTTCTCACCAAAAAAAAAAAAAAAGAACAACGACAATAATAAAATTCTTGTTACTTATAAAAGTTTGGCTCTTAATATTTTTAGAATACACCTTTTCAGATTATAGAAATATTATGACTGAATAGTCTGTAATTTTTAATATTTATAATAGTATAAAATTAAATATAAATTAAAGAGAAAGTCAAGTATATCTATAATCACTATCTTATCCCCGAAAGTTGAATTTAGTATCGGGTAGCCACTAATTATGACTTTTAAAGTCTTGAATTTTAGATATATGTTCTCTAACTACAAATGTTGTATGACTTTTAACTAACTTAAAAAATGTATTAAAGTGCAGTATTAGACAATAGAATATATAACCTTGTGATAAATACACTATAATTTACATGTAACAAATTCCTCATCATTTAAAAACAAAAAAGAAAAAATAATAATAGACAAGGAATTCGTTACATATGAATTATTTTTTCACATTTAATATTTGAATTTTTTTCATCTATTATTATTTTTTCTTTTTTCTTTTCAAATGACGAGAAAAATTGGTTTGGGTGCTTAAATAGTTGTGCTTGTTGCATGGTCTCAATTTTTTTTTTCTTTCCCTTCAAATCTCCAACCACTAAAGCAAGGGCATTTAAGTCTTTTTATTTGGTCAAATCTTTGACTATTAAGTCAAAAATAATGAGAGAGACCTATTTGATCTTTTTACAAACTTTAAAAATTAATTGAAATTTTATACCAAACCTCAGGGACCAAAATAGTTTTTGCCCTTAGACATTCCTCCATTGGTCATTTTCCGTTGAGTTGTCGTGACAGTGGTGTGGCTATAGTTAAGTTTTGCGTTTGTCGTGGATCTCTAATTTAAGATTAAATTAATTATATAATCGTTAATAAAATTGCTCTTCACAAATTAATTGTCTCAAATGCCCTTCCTGGAAGATTTAATTAGCAAAACTACCACATTTGACACTCATGCGCCTTTCATGAGCCACCTGGAGGGTTTGAAGGGTCTGCTTAGAAGAGTCGATCACAAAGATTAAAGAATTAAGTGAAATAATCGGATAAAGATTTGTTGTGCCTTAAGATTCGAAGTTTAAATGTGAGTCATCTCATCATAAATATTTTTAACTTTTGACAGACTTTAAACACGTGTTAAGGCGTACTGCTACATTACAGGATTTATAATCTTAAAGTAGCTATTGATATATTGGAATGATTTTGAACAAAAATAGAATGACTTAGAAATTGGATTAATAAAACTAAGAATAATTGAATGCAGTCTTGCTTAAATAAGTTACTCGTTAAAAAAAAAAAAAAAAGTCTTAACAATAAAGCTAAATCCAACATCCATCACCACCATGATAGACCACTATCTTGCATAGGGCATAAATTTGAATGATGCATTGTGTAACAGACTCTGCCCACATCACACCACATTCACCTCCAACCAACTCAACTAACACTCAGCAAAGAAGAAGCACATGTCACAAGTTCACACCAAATACTTGGAGGCATATAAGATTCTCAATTAACTGAATAGCCTATAAATATAAACAAACCTTTGTATGGGAGTATTAGTGAGCATTATCTAAATTTACTTTTTCCTTAGTCTTCTTCTTTTCTGTTGGAGGTGGCTCCTCAAATCGCCAACACTATCTTTGTAATTTTTGCTTTGAAGTTTTTGAATTTTCTTTCAATCAAATAGCAACACTCACTTTTGTTGCTCTGTTACTTCATTCTCTATTAACACCGTTTCATTGGTGCTTTCATTGCTCTCCCGCCATGGCCGACGGCTCCAAGCTCACACACGTTGAATTACTCAAACAACTATCTGCTCTATTTGCTTTCAAAACCCATCTACTTCAACAACTTGCTTCTCCAGAACACCACCTTGACAACTCTCCCTCAAACACTGAACCACCTCAACCACAAATCTCTCTACCCACCATCATTTCATCGCCACCATCTACCTGTCATCAAGTGCGCTGCCGCGCCTTCCTCCTCCTCTCCTCCTACCGTCGACACCAATAACCACCAGAATCCCACTTCACCACCGCCATTACCATGCAAACCAACCATCCCCACCTCCACAAAACTCAACCTCTCAGCCAAATACATCCCATTTTCATCCATCTCCGCCACCACCACCACCATATACCGCAGTAATTCCGGTGGACTCCTCGACGTCCAACACGACATGGAAGCTCTGAAACAATACGATGGAAAATACTGGATATCTCTATTCGACTCATGTGTAGGCAAAACCACATGGCCGATCCTTCTCCTCCTCACACTATGTGTCTTGCTTTTCCCAGATCTGATGGTGTTGAACCAACGGATTCATCCGGTAGTTTGGCTAAGTTGCACCAAACCATCGATGTTCATCCCGACATCGCTGCATTACAGACTGGATCAGATTTTGTGTGTGAGGTTTCCCAAGCTCCATCTGATATTTGGGGGGTTAAGATTTTGTACAAGGATGGTTCAGCTGTTACGAAACTCCATGCTAGTGTTAACAAGCTTGCCGATCTTCAACTGCAGATTGTGAAGGTTGCCGCTGAACTGAGTCCGAATGAGTTCACTTGTCTTAAGTTTGTTGACTTGTCTACCATTCTTTATGCACATATAATGTTTGATCAAATTCCTGAACCAGCTTGGTGCGTGTGGAACACTATGCTTCTAAGCTCAACTCCGTGCTCATACCCGATCCTCACAATTTCGCTATCCTTGGGAATTTGGGTAAGGTCTTGGCTTAAACTATTTGATCAAATGCCTTATCGGTATCTAGCTATTTGCAATGCGATGATTCCAGGGTGTGTAAACAATGGTTATGCGATTAAATATGGATTTATTACAGATAGTTATTTGTATATTTGTCTGTTGGATGTGTATGAAAAATGTGGGATATTGGATGTTGCAGCGTTGTGTTTGCACATGTTTTCTTGTGGTGATGTTAAACCATGTGGATGTACACCAGATATAATTACTTGGGATACCTTTCTAGCAGTGTTTGAGCAGTGTTATGGCTTGGCATGGCATGAAGTTTTCAAGGAAATAAAGAGATCAGGTTTTGTTACTGAGAGAGACATGTTCAACACCTTAATCAGAGCATACAGTCCATCCAGATCTTTTGACCAAGCTATGACTGTTTATAAGAGAATCTTAGAAGTAGGGGTCACCCTTGACCTTTCCACTTACAACGCTGTTCTCATAGCATGGGCACGGGGAAGCCTTTGGAAACAGTCCGAGAAAGTGCTTGCTGCAATGGAGGATGAGACTTTAGTTGTTTATAATGAGTTGGTCGATTGGCTGGATAACATTGGCAAGGTTGATGAGGCCAAATCGTTCTTTGATATGATGGTGAACAAGTTGGGAATGAACGACGGTCGTTTCAAATTTATTATGACTGCATTGTTTGATGTCGGGAAGCATGATGAGGTGCTCGGAATCATTGCTAATGAAGCTGGAGCAAGCTTTATAACTATCTCTATGTCAACCATTACATTAAAATGGTTCAATGAAGATGAAATGAATGTCCGAGCTCTTTTCACTCTTGCAGCAAAGGTTTTTTCTACTATTATTTTTGATAAGTTGGATAGTATGTTCTCGCTTCTAAAGCAATTCACTGGTACACTACTTGACCCAACCGATGCTATTCCCGTCACCATTCCTAAGTTGCTTCCAGTTAAAGCCCTTGACTCTCGCATCATCCATGGCCAACGCCAACAAGCCTCGCAACATATAATTCCATGGGATCAGCTGCCATTATCAGACGCAACTTGGGAGGATACAGTGGAATTCAACAAGGCTTATCCCTCTTGGAACCTTGAGGACAAGGTTCCGTCTCGAGGAGGGGGCAATGTAACAGACTCTGCCCACATCACACCACATTCACCTCCAACCAACTCAACTAACACTCAGCAAAGAAGAAGCACATGTCACAAGTTCATACCAAATACTTGGAGGCATATAAGATTCTCAATTAACTGAATAGCCTATAAATATAAACAAACCTTTGTATGGGAGTATCAGTGAGCATTATCTAAATTTACTTTTTCCTTAGTCTTCTTCTTTTCTGTTGGAGGTGGCTCCTCAAATCGCCAACACTATCTTTGTAATTTTTGCTTTGAAGTTTCTGAATTTTCTTTCAATCAAATAGCAACACTCACTTTTGTTGCTCTATTACTTCATTCTCTATTAACACTGTTTCACATTGCAGCCACGATGTTTGTGCAATTCGTCGAATTATCATGAATCATCATTGTAACAAGCAGAGCATGCATGAACCTTTTATCTAATAAATACATCCCTCCCAAAAGTCAGAATTTACTACATGTATTAACTCTAATAACCATGGTTACTTGCTTTTCACTTCTCGATCCACTCTTAATTTACAATGGGGGTTACAAGTTGAATCACTGAAATACTTTCAAAATTATTGTCAATATCATGAAAAACAGATACAAAAAGAATATGTATATCAAAGTTTTTCATAGTCATTTATGAAAAAATGCATTTTTGGGCTAAATGCCAATTAAGATTCTATGTTAAAATACATTTGAATATAAAGATAAAGAATGGATAATACTTTAGTTCTTTTTCTTGAATATTGACTCAAATGACATTTGAATTGTTAGTATAATTAGATCACTCTCATCAAAATCTAAGGCTTAGTCTCTATTTTCTTCATTTTGACTCACTCTAAAATGTTAAAAAAATTATAAGCAAATGAAGAAAATGATATAAATTTGTGATGAGGCAATTTTGGCAAACTCCATTTATTGATTTGTAAATAATAGCAATGCAATAATATTAGAAGTACACTTCAAGATAAATGTACGTAATCCGATTTCATGTAAAATGAAATTGAATCCTAATCCTTCATCTTTTCTCCATACTAAATAGAATACAACACTTAAATTTTATTTTCGAACAATAATAAAGGAAAATTCGTCTATCATATCCATAAAAAAGTCGTCAATCAACGTAACTGTTTTAAAAAATTGAACACTTTAAATATAAAATCCATTTTTCAAATGGTAAATGAACCTTATCAATAACTTTATTGAATGTGTTGTCATAAAAAAAAAAAAAAAAAAAACTTGATTGAATGTGTAAAAAATGGTGTTGTCCTCACCTTGATTTTTTTTATATACTTGCCAGCTGTTTTAAACAATTGTGGTTTGCGAAAAATTTATAAGATAGACCACCTTATTTTCCCAATCTTTTTGTCCAAATTAAAAATATTATTTTGCCATATCTAATCATTCATAACGTATGACACCATTACTCTAGAGTTAGGTAGAATAATTAAATATTGACTTGTTGTAATTAATGACATAACTAATTTACGAGGAGCCCCCTCACCTTGAAATTTTTTAAGAATATGTGTATTTTGAATATATTCGTAGGCTTAAAAAATCATTTTAATTGTCACTAATTTTTTTTTTATAAATATATAAATATTCAAATGTATGACTTTAGCTCCACTAAATAAATATTTTAAAAATACTTGAAATTTGAACCAAAACTTTAACCTCTATTATCAAAAAAAAAGAAAAAAGAAAAAAGAAAAAAGAAAAGTATGAAGCCAGTTCACACCAAACAACACAGCGCCGTATCACATAAGACTTCAAACCTTTTCTATTTGTTTTGTAGTCCAAAGGACAACTACACCTTACCGCTCAGGCATTTGAAACGGTGGGGCCCACACACACTCCTGTCCCGCGGCGCTGATCTCGCCGTTTCGTCCTCTTACCGTAAATAGCGAGAATCTAGGAGGGCATTCATGGAATTCACTTTCATTACACACAAAAACGCTCTTAATTAACCCATTTTACTTAACAATTAAGTATCTAAAAAAGCTCTTAATTATTATTATTAATTTAATAATCCAATTAAGACACAAATCCCAAACAACGTGGCTTAGAACACGCAAAGAAAAAGAAAAAACAAGAAAAGAAAAAGAAAAGAAAAGAAAAGAAAAAAGAAGAAGAAAGAGAAAAAACGAAAAAAAAAACAAAACCTCTCTCTCAAAGCAAAGAGAGGTTTTAAAGTTTTTGATAATTTTTCTCTCTCATTTCATTCTCTTTGATTTCTTCACAGATCTCAGTGAGAAGAATATACGTATACATATACATATACACACATATATATATATGCACATAGTTTGTGTAGTTGTTTTATGTTGTGATAGTGATTTGCAGAGAAGAACTAGTGGTTCTTTGATCTGATTTTTTTTTTTTCGAATTTTATACTATATGCACATATATTTATATATATTGTTATTTTTTACTTGTGAATTGAAGAGCTGATAGACAAGGCAGCTGAAGTTATTATCTGATCTGATTGAAGCAACTTGAAATGGTATAGATTTTTAATTAATTAATTTTTTGGTTTATTGATTAGTGTTTCTTATGTTGCTTTTGCTATAATGTTAATTCGAATTATTGTTTTGTTGAAACTTTGCTATAGAGATTTTAAGATTTAGTCTTTGATTATTTAGCTACAGCAGTTTGTGGTTAATTAAGTTTTTTAGTAGAAATTTTTACGATGTTATATGTTTTGCCGTACGTGAGAGATTCAGGAGTAGCCCTAGTGGTGGATTATCACGTATCCAATCCCATGAGGTTGGGGGTAAAAGAAAGAAAAAAAAGAAATGTTTGCCGTGTGTGATATTTAGATTTTAGCTATAGTGGTTTTATCATTGATTATGATTCGAAATTTGATGTTTGTCACCTTTTGCTAGAGTAATTGGTTAAGATTTGTAATTGTTAGTTGAAAAGTTATATGTTTTTAAGGCATTTTGACAGTCTAGCTTAATGTATGTGCAGCATGCATCAAACATGTTGTCGCCTCGAAGAATTTCTACTTTTCTCTTGAGGGGCGCATGGGGTGATGGATGGATACAGTTGCTAACAATTTCTTTTTCTTTTCGTTAAAAGATATTTCGATGTTTCAGTTTTCATTTTGTTACTCTAATATTAGAAAGATTGAATAATGTAACGGCTAACTGGCCCTAAGAAATGGGTGTTAGTTGCTGCGTAAAAAAGCCAGGGACTTTGAAACCTACAAAGTATGCCACCCAACCTGACAAGAATTAGAAAAGTAAAGCATTGGTTTTTCCCTGAAACATTTTCTGTTGGCTCCATTTTTGATTTGATTGGAAATATAGGGTTTATAAAAGAAGTTTGATTTTGTTGATGATTATCAAAAATTTTCCAGAAAAAAGATCTAGGAAATTACATAAATCTCATCTTTTTCCTTTTTTATTCCAGTCAACAGAACTAGAGTGATGTAGATAATCAAGTTGTTATTACTTGCTTTTTCAGTATACCTAAGAAATCATTCGCAGCGAATTCTCTCTGTTAGGCTTCATATTTTACTAGTTTGACACTAGTACCTTCTTTGGTCAAGAAATTTCTCTTGTTATCTTTTCCTGTTCATTCTGGATAAGTAAAACATGCATTCCATTTTCCAACTGGAATGCTTTCATGTGGGGAAGGGATGTCAGAAAAAAGTGGCGTGTCAATTATTTGTAAATAAAAATAGTGATGCCAACCTTTGATGAAACATCCTTATGCTTTTTTATTTTTCCTCTTCTTTCCGGACGAATAAAACATGAATTTCCTCTAATTTCTTACTAGAAATGGTCTCATATGCTGGAGATGTATCAGAAAAGTGGAGTATAAATCATTTTTAAATAAAAACTATAATACCAATTGAGCTGATTGCTCTAATTCTATAGCTGTGATTTGATACATGATATGGAAATTTTGAATATTCCGTGTTCAACATTTTGATGGCACCTATCATCTTGTTTACTACGATCCACTGATTGAATAGATCAGTGGGTCCAATAATAATTTTGATGAGTTGAAGCTTAAAATATCAATTTCTGCTTTGGGATTATGGTACTGAGAACTGTATTATTGAAACTTAAAAACTCTTTATATTTTGTAGGCTGCTTCAGTCAGCTTAGGAGTTGGGTCTCTCGTTTGGGTGGAGGATCCTGATGTAGCTTGGATGGATGGGGAAGTTGTGGAAGTCAATGGCGAAGTTGTAAAGGTTCTATGTACTTCAGGGAAGACGGTTAGTATTCTGTATCAGATCTCTTAGCTGCCATTTGGTGCACGTTTTTTCATGCTCGTGGCGCTTTCATAGTAAAAAAGCTAAACTGAAACCCTACTGTCATTTTCAAGTTAGTCTCATTGTATCATTACCTTTGAAAATCCGTTCAAGTTTCTGGTCTCTTTCACTTTATGTCTTTATAGATATCAGATATTCCACAAACAAGATGAGCAAACTAGGATGCATGTAATGTAAGTTGTGCTGTTGTGTTATTTCAGGTTATTGTCAAGTCTTCCAAAATTTATGCAAAAGATGCTGAAGCCCCACCATGTGGAGTGGATGATATGACCAAGTTGGCTTATTTGCACGAGCCAGGTGTTCTGCAGAATTTGAAATCAAGATATGACATAAATGAGATATATGTAAGTTCCACAATATTCTCTTTTTCTGAAAATAGTTTCTTTCTCTTCAATGTTCTCTGAAACTTAACTTTTGTGAAACTGATCACCTTGATGGTGTCTTTCAGACATACACAGGGAATATACTCATTGCAGTTAATCCTTTTAGAAAATTACCTCATCTATATGACAGCCATATGATGGCTCAGTACAAGGGGACTGCATTTGGGGAGTTGAGTCCTCATCCCTTTGCTGTTGCAGATGCAGCATACAGGTCAATGTCTCTTCAAGTTGAAACTGAAGCATCTTTTATTTTGTTTTCTTATTGAAATTAGCATTTCTATTGATGCAGACTTATGATGAATGAGGGTATAAGTCAATCGATTTTGGTTAGTGGTGAGAGTGGGGCGGGTAAAACCGAGAGCACAAAGCTTCTAATGCGTTATCTTGCTTACATGGGGGGGAGAGCTGCAGCAGAGGGGAGGACTGTTGAGCAGAAAGTCCTTGAGGTAACATAATATACTCCGAAGCATGGGGACAAGCATAGATGAAAATGATAGTTCTTCTTGTATATGTTATTTCATCACAGAAGTGGATTTTAATTCTGCATTATACATGATATTGCTCCTTTTTCTTTCTTTGCAGTCTAATCCTGTTCTGGAAGCATTTGGTAATGCAAAGACTGTCAGAAATAATAACTCAAGGTGGGGAAAGTTTTTATGGAAATGACTTGATTTATAACAGTATTTCATAAGCTTTTATGCTAATTCTTAGTTGAGTTCCACTGTCTGACAAATCAAATGTCTACCCATTGCAGTCGTTTTGGTAAGTTTGTGGAGATTCAGTTTGACCTGAAGGGAAGAATTTCCGGAGCTGCTATCAGAACCTATTTGCTGGAAAGATCTCGTGTTTGCCAAGTGTCTGATCCTGAGAGAAACTATCATTGTTTCTACATGCTATGTGCTGCCCCACCAGAGGTAAAGGGGTCCCATTTACTTCACCAAAATTTGCTTCATGGATATAGAAGAGATGATGCATTTGCAGCAATCCCCTATCCCCCTCTATTTATGGGATGTTCAAATTCTTTACCATAGAGAGAGATTTACTGATTATAGAGGAAATATATAAACTGAAGGGTAAAAGTCCTTGATTACATATGTGGAATGCAGTGAATTAATCTTAAATTCCTTTTTGAATCTGCTAGAGCTATTCCATTGTATGTTTCAGGCAACGGGTGGTCCCATTACTTATCCTTTGGGGATCTGCTAGAGCTATTCCATTAAGAGAACCTGTATTAGTCTATAAAAAGGGTATGGGAACAACCATGTCCCACAGAGTGGTCCAAAAAAATACAACAGCAACTTTATTCCATGGACAATTCCAAGTGCTTTACCTTCCTAAAAAGTTTTTTGCAAATTTCCCAGTCAAATAATTAAATGGTAGTCATTATTGCATAGTGCCACAAATTCTTTAAGCACATACCACATACAAACCCTAAATTTGTAAGAAAAGAATCACTGAAAGAGCTTTTACAAGACTCTAGCAACTAACTTGTAATCTCCCTTGCAATAAATCCATGTAGGAATAAATAGGAACGTAATTTTAATTGTTCCCATTTACAATCATCTTGAAAACTATGGCTATCATGATGGTCATGTATTTTGTGTAAATTGATACATAATGTTGTTTTTAGAGATAACCCATCCATCCCACCACGACCCCCCTCCCCCCAAAAGAAAAAAAGAATAGAAGAAGGAAAAAAATATCCAGTGCTGTAAAGAACTATCTGGGTGACTATTGGTTTATGGTCGGCGAGAACAATTTGTTTCTTGTTGTTCCTATTGCACGCTTGCAATGGTGAGGATTGATAGAATATTTCATTTACGGTCATATTTTCTTGTCGAATTTGGTATAAATAATGGTATCATACTTAAGTGACTCGCTTGACCAACGCGTCTTTACATTTGAAGAAAATGCAACCAGCATATGACTTTTAAGGCAAAAGGAATAAATATATGGCTAATGATAATTAATCTAAGATGGATGTGGCTTGTTACGCCTCTTATGGTCCTACTAGTTAATGGATTGTGTAGCATGACAGAGATGAAGCCTATAGTAAGGTTGTGATTTGTAGGTATCACATTCTTGTTCACTTCTATAAAAGAGTTGCTTCAAATTGCATATTTCTGAACTTATTATAAAGTTTATGGTGCTTGATCTTGTAAGAGTATATGGTAATGGGTGGCTTTAGACTTATATCTTCAACCTTGTGGTTGACTTCAAATGTTGAAAAAATTCCCATTTATAAAGATGCATATGATTCAATTGTGATATAATTCGTAATCATATAGGAAATGTTACTAGGTATGGCCTTGATGCCAAGTGCATTTGAGTAAAAAATAAAACCCTAGCATCTAAGTAAGACGGGAAATTGAACTAGCTCCGCGTTTTCGTCGCATACTAAGGTTGCAAACAATAAACTTGAATATGGGTCTGACCCTTCCCTGACCAGCGATTAGTAGGTAAGGATGGCAATGAGGACTGGGTTGGTTTTGCGGGTCCCTCCCACCCCAAAATAAGGTTGGGGGGGGGGGGGGGGTGGATATTGGGGTGGGAAATAGGGTGTAGGTGTTGACTTTTATCTCCGCCCTGTATGCATGGAAAATTATTTAAGTACCCTTATTTATCTATCTGTACTAAAGCTGTGGTGTTATAAATATTGAGAACCACTGTCAAGCTATCAACGACCCAAATTCTAAGACTCCATGACTGTGAATATTATGAGTTAATTTTTTCTGTCCTTTTAGCTACTTGTACAATGGGGAATGATACATCATTTCCTATTTATCATGATGGGAAGTTCAATGTAGATTATGTTACTTGCCTTTCCTAAGTAGTGGATACTGGTGAAATTTAAAAACAAAATATCTGTTTTTATGTTTCTAACAAAATAAAATATAAGCTATGACAGTATTTCCTTTAGGAATTGATGGAGTGAATATGTCAAGAAAAAAAATATTAATTAAGGATGTTTCAATCCTCGACTTTAATCATCATATGGTATATTTTTTTCACATGTAGCTTTCATGCTTAATGATTCTAATTGGAACTTGTTTTAGATGTTTGAACTAGGTCATGCATTATAATTGGAGACGTGAAATTCAATTTGTAATCCATATTTGACTTGTTTTAGTATCCATATTTATGATCTTTGTTTATTATAATTTTGGTTTATGTTTTGAAGTTCTGTTTTGTAAATTAATGTTAATTTTGCGTAGTTAAATTTTTTTTTTTTTTTTTTTTCTAAAACCCACTAATAGTCCCCATTCCCCTCTGGGATTTGGTAATGGGGTGGGGGTGGGGGCGGGGCCGGGAGATGGGGAAAAAGGATCTTCCAGGATGCAATTCCTGCACCTCAACCAATCAAGTCGGTCTTATATTGTCTTTGGTTTGAAATTTAGACTGAAGAAATTGTTTCAAAGATGCAATTCCAGCACCTCAATCAATCAAGTTGGTCTTATATTGTCTTTTCCGTTCTCAGGATCTTCAAAAATACAAATTAGGAAATCCAAGAACCTTTCATTACCTCAATCAATCAAACTGCTATGAGTTAGAAGGTCTTGATGAATCCAAAGAATACATTGAAACAAGGAGGGCAATGGATATTGTTGGTATAAGTTCTGAAGAGCAGGTAATTTTCTTGTAGTTCTTGTCTAGGAGGCAATGCCGCAGATACTTGATGCTCCCACTCACTTTTTCTGCCTATTTTCTGCTTTCCTTTACAGGAGGCAATATTTCGAGTTGTGGCTGCAATTCTTCATCTTGGGAATATTGAGTTTGCCAAGGGGAGAGAAATGGACTCATCTGTTCCCAAAGATGACAAATCTTGGTTCCATTTGAGAACTGCTGCCGAGCTATTCATGTAATTTAATGTTTATAAAGCTTGTCTATATTGCATTTCAGTGCTTTCATGAAGGAGAAGTTCTCTAAATGTGAGGCTTTTCTCTAGGTGTGATGCAAAGGCTTTAGAGGATTCCCTATGCAAACGTGTTATAGTGACTCGTGATGAAATCATCACCAAATGGCTAGATCCAGAAGCTGCAGCTCTTAGTAGAGATGCTTTGGCGAAAATAGTATATGCGAGGTTGTTCGATTGGTAAGTTATGCTTGGAGGACATTCAATCACCTAGCTTATCCTCTAATATTGTTCACAGAGTACTTTTACTATGTTGTTTTTTTTCCTTCTTATGGGGCTTTATAAACAGTCACATCTCCGACTTACATCGCTGTTACTTTTCTTTTCTGGCAGGCTTGTGAATAATATTAATAGTTCAATTGGTCAAGATCCAAACTCAAAATTTATAATAGGAGTGCTGGATATTTATGGATTTGAGAGTTTCAAAACTAACAGGTGCTTAACCGGTATGCCTTTTGATTTGTTTTGTTGATGAAATCTGGTTGGATGTACTGCTTAAAGATTGTCTTGAAATGTCTATCAACATTTAAATGTTGCTTGCATCCCTTAAACAGTTTTATGAATTATTCTTTTTAAGTTTATCTCTTGGCTAAATTTATATATGACTCTTGCTCTTAGAATTTCAATGCTGAACTTTTCTAATTTATATATAATTGATCTGATGTTGGCATACTACCCTTGCTAATGAATTACTCCTTTATTAGTAGTCAGTTTGACTCTGTTTTTTATCGGTTTGGCGCCTACATTATCAGATTTCTTTTTTTCATGTATTCATGTTTTTCTTTTTTCATTTGCACTTCCTCATGATTTGTATACATCAAAGCCTGTACCATAAGTACTTGGTCGACAATTAAATAAATTATTTCTCCTCAAACTTGTAGTTGGATCTAAAAGTATATGGGTTGCATCATCAACATCCATCTTCACTTAAGACGACCAAACAAGAATGTGCTTCTGCCAGTCTACTTCAGTAGTTATTTAATTACAGTGGATAATCAAAAGTGATATACTTTTGGATGCAACTTTTCTGCATATACTCGTGTTTCTCAGCTCTAAGTGGGAGTTATTTGGTTAATATGGATCTATTTAAGGAGCGGCCGCATATAAGCTGTGGAAAGCTCTTTCATGAATGTACTCGTGTTTCAAAGTCCCAAGAATTTGAGTGATTGAATTATCTAGTATCTTCTCCACCAAACAAATTATATACTCGTTTGTAGTTTTAGGTTATTTAATTTTTTAACATACTTCGCTTATGTAGCTTTGAACAATTCTGCATAAATTTGACGAATGAGAAGCTGCAGCAGCACTTCAATCAGGTTTTCTGCTGGTTCTCAATCCATTCTTGAATTCTTTTCCTCTATTGTGTGATGCAGCTCTGTGATACCTGTACCTTGTTATGCAGCATGTTTTTAAAATGGAGCAAGAAGAGTACACAAAAGAAGAAATTAACTGGAGCTACATTGAGTTTATCGATAATAAAGATGTTTTAGAACTCATTGAAAAGGTTTGTGCTATCAATCTGAGCATGTTGGCCTACAGTTCTTTCATTGCCAGTAACTGTCTTTACATTTTGTGTTTCACCTGACCTGAAGCGAGTAAACTGGTTTCTTTCTGACCTCTTCATTATAACTAGTTAGTACAGAGTATTACTTGTTAAACTCCCCACTACAAACCAAAAAAAGAGCTCGTCCTGCCGAGGGTCATTCACTGAGAGTTGTGGCATTAAAAATGACTGTTTTTTACTTATTTCTTTCTTGTACTCCAATGTATATTTATACTCTGTATTCTGTTCTTGGTTTTCATTTTATCTCTTCTTCATATCATTAAGAAGAAGATTGCGATAAAATCCATTTGGAGAACCCGTATATTTTTTAAATTAAAGATTTTGTTATTACTAATTCAGATCCATTTACATGCATGGAATATAGAAAAGTTTGCGTACCTGAATGATACTGAAGACCACCATCTTTCTTGTGATTGCCTTTCCTTTTTTTACTGTTCTTGAAGAATATTGAGAACTTATTGCTGCAGTTCTTGATCTGGCGACAACATAAATTTGGTTTTTCTAACATTTTCCCCTTTCGGTCGTGAAATTCTATTGTTTACATGATCTTTGTTTTTGGATTAACGGTGTTTGGAAAGTTGATGTTGATAGGATCCTTAATTGTTTTGATTCTATACGTAGTTAATGTTTATAGTGAGTTTATATAGAGGATTTTATAGTTGATGTATACATGTTTGGGTTGCACCCCCTTGGTGCATAATTAATAATTTTTTTCACTTCTCAAAAAAAAACATTTACTTCTTATTCCTCTAACATTTTGACTTTCTACTGCTCAGAAACCAGGTGGCATTATTGCTCTTCTGGATGAAGCTTGGTAAGTATGTTCACTAAACTTGTATTTCGTAATCTTTTCCTGATAGATTGAATTCTATTAGAAGGCACTGTCAGTGCCCCTATATTTTATTAAACATCAAATTCACAAGGATTATTAAATTGGTTAGACAAAGACTAAAGTATGAATTGAAGCATGAACTTTAATGATTACTGAATAGAAAAGAAGTCAGCAGCATAGGAACTGGACTTCTTCGAAGTCCTTTGATTTCCCTTTTCTCCAAATGCTCCGAGCTAAGCAGAAGAGGCTCAACTATTAGGTGCTCTTCAACTCTCAGCCATCCAATGTGATCCCCTGGATGATTCTGCAAGGCTTACTCTCAGATCAGAATTGCACAAACTTCATCTTCCAAATTTCATATGTGCCTACGCTATTGTAATTCAAGAGATAAGCAATACTCTCATGGCCACCACCATGAGAAGAGATCCTAGAATTTCCCCCATATTCTTCAACTACTTACTGACTACAGTCCATATGCCATCCTAGTATTTCACGTGTTCTTCAATTACAGCCTATGGACTGGAATTAGTATATGTCATCCTGGTATTTATCCACTTAGTAAAACTTATGACATCAACTTATTCCCCCTGTTCTTTTTATAGAACTTACAGAATCAAGCAAGACCTCAATCTCGATTCCACCCATATCTCCTTAATGTCTACTTTGCCTCCTTTTTACTGTTCAAAATCATAGCTGGACGACTTCTACATTGAATCATAAATTTTTGTTGCTTTGACCTCTTATCCAATACCTAGCTCTCAGTGATTCCACAAAGAAAGTCCGGCTTAATAAACTATAGGCCTTGCAAGGCTTGCATTTCTAGAAAACCCTACTTTGGGATTCTTGATCTATACTCACCAAGCCCTGACTTATTGCCTAAACTTCCCTAACCAGTTAGGTCAGTAAGCTGCTTCTTATCGTCACTTTTCTTTTCCACTAATTGACTGCTTTTCTAGTTCCTTTCTTACCTTGATTATTGGCTTTTGGCTGCCTTATCCGTTCAGAAGAAGACAGTGCTCCTTCCTTAGCGTATCCCTGGCCTTCCCTTATCCTTAAAGTGCTTTATTGATTCTCATTTATGTGCCAGTGCCGAAGAGGCTCCAACATTGACCTAAAAGCCTTCTGTATGCATGTGTTTTTCTTGAAGCTATTTTTGGTACAGTTAACATGTAATTGATAATACTAAAATTTATCAAAAAGGAGTGAGGAAGGAGTTACAGTACTCCCGCTTGTTTGGTCATGCTTAAGGTTATGTTTTTTGGTTTGTACTGAGATATCTATAACATTGTGTTGTAGCATGTTTCCAAGATCCACTCATGAAACATTCGCCCAAAAGCTGTATCAGACTTTCAAAATCCACAAACGCTTCAGCAAACCCAAATTGGCTCGTACAGACTTCACTATTTCACATTATGCTGGCGATGTAAGTGTTTTTGTGTACCTTCTTCCTCTTGACACTTATTCTCTAACTTGATTCCTAAACTTGGAGAAGAGGAGCTATTAGTTTTACCATTGGAAAACATGGTCATTAGTTTGTTCCATATTCAGGTCACTTATCAAACGGAACTGTTTCTGGACAAAAACAAAGATTATGTTATTGCCGAACATCAAGAACTCCTGGGTGCTTCCAAATGTTCCTTTGTAGCGGGTTTGTTTGAATCTTCGGGAGAGGAATCCTCCAAACAATCTAAGTTCTCTTCAATTGGCTCCAGATTTAAGGTATACTTTTACTCTCTCTCTCCCTCCCTAACTCTCCCACCCCTCCTGGACAGTATGCTGTGGAGTTTGATTCTGTACATTTTGCAGCAACAATTGCAAGCTCTGCTCGAAACTCTGAATGCAACAGAGCCTCATTATATTCGTTGTGTTAAGCCTAATAATCTGCTTAAGCCATCCATCTTTGAGAATCAGAATGTTCTACAACAACTACGTTGTGGGGTAAGGAAATATATTTCTTAGCTGTTTCTTTGCATTTATTGGATTGAAGAGTCCAGTTTTTTTGAATTTGTTACAAGCTACACTCAACATATGCATACATATATCCTTCCAGGGAGTCATGGAAGCAATTAGGATAAGTATGGCTGGATATCCTACTAGAAAGCCCTTTGATGAATTTCTGGATCGATTTGGCATCCTTGCTCCTGAAGTCTTGGACGGAAGGTATGTTAATTTTCACAATTATCATGTTTGAAGTCTGTAAAAAGGTTATGATGTTATTTTTGCTATTTGATTCATGATAGTACGGATGAAGTCACTGCTTGCAAGAGGCTTTTGGAGAAATTGGGACTTCAAGGCTATCAGGTGATGGTTTATTCTGTTGGATGAGCAAACTTATATCTGATATACAATAGTAGGTTTCATTCAAAGTTTGGAACTATCGCAAACATCACAATCCCTTCAAGGTCCTTGAAGTATAGATCCTATCTTTATTATGATATAAGATGGAGTTATGTTGTGAAAATGTGTTATAGATAGTTTCTAATAACACTTCAAAAGTAATCAATTCATCTTCTTGTCTGTAAGAAATTAAATATCATTTTGGGTCCTGTTTGTTTGCCGTAAAATAACTTGCTAGTGGAAAACATTTACAGGGAAAAATGTTTTCTTGGAAAACAAAATATTTTCTGTTGTTTGGTTGTGACACTAGAAAATATTTTCTGGTGTTTGGATGTAACAGTGAAAAATGATTAAAACTATCAATTTATTAATTTTTTAAAATTATTGATAATTAATCACCATTATTTAATTAAAATAATTAATTTATTAATTAGTTATTTTAAAATTATTAGTTAACAGTTTTAAAATAACTAATTAATAAAGACCTAATTAATAAATACTGAATTTTTATTAGTTGATAAATTAATAAATAATCCATTAATATCAATTGATAATAAATTAGTTTAATAATTAATTAATAGTTAATAAAATTAATTTTAATTAATGAATAAAAATACTTAAATTAATTAAATATTATTAATTAATATTAATTTATTAAATTATCAATTTAAAATGAAATTAATTAATAATAGTTATTAATTAATTATTTTTATTAATTAGTTTATTAATCATTTATTTTCTTTATTAATTATAATTTTATCAATTATTAATTTAATTAATTAATTGTTCATTAAATTAAAAATAAATGATTTTTATTATTAAATTAATTAATAATAATTATTTGAAAATGTGACGGGGGTGGGTGTGGGGGTGGGGGTGGGGTTGGGATGGGTGAAGGTGAGGTAGAATGAGTGAAAAATGTTTTTTTCTCTTAACTAAACATTTTCTTTTGACCGGAAAATATTTTCCGGTTGACCAATGTTTTGGTGTTACCAAACATCGGAAAATTAGGAAAATATTTTCCCGGAAAATATTTTACTGCAAAAACGGAGCCTTGGTGTTTAAAATTTTTGTTTTGCTTATTCTTTGATTCTTAAATTTTCACTTCCTGAATCCAATTTTTTATATACAAGCTAAATATTGTTTAGTGAATAACATAGGTGCTGTTTATCATGTCAATCTTATGCATAGTTGAAAGAAATTGATAGAGAGAGAAAGTAGAATAGGAAAAATGATTTGTATTTTTCAATAATTGATTTGTTACATCTCACTGCTGTATATATAGTAGTGCTGCTACTGTTAGAGCATGTGCAACTAAATTGACAGCTCAGATACAACTGTCAAGTTAGTTCCTGACTAACTATTACATCAGCTATGACTAAGTACAGTAGTTATATCTATTAGCTAGGTTAGCTGCTTTGTGTAATATCCTTGTCATCCCCTCTCAAGCTGACAGGAGCTTCTGCAAGTGGTAGCTTGGCTTTGAGCTTATGAAACTGAGATTTAGACAGTGGTTTTGTGAAGATATCTGCCACTTGCTCAGTAGTTGGAACATGAGTGACTTTGAGTGCCTTGGAGACAACTTGTTCTCTAATGAAATGATAGTCCAACTCAATGTGCTTTGTCCTTGCATGATAGATAGGATTTGCAGCCAAAGCAATAGCAAACTGATTTTCACAATAGAGCATAGGTATTGAGCTAGGCAAATGAAGATCTGTAAGTACATAGGTGATCCATTTTAACTCAGCTGCTGTAGTAGCCATAGATCTGTATTCAGCCTCTGTTGAGGACCTTGCAACAGTTGGCTGCTTCTTGGAGCACCAGGAAATGAGATTAGAGCCTAAGTAAATGCAAAATCCTGTGGTAGATCTTCTGTCTAGTAGGTCACTTGCCCAGTCAGAATCAAAAAAGGCAGTGAGAGTTAGTGGCCCTGGTCTGAAATATATGCCTTGAGAGATAGTGCCTTTGATGAACCTTAAGGTTTTCTTTAGAGAGCTGTAATCTGCCTTTGTGGGATTGTGCATGTGTTGACATAATGTATTAACAACAAATTGCACATCAGGTCTTGTGAGAGTGATGTACTGTAGTTCCCCTACCAAACTTTTGTATTGGGTAGGATTAGAAAAGGGCAGGGTGTTGGAGGAGGGCTGTTTAGTGGATTTGGAAAACGTAGGAGAAGTTGTTGGGTTGCAGTTGGTCATACCTGCCTTTTTGAGAAGGTCTAGAGCATATTGAGTTTGATGTAAGAGAAGACCATGAGTGGTAGACTGAACTTGAATTCCTAGAAAAATAGGAGAGGGGGCCTAAGTCTTTCATTGCAAATTTGGCACTCATGGAAGAAATAAGATCTGAGATAGCAGTAGGGGAACTGCCTGTGACCATTATATCATCCACATAAACTAGGACTATAATGATTGCTTTGGGTGTGTGAGACACAAAGAGGGAAGTGTCTGCTTGACTGCAGTGGAAGCCTTTAGTAGTGAGAAAAGAAGAAAGCGTTTGATACCAGGTTCTTGGAGCTTGTTTCAAGCCATACAGGGACTTTTTGAGTTTGCACACATATGTGGGATTAGAGGGATCAATGAAACCAGGAGGTTGGGTCATATAGACCTCTTCATTGAGACTGCCATGAAGAAAGGCATTGGAAACATCCAATTGCCTGAGGGGCCATTGATGAGTAACAGCCAATGAGAGAACTATTCTTATGGTTTGGGCTTTAATGACTGGACTGAAAGTTTCATTATAGTCTAGTCCATACTTTTGATGATAGCCCTTAGCCACTAATCTGGCTTTGTATCTGGCTATTGTGCCATTTGCATGCTTCTTTATCCTATAGACCCATTTACAACCTATTGGTTGTCTAGAAGGGGGAAGAGGTACTAGGGTCCAAGTTTCTTGTTTGAGAAGAGCTTGGTATTCCTCATCCATAGCAGTCACCCATGCACTATAAGTGGCAGCCTCCTTGTAAGTGGTTGGTTCTATGAGTGGAGATAGCGATAAGAGTGTTGAGTTTGTATAGACGAGGAAGTAAACAACCAGTTTGTAACCTAGTGAGCATAGGGTGAACATGAGTAGGAAGTTGAGTAGGCTGAGAATGGAGAGTTGTGGAGGAAGAGGCAGTTGCAGAAGCATGAGTGTTGGTTGGTAGTGAAGAACTGTGTTGAGGAGGGGTGTGACTGGGAATTGGTGTAGAATCTGAAAATGGAGAGGTCTCAGAGGGAGGATTGGGGGAAGAGGAGGATTGAATAGACTCAGGAGAGGGTATAGCTAAGTGGGAAGGTGGAATATGCTGTGAGAACTGAGGCTGAGATGAGGGAATTGGGAGTAATGGTAGTGAGGAGGATAGAGGAAGAGAAAGTGCAGCAAGTAATGAATCAGTAGGAAGTGCTGGAGAAGTAGATTCAGTAGGTGGGAAAGGGGTGAGGAACTGATTTAGTGTATAATCATCAGTGGGTTGGCAGGTGGGATAAAGAAACAGATGTTCAAGAAACCTAACATTTTTGGAGATGTATAGCCTGTTATTGGAAAAATCTAGGCATTTGTATCCTTTTGTAGTGGGACAGTACCCGAGGAAGACACATGGATTGGATTTAGGGTAGAGTTTGTGTGGAGTATATGGCTTAAGCCAAGGGAAGCAAAGACAACCAAATACTTTAAACTGTGAGTAATCAGGTTGGACAGAGTAGAGGCATTCAAAAGGTGATTTCTTGTTGAGAACAGGGGTAAGTAACCTGTTTATGAGGTGGTTTGCTGCAGCCATGGCTTCTAGCCAAAACTTGGCAGGCAGATGAGCTTGTTGGAGTAGGGCTAGGGTTGTCTCAACAAGATGAAGATGTTTCCTCTCCGCCTTCCCATTCTGTTATGGTGTATGGGGGCAGCAGGTTTGGTGAAGGGTGCCTAAAGATTGCAGATATGTGCTGAGTTTGTTGTTGTCGAGTAAGAGAGAGGAGTGAGAGAGCATAATAAGTGTATTAGAATGAGTTTATAGTACCAGGCATAGACCCCTTCTTTTATAGGGATCTCAAAAAACAAGGACACTATATCTTTTCCAATGTGGGAAAAAGAGCAACACACACAACACTCCCCCTCAAGCTGGAGCATAGATATTACATGTGCCCAGCTTGTTACAAATATAATAGACTCGAGGATCTCCCAAGGATTTAGTAAATAAATTGGCTAATTGATCATTAGAGCTGACATAAGATGTAATTATCTCTTTTGCTAAGATCTTATCTTTTACAAAGTGACAGTCAACTTCAATGTGCTTAGTCTGCTCATGAAACACCAGATTTGATGCAATATGGATTGCTGCTTGATTATCACAAATTAGTTTCATAGGAAGAGGACAACTGATTCCAATCTCTGTAAGTAAATACTTGATCCATATTAGTTCACATGTGGCTAAACTCATGGATCGGTATTTTGATTCAGCACTTGATCGAGCGACAACATCCTGTTTCTTACTCTTCCATGAAATTAGATTTCCTCCAAAAAGAACACAATACCCTGATGTGGAACGTCTGTCTGATGGACTGCCTGCCCAATCAGCATCTGAATACCCTGTAACCCCAGTATTTCCATGATCACTATACATTAATCCTTTTCCAGGAGCACATTTGATGTACCGAAGAATACGAACAACTGCTTCCCAATGACTTTCTCTCGGAGAGTTCATAAATTGACTAACGACACTGACTGCAAATGAGATATCTGGACGGGTCACAGTGAAGTAGTTGAGTTTTTCAACCAATCTTTTGTACCATCCCGGGTTTGTCATCGGCTCCCCCTCATTTGGCATCAGTTTTACATTCAGATCCATAGGAGACTCACATGGTCGTGCACCAAGCATCCCTGCATCACTTAGTGTATCTAATGCATATTTGCTCTGAGAAATGAATACTCCTTGGTTTGACTGTGCAACTTCAATCCCAAGAAAGTATCGTAGTTGTCCCAAATCTTTAAAACTGTTTATGAAGGAACACCTTTAAATCATTTATACCTGTTGTATTATCACCAGTGATAATGATATCATCCACATACACTATAAGCAAAAGGTGTTTCCCTGAAGTAGAGTGTCGATAGAAGACCGAGTGATCTACTCCACAACGAGTCATACCAAACTCTAACACAGCCAGGCTAAAGCGTCCAAACCATGCCCTCAGTGACTGTTTTAGACCATACAAAGCTTTCTTAAGACGACATACTTTACCAGACTCCCCTTGAGCAACAAACCCAAGCGGTTGCTCCATATACACTTCTTCCTCAAGATCTCCATTAAGAAAGGCATTCTTGATGTACAATTGATGAAGACCCTAATGAAACATGGCGGCTAATGAGAGAAAAATACGGACATAGGACATTTTGGCAACAGGAGAATAAGTATCACCATAATCAACTCCATATACTTGAGTGTAGCCCCGAGCAACAAGACGGGCTTTCAACCGATCGACAAGACCATCGGGAGAAACTTTAATCGTATATACCCAATAACATCCAACAACAGACTTCCTTGGAGGAAGGTCAACCAAATCCCAAGTACCATTAGCATCCAATGCAGACATCTCCTCCCACATAGCATCACGCCAACCAGGATGTGCAAGTGCCTCTGAAAGGGTGTTAGGAACAGAAATAGAAGAAAGTGAAGCAATAAAGGATGCATAGGAAGGAGATAAAGAGTCATAAAAAACAAAGGCAAAGATAGGATGTTTAGTAGTACAACTACGAGCACCTTTCCTAAGCACAATAGGAAGATCCAGATCAGAGGATAGAGCGGCTGGTACAAGAGCTGGAGATGATAAGTCAGGTGGTACAGGGGCGGAGATGGCCTGTGGAGGACGTGGACGCCTGGTATAGACTCGAAGATCAGATCGACTGAACCGAGAAGTAGATGGAGGATTAGGGGGCAAGGAGGTAAGATCGGGAAGGTTATGGTAAAGAGAAGGAAGATAAAAAGTGGGCATAGGGAAATATAACGTCTCGACAACTGGCTCAGATGGAGAGGAGTCATAGTATGGGGTAGACTCAAAAAAGGTGACATTAGCGCAAATATAGAATTTGTTTAACTGAGGAGAGTAACAACGATACCCCTTTTGAGTACGAGAGTACTCGAGAAAAACACACTTAACAGATCGTAGTCCCAATTTATCAACCCCATGAGAGAGATGGTGGACGAAACAAGTACAACCAAAAACCTTTGGGGGTAACACATAAAGAGAAACACGGGGAAAGATAAGAGAAAAGGGAATTTGGTCATTTAAGACGGAGGAAGGCATACGATTGATGAGATAACACGCCATAAGGACAGCATTATCCCAGAAACGTAACGGGACATTCATGTGAAGAAGAAGGGTCCGAGCAGTTTCAATGAGATGATGATTCTTTCGCTCGGCGACACCATTCTGTTGTGGAGTATGTGGGCAAGAGGACTGATGGATGAGACCAGTAGAGGCCATATATGTGCGAAATTGGGAAGAAAAATATTCTTTAGCATTGTGACTGCGTAATATACGGACAGGAACACCAAATTGAGTACGAGTCTCAACACAAAAAGAACAAAAGATAGAAAATAACTCAGAACGATCTTTCATTAGATACAACCAAGTCATACGAGAGTAATCATCAATGAAAGTAACAAAATAACGATAACCGTTTCGAGAGACAGAACGACATGGACCCTATACATCAGAGTGAACTAAGACAAAATGGGAACTTGCCCGTTTATCGACCCGATTGACAAAAGAGCTACGACAATGCTTCCCTAACTGACACGACTCACAAGACAAGTCTTTTACAATGGGGTACCATCTTTTTTAGACTAGATAGGGATGGATGACCGAGACGACAATGAATCTATTCTGGTGAAGAAACAACAAGGGAAGTAGAAGATGAACAAGCATCCAAATAATAGAGACCATTACATTCACGCCCAGTACCAATCTTGTCGCGCGTCTCCAGATCCTGAATAATCACAGAATCAGTAGTGAAGGTGACAAAACAATTCAAATGGTTGGTAAGTTTACTAACAGATAACAGATTAAAGGCAAAATGAGGAAGATATAAAACAGACTGTAATGATAAAGAAGATGTAGGATGGGCCGTCCCAATCCCTTGAATAGATGTGGACGAACCATCCGCAAGCTTAACATGATGAAAGGAACGAGTCTGAATATTAGAAAATAATTGGTCATTACCAGTCATATGATCAGAAGCACCAGAATCAATTACCCAAGGGGTGGGACCAGGTTTGGTCTGAGAGAGACAGGCTACAGAGGATTGTGAATGTGCAAGAGACGCCGTAGACAACACCGAAGGGTGAGATGCTTGTTGAGACGCTTGAAATTGAAGAAACTGAGTATACTCTTCCTCGGGAAGAGTGAGAGAGACGGTGGAAAAAGATGTAGAGGCCTGTGACGTCCCAGTTGACACGGAAGCAGGGGAAGAAAAATCCTGTTGAACAACATTGGCAACACAGGTTGGGCGACCATGTAAACTCCAACAAGTGTACCGAACATGACCCAGTCTATTGCAATAAGTACATCGCGAACGCTGACCATTAGAACGATTACCGCCCCGTCCACTATCACCACGTCCTCGACCACGACCTCCACGATTCGAATTGTCAACACGGCTCTCAAAATGAGCAACAAGAGCCGAACGATCAATAGGATTGTTAGAAGGACCAGAGAGATCAGGAACACGACTCAGACGAGCATAAGCTTCACGTAAGGTAGGCAAATCGTGATATGTACGTAGCTGAGACGTACCATATCATAAGCTGGGTTGAGACCATGAAGCCAAAGAATAACAAACGGTCGATCCCGCTGTATCTCAATAACCTTAGGATCTGTACTAACGGGAAAGAGCTCCGAGAATTCAGACACTGCATCCTGAAATTGACCATAATAATCTGTCAAACCTGAATCAGTAGTTTGACCACGTAACATAGTAGAAATAACCTCATAGATGCGGGTAATTGTGCTAGAATACATTTCTTTGGCCAAATTCCAAAAAGCATAACAAGTACGACACTGTCGGAACATACTCTGAATCTTTGGATCAAGTGACTGATAAAGAAGATTCACTAGTTGGGCATTCATACGACGCCAAAGTGCGCTATCTCTCTCAGATAAATTAGTCGGAGAGGGTTTAAACAGATAGTCTTCAAAGCCTTGACCCACAAACTAGAGTTCAATTGCCACGGACCAATTGGAATAATTACGACCATTAAGACGGGTCGTAGTGAGAGTGGGAGTGCCAGACAATGGAGAAGCAGATCGAAGAAGACGATGAACAGTGTCAACGATTTATTATTATTATTTTTTTTGGGTGGTAGAGAGGTGGGTCAGGGTGGGAGGTGAGTCTTCCTACTTGTGGCTCTAGATACCATGTTGAGTAAGAGAGAGGAGAAAGAGAGCATAATAAGTGTATTAGAATGAGTTGATAGTACAAGGCATTAGACCCCTTCTTTTATAGGGATCTCCAAAAACAAGGACACTACCTCTCTTCCAATGTGAGAAAGAGAGCAACACACACAACAGTTGTTAACAAACTCAGTGCCATTGTCTGTTCTTAGGACTTTAATTTTGGAATTAAATTGTGTTTGTACCATGTTTGAAAAACTGAGGAAAACAGAGTAAAGATCAGATTTTTGCTTTAGAGGGTACAACCAAGTGTATCTAGTAAAATCATCTAGAAAGACAACATAGTACTTGTATTTCATATAGGAAAGAACAGGGTAGGGACCTCATACATTAGAGTGAATGAGTTCAAATGCAGACCTAGATTTACTAGTAGATACAGGAAAATGAAGTTTATGAGATTTTGCTGTAAGACAAGACTGACAATCTAGGCAAGTAAAGGTAAGTTTTACATCAAGAAGAGAGGAAAGTATTTGACTTGTATGCTTGGAGGGATGGCCAAGTCTGAGGTGCCATAATGTTGCAGGAGGTAGCTTGTTTGCAGTAGTACATGATTGTGCCTGATAGGATGAGGGTAACTTGGCAGAGTGTGGCAGTGGATAAAGTCCCTTATCACAGGGGCCCTGGTACTCGATAAGATTGGTAGCATTGTCCATAATCTTCACCCCCTTAGCATTGAAGATTACAGAGCAGTTATTATCTTTGGTTAGCTTATAGATAGATAGGAGATTGGTAGATAATTGAGGCACATAAAGTACAGCAGATAAGTGTAATGAGGAAGAAGAGGTGTAGATTGTACCAGTGCCCATGCTTTGGATTGGCAAAACATGACCATTACCTACAGCAACAGAATATGCACCAAGGTAAGGCTAAGAGTTGACAATCTGGTTAGGATAATTGGTGACATGTACATTAGCACCAGAATCAAGGTACCAGGGATAGGAGTTATCAATTTGCTGACTTGTCTGAGCAGAGAACACTTGCTTTTCTTGCTGTAGAGGATAGTAGTTTTCTCCATCAAACCTGTGCCAACACTCCAATGCGGAGTGATTGACCTTTCCACAAATCTGACAGTACAAGGCTGATTAGAAGAGGGAGGTGGAGCAGCTTGATTGACGGTCTGAGAAGGTCCTTTATTTTGAGATCCTCCTCTGCTTGAGTTTCTGCCTCTGCCACCACCTCTATTAGAATTTTGCCTACCTCTTCCTCTGTTTGAGTAGCCTTTGCCACCACCTCTGTTGGTGTAAAGTGCAGTGTGCACTTTTGAGTTGTTGGAGAGAGTGAATTTGTTGGAAATCTGCTGATTTAATTCCTTAGCAAGCAGAGTACTGAACAAGGTTGGTATGGGAAGAGGTTTGGATTTGAGTCTGACAAAAGATTTGAAGGAGTCATATTCAGCTGGAAGCCCTTTGAGGACAATGAAGGTAATGTCCTCATCTCTGAGTGGTTCACCTGCAGATGCTAGGTGATCACTTAGGGTTTTGATAGCATCAAGGTAGGTTTGCATAGATTTGTCTCCTTTGTGAAGAGTGTATAGTTGCATCTTCAACTAATAGACATGAGACTTGCTCATGGCATGAAACCTCTATTCTAGTGAGGTCCATATCGCAGCAGCTGTTGGGAGATGAAGACATTGAGAGAGAACTTGTTGAGTCATGGATGCAAAGAGACATGACTTGAGATAAGTATCCACTGTGATCCAAGTTGTATAAGCTGGATTAATGGAGGTTTTACCAGCTTCATCAGTGAGAAGTTGCTGCGGACATGGCTTGTTGCCAAGGACCTAATCTAGAAGATGATGTGCTTTCAGAACTGTGTGAAATTGAACCTTCCAAACACTGTAATTTGTGTTATCAAGTTTAATATGTACTAGAGAGTTGAGGTTGTAAAGAAGAAGCTTATGGTGTGAGGGAAGCTCGTCGTTAGCCATTAATGGTGAATTAGGGTTTGGTGAAGGTGGAAATTAGGGTTTGGATGAAGAGTTGGGCTAGATGTTGAAGAAAAACAGCAGCAATGGGCTGCAAAAGAAGTGCGATTGCAACTGCAAAGCTTCGCGAGAAGCTTTAATGGAGTTTTGATGTGATCTCCAATAGAGATTTTGCAGTTGCGAAAAAATATCTTACAGGAACATGACCTGCTCTATGATACCATGAAAGAAACTGATAGAGAGAGAAAGTAGAATAGGAAAAATGATTTGTATTTTCAATAATCGATTTGTTACATCTCACTGCTATATATATATAGTAGAGCTGCTACTGTTAGAGGATGTGCAACTAACTTGATAGCTCAGATACAGCTGTCAAGTTAGTTCCTGACCATAGTTACCAGATTCGTGGTACGGTCCGAGTCGTGGTACGAATTCGGGTAAGGTGTACGACACTTAGAGTTTAAAGGATACGATGGGTGTATACTTTTTGGTATGCTAATTTTTGTTCACAATACAGTATGAAAAATTATTGGGTTCCATTATCAAATATTCTGTAGATCAATGGTATTTTATGTTTACTAATTACTAAAATCAATTTGCTGTAACGTTAGTCTAAAGTCCAAAATCCAAACCCAACAATTAAGATAGTTTTTTAATATTGTATATCAAACACAAGACACAAAAGCAAATTAGAAATTTTTTATATGTTAAAGGTTTACAATCTGTATATGTTAATACTTTTAGGCTCTTTATTCTTTTTCATTATTTTTCTGATAAAAATTTGTATGTTTTTTGAGTCGCTAACTTTAGTGAACTGGAACGCGAATCGTAGAGTTCCGGTATGCAAATGTACCGTGAATTGGGACATGGAATCCGATACGCGGTTCAAAGGGGGGTAGGGCGAATTTGGTAACTATGTTCCTGACTAACTATTACATCAGCTATGACTAAGTACAATAGTTATATCTATTAGCTAAGCAGTACAATAGTTATATCTATTAGCTAGGCTAGCTGCTCTGTGTAATATCCTTGTCAATAGTACATTGCTTATGCTTTAAAATGAATACCATCTGGTGCTGTGATTACTTGTTTGCTGTTGCTTCTGTCATGTTAACTAAGTTGAACTACGGATAATGTCAGTTGCTTGGAAATTGAAAAGGCTGATATCATTACTTGTATGTATGGTCCAGAATATATAGTTTTCGCTGTTCCTCAGAAGTAAAAAGCAGTTTGCATGACAGTTGGCGACACTCATCTTGATCTATTCTTCTAAGGATTAGGTCCTATTGGAAATGGTGCTTGGTTTTGTCTTTAGTCCTCTTGGGACCACTGAACTGGAACAGCTGTTCCCTGTTTGTGATAATTCATTCACATAATATTCTCCGCTGGTTGACCGTATATAATTGAAGAGTTTATTTGATAAATGATAATGGTCCATTTGGGCACTTGTGTGTTACCAAGTCATTAACAAATTGCATGCTCTATCTGATGTCTCGACTATATTTGATTTGACCTCTCTTGCCTCGTTCTTTTGATTGTTTCATGATTTCTGGTCTGTTGTGTCATTTACTGCCTTGGCCGGATCTTTCATAAGGTATTGACCTAACTTAAAAGGCCGTGGTTGCTTTTCAATGAGTTAATGTGCCAACAGCGAGCCACTTGCTGTTTTTTTTTGGAACGACCTTTCTTCGGGGATGCGTTTGGAACGCTTTCTTATTTATGAAACACAAGTATTTAAAAATAAAAGAATTTGAAGTGCAACAGACTGTACGACATTAACTGGTCAGGAGGCTGCTCACATGACCTCTTTTATGGTTTTTGTCTAATCATACATATTAAAACTCTATGTTCCTGTTATTAATTTTGCGTTTGGAACGCTTTCTTATTTATGAAACACAAGTATTTAAAAATAAAAGAATTTGAAGTGCAACAGACTGTACGACATTAACTGGTCAGGAGGCTGCTCACATGACCTCTTTTATGGTTTTTGTCTAATCATACATATTAAAACTCTATGTTCCTGTTATTAATTTTCCATTTCTGAAGAAGCATTCTTGGGGTGATTCTTTGTTGCCATACTTGGTGTTATAAGCCCTTAGAAGAATGAAAAAGATGGAATTAGCATTTTAATTTTCTCAACTTCTAATAGACTGAAACATTTCCCCTCTCTTTTCCCTATATTCCGCCCTATGTGTGTCCTCGTGTTTCTCTGTCCATGTTTGGGTGGCATGGGGGTAAAACAGTTTCTGAAGTAGAGGCAGGAACCATCGGCCCATACATTCTACTGGCTTTCTCTGACTGGTGAAAATATCTGAGTCCCAGATGTTGATCCTTAAGTCTTGGCTTCCATAAACTGCAACACTTTGCTTGTCCATAAATCTGTTTCCCAGTAGGTCTGACACCTAATAAATTAACCAGTTTGCTCTTGCAGATTGGTAAAACAAAGGTGTTTCTAAGGGCTGGTCAGATGGCAGAGCTGGATGCTCGAAGGAATGAGGTGTTAGGAAGATCAGCAAGCATTATTCAGAGAAAACTACGTTCTTACATGGCTCGTAAAAGTTTCATTTTATTGCGTCGGTCAGCAATACAGATACAATCTGTCTGCAGAGGTATTTATTATGTGAGATTGTCATCTCTGTGTACGCTGACTGATTGGAAACTTTATAAACCCTTGGTGGTTTTTCTCTTTGCTAACTGCAGGAGAACGTGCTCGGGAAGTTTATGAGAGCATGCGAAGGGAAGCTGCTTCACTGAGGATTCAAAGAGATCTACGTATGCATCTTGCTAGGAAAGCTTATAAAGAATTATGTTCCTCGTCTATGACAATTCAGGCAGGAATGCGTGGGATGGCTGCACGAAATGAGCTTCGCTTCAGAAAGCAGACAAAAGCAGTAATTATCATTCAGGTTGATTTAACTTCTGACTGAACTTTTTTTATGGTCTAGTGGTCAAACACATTATACTTCATACAACAGATTTTTGGTAGCTTTGTAGTTATTCGTCATTGAATGCTGCAACATTATGTACTTTTGAAACTTTTAGTTTGTGGTAACTCAATATCTCTCCAGATATACAAATGATACTGGAATTCTGAAATGACCTTGTTGCCTTTATACAGAGTCACTGTCGCAAGTTCTTAGCCCGTTTGGACTATAAGAGGATGAGGAAAGCTGCAATTACGACGCAGTGTGCTTGGAGGGTCAGAGTTGCTCGCAGAGAACTTCGAAAGCTTAAGATGGTGAACTCTTGTTTTCTGCCTCGTCTATTATTTGTCTTTTTCACCTGTTATGAAATCTTGCCATGACATTTATGTAGGCAGAACAACTGTTATAACCATACTTCTAAATCGTAGTTGCACTTAAAAGTTCTCATACATTTAAAACATTGCACAGCTGTTATTACCATGCTTTCTTAAATATAGATGAACGCAAAGGTTCTCGTACATTTAAGGCATTGCATAAGATTATAACAAATATAGATTTAGAAAATTATTTACTGATGTGTTTCTGATCGAGAAGGCTGAGAATGCTCTGATTAGAGCTATGTGTCGGATGAACAGTACTTAATTTCCTTCTTGGCTTTCCCAGATGAATAATACATTACATATGACTGCAAAGTGATCATGATTTATAGATTTATAACTTCTTGTGAATCAGCTGGGAAAGAACCGTTGTATGTAATCTGCTTTTTTGAGCATAAAATAAGTCTCTGTCTTCTATTCTGGATTAAGAAGGTAAATTTATTTCTCAAAAAAAAAAGAGGAGGTAAATTGGAGACTGATATTTAACAAGGCAATTAGCATTCCTGCAACTTCTTTGCTTTTTAAAGATTAACTGCTTTCTGCCACATCAAAAATGGTGATTCTGGATTTTGAATTTACACAATAATATGTTCTTTTTGTCAAAAAACACAGGCTGCAAGGGAAACTGGTGCTCTCCAAGCAGCGAAGAATAAATTAGAGAAGCAAGTGGAAGAATTGACTTGGAGATTACAGCTTGAAAAACGCATGAGGGTGAGTAGATCTGCTGAGTTTGTATATTTCAGCCAAGTTTTCAGATGACGTTGATGAAGCACTTGTGAAGGTGTAATTGGGCTTCGTTGCTATAAAATTTATTTTAGCATTTCTGGATGAAAATGAAGTTGTCCTACTGTGTAATGCATATGAATGGAACAGCATGCATGTGTGTGTATGTGTATGTATATATTTGGATATGCATGCATGTATATGCATAATCTGGAAGAGACAAAGCAATGGAATTCTTTGTATTGAAGTCATGTATGACATCACCAGAACAAGAATTTCAAATAATTTTTGTTGCTATAGGCTGAGCGAAATACTTTTTTTTTTCTCGTTTTAATATTTAGTCCCTTAGTTTATTTGCCAGATGATGCACTAAATAATATGATTAGACTTCTTATTCACTATCTGCAACTTCCTTTTTCTATTCGGCTAACTCAAGGAGGCATTATGTTGTAGACTGACACAGAAGAAGCAAAAGCACAAGAAAATGCAAAACTGCAATCAGCTCTGCAAGATATGCAATTGCAACTCAAAGAAACTAAAGAGATGCTCATGAAGGAACATGAGGCTGCAAAAAAAGCAGCAGAGCAAGGCCCTATAATACAGGAGGTCCCAATGATGGACCATGAGTTGATGAATAAGCTTACTGCTGAAAATGAGAAACTCAAGGTGAGGTGGCGGAATTTATGAGTCGTCTTTTCCTTGGCATCCTTGTTAAGTATGCTGCTGAAAGGTACCCACGTTGCTTTTATTGCTGATGCATTCTCCTTTAAGCAATTTCAGGCTTTGGTTAGCTCTCTGGAAAAGAAATTTGATGAAACAGAAAAAAAGTATGAAACAGCAAACAAACTTAGTGAAGAGAGATTGAAGCAGGCTATGGAGGCAGAATCTAAGATCGTTGAATTGAAGACTAGTATGCAAAGGTGCAAATATTCAGTTAAACAAATATTTATACTGATATCAAATTGTTGCAAGCCTATTCATCAAAATGCAATTTTTGCCCTTATCCTTTATTTAGGCTCCAAGAAAAAATATCTGATATGGAATCTGGGAATCAAGTTCTTCGCCAGCACACATTATTAACCCCTGTTAAAAGGGCACCTGGACCTCCATCCAAGGTATATAATTGTCCAAGATCAATTTAATTCCACACCGCCACACCCTCCCCCACCCCCCACCCCCCACCCCCCACCCAACCCCCAAACTACTTTTACTATTCTCTTATACCTTACGTAAATCATATATCTGTGCAGATTCTAGAAAATGGTCACCATGTTAATGACGATAACACAACCAATGTAATGTTCCCATAATTCATCAATCTGCATTTGATACTTCACTTTCTATTTCAATGCTTAAGGATGGGATTGATTTGCAGGGAGCACAAACTATTGCATCAGTTATCAATTTTGAAACTCCAGATAGCAAGTTAAGGCGACCTCCAATTGATCGCCAGCATGTATGTGCTTGTAAATTGAAACGTTTCATCTGTTGTTCCATACTTTGTTGTATGGCTGACCTATCTTAAATCTTTGTTGAACTTTGCTGCAGGAGGATGTCGATGCACTCATTGACTGTGTTGTGGAAAATGTAGGCTTTAGTCAAGGCAAGCCCATTGCAGCTTTTACAATATACAAGTGCCTTCTCCACTGGAAATCTTTTGAAGCTGAAAGAACCAGTGTATTTGATCGGCTCATTCAGATGATTGGTTCAGCCATTGAGGTAAATTCACCGCACTGAAGTAACTATTCTTCTTCATGGGAGAACTGCAACCTACATGGACTTGCCTACCACGGCATATGACCAATTACCTACCGATGCAGTTTACATGACTTGTCAATGAAAAATGTGAACCTTTTCTATACTACAACCTATCAATACAGTTTACAGGACTAGCCTATTGAGTCGGTCATAATTTTTATGAATGCGTATCTTGATGATTAAGTAGTTAACATGTTCAGTTTTAGGGGTGAATCCTAGCGAGTGGCATCTCCAGAATCATCATTTGAGAGTGGATAATTCCGAAATTTATAAACGCAATAATGTTACAAGGCACTGTTAGACTTGATGCATAACTAAGCATTAACTGATTGCAGAATCAAGAGAGCAGTGATCACATGGCTTATTGGCTGTCAAATACTTCTACATTGTTGTTCTTACTCCAAAGAAGCTTAAAAGCTGCTGGTACTGCAACTCCAGCTCCTAAGCCAACACCGACATCCCTTTTCGGAAGAATGACAATGGTATTGAAACTTTATCTCCCTTTGCAGTTACTTTTATTTTCACTGGTAATGCATGTAAAGTGACTGTTGTACGAAATTTTTATTCCAATTCTATGTGAATACTGATACAACTGTGGTTGTATCCAGGGATTTAGGTCGTCTTCCGTCAACGTTACTCCAGCTGGTTCTGCCCTCGATGTAGTGCGCCAAGTTGAAGCCAAATATCCAGCTCTTCTTTTCAAACAGCAGCTGACTGCTTATGTCGAGAAGATCTATGGCATTATCCGGGAGAACTCAAAGAAGGAGTTGGGATCTCTACTTTCTTTGTGCATCCAGGTAGGTTTCAATTGTTCTTTTCACTTTGCTAAATTGCTTGTTCCTCGCGTATCACTTTGACAAATTCTCTTCTGAGTAGTGGGAGCGGAGGGGTGTCTCAGACTTATTGTTTTTGGCAAAATAGCGGTTCGCCAAATTTTATTTATTTTTATTTAGAACTTCATTAATGACTAGCTCATTGTTGTATGTGTTCCTATGAGTGATTGATTCGTAATCATTTGGTGCTATCCTGCAAACAAATGCTAATATGAGCATTTACCAGAGTGGAGAAACTATATGAAAACCTTTCAATTCTTCTACAAGCTCCAATATTCTTCAAAAATAGATTGGTCCTGTTGGATAATTTAATTGTCTTGGGAAAATTAAAATGCTAAAAGGATAAGCCAATGGCTTTTTACTTTTTTCCTTCTCCTTGAAACATGGCTGCTCTTTCAGGAAACATATGTGTCAAATGGGTCTGTTTATCACTGCATGCTCCGAAATCTTTGTGCTACCGTCTTTTAGTGTTTTTTTAGTTCACTTTTCTCATATTTAGATTCCGTTTCTAAACATTTCAAAAATTTACAATTTTTTTGACATTACAAATTTTTCGTCAAATTGAGCGCGTTTGTTTACCTTTCCTCTTTCTAAAGTTTACTTCTAGTAATTTACTATGGTTGTTTGACGACAACATCTATACTTTACAAAAGATTAAGTCTCTAAGCTTCTTGTAGGATTTACTTTATATACACTTGTCCCACATCGGAAAATCAGAAACTTCAAGACCACTTTATAAGTCTTATTCATCTTCCGCGTGTGTTATCTTCCACGCGTATTCATCCCCTTGTGACCCTTCTCAAATTATATATGTCACACGTGTGTTCAATCTTCTTCTGCATGTGTTATTTTCCACGCGTGTCTATGTGTGACCCATCTCAAAATTAGATCACATTCAATCTTTCACGTGTGTCCCACATGCGTTAAACCTTCCATGTGTGTTTGTCGACCATATGTGTTCAATCTTCCACGTATGTGACCCTTCTCAAATCAGGTCACACGTGAGGGGAGTGTTAGAATATACACTTGCCCCACATCGGAAAATTAGAAACTTCAAGACCACCTTATAAGATCCTGGGCTATTCCACCTGACACCAATTGGTTTTAGGATGAAATCCATGATTTTTAACATTTCTATTGCAGATAATTATTTCCATAATTTGGACTTAATTATAAGAATAACTTTGGATTTTGATGCAGTTATGCTTCAAAGTACGTGTACATTTATGCTTCTCATATTACTTCCCCAAGGGAAAACTATTCCATAGTAACATGTAGTGCATAACTTAATCTTTTCTCCATAAGTACTCATTATGCAGTTTACCTATAATATGAGTTCTATGTTGTGCACTGAAATGTTTCAGAACGACTTCCCAGAATGCATGTAAATAATTCTCTTGCACACGGATACATCATGATAAGTTAATTTGGTCTAACTCAGGCACCAAGAACCTCCAAAGGAAGTGTGCTGAGATCTGGACGATCCTTTGGGAAAGATTCTCCAACAAATCATTGGCACCGGATCATTGAATGCCTCAACTCTCTTCTTAGTACATTCAAAGAAAATTTCGTATGGATCTCATGATACCACTTTATTTTTGTTTTCAATGCTTTTGGGAAGAAGATGTTCATATGGTTATTGGTGATGTAGGTGCCTCCGGTACTTGTTCAGAAGATATTTTCACAAATCTTTTCGTACATTAATGTACAACTCTTTAACAGGTGATCAGGATATCTATTTCTGAACTTCTTTCTTCTGCTATTTATTTATTAATTAATTAGCCGCATACTGATTGAATGCTGAAATTTGTTGATTTTGTAGTCTACTTCTTCGTCGTGAGTGTTGTACATTCAGCAATGGAGAATATGTCAAAGCTGGGTTGGCTGAACTAGAGCTATGGTGCGCCCAGGCCAAAGAAGAGGTAATTTTTTCGATGACTTGTATAAAAATACTTATTATTCAATTTGTTATATTATCAAATCACTCAGTGTATGTTTTCTTTTTTATCCTTCTACCTTCAATCTTCACTCAGGCCTTACATATTCTTTTCTCGTTCAAATTTTTTTTTCGATTGCAGTATGCAGGCTCAGCTTGGGATGAACTCAAACATATAAGACAAGCAGTTGGGTTCCTGGTAAGTTCATATCCTTCAAGGTACCATCAGCAGTTGGCAGTCATCATAGATAGCTACCCAACCATTTAAACCTTTGATGATAAGGTTTTGGAAGAAGTCCAACAACGATGGATTTAACTGGGCTAATTTTAGTTGAGAAATGATATTAGAAATTACTCATCCTGCTTTTCTCATCTTCCATCAGTGGTTAGATTCAAGATCTTATTTGTGTGTCAGTATCGTCTATGATGACTACACCAGATAGTTTGGTCCATGAACATATAATTATACTATCTTCCAATCATTCATTTTGCCGAGGGTGGAATTCAGTCTCTTTAAGAACTTTTCAGAATTGATGATGGTGAATATTCTAGTCAAACTAGACATATTGGTGTGGCCGGACTTTTTCATCATGCTTTCTGAGTTGGGCCTGAATCTAACAAATTCAGTCCAAGAGCAGAATAGGCATTTTCTTGATGAAGGTTAATCCATCTGAAAATAGTTTCTCAAAGAAAGTTATCATATATAAACCAAGACAACTTTATTATAAAGGCCAAGTGATTTGTAATCCAAAACTACAAAGCAATTTAAGCATAGTTTTATATTGTCACCCTCCTAAATAAAGATATTGCGCTGAAAATACTCTCATGTACCGTGATTGTAGCTGCTAGGTACGAAAATTTGAGGGCTGGTATAAATTGGGTTGTGCCTTTCAGAAATCGGGCAAACTCCAAAAACTCCAATTTACTGCAGGCCCACATTTTCTTTTGATTCAATTCAATCACTGCTCATGCATATGACTACTGCTGCTCTCGTAAATTTGTACACCTATGACATATTTGTAATTTATTGTCATTTCTGACTTGTAGGTCATACATCAGAAGTACAGAATATCATATGATGAGATTGCCAATGATTTGTGTCCTGTAAGTCTCTCTCTCTCACTCTCCCCTTACTGACAGATCTTGGGGGAGCGGTCCCTTTTAGGAAAGAATGAGATTTCTTACTAATTCTGACATACACCACTCAGACAGGACTTCAGTTTTCAGAAAATACATTTATTTATTGTTAGCTATTCAATATTTATTTGCTGGATGAGGATAGATGTGACAGGCACAAAATGTGTCCATAATTGTTGGCCTTGGCGGAGGGCACAACCTAGGACACCTGTAGAGAGCATCCGTTTCTAAAAGATCTTTTAGTCGAGAGGTGATGAGAGCATTTTGAATGCACACACACCCCCCCACACACAGAGACAGTTTGTGGCTTTTCTTTATCTTTTAAATCGATCTTTTGGTTGTATAAGATGGTAATATGTGAAAGCGAATGAGATTTGAGCCTTTGACCATATAAAAGAAAAAGAGAGAGCAAACAGAAAAGCATTCATAGAGTGCAAAGAGGAACAGGGGGGTGTATGGGTTTGTCCCCCATCCTAAGTGGATGAGTGCATAAGTCCTTGATTCCACTCTATATATAATCTGCTTCAGCATTTCTTTGTAATGTGCATTAACCAGCTGTGTTTAGCGGGCTGGGTGACTAAGGGAATTTATAATGATGCAGCAGAAGATGTTGGCCCATTTATGAGTAGTTTTTCATCACTTTTTTGGATTCACGAATTCAAGAATTATTGTTCGATCTCTGGAAAACCTGAACTCATGAATTAACTGCAAACCCGATTCAGGTCTGTTAATTCACCAAATTCTAAATTAATTCATACATATACCCCATGAATTAGGTCTCCTAGGGAACCTTGTCGTGATCCCTAGCCATTAATAGAGTAGTATCTACAGTATCCAACCACACTTTTGATATGCTATGGTGTGATTTGACAATTATTTTGTTCATAATCAATACCAAAACATGCTCTCTCTCTCACTCACTGACGCGGAAAATCTTAATTTCCTCAGATTCTTAGTGTTCAGCAATTGTACAGAATATGTACTCTTTACTGGGATGACAGCTATAATACTCGAAGTGTATCCCCAGATGTAAGTAAAGGAAATTTTATCTTTTCAACTAGGTTTCCAGCTCACTCGTATAAGTATTAGAGGTGTACAAATTCACGCTTCGAAACTATTTTTGCTGTGTTGTTACAGGTTATATCTAGTATGAGGGTACTAATGACAGAAGACAACAACAATGCTGAGAGCAACTCCTTTCTATTGGATGAGAATTCAGGGTAAGAGTTTCTTTCATAGACTTTCTTCCACATGTTATGCAACATCTGTAAAAAAGACAGTTGCAGAGAGCTTCCTTTAATCAATCTTTTCCGAGAAGAATTTTAATATATACTGAAAAGAATACTATTGTGACATCCCGTCCCACATTTCTGTATAAGATATGTATTCAATTTATAACGACTTGGGTTCTCTACTACTGTCACCTTGACCTTAAGCATCTTGAGCCAGTTGATCAAGCTCAGTGTGTTGGTCATTACAGCTTCTGTAGTTTATTATACTGTTAATATTCTTCAGTCTTTACCTACATTTGTCACCTTTCTGTTTTTCTCCGCCTCTTTTCTTCTCATTCCTCTCGACACTGTTTGAGGTACAATGTTTAATCTACAATGATCTTCGCATGGTAACCGCACCATTTCTCTGGATGCAGCATCCCATTCTCGGTTGATGACCTTTCGAGTTCATTCCAAGTCAAGGATTTCTCAGAAATGAAACCAGCAATAGAACTTCTCGAGAACCCAGCCTTCGTTTTTTTGCACGAGTGAGGCTAAGGTACTTCGAGCAAGCTTTTCCCATATTTCCACAACAACTTATGAAGATTACCTAGATGGAAGTTCTCCATATGTTGTGAGATTCAAGAGTAGCCTAGTGGCGGGTTACTCTCCCTGGTAATTGGGAGACCAGGGTTCGAATCTCAATAAAAAAAAGGTCGTCCTTATGTTGTAAATCCATTCTTGTTTATTCATTTTTTTTTCCCAATATAAGTTGATCTATATTATTCGTTGTATTTAGTTTGTAAAAATCCGATAGCGTAAGGGGCGGGGATGTCATTTTAGTGAGCTATTTCTTTTTGCTCTGTTATTTTTTCTTTGTGTCAACATGTGCAGCTTTCTTTCTAGGCAGCTAGAGGGGTACTATTGTACCCAAAAGGGGGTCTACAGTTTGTTTCATGCAAAATATTATGTATGATGTAATTTCAAAAACTATCAACACAGCATTGTTTGATTAAAATTTTGTGTTTGGCTTTTATACACTGATTATATGTCTTTGCATAATGTTGGTTATTGTTCATTTGTTTTCTGAATATCTAAGGCTAAGAATTTTCAGAAGATGTCAGGTTGAGGTGAGAATGTTGCGATGGATGTGTGACAATACTAGGAAGGACAAGATTAAAAACAAGGTAATTTAAGAAAAATTAGAGGTAACCCTCATTGAAGATAAGTTGTGAGAGACCTATTTGAGATGGTTTAAATATGTTAAGATAATCACTGGAGACATCTTTTAGAAGGCAATGACAATGCATACCATAAGAAGGGCATATGAAGACCTAAATAAATTAGTTATAGTGTGGAGGAGAGTTTGGTTCTCAATCATTCTTCCAAAATTTGATGTATTTTGGCACAAGATCAGTTGTCAAATTTTGAATAGAATTTGGGTCAAATTTGTTAAATTCTGGATAGAAATTGAGTTGGGCCTAACAATGTCAGACAATTGTAAGCTTAGCGACCAAAAGGTTCATCTTGAAAGATTAATCGATGTGAGTATAAGAGGTTTCGAGATAAATTTTTATTGATGACAATTGTTTAACTTATGTCTTCCTTAAATCGAAACAAAAAAGAAGAAAAAAACGAGAGAGATTGGAGGTCAATTTGTTCTCTATCTTATAGTTGAGTAGTACAAGTGACTTACTGGTCCACAAAATAAAAATGACTCGATATTGGAAATATTGGCAATTTTAACTTTTGTCAATATAACTCTTGGATTGCAAAATATCCAAGAGTCCACAAAATGTCAATTTTGGCAATTTTGACTTTTTGTCATGAAACTCGTATAAACTGCAACAACTACTTAGTCTTTGAGGTCTTAGTCAACAACCTTTTGGATGCATCGCAATTGAATATATTTTACACCCGTTGCTCTCACTGTTAGAAAGAGACAAAATGAGTGAAATATCCTTAGGTTCATAGTCTAACTCGAAAGCTCTACCTCCTTTGTAACAAAAAAATAAAAAATAAAAAAAAAAATCATTATGACTAAGATCATTTTTATCCATTTGAGCATCTCAGCCTCTCTGAACTGGGCCAGCCCAAGACAATTTCACATGCATTTCTTTAATATCGTAGTCATCCACACGAGGGGATTCACTACATATATTGGGACCAAAACGACTTCTATTATGGACTCTATTGGACCACCCTTATCTTTTTATTGATAACGAGCAATTCATTTTAGATTAGACATATTGGATATTTTAAACTACAAAGTCTATGATGTAATTATATATTTTAATATATGTACCGGTTCAATCAATGGAGAGACCCAAACTCAGGATTTCTGGTGTATGTGTTAACATCTTTACTGTTGGTTCTCGCTCTTGAAGACAGACCACTCCCATATTTTAGGCAATTTAATTGCGATCAATATTTCCTATTTTGGTCAAATCAGGTTAACATGTCGACAAATGTAGAACATCAGAACTTCTAGTTTATGAGTCAATAATTTTACTGTTTGTTCTCATCTTTAAAGGACCACCCTCATATTTCAAGTCATTTAATTATGCTCAATATTTTCATTTTTGGTCAAACCAGGTTAACGTGTCGGCAAATGTAGAGCACAAGAATTGGCCAAATTCTCAAAACATAGATTATCCAAATAAGCACATTAAATATTCATATGCATAAAAATAGGAATATCGGATAATTCAAGGTTGTTTCTTGGATTTAAATTGGGACCAAGAGAGTTTGTGATGTGAAATTCCAATTGAATGAGTTATCTTGACGCCCTGTAAATGGTCCATGGTTACATAGTAAAGACACAAGCCAGTGGAGCGTTGGGCAGTGGACGATAAATTTATTTACGTCTCAAATTCAAATCTGTTAATATATAATTTTCTTCAAGTTTATCTCTGTAAATTTTGTGTCTAACTAATCAAGATAATATCTCTTTTAAATTTGGTCATATATCTTGAAATTTAACATTCCCAAAAAACATTCTATAAACGATACGTAAAAGAATAAGCTCATTAATTATCATCTGGAAAGAAATAGGAATATAGGATAATTCAAAGGTGTTTGTTGGATTTAAATTGGGACCAAGAGAGTAAGTGATGTGAAATTCCAATTCAATGAGTCGCCCTGTAATTGGTCCATGATTTTTAATAAGAGTATAATAAGGTCCCAACCTTGTGGCATCAAATGTGAAAACTGTGTGCATTCACGTGTGTTACTATGGATCATTATAGTTCCCATTGTATTTGCGACAAGTGTGTTTATTTTAGTCGATTTCTCACCATTTTGTTTTATTTTATTATAAGGAGACTAACGTCGGGAGCTACTCACGAATCATCCTAGAGGTAATTTTGCTCTTTCTGTCTTTTTTTTATAAGGACAAGAAGTTGATGTGGAAACTGGTCAATTGAGTGACATTCCAAATTCCGTTAAAGTCTATAATTAACAAATCAATCTGTACATTTATTCGTCTAGTAAAAAATATGCTAAAGGTGGTAATGCCTCTGATGCGCAAGAATGTCCTTGCATTCTTCAATGAGTGGTTTGAGGGGGCTTTCATGGACCAAAGAACTTGTAACCAACTAAACAATGACTTGACAATCGGATTCAATGCCCAGGTGGTCGATTCCCATGCTTTCTGCTCTCTTCAAGTCCTCCCACGCTCACAATTTTATTTTTGTTATTCATTTATTACCTTTTACGTGAATGTTTAGTTGGTACGATAAAAGAAAAGAGCGAAATAAAAAAATAATTTTTTTTTTTTATAATTTTAGCATGTTAGCTAAGTATTCACGTAGGAGACGATAAATAAATAATAAAAATAAGATAATATATAGTATTTCTCTAGAAGCAATAATTTTTACAAAGATAAATTATTTCGGTAGTCACTAAATTTTTTGGTTAGTCTTGTTTTAATTATTGAATTATTTTGAACTTTAAAAGAGTTATTAATTTTTCAAAATGGTTTCATGCAAGTTATCTCGTTAGACGACAACAAAAAAACCATAACGGAGAGGGACAAGAACATATACAATTCAAATTACAAGAAAAGAGAACAAATACATGAACAATTATAAGCAAAAAAATTGACAAATAGTTGGAAAAATATCCACGTGAATAATGCTAAAAATTTGAACATGAGAACACTCAATCCCACAATCTGAATCTTGTAACATAAGATTGGCAGTGTTAGATATCATTTTTTTTTTCACTAGTTATATATCACCTTTTGGATACTTAATTGTATGTCGAAAGAAGAGAAAAAATATAAAACGTTGTTTATTGAAATGCCAATAAGACATTCACATAAAAAATAATAAATGAACGATATTTAACATTTCTCTAAACTATCATCTCGAATCTTTAACATATTTGAGCACATTTTCAAGTTCTATTGATGGTCCATTTTGAAGATCTCCAAACAATTTCAACGGCAGGGACATGAAATTAAAATTGGTTAGCCTTGAGACTCTCCCTAGATTTATTGGTACAAAATGACATAGTTCAGTCACAACTATGTAATGGGTAGAAATATTGCCTATCATGTCCTCATTCGTTACATTATATGTAAGCATTTTTGGAATCAACAACCCCCATCAACATCATAATTCAACAAGCATAAGTAAGGGTATCTCCGTCCAGCCACTATGGCAGAGACCCCGACCCTAAATGGTCTTTGACCTGTAAGTATATTTTGTTTTTTAGCATGATATAGAGTGAAGGTGGTACGAGAAATTATCTATAAATAATTATTTTATGTGATGGAATAAGATAATTGCTCTAAAGTTAAACTACTTTCATTTAGAATATTATTAATTTTATCCGATTAATACTTACTTAAGTATCAGAATATTCACGTGAAAAAAAACCCACACATAATCTTTGTGTGTAGGTCTCCAACTGAGATCGGGATCCAGATTTGAACCTTATCAGCATCCATCGCTTTCATTCATTAAGCACAAGATCATGTACGTATTCTTATTTTGTCTCATATGGCAGCGGAAGAATTTTCAATGATGTGATCTAGTAGATATAGAGAAGAGGAAAAACAAAATAGTTGAATGTGACAAAACAGCACACATGTCACGTGGTTAAATCAAATTAGATCAAAACTTATCTTATTTTATAGGCGGGTTAGTAATATAGATTTAACAGCGTTAATCATTCTTGTTAAAAGTTTTCACCTCTATTAATTTCATACACGTGAGACAGTAATATAATTAGGACCTCATGATTAGCGAGGGTACTCATACAATAAGAGGAGCCCTTAAAGCAGTTTTTTTTTTTTGACCCATTTTTTTTTTTTCAAAGTTAGACACACCCCTCAAACAAACATGACGTGAAATATCGTATGCACATTTGTCCTAACATAATAAGATGGAGGATCACCCCATTAGGATTGATTGGGACCATACAATCGATACATTATCAAGAATAGAAACTTACTTGATGGGGATAAATCTGAGCCCGACAGGCTCCCCGACTTGGAGTTAAGGGCAATTTTTGGGCCCGACCTCAACTATTTTTGTAGCACGGTTGTTACATCTGATAAAATATAAAGTTGAGACGGTGTCAGACATGTATAAATAGTACCGGGAAGAGTTAAGTATTAAATGCTGCCTGGACCTTGAAGTAGTATAAATACCCCCTTCGTCTGTCATTAAGGGGGGCTTAGTACGCATTAATTATTTTCAACTACTACCTGTTTAGCTCGGATAAACTAATCACTCTCACGCTCGAGGGGAAACATGGGTCGCCACCCCCGCGATTCCTTCTTTATTTTGTAGGTCCAAGTAATTTGAGGTTGGATCACTGAGCTTGGGAGGATAACAACTTTCCACCCCCATTATTACTGAATGTGCGGAATCTGGAAGAAGAAAAAAAAAACCATTTAACCTAGAAACTAAATGTATTTCTTATTTATTAGTAGGAATATATTTTTCCTTACTTTATGGGCCAGGTTATTGATAAAAAAATAAAATAAAATAAGATTTAATTCACCTGCTACTAGAGAGGACAATAGCTTTAGGCAGATAATTTTTCCGGGTAAGAATTCCCTTATTTTTACAATAAGATGAATTATGAGTTATTTGATTTGATAATTTTAAATCTCAACTATCAAACTTAAACTAATAAATTAATAAATTTTTAGAAAAGTGTTTAAATTTAATTTTAAAATGAATGGTTGAATTTACAAAGACTAAATTTTATAGTTTATATAATTCACCTCATCTTACAAAGAAGAGAATTAGAAAACAAGATGCATTATGTTACTCGTAATTTAGCAATCGCAATTGGATTAGCGTTTATTACTGAGTATTAAAAATACTTTCTTTATTTATTTATTTTTGTCAAGAGCTTTAAAAATCAAAGATCAGTCTTTGATATTGAAATTCAAAAACAGTACCTGATTTCATGTTTTGATATCAACATTGCTTTGACCAAAAAAAGAAAAAAGAAAAAAGAAAAAAGAAAAAAGATATCAATATTGCAATTAGTATTTCTGTTATTAATTCCTCTTTCATTAAATTTATTTTGCTTCCTAAGTCCAAACAATGAAAACAACATGGCAGCATCTGATTTCGGGTGGTGGCATTGGTCCAAACTGCAGCTTTTGGTCAAATTAAAGTGAGAGTATTAATTTAATGTTGTTATTAATTAATGTTAACTAAAATGCCTATTATTCCATGAGTCAAGATTAAGAATCAAATACATGTTCTTGACGAACATAATCTTTTATTTTTTATTTTTAAAGTCATTACGAACGTAATCTTGTAACGTTAGTGATTATATCTTGCACATGATAGTTTGGTAGTGTATTACTTTGTTTTAATCTTGTTCACTTTTTAGATTTGACTAATATTTCTTTTTTAATAATCTCAGTGAAGTGGCTCCCAAGGATTGGGTGAAGTAGTCGGTTAGAAATTTTTAGTGGCCAAATGTCTCAAATTTAGACTTATACAACCTCACATCGCAAATATTGTCTAATCTTTTATTAACCTATAGTATACGTTGGGACGTACCACTGTATCATGGAATTTATATTTAAATTGGATTCAACGAAGTTCTGTCTACGATGAGTTTTCTGTCATATAAAGAAAAAAAAAATCTCAGTGAATTATAAATAACCAGATGCAGCTGAGAACGGCTATTCCATGTGGTCTCATGTGTTTAATCATCTCCATCACTCTCTTTGAGTATCAACGGTACTCAAACTAGTAGTTTCATGAAATAAACTGAAAAGGCATCTAATTAATATTGGTCATGTTCTATAAAAATATTCTATTTGCTACTTCAGAAGAATTTTTATATGTAATTATATACATTTATTGTCGTGATCTAGTTAGTTAGACTACTGCTAATAATAGAAGTATCATTTATCATACAATTAGCAATAAGCACATATAATTAATTCTAAATTGCTAATCTAAGACATGAGATTGTTTGACCGAATAAAAAAAAAATTGATTGCAGTTTGACTGCCTTAATTGGCTTCAAATCTACGTGGTCGAATTATAAGAAACTTGTTGGGTTTTTGCACATATAAATTAAGCCATATTAATTGTATATGTTTTTCCCCCCCCCCCCTTAATTGGTGGACTGTATGATTTTAGTAGTTTAACTAACTTCTTGTAATAATGGACAATCATGTGTTGACTAGCTTGGATCGGAGCATCCGATTGGACATGTTGTTATATTACGAGATTTATAATCTTATGATAAATGTAACGTAATTTTACCTAAAGTGAGTTTTTCAATAAAAAAAAAAAGTTACTCGTCATAAAGAAATTAAAGGGCATTCAAAATACTTCATTACTACAATTGGGCATTAACATTCTTTGACATAGTGAAAAGCTAACTAATAAGACCTCTTCAGTTTTTGTGCTCTTAGATCTTCTTATAATACTATATCATTGAAAGAGAGATCAATAATCGTAAAGTAACGATACAATTATAATAAAATGATTTGTAGACTTGTAGTTGTTCTAACCTTTTTGTTTTCCTAATATCATATACAACTTACCGGCAAATTTTAGTAACTCAATTGATAATGGTAATAACAAACTATTAATTTCTAGAACAAACTTAAAAAAAAAAAAATGATAAAACGTTGAAAAATTAGACTATCATTAATAGTCTAAACTGGGATGCTATCCAAATGTTCTTACTCTTTCCTAATATCATGGAATATATATTTGTCAGAAATGTTGACTATCTAAGACTTTTCACTAATCTCTCTGACCATATTACACGATCAAATCACTGTGAAGTTTACTATAATTAGAAAAAGTTGAAGAAAATATTTGACTTTCCATTTTAAGAAAGCATTTGGGGTCAAAAAAATGTCTAAGATGGATCACATGACGTTGATTACTTGCCAATGAAATTAATTTGGACCGTCCAAATCATATTTAAGCAAAGAACATGGTTGATCAAACCAACTATAGCGTTGTCACCGTCCATTTCATGTCATGTGCAAGTAAGTAGTCTTAGTAATGCATTAGCCCATCTCTAGAAAATTAATTTTCATATAAAGTTATTAAATTGTTACCTTATATAAAAATTTAAATGTTAGAGAAGAGTTTATAAAATTAGTTTATTGTTTTTAACACACACACGTAAGTGCAGGGAGAAATTTATTTTTGTGTCTTACACGTGGACAGTTTAATGGGTTTAAATGGGTGATAGTGAGACTTAATTTAAGGTCGTTTAGTGGCCTAAGTTCTGATATTATAGTAAATTATCATATCATCTAAAAGTTTAAGAGTTTATGTTGTTAGAGAGAGCTTATTAAATTGACCTATTGTCTTCAACAATAAACATAAACATATCTTTTGTGATTGAATCAATTAGAAAGTTTATGTTTTTAGAGTCGATTTTGGTAGATTTTATACTTAATTATCTTTTATATACAATCATATATCCTGAATTCTGACATCTCTAAGTATTAGACCAAAATGGGTCAATCAGACAAGAATTTTTCTCCTAAACGCAAATATAGCTCCCATAGTGGTTTTATTCTAACTTTTCAGAAAGGGTTATCCATTATATATATATATATATATATATATATATATATATAAAGTAATACATAAACATTTCTAGTTCCATTGAGTTTTTCAAGAGAATAATTAAGATAAGTCTAGAATAGAAGCATCAAAATGATGATGCAAAAGTCCTACGACTCTTACCATCATGAAGGGCTCAAAACTAAAGCATGGTAAGGGACAATTTGAACCTCGATGGACGTGGAATGCATGTATCTTCTCAGCATTTACACAATCCACGTAGACATTATGTGGTTCAACAACTTGGCACCTCCCAAGGTACACCTAGCTACTCATGGTGAAAATTTACTTGGGAAGTTATCATGCTCGTTTTTCATTAACATAATGTCTCTATGGTTCAAATCTCTATTCACAAGACTAGTCACTAAAAATAGAGGCACAAGGTGTATCTCATTTGCCATCATCATTTGAAATTTTAAGATGTATTTTAATTGAGTTGTAGTAGAAAATAAAGTAGTTTTATTTAGGAACGGATTTCAAATTTTTATTTAGTTGGAATAAAAAATGCACAATGTAGTATTTATATATAGACAGTTATTTTGAAGTGGAGTGTAAACTAATTTTTTAGTCTCAAAATACTTTTAAAATACTCACATTTTTAAAATTATAGTTCTAACTTAGTACTCTTTAATAGCACTATTTTTTAAATTAATAGAGATTGTAACTCTTATGGACTCTTGAGTATATCCGCCTATGAGTTATTGGCAGCCCATTTTTTACTTCGAATATTCATTGTTATATTCTCCCATATAATGGGTAAATATCATTTCATTATTGCTTCTAAATATTTCATCTAATTTTTATTATTTTTAATACACTGCTATAAAGTGAAGGACTTAACTTTAATTACAATAAATCATCTAGTTAAACAAGATTGATGTTTCTTTTAACAAAATAGTTACACATATAAATAGCCGAATTGATATTTAAATTATTTGTGATTGGATCAATTATTTGATAACAAAATGAGAAAGTCAATTGATGAATATTTGATCTTTCTTTGTAGAAATAAAAAAAAAACTATCATCAAATATAAAAATAATTTGCTTGCCTTTATATCTCTAAATATTAAAATAAAAAACAAACATAGATAAACGATGACTAATGCATCACATGATTAAGTTGACAGATACGGTATAATGTATATTTTTATTAGCAAGAATCAATTAGGGAGAACTCCACAATGTCCTTTCATGTGTTGCAACTTTTTTACAAATTGTAGAATTCATGCATAGGACCAACATTTTAGCAATATTGTATATATGGTGTTGAAAATAAAAAGTACCTATGGGGGCCAATATAACTACCACTCACTTTGATTATCAATTAACATGAAGAGACAAATTTAAGAACTCTTTTATCCATCTTTTTTATAAAGTATTAGAGCCTTTTATTGGGTTGGAAGTTGTTCGAGGATGCCAAAAGAATAAGTTGAGAAGAGTAATTGCATGGCAAGATCTTTTGGTGGGGTTTGTTTACTTAAATTTATTTTGGATCTTCTCATAACACTATAGAATATTTGACGTGGTGAAGCAATCAATGATATAGCCTATTGAGTAAAAGATCAAATAATTTTTTTGTTTTGTTAATGAGAAACTCATTTTACATATGATCATATAGGATTCATCCATCATCACTGTATCACTATTTTTTCTTGTTCAACTCGTAATATTACAAAAGATTCTAAATCTTTTTTATTTATTTATTTATTAAATGGAAGTCCAAGCCGTAGAAACACATATCAAATATTATTTTACGAGAATTAATTTTACAATCTCTCACACGAAAGATCAAAGGCAGTGGTAGAGAATCTAAATCTTAATTAAATAGGCTTACAGTTTTCTTGCAACGTCATATCATCTAATACCACACATAAAAGTCCGATTCTCTTTCTTAAACCCTTAGTTGGCCATCTCTCTTCCTGTCAAACAGAAATTATGGAAGGACTAAAACCTTTGGGTTGTGTGTGGTGAAAGAGCATGATCAAGGGGGCGACACCTAGGTTAAAGAGAACCCACACACACCTCAAACTTCACATAAAATTATACACATTATATAGTGCCACATGAAAGGCTTTGGTTGCGCCAGGTACAATGCATGTAACATGGTATCTAGATGATTAATCAGATCGATGACTTAAAAACCTAATTCAACTTGTTTTACCGACCCCAACAATACCCTTTGGGGAATCGTGTTTTCTTTTATATGTATATATTAACAAGGAACAGGTTTAAATTTCAAAACACATATTCTTGTTTGTATGAGACATGATTTATAAAATTGATAATAGGGATTAAGGTGGGATGTCCTGGACCTGACATATCGCTTGGGAAGAGTCAGTGAGATGATAGAGTAAGTTTCATCGTCGAGAGGGAAACACTCTGAATCTTCAACTAAAGCCCTAAATAACTGTACCCTAAGGAAATTTGTTCAAGATCCTATTCTAATTAACGGTTTATTCTAATAGAAAACAATTAACTTCTTAATTGATTTGAATTTGAAGGGTGATCAAGTCTCTCCTAACTAATAACATTATCATGTTATTAAAAAAATCAATGATAGTAAAGTGGTGATATAATAATTTGATCAATATATTCGATAATTTAAATCATGTCATTATAACTACACCACCACTTTATGGTAATAGATAGATCCAATTTCCTCTATTCACACCCCATATATTCTATCAGTATGCCAACCTATGGCATTTTTGGGAATTGTTCTTATAAATGAAGGTATGAGATCATAAGGGAATTAAATGAGGTAAGCCACATTCATTCTCAATGATTTAATTTCTTTTATTACTGATAAGCTTTATTATTGAATTAGTATTAAGAATTCTTTATTAACTACGTCACGTTCTTCTTCATGTGATTAACAAAATATGAATTCCTTTATGTCATCCGACATTCAACTGCATGTGCTATGAATAACTATATGGAAGTTATAGGGGTCAAACTGTAATTAATGATACAATGGAATTTATGGCGGTCAAAGTTAAATTTAAAAGATATATGAAATTTATGGTGGCTGTCAAATTTAAATTTAAAAGTATACTTCAAAATTTTCGTTAAAAAAAAAAAAAAAACTCATTTCTTGTTAGCTGGAGAAGGGATGATATGTTGTCTCTTTTTTATAAATCATTTTTCTTTTTGAGAACATTAAAAAAAAAAAAATAAATAAATAAATAAATATATATATATATATATATATATATATATATATATATATATATATATAAACGGTGGAATATTAAAAATACCACCAAACCAGTTGTTCAGGATCAGAACATCCAGAACTCCAGAATAGAACAGTTCGTCCCCTTTTATCTCATTCTTTTAAGTTTTCATTTTATATCTCCTTTACTGCTTCCATATTTATCCGCTTTAATTATGTAGCAGATTTTTATCCTGGCATTCGTCACATTTGTAAACCATTATTTGAACGTCTCAAAAAGAACCCTCCAGCTTGGTCTGATGTTCATACTAGAGCTGTTCAGGAAATCAAGGGACAAGTAAAAACATTACCAATTTGAACGGGATAAAACTGATTCCCTATTTCCTCTATCAATTTTGATAGAAACAATACTATCCTCATATTGGACGATCTGTTCAAATATATATATATATATATATATATATATATATATATAATCATTAGGATCTTCAAAATGTCGATCGGTAGTAAATTTGATTTTTGTTTAACAATTTTAATGTTTCTTTTTAATTAGTATATCTATTAAATATTATATATGGACGATAAAAAATGAGTGATATTTTTTGCGATGATACATATGATTTGTGAACATACATTTACCTAGTTGTAGAATAAGAATGAATACAAATTTTTTAATGCTTATCATAGTCACTAAGATACTCTTGCCTCTATTCATATAAAGTCAAATCCAAACACATGCAAGCAAATATTCCATGATATATTTTTATGATACATCTTGATCATATTGATAAAAGATTTTAGGGACTCTCATAGATAAAGCAAATAAGATTTTGAAAAATAAGGATCTACCTTTACATCATTTAGAGATCTAAGGTCCTAGAATCATAGATTTGCTAGGATTTTCTCTCCTTATTTTTTTTTGGTTGTCTTAATTCATCAAATTTTTTATACTTCCATGTGATCAATCTTTTTAACATTGAAGCCAATAAATCCTTTCCCCTATCCCCCGACCCCCCACCAAAAAAGAAAAGAAGAATACTTTTTTCTCTCTCATATCATTTTATCATAATTGTATCAACAATTTACAATTGTTAGTTATCGCTTATAACATTATAAATATGAGTAAATTTATTCCCTTCCCTGCATTCAATAACTTATTTTTGGCTCATACTAGAATTGATTATTTGTATAGCCAGACAAATAAAGTTATATGTCACCTTCTAAATAGCGTTATTCATTCTCACTTCTTATTTGCCAATGTAACGGAATTTCATTACAGGTACCAATTGTGATATAAGAACACATAAGATGCTAATTAAGAAGGAGAAATTTAAATGATTAGTTTGGGTTTATATATTGTTATTATATACAGGGATGATGTTACACCAATGAAACTTTAAGAAGAATCAAATTAAATGGACGAAAGTGGAATTTTAAGAGAATTTTTGTGTTTCATTCAGTTGTTCGAGTAGCTGCTTTAATCTAGCTATTTTTTTTGTTTCAATTATATTGGATGGATTACTAACATATATACTCTAGATGAAAAATATTCTGGTCGAATCATTGGATATTAAGTTAGTTGAAATTTGCAATGAGTACAAAGATATAATTTTAATCACAAAAATGGAGTGAGAGATCAACTAATAAAAAGTTCTGAAATCTTTGAGGCCCTTCTAATAATCATGAGTTGAACCTAGCTCCATTATTTAATACACAATGCAACTCCATTTTAAGAATATATTCTCTTCTATTGACCAAGACTAAGTATGTAGACCACAGAAGAAAAACACAATTTTTAGGATAAATTATTAATTGGAAATCTTAGATTAATTAAGTAGGTTGATTCTATGATTGGAGAGATTTAATTAATCCTAATCGAAGCTAACAAATATCCAAATATTAGAATTAGAAATCTTATTATAATTAAGGACAAAGCGTATATGACCACACTCGTAAGATCACTATGCTAAAATAGTTTCTGTTTTTGCTCTTGGTCTTCTAATTTGTTGAAAACCTTGCCATAAAATTACTTTTGGACACATTTTCAAAGATTTCTTGCCTTGCTCGTGGATATTGCATGATCAAGGGCAGATCCACACTTAGGCCTGTGCGGGCTACAATTTTATTTGACTCGATAATTTGCTTTGAAATCCTTTTGAAGTAACTTGATATTTTTTGTCTAAGAAAAAACTTAACTCCTATTAATTCACTAATTTTAATTTCAAAAATTACTTAATTCTCACTGATAAAATACCCGAGATCGATCGATTTTAGGTACATTATTGCTCTCTTTAATGCAAACAATATTCCTGCCTCCTCCTAACAGATTAGGTAGCAATTTATCCTTAATTAAGCTCTCTTACTGCGAAACTTCACACCAACAAGTTGGAATTTTTGCTGCCAAAAGGGAATGTACATGTGTTGTGCTACATTCCAAATTGTTCTATTAGTATCACCCTTTTTGTTGGCACCGCTAGTTAATTCTCTATCAACTTTCTGCCAAGTGAAGTTGGCATGCAACTAAGCTTCCACGAAGTACTATATACTTAGTTGACGAGAATGAAAATCTCTCATAATATAATAATATTATGAGTAGAATTAATATTGAAAAAGATAATAAATAATATAATAAATTATTTTCTAACAATTTAAGTTTTTAAATGGTGGCCCCTTAACATAGTATAAGAACCTAGGTACCAAACAGTCGTGTATTTAAAACTCATCGTCACTAGTTTAAAAATATTAAAAACTGTCAAAGTACAAAGCTCAAAAACTAATTTCGCCTGCACTTGTGGGGATATGTTGAAGAAAATAATAAATAATATAATAAACTCTTCTCTAATAATTTAAATTTAAACTTTTAAAATGACTTGGTCACTTAACAATTAACAATTTCGAATTGCGTACATCATTTCTTTCTGGGTTGATGCTCGAGCGGTTAATAGTGACGTTCATACTTGCATCAATAAATATTCACGAACATTAAATTTTACTTATAATATCATACGTTGTGAGCAGTTTTATTCTCAAATAATAAAGCCATTGCCAGTGATATCCTAGCTAGTTAATGAATTCATCTCTTTCTCGAACTTTTCTATACGCGTGACTAAAACTCATTATAGATTTCATAAAACTTTTGCATAGTTTAATCACCAAATACCACTTAAAGAGAGTAATATATTATTTCTCTTAAATGCGCTTGCTTAATAGCTAGTACAGCCGGCCATGCACAGAAAGTTATGGGCGAAAGAGAATTAATTAAGTAAGAAAATATTTAAAATAATTAATTAAGTAGGAAGAAAATATTTAAAATAATCCCACCTTATTCTAAAGTGGCAATCCTCCAAGAGGGCTACCAAGCTGGCTGTGGAGCATTGCAAGCTTGGTGGAGACTTGGGATACACAATATTCACACATAGTTGCGGATTCGAGATGTTTTGTTTAAATGAGGTTAAGATACATTACTATATTTTTATTTGTTATAATATTTAAAATTATTATAAAAAAATTATAAAAAAATATTGTAAACGATGCTAATTGTTGCATGTGGTGCCATTGAATATTGTCGTGTTATAAATTCTTAATTGTAACAGTTTTTTTATAAATACTAAAAAAAGGTTTAAGAAAAAATTAAACTATAATTTTAAAATTGTATTAAAAGTTTTATTTATACAATGGTCAAAAAATTATTGCAATAAGACGTCTATTGCAACGTTTTTTAAATTTTATTTTTCAATTGAAATGTTACAAAACATCTAAAATATTGTAGTGATAGTTTTAAGAACCACAATTAACAGATGTTAAGATGGTTTTGGATATCATAATCATAACCATATAATGCGAATCTAGTCAAAATGTCAAAATTAGTGAAAGTATAGTCCCTAGCTAATTTATTTTGTAAATTAAAATATTTTATAAAGTTAGTAAAAACTATAATACTAACAGATAATAACATATATCCGCTATTAATCACACACATATCCCTATCAAATCATACGTGGGATTTGATCATATATATGACAATGAACCTCTACCTTTCTTTATATGTATAACTTTTAGTTGTTGTACTTGGGGGTTCATATTAAAAATTGAATTAGGGTGGCCAGAACAAAGGTGGCATGATGATAACTACTCATTCCAAAGCCAATTTTTAATATACACAACCTTAGAAATGCCAAAATCATCGCACACACACAACCTTTAATTTACATGAAAAGTAGAGACTCCTCGAACTCAAGGCTTGCATCCACATGCTCCCCTCAAGTTCCTATGAAGTTTACACTCAAGAACACCAATTGGAGAGTGGGGCATATGCTATAAACTCAAAAATTAATGATTATATTCCCCCTATTGCATTAAGAGCCTAATTAAACCTAAGTATAGTACATGCAATCACCGTCAAATCTCATATAATAAAAGTTTAAAACTTACTTTTTCACCTCATGAGGACATTTGTCAAGAAAAGAATGTATTAGGTGAACTAGGTTTTGAGAAATTTTCAACCTTAAAAGAAGAAACACGTCTGAAAAGTTGGGGCTTGATTTAAAAAAAATGTTTTAAAAGGGTTCCAATGAGTATTTACTTTACATATTTGATCAAAGTTAATTAAATGGTGTTCAAAACAAAAGAAAAAAGAAAAAGCCACAATGTGTACTTAGGTCTTTAATGTGGGGATTATTCATTGTTCTAAAGTTCCGCCCTTAACTGACTTAGTGCATATCTGAGGGCGCACCGCTGCACTCGGAGATTTATCCGTTAGTAGTAGATCTCCGTCGAATAATTCAGTGATTAAACTCTATCAGTTGAGTTCTTACGTCATCAAAAAAAAAAAAATCTAAGGTTACTAATTAACATCACTTATTTATAAAATGACTAATTAAAGCCATAGGAAATGGGAAATCAACATACAAATCAAGTGAAATATTTCCATTTGTACAACTATCAAATTTGTATCCTATAAGCAAAAAAGGTGAAAGAATTTCTAGTTATATATCGAGTTTTGTCACATTAAAAGAGTATTAGACATTTTGTAGATACTACCAAACTAATAATCACATAAAGTTACCATGACACCATCATTAGATAACATGAGAGAACTAATAGCTAATTTTATCAATCTATATTTTCTGAGGGAGAAGGATCTGGTTATGTGTACAAATTACTAACAGTGAAGCTATACGGCACTAAGGGTTTTATCTAAGCCATATAAGATGCAGGATACATAACCGTAAATGACTAGTTTTATGTTAGGGTGTTTTGATTCACTGAAAATTTTGTTCACATTTCAATTTCGAATTAGCAAAAAAGTTATTTGTCCAGACAAGTCTCAAGCCTTACTAACTTAAAGGTCAATGGCAGATGTAAACGGGTGCCAGTGGGGGATTGCAGTCCCCACTAGAACACTAAAAAATTTATATATTTTTTTATAAAAAAATATAAATATCTATTTAAACCCTAGTGTATGTTAAAAAATGTATTCGTATAGTTAAAAAATTATGTGTTTTAACCCTCACTGAGAAGAATTTATGAATCCGTCCCTATTGAACGTCATAGGTTCTCGAACTGAAACCCTAGTGTATGTTCAAAGTACTCTCCGTAATCAATGTCTTTTGTAAAATAAAGAAAAAAAAAAGATAGAGAGAAGATTTTTATCTTTGCTTATAGGATGACACTTGTACTACCTTCAAAATATTTGGACAAGAGAAGGTAGGGCTCACACATGGTGCCAATGTGGAGTGAGCCATGGGTTGGCAAGGTATGGGTGCAAACAGCCTTAGGGGTCTCAATCCCAACGCTTTGAGGCTTTTGTAGGGGTCCATTAGGGTGTGGGCGATGTTAGTCCCTCGGCACAACTTGGCGCATCCCGCTCCACGTGGGCTCACTGTAATTTTCCCAGTCAGCATCCTCCATTGCCAGCTACGCATACACACTTGTAAAGATTTTTCTATAGTTTTCCATTGGGCTTCCGTGGGCCATCAGAATCAGAAGAAGATGGCACATCACTTTCACGGGTCGTTAATTCCCTTTTTCGTAATATTTTATGTCGGTTCTTACGTGCTATCACATTTATATCATTTTATAAATTGGTGGGTCTCACATCATATGGGATCTACTATTTCTGTCATAGTCAAGATTTGTTATTGGCCCGATGTAAGAATTACTCTAATATGACAGATGTGTTCCACCATTTATTTATTGTAAACAAATAAATCTCGTTTATATATGATACTTGATATATAAAGAAATATAATTTTAGTAATACAATTTGAGCGATATATATATCATTAATGTTCTCAAACTAAAGGATAGAGAAGGTGAATCAAATAATACGTAGAACGAAATGGCTAGATATGAATTTAATATTATTCGTCAAGTCATTCTCAGACTATCTTCTTAACCATAGGCGGGTCTAAGATGATCTATTAGTGAGTGAGAGGTTAATTAAATGATACACTTTGATGACTTCTAATGAGAGTATTACTTTATCTATTGCTATTTGATTGGGTAAGTGGAGATTATAACCCCGCAAATTAAAAAATACATCTAACCGAATTATGTGTAACTCATATAAAAATTTGTATAATACATTAGCGATTGATATGTTAAAATAGATTTGGACAGGAATGAAATGGATCAAGGAATGGAATGAAACTGAGAATGAAATGAACTTAAAAATGTGAATGATATGCTTGGTATGTTTTAGAAATAAAGAGTAGTAATAAGAATCATTTGTATAATATGACAGGATTGTGTTTTTATTATTATAGTATTAAAAATAAAAATGAACATGAATATAATCGTAAACAACATAAATATAATAAATAATAATGATAATAATAATAATAACAACAACAACAAAAAACAATAAAAATAATAATAAAATAAAAACAAAAATAAAAATAATAATAACAAAGATAACAACAACAATTATTATTATTATTATTATTATTATTATTATTATTATTTTTATTATTATTATATTTAGTATTATTATTATTATTTTTATTATTATTACTTCAATCAATATTATTATTTATTATTATTATTTTGTTATTTTAATTTTATTTTTATTATTATTATATTTAGTATTATTATTATTGTTTTTATTATTATTATTTCAATCAATATTATTATTTTTTATTATTATTTTGTTATTTTAATTTTATTGATTATTATTATTATTACTTTTATTTTTTAATTTATTTTTAGTTTTTGCTTTTATTTTTAATTATTATTTTTTTATAGTAATAATTATTATTATTTTATAATAATAATAATTATTATAAAATATTATTTTTATAATAATAATTATTATTTTTAATAATAATTTATATTATATTTCTTTATTATTATTATTATTTTTTTTATAATAATAATTATTATTATATTTTGTAATTATTATTATTGTTATTTTTATTATTATTTTTGTTATTATTATTATTATTGAAATATGGGGGTATGGTAGTCAAGTTCATTCCCAAATACATGGGAATGACCCGTTCTCATGTGTCTGCTCTGAAATGGTTATTCTCATATACACAGGAATGAGATTACCTTGTGAATGAGATTTCTAAGTTTATTCATTCATACCAAATATGAGAATCGAAAATAATTGAGAATATCATTTCAAACCCCATTCCAATATATCAATTGCTATCTAAAAAGCTATGTGCATGATGATGATCACCCCAACCCCATTCTTACATATGGAAACTTGATTGATTTAGAAATAGAGTATGATGAGAATCTGAAACCTGCTTGGACATTCATCTGTTTTCTCCCTTTTTCAGCCAAATGCCCCAAATATTAAATTGCAAAAAAAGCTTGATGATGAGAATGCTACCACACAGGTCATAGTTGCACCTTCCTTTGATATCACTTTATTTTATACTAATTCTCAAAGCTACAAAATTCCAAAAGGAAAGAAAGAAGTCCGAAAAAAATAAGCTAACCCCTCTTGAATACTTTAATCATTATATTTCTAACTAAGATCTTATTGTATAATGATTATACATATTTGAATAAAATAATATCATGCAGACTTTAGCTTATGATTTGAGAATGACCTATCTGAAGGCATTAACTTCCCAATCTTCTGTCACATGCACCTTTCATTTCCCATTGACCAAGCCTCTATATAAAGCCCCCCTTCACCTCTTCTTGCAACAAACAAATCCAACTGTCTTCTGTTACAGACTTCTCTTACAGTATCAACTATTCAAACTTCTCAATTCGAACACGACTTCGATCGTCCTCCACCCGAAAAAAAAATCAAAAACCCGTGTTGAACGCAATCTACTTACTTCATCAACTTTATCAGAAAAATGTTGAACTTTGATCATATGGATTTTTTCTCACGCAGATGTGTGTGGGTGAATGGTCCTGTGATAGTAGGTGCAGGGCCATCAGGGCTAGCTGTTGGAGCTTGCCTTAAAGAACAAGGCATACCATTTGTGATCTTGGAGAGAGCTGATTGCATTGCATCTCTATGGCAAAAAAGGACTTATGATCGCTTGAAGCTTCACTTGCCAAAGCAATTTTGCCAATTACCAATGTTTCCATTCCCTCAACACTACCCTGAGTACCCAACCAAGAAACAGTTTGTGAACTACCTTGAAGCCTATGCAACAAACTTTGATATCAACCCGCAATACAATGAGTGTGTGCAATCAGCTAAGTATGATGAGGCTTGTGGGTTGTGGAGAGTCAAGACTGTTTCTACTACTAATGGCTCAACACAGTCTGAGGTTGAGTACATTTGCCAATGGCTTGTCGTGGCTACTGGCGAAAATGCAGAGCGCGTCGTGCCTGATATTGAAGGCTTACAAGACTTCAAAGGAGAGGTTGTTCATGCCTGTGATTACAAGTCTGGCGAAAAGTTTCGCGGAAAGAAAGTTCTGGTTGTTGGTTGTGGCAATTCAGGCATGGAAGTTTCTCTTGATCTTAGTAACCATGATGCTAAACCATCAATGGTGGTTCGTAGCGCGGTAAGTTTATCAATAAAAATTCGTTCTTTTCCATTGCTTTTTCACTGATTTTCAAGAAAATTTCAAGATGGTATTGTATCTAATCATGTTTCGTTCTGTTTTTGATGTTCAGGTTCATGTATTGCCGAGAGAAATCTTCGGAAAATCAACGTTTGAGCTCGCTGTGTTCTTGATGAAATGGCTGCCACTATGGCTTGTAGACAAAATCATGCTTCTTTGCGCGTGGTTCATTCTTGGAAACACGGAAAGCTACGGCATGAAAAGGCCTTCAGTTGGGCCATTAGAGCTCAAGAACACACAAGGCAAAACCCCTGTTCTAGACATTGGCGCATTGGAGAAAATCAGATCCAGGGACATCAATGTGGTGCCTGGAATCAAGAAATTCTCCTGTGGTGGCACGGTTGAACTCGTTAACGGCGAACGCCTCGACGTTGATGCAGTTGTTTTAGCTACTGGATACCGCAGCAACGTTCCTTACTGGCTCAAGGTTAGAAAAGAAAACATGTTCCCTTTTTTTAAGCAATTTGCTCTTAGTTTGAATATTGTCTGGTGTTTGGTTGTACGGGGTATTTCTTGAATGAAGTATGCTGATTTTATTTGATCTGAATCGTATACAGGAAAACGAGTTCTTCTCTGATAATGGCTTACCGAGATCTCCATTTCCGAATGGATGGAAAGGAAAAGCTGGACTCTATGCTGTTGGGTTCACCAGGAGAGGGCTTGCTGGTGCATCTGCTGATGCTATAAAAATAGCACAAGATATTGGCAAAGTATACAAAGAAGATTTGAAGCAGAAAAAGCAAAAAGTCCCAACTCATCGAAGATGCATTTCAACCTTCTAAATGTGTTAAATTATTAGGATTTTTCTCACAGTTTTTCACCTATTCTTTTCATGGTAGAAATATATTCATTCGTGTATAAAGCCAATGTAATAAAAAAATAAAAAAAATAAAAAAATAAACGAAAAAAAAAAACAAAAAAAAAAGAAAGAAAGAAAAAGTCAGCATAGAGATTAGCCCTCTCCTGAATGCCCAAGTTTTTTTTTTTTTTAATAATATTGGGCATATTTTGTAGCTAGGATGATGAGGCTTTTTCCTTTTCTTGTTTCCATTTTATTTGTATAATCTTTAACTGATCATTTGCAATGAAAAACATGTTTATATTCTGTTCATCTCTCTGTCCATGGCCAACTTCTTGATATTCCAATTCCCAACCCTCGAACCCCGTTATACTTATAACTGCCGTTCACCAGAGTTTCGATCGCTGGTTACCCTGTCATCTAGTCATCAACTTCCTTGACCTTTCTGTACTGGGATGGTGGTCAACTCCAATACCTGATCTTATAACTTTGCACTGCCTATATTTTTGGTAAACAGTCACCCGAGTTTGGTGAGTGTGACACCCTTACAACCTCCATTGGCTCTAATTTTTTTTTTAAAAACACCTATATATTTTAGTCCAAAAAATTAATTAGCCCCCATTAAAAATAAAAATGTCTCATATAGTTATGAAATTACGTGTTATAACCTCATTGAAGAAAAATTCTAAATCCGCTCTTGATAACAATGGATAGGTAATCGAATGAAAACGAAGAAATTACTACTAACGGAATTCCGTAGCCAACTTGATTTTTAAGTTAGTTAAGGGCAAGCAATCTTTTCCCTCTTGTACAGTTACAGCCTAATGAGTAATGACAAACTTTTCGACATAGTCTTGGACAGTAACAGAAGACTAAATGTTATTGGCTCTCAGTTGCTAATGAATACAAAAGGAATGTCTTTCTCTTTAGTTGTTTTCAAGTTCAACATCACTATAGCTATCAAGTTTTGATGGCACACTTGATTCAAATTTCAAACTCCGCAGTCTTTAATGCAGAAACTCCATCTCTGGCTGTATTTATACCAACTAGTTATCAACATCAACAACATTAATCGCCCTTACTCAATTGAACCAAGTGTAGCTTGTCAATTGTACTTTACGTTTCTACTTTATTTCTAGCCATGCCCACCATTTTTTTTTTTAATGACGGGAAAGGGGTATATCAAACCTTGGGATAGGTAACCTACCCAAAAGAGATATTATATAAGTTAGTAATGTATAAAGTCTATCAGGACTAATCCCAAGAAATTAACTTATTTAATTCAAACTCGAAAGATGAGCAAGTTTTTTGCTCACGTTCGAACAATTCATCACTAGGCTAACCTTTGTAATTGTGCCGACCAAGCTTGTTTTAAGCAAGTGGTCATTTTTCTAACCGTACCCACCATGTTTTTTTTTTCTTTTAATAATAGGGAATTCCCCGAGTCCTTCTAGTGTATGTCAAATCTTGGGAAACAAAATTTGCCCGAAAGAAATATGGTATAGGTTAGTCAGATATCAAGCCTATCATGACTAATTCCAAAAAATTAAGTTATTAGCTAATTCAAACTCGAAAAATTGAATAAATTTTTTGTTTGCGCTCAAACGATCTACCACTAGACTGATTCTTGGAGTTGTGCCCACCAAACTTGTCTTAAGCAAGTAGTCATTTGATTATTACCAATTAGCCAATGAAGATAGATCAACATATGGATAGGGCTTTGACATGAAAGAGTCTAACCTGCACTCTAACACCACCTTACATATTCCTTTCTTGTGGATAACACCTCTATTCAAGGTGGTTGCACATTCAATCTCTATAATATCTTTATCTTTTGAGGTTGACTTGCTTCAATTGAATTAACAACATAAAACTCTCTGTTGCATCATAGCACATGGATACACAGTCACTGCTTATTGCTTTGATGATAACTACGGCTAGCTAGCTAGTCGGCTACACCACCTCTGTAAAGCATTGCACAAGAGAGTAGTAGTACTCAACAACAGTTCATAAAGATGTGGAAAACACTAGTGAAAAATTTAAACTATGACAAGTAGTTGTTGCTGTCCTTTTTACCATTAAAATAAACTTGGTACAAGATGGCATCTCTTTTAAATGATTTAAAGACTCGAATTTTATAGTTTTTTATCTGGATAATGGTTTGAGTCCAAAACTATTGTTAGTGTCATTGCTCGGATCCAAATCGGAGACCTTCGGTGCATTGGATTGACACATGATGACCAACTACACCATGACGGCATGACACTAAGAAAAAAAAAATTCATCGGTCCAAACGGATGAGTCAATTTTTTACATGGTGGGTGGAACCTATACATGTGAGTGATTGACATCAATGCGAATTGATTGAAGAGTTTCCCAGTGGCCTAAATCAATGCCTTCCCAGAAGCTAAAACTGCTTAAAAATTAAACTCAGATTTTATAGTTTGTTATGTGGATAATGGTCTAAAACTTCAGACCTCCAATGTGGCGTCGCCCGGACTCGAACCGGAGACCTTCAGTGTGTTAGACTGACGTGATAACCAACTACACCACGACACCGAGATGCCTAGTATCTCTACAATTGCCAACTAAGTTCGGGCCTGTTGGACCACAACAATTCTAGAACCCTGCAATAAGTTTTGGTAAAGTTTTGTGAGTTGGTGATAAGGAGACGTTGTGACTAAAAGCAATGTCTTTTGGATAAGTTTTGATAAATTCGTGGTTCGAATTTAAAAATTTTAATCGCAATAAATCGTTAACAGATCATTCTAATGAAATTTTTTACGTGAAAAAACACATTTTCTCTTATGTGCTGTCTTGGGTGCAATGGCTTCTCAGAAGCTAACTGCATCTGCTATCTTAAGCTATGGTGAGCCTATCAGATCGATCACTAATTTCTTGAAAGTCGTGCTGACTTTTCTTGTAAAACCACATCTTTTTCTTATTTGATCTCAGAAACTAACAAATATTAATTGATATATGAACAAGCTCTAGATCAATTTTAGTATGTATGTATCTAGATAAAATGACCTAGCTCTTTCCAAAAGCTTCTGAAAGAGCTCTCTGATCTCCTCTAGTCCACATAATCTATCCAAGAGTTTGAAACATCTAAAAATGTTGTTGTCAATGAAAGGTAAATGAAATCTCAATCCCCGTGGTCCATGAGAGAGTTCTGGTTTTTAGTTAAACTGCGATATCTTATTTCACATCGATTTTGTAAACGATATATGTTCAATAGTTGTGCATTGGTTTTTACATAAAGGAGGCTTGATAATGCTTAAACATCACTAATCTTTGCAAAACAACCCGTTAGGGTTGGTTGGAGTTATCTAGTAATAACTTATTAAGATCAAAAATTTTAAATTTGAACTTATACCCTCTTATTATAAATATTATTTGACTCTTAATTGATCTAAAGCATAAATTGGCACAAACCACTTTGTAAGAAATCGTTAGGCTTGCCCCAACACTAATAGTCTTAGAAAGGAAAAATGTGGATGTAAGAATCTGCAGCAGACAATTAGGGATTCATTAAATTCTTATATTTATTTGGAAGGCTACATAGATTCGAGATTATTGATTATCAAATTAGTGGGCAGACTTTGGATATTTTGATTTGAAATATATATTTAAAACATCTAAAAATGTTGTTGTCAATGAAAGGTAAATGAAATCTCAATCCCCGTGGTCCATCAGAGAGTTATGATTTTTAGTTAAACTACGATATCTTATCTCACATTGATTTTGTAAACGATATATGTTCAATAGTTGTGTATTGGTTTTTACATAAAGGAGGTTTGATAATGCTTAAACATCACTAATCTTTCCAAAACAACCTGTTAGGGTTAGTTGGAGTTGTCTAATAATAACTTATTAAGATTAAAGATTTTAAATTTGAACTTATACCATCGCATTACAAATATTATTTGACCCTTAATTAATCTAGAACATAAATTGGTGCGAATTACTTTATAAGAAATTGTTAGACTTGCCCCAACACTATAATCTTAGAAAGGAAAATGGTGGATGTAAGAATCCACAACGGACAATTAGGGATTCATTGAATTCTTATATTTTTTTGGAAAGCTAAATAGATTCGAGATTATTGATTATCAAATTAGTGGGCAGACTTTGGATATTTTGATTTGAAATAGTTCATAACACAATTAAAATAAAAGAAGTTGTATAAGTAATATGAATTGTTTGATTAATTATCAGAGGGTGGCTTAGCAGCGATTCACATACACGGTGAATAACACATCCAAATTTTTTAACTTTTTTATTCCCTGCACCACAAGTTTTATCATTTTGAGTAGATCTAACATGATTTTATTTAAATTCAATTCCTCATCATTGAAACTTAAAATAGAAAAAAAACAAAAAAACAAAAAAAAAATAAAAAAACAGAAAGATAGATCAATCTATGCTTAACGTCGTAAACCCTTGATTTCCATGACCATGCTCTCTCGATTTTTAGTGGAATTATCTTCATGGGAGCATATTAAGCCAAAAAGCTTAGCTAATTACGAGGTAGCAAAATGTCTCCCGCAAATGCGTTTACATGAGTTGATACTTTAATATGGTATCAAAGTTCATATTACTAAACAGTCTTAAGTTTAGGTCTCGTTGTCACACTTTTAAAAATAATAAAGACTGTCAAGGTGCAACGCTAAAAAATAAATTTTGTTTCCATGTGCAGGTACAAGTTAAAAGCAATAAATAAATATAATAAATTCGTCTCTAACCGCTTAAACTAATTTAAACTTTTAAAGTTGGTAATTTAATATTTACCACATACAACCAATGACCTAAAACACAACCTTAAAAACAACCCACATGTTTCTCCATTCTATGGATAAAAACCTCAAAGAATGCCTATGCATATCAATGGCCCATCAAATCTATTCACCACATCTTTTAGATTTGCAACCTCAAACCTGACTGCATCTTACAGCTGCATTTTATGTCCTCATCTATGTTGGCTCATTTACAATTGTTCCACTTTACAGTTATGACCTCTTCTTGGTCAGACATCACTTCAGAAGGGTCGCAGATAAACACATGCATGGGTCAAGCAGAGCAGCTCATCAAAAGGGCCCTTTCCCTCTCCTGTGAAATGTAAACGTACATTATTAGGGTTTTGGTCTAATGATATGTTATTCGTAGTATTTGTAAGAAATTGTAGGTTAAATTTTCGCTGATTACATTTTTAATATATGTTGTGCGGCTTTAGGCATCCCTTAAATTAAAAAACAAAAAATGTAAACATACACTTACCACTTTATTCTATATGGCATGATTTTGAAAGTAAGTTCTCGTGATAATTGGATGTAATATGTTATATTGGTAGGAAATAATTAGTCAACGGTTTATAAGGCAGAATGGTAGGTTTTTATAATAACTCAGGGTTAATTATTTTAAACCATTAATTTTGAAATCAAGATAGGTATTCATCAACCATTAGACTAAGCAGATGGTTATTAGTCAATGTGTTACATTGGTGGGAGACAATCAGTCAACTATTTATAAGTAAGTATTGTTGTGTTTTATAATAATTTTAGACTAGCGAATTTGAAGCCAATATAGTCTCTACAAAGAAAAAGTTTTAAATATCTGGCCACAAGCAAGCCTCATAATGTACGGTTGAGAATAAAATATCAACTAGACTAAAAAACGATAAACCTAATTGGATTAATTTTTACTACCCACATCATTAATTTATTAATTATATTCATATCATGTCTTTCACTAACGTTCTATATGACACATACTGTCAACCCCAAAATTAAAATACGATGCATGAATCAACTCGAATTTAAGATTCCAGTTAGGAGGGTACTCGGAAATAGTAAAGACCAAAGTTGCAATAATAATTAATTAAGTTTAACACGCTTATTAATAAAATAAATAACCAGTGGAACTACGTACAAATTTTGTCAATCATCTCCTTCAGTACATTTAAAATAAGAAATTAAATTTTGGACTAAAAATATACTATGATATCTAACCTAAATTGGAAACCACTTCGTATATAATAATGTTTAAAACGATCCTAATTTATCAATCATATATTGACAACTAAAAAGTCATACTCTTCTATTGCTTACTTAGATATGAGTACAATTATTTAGTTGCAATAATAATTCAACGCGCTTATCAAAATATAATTCTCCGGCGGGCTTGGATTGTTTTATTCTACCTAATGGATTATATATTTAACGTGGTTCGACCCTTTATTTATATCCACAATCTAAGTAATTGAAAAATTCATTACTCAACAATAATGGATTATATGCAACAGATCTTTTATACGGACAAAGATCCAAACCCTCCTCTCACTCACAAGCTCACAGTTTTTAAGATAAAGTATAAAAACCCTCCCAATGTCATTTTATGAACAAAAAAAGTATAAACCATCATTAAAGGACTTTATCTAGGACTAAAGTCTTAACCCTCCCCAAATCAATTTTTTTCTAACAAAAGCACGAAAAACACTCTAACACACTCTAACACTCAGCTCATCCCCTTCCACACCAACCCCATGGAGTGTGGCTCTCGTGGCACAGAATTACAATATAGAAATTTCTATTTATAGATAACTAATCCTAACTATACTAGGATTGTGAAACCTATTTTTTCTCTTAATAGACTTCTATTTGTTTTCAACATCTTTTTAGGCTTGGACGTAAGCTAAAAATTCAACAATTATTTTATCACTTTGCACAATTATCGGGACGGTGATGATTTTGTTAGGCCGAAAATAATTATCAGGCTGCAGACGCGCAAATGGTAGTTTCAAGCCCGGATATAATGAGAACATTTAGTCCTGGGTATTAATTTTGGGTTTGGTGGGTCGGTTACTATATATATGACCATGGTTTTATTTGGTTAGTCTATATTTGTTAATTTATTTTTGTCAACTATATTTGGTAATTTAATCTATTGCAGATCAATTATATAAGTTTAATTTTCAGAGTTAGTCTCTTGCAACCAACCCTCAGAGTTGATCAAAATATGTTAGACTTTGACATTGGTGATGTTGGTTGTTGTACTCGTTTTAATATTAGTACCATCTTGACTAAAAGAAAAGCTTATTAAGTTTAGAGTATGTTTGGCCTTATTTTTAAATATTTAAAAGTGCTTTTTGAAAGTTTTGGAAGCTAAAACCAATTTGTTTGGTTTCTTTTTGTAAGATCTTTTTGGTAAAAGCCAAAGTTAAAATAAAAATAAAAATTAACCAATAAGAAATTTCAAATCGGAGTTTTTTGACAAAAAAAGTTTTCAGGAAATTATTTTTAGATGACAACGTTAAATAATTAACGGGTTCTGTTCAACAGCATTTTTAACCAAAGTTCTACAACTTAACAACTAAAATTTTAAAATTAAGCCAAACATACCCTCAAACTCCCTCATAATTTATAATGTGATGATTTAGATTCTGTCTAAATAATTTCATTATAAATGTATCGTTAATTAAATTATTATTAAATCTCTATATTATCACGAGAATATTCAAGTGTCCTGTGTGCATACAAAATAAGCTTATTGTATTCTGGACTAGAAAAAGAGTCCTTTTCTGATCATGTTTTGACACTAAAGATTCATACAAAGATACTCTTCAAATTGTTCTTAGTTATGAGTACAATTTGGAGAGTTGCACTAATCATTCAACGCGCTTATCAATAATGTAATTCTTCGGTGGTTTGGATTTTTTGCTCTAACAAATGTATTGACTCATTTGGTTTACAGAAAATAAGCTAACTCGTGGAGTAGACAAATATGACATGACACGTCGGTGCTACATGCTTGTAGTGGTATGATTCTCGTTTTAAATATAAGAAATATTGATTTTCGAAATCAACATCTTAAGTGATATAATATTTATAAGCATCTCTTAAATTAAAAAGAAAAAAATAAAGTTTGGTGCCACATCGTGTAGTATAAAATTATTCAACCCTTAATCGTAAAACATGAATTATAATAATTTATTCTCTAACCTCAATTAGTTCATTTAGTCATGGAGCACTTGGTTGCTTACATTTCGCATTCGAATCAATTAGAAAATGATCTTTTTGGACTAGTCTTAGTAGACCTTGTATAAAGTTATGAGTTTTGATAAGTTTTGTGTCCGACTAACCCGATTATATTGTTCAAAATGGGTTTGACAATATGAATAAGTACTTTTGACTCAATTTTAAAGCGGGTCATACACATCTAAGTGGGAAGGTTCAGGTACATACACGTTCCTCTTTTAGGATAAATAAACATAGTATATTTACATGTAAAAAACGGATAAATGGTAAATAGGAAATTTGGATTTAAAGTTGGTGAAATCAACTTAAATTGACAAGAGCAAGCTTGTGGATTGTTCTAATTCCACATGAAAAAAAAAAAAAAAAAAAAATAGAGTATTGATGTTCACTATATATGATTGCCTGCAACCATTTTCCAAGTGGAAAGACTCACCCTATAGGTTGGGGCTAAAACCACCACGCCCACCCGTTCTGGGTTTGATCATTTTGTTTGTTTCTAATTTGTTATTATAATATTACGTTGTTTTCTTTTATGTATTCAACTGTTTTTCCCACTTCCATAGTGCAAGTTATATTCTAATTGTATCAATTATTGCATTAAGTGCAAGAAGACTAATGATCAATTCTCGTATATAACATTTTAAGTGATTTAAAATGACTTAAATTTTTTTTGAATCCCCAAAAAAAAAAAAAATTATTAGGCAGCAAACGGCCAAATACTAGTTTTTGGGCCGAATAAAATGAACACGATTTAAAGTCGAAACTTTTACATATAACAGGTTACTACGTGACTATTCTACCCAAGTTGTAAATTTAAACATCTCTTAGGGACAGTCCAACAATAAGAGCGTGTTTCGAATACAATATGCTCCCGAGTTCGATTCACGCCCCCTGCTTTGTGTAACTTTAGTTGAACCGGTACATGTATTGGAGATATACCGCTGCACTCGAAGATTTATCAAATGGTGATTGAGCTCTACTAATTAGGTTCCTACGTCATTAAAAAAAAACTTAGTAATGTATAAGATGTATTCTTGCTTAGTATGCGATACTCAATAGAAGAAAAAGGTTTTCGCTCAATATAAGAAAAATGTTTTCACTTTCTTTTTGGCGAAAATTCAAGAATTGACTCTGTTAAAGTTTATAATGGGCTTAGAAAATCTGAAAATATGTAATCTAATAGTTCGTTAAGAATAGGGAAATATTAAGGAGCCCCTCTAAAAAAAATTCAAATATTTTTTTAAAAATATTTGTTTATCTATAAGTCCTGAATATTACTTGATACTAAAATGTCAACCCGCCAATTTGATTGTTTAGGTCGTGGGAAATATCTCACACAATTAATTCACATTGGACAAACAGATACTTTGTTATAATTGTAACTCTACAATCACCTCTCTGTTCATTATTCTGATCGTACAGTTATTTTTAGCTAAAACCCCGAGATTATAATAGTAAACCCCAATACATACATCAAATCAATTAAAAATCTGATCCTGATGACAACTAAAAAGTTTTGAACCCACGCTTTAGTGAATCCTACTTCTCCAAGTTGCCAGCCAAGCTACCCCTTGGGGGCTTTGTGCAATGGTTTTGTAGAAGAATTAAAGAAATATATTATTTTCTCTAAATGGAGTTTTCATATAGAATTATCTTTTGTTGAACTTTTCAGATAGAAAAGCTTTTTCGTATTTTTGCCATTGAAAAAACATGGTTCTGCACTAAGCATACATGACTTGTGGAAAAAAAAAAAAGAGCCAAAATTAAGAAACGTCAAAAAGCCTTCATATCTAATTTTAGTATACTTGGGCCACAGAGCACATGTTTGGCCACTTCTGTATCTAATTTAGGGGTTGCTAAGGTTTGGGCTTGTGTAATTAGGCTTTTGTCCCTGTTGCCTTGTTGGTCCTTTCCTGTTTATTAGCTTCGTTGTGTAGGTTGTTGTTTTTAATGTGTTTGGGTTTTATTGGGGCCCAACTGTGAGACTATATGGGTTTTTGTGTTTGAGCCCATCGTTGTAATTATATGAAGTTTCACCTTGAAACAAAAAATAATAAGTTGGTTTTATAAAAATATAATATTTTTATTTCATTCGACATTCTACTATTGATACTTATACGTACAAATACTTTTAGATTTACTATATATACTTTTACTCACTTCTTCATTTTCCTCTTATCTAAATTATTATATTTGAATTCAAGACACATCACATAGCCAAAAACTTCAACCATTCAATCAAATTTTCTCAATTTATCTTATCAAAGTTATTGACTCTTTAATAACTAGAGAGTTTAAGGATTTTTTTTTTTTTTTTCACTTTCACTGAGCAAGTTTGACTTGTTATTTGATTATGAGAATGTTATATAATCTATTTCATTTGTATATGCATACATTGCTTTTAGGTGAATTCATTTGTAAGGAAATGAATCCTTCCATAATGTTCTCGCCCCGTGGACATTAGGGGCAAGGTAAGAGTATGATACTTTTGGAAGGTAGAACGGGTGCCAATTTGATAAATCAACCCATATATACCTTAATGCTATACTAGAATTGGATGAGATTAGTACTAAATGCTTTTGGTAAAATCGAACTTGGGCCAACATATATTGAACTTTGCAAGGAAATTGATCTAGAAATTACTTCAGAATGACTGGCCTTAATAAATATGATGATGACACGTTTACCATCCTTACATGTGATAGAAATGTGTAATTTTTGGTAGGGTTGACATACTTTTGTGAAACGTTTATAATTGAGAAAAGAAAGAAGATCAGAGGCCGATGACCCAAATTGTCATTTTTAGCATTTGTAAAAAGGATCCAATTACCCTAATGTCAACATGACAACAGCATACACTACTTCCAAATGGTTGGCTATAAACACGATGATGACAAGTTTACGATCCTTATATGTGACAGAGATGCGTAACTTTTGTCCAAGTTCACATACTTTTTTGTAAAACGTTTATAATTGCGAAGAGAAAGAAGATCAGAGACTGGTGACCTTAACTGTCATTTTTTAGCGTCAATTACCCTGGTGCCAACACAACAAAACTGACCTTCAACAGCGTGAAGAGTCAAACAAATCGTGAAATAGAAATGAACTACACTTTTGGCCTCCAAATATGATATGAACGTGACTTTTCAATACAGTTTTGTATTGTTGACCAAAAGAAAAAAAAAAATCAGTCTTGTTATCAAGACGTAGTCACCGTCGGCTTTTGTTGATGTGCTTATCACTCAAGATCAATGTTATCTTTTCAATTGTGTATCTAGTATTGTTCAGTTGTTATCTTACCTTGGCTATATAAGCTTGTATGATGTACAACATATAGACACATAAATGAAACACTTTTCCACTGCGTATCTAAATCTTATATGATAATCAGAGCCTGATTGACTCCAACGAGAAAGCAAACTCCTTTTGTGACAAAGTAACTTTTTTTCTCTTGCGCTGTATCAAATTCATAGCTCAATCAACCACTATGGCTTCCACTTCCAGTATGGCATCGTCAACTTCTACCGCTGGCAGTGTTTCTGTTTCAGCTCCTCTCTTCGATGGCCTTGTTGCTATCAACGTCGCTGCTCAATTGTCTTTGAAGTTGATGGCGAACAACTTTCCTGCCTGGAAAGCTCAGTTTGATGCCCTTCTCATTGGGTATAATCTCATGGGCTATCTGGACGGCTCTACCACTACTCCGCCGAGTATAGTTCTTGACGACGGCAAAGCTATGCCAAATCCTACCCATGCCTTATAGGTACGCCAAGATAAATTTCTTCTCCATGCTATTCTCGTCTCATTGTCTGAAGGTGTTGTCTCTCTCTGTACTTCCACTGCTACTGCTCGTGATGCCTGGAACAAGCTCCACAAATTATACGCCAATAAATCCAGGTCGCGCATCATGAATTTAAAGGATAAGTTAACCAACATATCCCGCGGTAACCTTGCTGTTACTGATTATTTGCAATTGATACGGAGCACTACTGATGGATTGGCTCTAGCTGGTGTGTCGGTTAAGGATGATGATCTTACCATTTTTGCTCTAAATGGCGTCGAAAGTGGGTTCAAAGAGATCTATGTTGCTCTTAGGGCTCGCGACACACCAATTTCATTCGAGGAACTGCACGACAAGCTGGTTGAATATGAGGTATCAATGAAACAGGATGAGACTCGCCCTACATCTTCTCTCCTTAAAGTGAATAGCACTCGCACCTCTCAAAACTTCTCAGGCAATCAGTCACGGACTAGTTCTAATAACAACAATAATAAAAAAAGGTAGCAACTCCTCCAACAATTCCCAGAGGTGAAACAATAATAGGTCTAACAATGACAACTACAAGTCAAATGTTATTTGTCAATTTTGCGAGAAAAAAAGGCACTCTGCCAAGAAATATTTCACCGCCAAGCGTTTGATGCAACAACCTATTGCTAATAACACTTCAATTTGGCAGAATTCCTCAAATAATTGGCTACTATATTCTGGTGCCTCTCACCATGTCACTGTTGGGAATTGGCCTTAAAGACCACTAACACTAAGACGTCTTAATGAAGGGATATTATAACAATTAAGAATCAGTGCATCTTGCATGAGCATCTCTATACTCTCATTATATTCTCTCCATATATGCATGCTAAGACACCTTGATTTGAGTGAATGGCATAGGTACGTGGTGATCCGCACAAAAAGTATATGCTATGAGGCTTAAATCTAAACTATAGGTTCATAACCGTATAGTGAAGTTGGGTACTTCACTATGGAAGGTTATAATGAGAGAGTCTCTTATTTGGTAAGGTGACCTACCTTGATCATTGGAGGGGTTTTCCGGACTTTTCTCATTAGTGCATGAGAGTGCATTGAACTGGACCATGGTAGATGTGATCTCTATAAAAGTACTATCGCTCCAATGAGATCAAAAACATCTCAAGCTACTAAGAGACCAATGCTCTAGTTCTTGAGCATATGTGGATGACCAATGAACTCAAGAACATGTATTTTGATTCACTATGGGTGAGATCTTATATGGGTCAACAACTCTGTGTTTTGGATACATGGACTTGACTGGTTGGCACATGCATATGTGTCAAGTCGTTCTATGCTATCTTAACGATGCGTTATCCCTTTTTATGATATCCTATTAATCATTGAAACCTAAGTACTTAGTAATATAGTCAACCGGGACTATATTTAGATATTGAACTTGTGGGTCGCTCCCTAGATCAAGAGAATAATAGCTAGATGATGATTAATAGAGGATTCAAGGCACAAAGTATAAAGGTAATCAAGAAATGTGGATAGTACAAAGTCAAGACTTAGTATTGATTACGGGTTCTACACAGAGGGGCATTGTGGTCTTTTATACTTAGTAGGTCAAAGACATAGTCAAACCTCATTTGACTGGATGAGTATTCGTACCAGAGTGCAGCCATAGCTTTTTAGTGGAATGAGCTAGGGTTAAAAGGTAATAGGGGCATTTTATTCATTTTTTAGCTAGGGCGAATATGTCTTTTGGTCCCTCTTCTAGCTAATTTCCATATTGGTAAGTGCCTTTCCTTTTCTTTCTAAGATTGACTTGTGGAATGTGTATTTGGCAAGTAGATGTCATGTGATTAGATTAGGAAGTTAGAAGATAGGATTGTATGCTAGCTATTATTGTAGGACTCTTTATTTTATGAATTATCTTTGAGATATGGAATTCATAAAGATAATAAAGAGATAATACAATGGAATATCTAGCTAATTATCTGCATTAATAAGGTGGACATTCTCTAGTCTAGATACATTATTGAATGCAAGTAAAACTCCTAACTATCCTAGGCTTCTTAAGACACACGAGTCACATAAGACTCTTGCAAGCATATACATGGCCAACTAAGGAAAAGAGGAGAATTAATTTTCTTCTCTTGTGATATATACCACACGGCCATAGAGAGGAAAAAGTGAGAGTGAGTTTCGTCCCACAACGAACATCACCATAGCTTGGAATTAGAATAGAAGAGAAGATCAATTATGACTTCCCTTTCGTAGCTGCGAATTTCTTCTTCCATTGGTGTAGAGCTCTTGGCCAAGACAAACATGGAGGAGTGGTGTCCACTCATTGCAACCATCGTGTGGTGAGTATCATTGTAGTGTTGAGTTTTAACGCCAACACTTTAAGGTAATGAATCTGTCTGTGAAATCTTAAACTGCGTTTTATGCATATGCCGGCTTGTTTATATGTATTTGCTTGGTTTATCGGTTCTGGATTGTTTCCGTTGTACTAGATTAAGTTTTTGATACCTAAATCACTAGTAATCTAGGTTATAGAATCCTATATAATAACCAACAAGTGGTATCAAAGTCATGTCAAACGCAATACATGTTGAAACATGGCCTTAGAATTGTTGGGAAAAAATGCTAGAGAGTCCATGATTGGCGAACTGTTTAGGCTAAGCGCAGACTGATTTTGTATGCTACGATTATGTGGGATTATTGCATGATAAATGAGGATACTAACCCTTGTTTTGCAGCCCATAATAACCCTTCCTTGATGGTTAGAATGAATGGTAATTATTATGGTTCTATTTTTTTAGCTTTAATGGTTTATGTATAATTATTGGATTGGTGGTTTATCCAATCGGTTTATAATCTTTAGATCGTTTAGATAGCTGAATTTAAGCTTCATAATGAAGCATAGGACCATTTGTAATAGATAGGTTTGCTGTTTTGCGATTCTATTACGAAAATGCTTGTACAATGCCGAGAATCACGCGAGCCAAGTCAAGGAAGCAGTGCAAAAATTTTGCGGACTGTTTTTTATGATTTTCTCGAGGAACCAGCGGCGGTTTGGAGGAAATTTTGTGGCTGTTCGGACCCTCCATAGGTGGTTGAGTGTGGTGGTGGAAGAGTTCTATTGGCAATAGAACACTTGGTTGCTTATCCAAATCTAAGACTCCTAGATTGTGGCTGATTTCTTCATCCACAAAGACTCTTGGAGATTTGGATATGATAAGAGTCTTGTTGTGATTAGGATAAGAATTCTATTGGCAATAGGACACTTGGATGCTCATCCAAATCTAAGACTCCTAGATTGTGGTGGAATTCTTTATCCATAAGGACTCTTGGAGATTTTGATGAGATAAGGAGTCTTGTTGTAATTACGATAAGATTCTCATTCCTAAAATAAAAAGCTCCAAGAATGGCAACTTCCATTTCTAAAAATGGAAAGTACAAGGAACCATCAAGGAAAAGGTCGTAGTGTATGGATATATGTCTTTACTTTTCAAAATTGTGAATGATACTTTATTTTGAATGGATGTATAGACATGAAACACCTAGTAGCATGGCTAATCATTAGGATTTAAAAATGGCTAAATCCTAGAGAACCTTAATTAGGTATGACCAGTTAATGACTATTTGAATCGACACCTAAATCAACATAGTTTGAGGTTATCGATTTCATAATTGGTTAGGGAGATGCCTTTAGAAACTAAACATTAACTAGATACCTAAGTTGTCTTACCTAATCCCGAATAGGTAAGTGACTATTGCAATTAAAGGTAAAGTTTTAATAGCAAGGATTTAATGATCAAACTTGCTTGGATTTAAAACTTAAAGGTGAAATTGCAAAGACTAGTTACAAGTAAATACCCTTAGTTTAAAAGATCAAGTGGGAGAGAGGATTTGGAAAGAAACCCGTGGCTTTCCGTTTTGGTCTATGCTAATAGTGGGAGCTATTCTGAGCTCACCTGCGTGTGGGTCGTTCCCTTCGGATAATTGTCTCTTTACTAAGACTTAGCAAGATTAGATTAGAGTGAGTTCCAATGAAGTGTTGATAGGAGCGACCACACCTTCAGTGAAGTTTTTGTCAAAGATCACTGCATAGAATATTGGTTAGGGTTAACTGCCCTTCAGTAGGCTCTGATAAAAAATATTCTAAGTGAAAAGACCTCATGGAACAACGATTAATACACTTGACATTAAAGAATAGTATCCTTCCTTCGAAGTTCTTGCTATTTCTTTAGTGAAGCCGAACATAGTGATTGAAATATCATTGGGTGGGCTACCATTTAGATGGTGATATTTCAAATAAGTGGCACTTAACTTAATCAAAACTGCAACATGACCACCCCTTCGGTGGAATGTTGTGAGTATGATTAAGACACTGAGACATCTTAGTAGTTTAAGGGTTCAACTACTAAAACCAAAGATTAAATGTCAAAAGATTATGAATGTCATGCTTTCCTTTTAACTGTCATTCATATGCATGCGCCATGAGTATAACTGCTCATATACTGATATATATTTGTTTGTTGAAAATATCTAGAGATGTCAGAAAATTTAGATTCCTTTAAAGTCCATTATCTCTTCATGAATATTTTGACTGGGTATAATTTCAAAAGTTGGGTGTATGACCTAGACATAGTACTTGAAGTAGAAAAATGCAAACATGTCTTAGATCAACCTTTTCCTGCATATCATCCATATTCTACTTTAGATCGTCGAGAAGCAGAGGATCGTTGAAAGGAGGCCGATGCCAAGGCCAAGAACCTTGTGTTCAATTCCATGTCTGATACTATGCGGTCTCAGCACGAAAGTATTAAAGCTGCTTCTTATATGTTGACCTCTTTGGAAATTGTGTGTGATGTGATGGCTACAAAGATGGTAGAGAAAAAATGCTTCAAGGTGCATGTGCACCAGATGATGCAGAATTTTTTTTATCGCCAAGATCATTGGAGCTAAGATCAGTCTTGCAAGTGAGGTAAAAATGATCCTTTGGACACTACTTGAATCCTAGCTCAAGACAGGCTCGAGTACCTCACAGATGGATTGAGCAAAACACCTTTGAGGTTGTTAGAGGATTTTCAGGAAGTAAAGGAAAAAGAGGTGGAACAACTATATGAGCAGTTTGATGAACAGCTAAGTAGAAAGAAGAGGAATGCTAATGGTAAGCCTAACGACAAGTGCTTCAAGTGCAAACAGAAAGGACATTAGAAACAAGATTGTCTACAGTATCTTGCTAAGAGCAAAAATAGGTATTTCTATTAATCTTTGTTTATGAAACATGTTTAGTGGTAAAATCTACTATGGTAGATTCAGACGCCGCTAGCCATTACTGCATATCGTTGCAGGAGTTTCAAGTAACAAGAAGGCATAATAGAAGAACATTTGCTATGCAAGGGATGGGTCAGAGCAGTGGGAGTTATTAATTTATTCTTATTGATTAGAATACATGTATTTTAGAACATGTGATGAAACTAGGTTTCAGAATCGCAGATTATTGTTTATTCTTTTATATACTGATGTTTCATATCAGTTAGAATAGTACAATAATAGGTTCTATTTTAAATACATGGTATTTTATATTAATACTCCATTGCATATTTCTAAGTGAAAAGTCTCCAACCAACGAAGTCTACTATTTTGTTCTCCACGCTAATTGAGAATGGTCAAGAATGAGTTTTAGACTCATTAGATCTTGAACCATAGGCTCATGGCTTAGTGAAAAGTGATCGAAATGTCACTCACAGCTAAACGGCAAGGACAAAAGATATACTAGGCTTGGTATACGTAAGTGTAGACCAATGAGAAAACTGGTTTATTAATAGATACCCATGACTTTCATAGATGATCATTAGAAGAATGATTTTTTACCGCATAATGCAAAGTCTGAGCATTTTAGGCTTAGACGGAGCGACGATTAAATATGCGAATCATCGTACTTCAAATTGATCGTGAAAGTGAATATCTATTAGGTGAGCTCTAGGACTACTTAGTTGTGACTCAGGTGACTACAACGGATTTTACGATAGTAAAATGGTGTGTTAGAAAAGAACAATTATATTCTATCGAATATGATAAGATCCATGGGGGACTCAAAGGTCTTTGATAATATTCTTTTGGAATATGCAAGTGAAATAGAGATTATGCATGTCAATCATTGGTTCTATTTAAATCAGTACTTAGGACACCCTAGTATTATGGATAGTGCTAGAACCTAGTTTTGGCACAAAGTTCATTTAATGGGTTGTCTAGCCTATGTACTGAATAGCTGTTCTAATAAATAGGAAACCAAGATGTGACACATACTATTGCATGGGTTATCCAAAGAATACAATGTAGGGAACATTCTACAATACCAAGGAATAGATGTGGTATAGTGTCCAGGCTAAGTACTTGGAGGTACGTTGTAAGAATTTTATAGTAACCTAACTCAGATATAGTTCTAAAAGTAAGAATTTTAGATTACTCTAGCATTATAAAGGTTGTAGATGTTCAGTAATCTAGTTCTTACGCATAGATGGAACTATCTTGTAGTGGGAGGAATTCTGGATTCCTAGATAGCTACATCAGAGAGTTTCCTTTAGAACTGACTCTAATATTCTAGAAATGGATCCCACAGATCACAAAGTAGTTATCTATGTACATACAGACGTATGAAACCGTTTAACATCACATCCGAAGAAATAAACCCCATAGGATGTGAATAGTATACTACAAGTGAAGTAGATGGTCAAAAAAATGAAAATCTTCAAAGCCAGACATGATTGCAAAGTTCTCTTAGAAAGGAATGGTCTGATTATAAGAAGATGTCTTTGCAAATGATCATGCTAGAATCCATCTAGACACTTTTTGTCATTGGTATTCATTTTGAATGCTAGATATGACTAATAGATATCAAGACAGTTTTCTTTGGGTAAAAGTCTTAATGGATCTAGAAGTATGCTATTGGGTTCAAGAACATACTGTCAGTGAGCTTGAAGGTCTATTTATTTGGATGAAAGCTGACATACAGGGTACTGGAGACATTAGATTTGATCAAATTTGTTTTGATCAAGATGTTAAGTAAGCCTTGCATGTGTGAAAGAACAAAGAAGATTATTGAGGAGCACTCTTGACTACAAGTGTGCATTTACTATTGTGGTCTAGAAGTCTTCTTGGAACAAAAATAAAGAGATTGAAACAAAGTGAACTGTGTCTTTGCGAGGTCGCAAAGCTAAGACACCAGTGTTATTTCAAGGTTCACTTTTGGAGAAGACACAAATCGACTTTGGCATACAAGTCTCCATGAAAAATGGGCATTACTTTTCAGACTTGGATTATCTCTATCTCAGGATTATTGTCTAGAGACAAGTAAGCAGATAGAAGTGATGAAGGGATTTTCCATGTGTGGCAACAGTTGGAAATTGAGGGTATGTCATGATTCCGTCCCAGATTGGATCTTTGTATTGCCATGGGCATGATAAGCAAATATCAATTACATCTAAGATCAAGTTATTAAGTGATGGATATGCATATACTCAAGTGTCTTGGAGAAAGAGGGATTATATGCTGATATATCTGTCTAGTATCCTAATGCCTACAAGGTGTGTATTTTTTCCAAAATAAGTCATGTAGAATCCAAGAGTGGATCTCTGGATGTATATTCACTCTATGTATAGTTGTAAAGGATGACAATTTGGTATTGTCAGTTCACCATGGAGATCAGAGTTTGCGGTAATAGGGAAAGCTGCAAGGAAGAGAAATAGAAACTCGGGTAATTCTTAATGGAATAAGAGTTTTCATGATAGTACTAGAAGCTTTGTAGCTATGTACTATAAGGACTTGGTACCAAGAAGAACCTAAGGAACCACACTCCGTCACTCTGGTGCCCATAACATTTGATCCGTAAGGAGTAACGCAGCGCACAACATACCGTTGGAAAGCTCTCTGTGAGCTCTACGACGTGGGAAACAACCCTACTCGGCTATGCCCATTATTGGTGCCCAAAATTGAATGTTTTCATAAGTTTCAGGACTCTTTTCTTCTTTTGCACTGTGTTTTCGTCCCGGATCGTACGTTGTGAGCCGCGAAAAGTTCGACAACCTAATCCATCACATTTTTATTACTGAATAACATGGCACCTTGGGCAAGACAACTTCGCCTCACGTAGAGGCTGGGCTCGCAAATCGAGGGCATAGGGCTTGGGACCAGGTCTCCGTCACTCCAATGCCCATAACTTTTGATCCGTAAAGAGTTACGTAGCACATAGTATACAGTTGGAAAGCTCTCCGAGAGCTCTACGATGGGGCAGCAAGCCTGCTACTCAATCTGTCAACTGTTCTTACTATGACAAGAAGGGTCACACCGAGGCCCAGTGCTGGAAGAAGTCAGGACGATGTGTGCGGTGTGGTAGTGATCAGCATCAGATCAAGGATTGCCCTAAATGGCAAGCAGGACAAAATCAAGTTAAACCATCTGGTAGAGGAAAGACTCCAGTTCCTAGAGTTCAGGCTCGAGCTTATGCTATTGAGTGCGAGGAGCTTCCAGAGGAGACCGCTGTTGTTGAAGGTACATTCGTCATACTGAATCAACCTATTAGGGTGCTAATTGATCTAGGTGCTACTCATTCATTTATTACTCCCTTATGTGTGCAACGTGTAAAGCTACGAGTTGTATGTTTGCCTTACGAAGTAGAAGTTGGTACTCCGATGGGTTCTAAACTTGTTACTAGCGCAGCTTGTAAAGCATGTAAAATCCAAATTAAAGATAGGGAATTCTCAGCCAATCTTATTGTATTACCCTTTCGAGACTATGAAGTCATTTTAGGGATGGACTGGTTGGCAAAGCATCATGCCCAACTAGATTGCCGGACGAAGATTGTAACATTCCGGATACCTGGTCAACCAATACTGGAGGTAATGGGTCGAACAGATTTCACCGGGAGTTCCATCATTTCATCTACGAAAGCAGTGAAGTCGTTGAGAAAAGGATGCAGTGGATACTTAGCTTACCTCATCAACAAGCCGTCGGACAAAGCTAAGTTGGAGGAGATGCCAGTGATTAAAGATTATGCGGATGTGTTTCCAGAAGAATTACCCAGTTTACCCCCAAATCGGGAGATCGAGTTCATTATAGAGTTACTGCCTGGCATCCAGCTGATATCTAAAGCTCCCTATCGTATGGCACCGACCGAGCTACAAGAATTGAAGGACCAATTGCAAGGATTGTTGAAGAAGGGGTTTGTTCAACCAAGTTCTTCTCCATGGGGTGCACCAGTCCTATTTGTAAATAAGAAAGACGGAACGCTGAGGCTATGCATCGATTACCGTGGATTGAACCAAGTGACTGTCAAGAATAAATACCCACTTCCACTGATTGACGAGTTGTTTGATCAACTTCAAGGAGCCAAAGTGTATTCAAAGCTCGACTTGAGGCAAGGGTACTATTAGTTGCGGATCAAAAAAGAGGATGTGCCTAAAATGGCTTTCAGGACGAGATATGGGCATTATGAATATGTGGTGATGCCATTTGGACTAACTAATGCCCCTGCAGCTTTTATGGACTTGATGCACAGGGTGTTTCAACCTTACTTGGACCAATTTGTGATGATCTTCATTGATGATATTTTGGTGTACTCGAAATCCGAGGCTGAGCATGAACAACATCTGCGGTTGGTACTGCAGAAACTTCGAAAGCATCAATTGTATGCAAATTTTAGCAAGTACGAGTTTTGGTTGCAGCAGATTGCATTTTTGGGGCACATCATATCCCAAGAGGGAATAGCAGTCGATCCAGCAAAGATAGAAGCGGTGATGTCTTGGAAGAAGCCGGAAAATGTTACGGAGGTTCGGAATTTTCTCGGTCTAGCCAGCTATTATCAGAGGTTCGTGAAGGATTTCTCAAATGTTGCAGGACCGCTTACAAAGCTCACTCAAAAGAAAACAAAGTTCGTATGGGATGACAAGTGTGAGAACAGCTTCCAAGAATTGAAGAAAAGATTGACTACTGCACCTGTTCTTGCATTGCCTTAAGGGAGTCAAGGTTTTGTAATCTATAGCGATGCTTCGAAGGAAGGTCTAGGTTGTGTGTTGATGCAAAATGGTAGAGTGATTGCGTATGCCTCTAAGAAACCGAAGCCGTATGAATTGAACTACCCGACACATGATTTGGAGTTAGCGACTATTGTGTTTGCACTCAAGAAATGGAGGCACTATCTGTGGGGTAACAAGTTCGAGGTATTTACTGATCACAAAAGCTTGAAATACTTGTTCTCACAAAAAGAGTTGAACATGAAGCAAAGACAGTGGATGGAGCTTTTGGATGATTATAACTGCACAATCAATTATGTGCCTGGTAAAGCAAATGTAGTTGCAGATGCCTTAAGTAGGAAAGCGAGCATGACAAAACTAGAAGTCAAGGTTCAGGAGTTGTTAGAGGAAGCATTCTTGTGGAAACCACAATTGACTCAAAAAGGGTTACTTTTTGCCACTACACAAGTTCAATCGACCTTGTTGTCTGAATTGCGAGAGGCTCAACAGAAGGACCAACAGTTTCAGAAGATTAAAGAAAGCAACACAGATTTTAAGTTTCATGATGATGGTATTTGGAGGTTTAGGAATCGGATTTGTGTTCCTAATGAGCCAGAGCTGAAAAAGAAGATTCTTGAAGAAGCCCATAATTCAAGATAAACTATTCACCCTGGCGGAACAAAGATGTACCGGGATTTGAAGCAACACTATTGGTGGAATAACATGAAGAGAGAGATTGCAGAGTTTGTGGCACGGTGTTTGACTTGCCAGAGAGTCAAAGCAGAACATCAACGACCAGCAGGTTTACTACAGCCGTTGGAGATTCCTCAATGGAAATGGGAACATATAACTATGGACTTTGTTATGGACCTGCCCAGGTCACAAAAGGGTCATGACGTCGTTTGGGTTATAGTGGATAGATTGACCAAGTCAGCATACTTCTTACCGATGAACAAGGAGGATAGCCCTGAGAAATTGGGAGATATGTATGTGGCGGAGATTGTAAGATTGCACGGGATGCCTGTGAGTATTGTATCGGATAGGGATCCTCGTTTTACTTCCTGATTTTGGAAGAGATTGCAAGAAGCTTTGGGAACGAAGTTGAGTTTCAGTACGGCTTATCACCCTCAGACTGATGGACAATCTGAGAGAACTATTCAGATTTTGGAGGATATGCTGAGGGCGTGTGTTTTAGACTTCGGGAAAGGTTGGGAGAAATATCTGTCTCTAGCAGAATTCGCTTATAATAATAGTTATCAGGCCACTATCGGGATGGCCCCATTTGAGGCGTTGTATGGACGTAAGTGTCGATCCCCAATTTACTGGGATGAAGTAGGTGAGACGAAGACTTTTGACCCGACCCTTCTACCTGAACTTATGAAGACTGTTGATAATATCCACCTTATCCGGAAACGGATGCTTACCGCCCAGAGCAGGCAGAAAAGTTATGTAGACCGACGGAGCCTAGAGTTTGATGTCGGCGACAAGGTATTCTTGAAGATATCACCTCGGAGGGGACTGATTAAACACGACAAGGGTGGAAAGTTAAGCCCGAGGTTTGTAGGACCATTTGAAATAATTGAGAGGGTTGGCAAATTGGCGTATCGCCTGGCACTACCCCAAAACCTCTCCAATTTTCATGACGTCTTTCATGTTTCGATACTACGGAAGTATCATCCTGATCCATCGCATATCTTGGAGCCAGAGCCGTTGCAGCTTCGGGAGAACTTGTCTTATGAAGAGAAGTCCATTCGGATCCTAGACCAGCAAGATTGGGAGTTGCGCAACAAATCTATACCGATGGTGAAAGTGTTGTGGGATCATCATGGAGTTGAAGAAGCAACGTGGGAAAGGCGGGACCAGATGGAGCAACAATATCCAACTTTATTTCAAAGGAAATATTGAATTTCGGGACGAAATTCTTTTAAGGAGAGGAGGATGTGAGGCCCGACCGCGATTTGCGTGCGATACCTCGTTTCGTGTGCCTAACCTAGATTTGCGTGCCTTGACCTAGGTTTAAGAATCATGTTTCGTTTTGTGTGCCTTGCATTGAATTAAGTGCATTCATTTAGGGTTGCGTGCATTTACTTGGAAAACGTGCATTCATCTCGTAGTTCGTGCCCTACCTCGTAGTGCGTGCCGTAGACCTAGGAAAGCGTGCCCTCACACTAATCAAGAAAGCATCTTACACGAAGCACTAGATCAATAATTAACCCTACAAACTCCACTAACTAATATTAAAATGCTAAGTCAATGCACTAGAAGACGAAATTGCACCAAAAGCTAGACATTCTTTATTCTTTATTCTTTATTCTTTGCATATCCCAAACACACAATAAAATAAGCCTTGAACAAGACAAAAAAAAATTCAGATTCTTGCAATGCCTTGGCCGACCACCTTGTTTGCATTTGTGCTTGCTTGCATAATTCAAAATTGAACCTAGACAATTCCATGACATATTATGACACAAAGCCTTAAAAAATGACTCAAAACCCTCCCCAATGCACCATTCTCGACCCATTCTCAATTGCCCATGCTAAGGATTCAAAAAATGCTCCTTGAAGACACAAAATTCTGATTTTGCAAGGCCCTAGGCCAACAAGCATCTTTGCCCAACAAAGCTTTTCATTTTCTTTCATTTTCTCTCATTTTCCTCTCATTCCTCTCTCATTTCTTCTCTCTCTCTCGGCCTTGGCTGAGTTTCTACTCTCCATAGCTAAGTTCTTCATCCTAAGGCTCTTCAAGTATTCCAAGCTACATAGGAGCTCGACCAAACAAAGCTAGGAGCAAAGAAATGCACATGCAAGCCTTTAGCACCTCCATTTCGGCTTAGATGAGTTTGTTAGCTTCCATTTCTTTTCTTCTTGTTCTAACCACATGCACCTACTAAGAACTTGGTTACTAAGCTAGGAAATTAGAGAAATCCCAAGTTGTCTCTCGGCTAAGCAAGGAAAAAGATTAACTTTGTGCTTTACCAAGAGTTTGAGCATCTTCTTTGTTGTCTTGCTAAGGTGAGGGCTAAAACATCTTGAAAACCTTTCAAAAAACCACATGCATGCCCTTAAATGTCTATATTTAGTTCTGTACTTGAGATATATGTGTGTTCATGAGCTTTTATAAACATGCATGGCAAGATATTTGGCTAGAATGTGATGATAGATGAAATCGGGTATGTGACAGCCTTCTGGCTTGTTGGTGCGAGGTGATTTTGACTAGGTAAATGATGTTGAAAATGCGTTAACATTGGTAGGTAACTAGTTTTTCCAGTTCTGAACACGTTTCTCAGAAATAGGCCAAAGCTAATTTTGAATCTAAGGTCCTCAAAATGACAAAATATCAAAATGTGTCCAAATCTGGAAAGTCTGGAAAAATGAAGTAGGTTTTGGCAGATTCACTGACCTTGTAGAACGAACCAGTTTTGACTTAGTAAATGACATCCAAAATGCATGTAATTTGGTGTGCTGCTCGATTTTTCAGTTATGGACATTTTTCTCAGAAATGGATTAAGGCTAAATCTGACCCTAAGGCCCTCAAAAACGACAAGTATTGAAATGTGTGCAAATCTGGACAGTTTTGTGTAGTCTCACTGTTTTGGCTATAACTCTTGAACCCGAACTCCAAATGATGCGAGGTTTGTTTCTGAATTTAGTTCACTCCTTAAGATTTAATTTGACATCTTTTTCACTGGAATTGGAGATTTTTTTCTTGTCTTAATGATCATGAGAAAACAGTCCATTGCAGTGAGGGTTTCACCTATTGATATGCTTAGAAAAATTAATGTAGCTTCCCTTGTTGTATAAAATGCTTGGGATTGTGGCATTTGGATGTTGTGTGGAGTGTTTTGAATGCTTAAGGGTGTTTGAATTAATCAATACATGGCTTGAGCTTAATTACGAGATGACTTGGGGCTTAATCGCACGGGTAAGCACGAATTGAAACCCTAGTGACTAGGTAAATTCGCTAAGTGTTGATCCTACGAATATCGTGTTTAATTATGTAATTAGTAGGCTGCCCGTAGTTTCCCTCATAGCCCTAAACATGATTTCGATGATTACATGTTGACAAGTAGGCCTTTCTTGCACCCGGATCCACGTAGATGTCGTCGCATGTTGAATAATCTTGTTATTTGATTACGTGAACTTCGAAGTGAGTTATATGACTTGATTTACATGCGTTACATGGCTGCCCGTTTAATACTCATATAACTCCATGTGCTTTATAAGCGAACTTGCCTGTCATATCATGCCTCGCTTGTTTACTTGTCAATGTGAAATCTTATGACTGCTCGGAGGCAACCTACTTTGTTGACCTCCAAATGTGATATATTAAATGTCATAAATGTGCATTGCATACAAGGTTACAACATTTCATTCTGGTATGGTAGCGTTCACGCACACCGGGCGGCATCGGGCTTTCCGGTGCAACCGTGACTACCATTGTCCAATTCCCTTTCTCGCTTGGGGGCTAGACTTCCTCGGAGAATTGGGTCGTAGAATTTCGGGGTACATCCGGAGTACACTCATTTGGCGTGATAAGGGGATGACCTGAAACCGACCGCAACAACTGATACTGGAATTGAACTGAGAGCAAAAGCTCACCGTATCCTTTTCACTATGTGTATAAGTACTCTCGCTTGGTTCCTAGAGGACCTCGGGGAGGAAAGACTGGTAATTGTGTTCCTTTACTTTTACATTATGTTATATACTTACTTGTGATATATTCATGCTTGCAAAAAGGGTTTTCATAAGTTGAACCGGAAAATGAGTTTCAAAACTTATTTCTCGTTTTCCCCTCGCTGAGTTCATAAGGACTCACCCTCTTTTATCATCTCAGGTGAAGAAGACCAAGAACAGGTACCCGAGGACGACGTGCCTAACAATGATTCCTTGGAATGATTGCTTGCCCTACGTGCCTTACGTGACTATGGCCATTTTGTGAACAATATGTTGCTTGAAGACTATTTCATTTCTTATGATGCTTGCTATTGTAATGTAAAAGACCCCCGTTGTAATTTGGGGTCTAATTTTGGTTTGTACTGATAATAACTAGATAGACACTACTATGGTCGTTTTTGCTATCATTATTGGCTAGTATCTATCATAGGATTATGAAGTCTCAGGTAAGGACTAAGTAAAATGAACCTAACCAATCTTAAGCAGGTACTCATTGTTAAGTTAAGACCAACAGGTGCTTTTGTAACGAGGATTAACAAACAAACGAGACATAGTATTATGCTAGGTTATTAATCAAACGAGACTTCGAGATAACTGGTAGGCGTTTCGATTGGTCATAAATAGTAATCTTAGTTGGTAATGAAGTGGAGATTGAAAATTTTGAGGCGTTTAGAGAATTAGGTCAAACCAAAGAGCCCAATTACAACCGTTATGCTGCCGGTTTTCCAGAAAATTGTGGAGTTTAGGCTAAAATGTTAACTGTTAAACTTTCATGAACGATTAAGTACGAGATATGACTTGAATATTTAGATCACACCCTAGTCTAACCTTTATAGGCCGGGTTGGGGCGTGACAAGTTACGCGGCGCACAGCCTACCCTTGGAAAGCTCTCTGAGAGATCTACGACGAGAGCGGCAAGCCTGCTCAGCTGTGCCCATTTCCGGAGACCAAAATTGAACATTTTTATCAGTTTCGGGATAATTTTCTTCTTTTGCGCTGTTTTTCCGTCCCGAATTGTACGTCGTGAGCCGCGTAAAGGACGACAACCTAACCCATCACATTTCTATTACCAAATAACATGGCACCTTGGGCAAGACAACTTCGCCTCACGTAGAGGCTGGGCCCGCAAACCGAGGGCGTGGGGCTTGGGACCAGGTCTCCGTCGCTCCGGTGCCCATAACTTTTGATCCGTAAGAATTAACGTGGCCCACAGCATACCGTTGGAAAGCTCTCCATGAGCTCTACGACGTGGGAAGCACCTATTTTTGCAGCAAAAAATTGAACGTTTTCATCAGTTTTGGGATTCTTTTCTTCTTCTGTGCTGTTTTTCTGTCCCGAATCGTACATCGTGAGCCGCGAAAAGGACGACAACCTAATCCATCACATTTCTATGACCGAATAACAATGCACCTTGGGCAAGACAACTTCGCCTCAAGTAGAGGCTGGGTCTGAAAACTAAGGGCGTGGGGCTTGGGACCATGTCCCGTCGCTCCGGTGCCCATAACTGTTGATCCGTAAAGAGTTACGCGACGCACATCATACCATTGGAAAGCTCTCTGAGAGCTCTACGACGGGGGCAGCAAGCCTGCTCAGCTAAGCCTATTTTCGGAGCCCAAAATCAAATATTTTCATCAGTTTCAGTACAATTTACTTCTTTTGCGCTGTTTTTCCGTGCCGGATCATACGTCGTGAGCCGCGAAAAGGACGACAACCTAATCCTTCACATTTCTATTACCGAATAACAATTCACCTTGGGCAAGACAACTTCGCCTCATGTAGAGGTTGGGCCCGCAAACCGAGGGCGTGGGGCTTGGGACCAGGTCTCCGTCGCTCCGGTGCCAATAACTTTTGATCCGTAAGGAGTTACGCAGCGCACAACATACCATTGGAAAGCTCTCCAAGAACTTTACGACGGGGGTAGCAAGCCTGCTCAGCTGTGCCTATTTTCAGAGCCCAAAATTAAACATTTTCATCAATTTCGGGACAATTTACTTTTTTTGCACTGTTTTTCCGTCCAGGATCATACGTCGTAAGCCGCGAAAAGGACGACAACCTAATCCATCACATTTCTATTACCGAATAACAATGCACCTTGGGCAAGACAACTTCGTCTCACATAGAGGCTGGGCCCGCAAACTGAGGGCGTGGGGCTTGGGACTTGGGACCAGGTCTCAGTCGCTCCAGTGCCCATAACTTTTGATCCATAAGGAGTTACACGGCGCACGCATACCGTTGGAAAGCTCTTCGAGAGCTCTACGATGGGGACAGCAGGCCTGCTCAGCTGCGCCTATTTTCGGAGCCCAAAATCAAACGTTTTCCTCAATTTTGGGACAATTTTATTCTTTTGCGCTGTTTTTCGGTCCCGGATCGTACGTCATGAGCTCCAAAAAGGACGACAACCTAATCTACCACATTACTATTCCCGAATCCCACGCTTGGGCAAGACAACTTCGCCTCACGTAGAGGCTGGGCCCGCAAACCGAGCGTGTGGGGCTTGGGACCAGGTCTCTATCGCTCCGGTGCCCATAACGATTGATCCGTAAGGAGTTACGTGGCGCACAGCATACCGTTGGAAAGCTCTCCGAGAGCTCTACAACGGGGGTAGTAAGCCGACTCGGCGGCCCCTATTTTCGGAGCCCAAAATTGAACGTTAACATTAGTTTCGGGACACTTTTCTACATTTTCTCTGTTTTTCGTCCCGAATCATACGTCGTGAGCCACGAAAAGAACAACAACCTAATCCATCACATTTCTATTACCGAATAACACAGCACCTTGGGCAAGACAACTTTGCCTCACGTAGAGGCTGGGCCTACAAACCGAGGGCGTGGTGCTTGGGACCAGGTTTCCGTCGCTCCGGTGCCCATAACTTTTGATCCGTAAGGAGTTACGCAGCGCACAACATACTGTTGGAAAGCTCTCTGAGAGCTCTACGACGGGGGCAGCAAGCCTGCTTAGCTGTAGCCATTTTCGGAGCCCAAAATCAAACGTCTTCATCAGTTTCGGGACAATTTTCTTCTTTTACGCTATTTTTCTGTCCCGGATCGTATGGCGTAAGCCGCGAAAAAGACGATAAACTAATCCATCACATTTCTATTACTGAATAACAAGGAACCTTGGCCAAGAAAACTTCACCTCACGTAGAGCTTGGGCCCGCAAACCGAGGGCGTGGGGCTTGGGACCAGGTCTCCGTCGCTTCAGTGCCCATAACTTTTGATCCGTAAGGAGTTACGCGGTGCACAGCATACCGTTGGAAAGCTCTCTGAGAGCTCTACGACGGGGGCAGCAAGCTTGCTCAGCTGCACCCATTTTGTGAGCCCAAAATTGAATGTTTTCATCAGTTTCGGGACTCTTTTCTTATTTTCGACTGTTTTTCCGTACCGAATCGTACGCCGTGAGCCCCGAAAAGGACGACAACCTAATCTACCACATTTATATTTCCGAATCCCACGGTACGTTGGACAAGACAACTTTGCCTCACGTAGAGGCTGGGCCCGCAAACCGAGGGCGTGGGGCTTGGGACCAGGTCTCCGTCGCTCCGGTGCCCATAACTTTTGATCCGTAAGGAGTTACGCAGCGCACATCATACTGTTGGAAAGCTCACTGAGAGCTCTACAATGGGGGCAGCAAGCCTGCTTGGCTGCGCCTATTTTCTGAGCCCAAAATCAAACGTCTTCATCAGTTTCGGGATAATTTTCTTCTTTTGCGCTGTTTTTCTGTCCCGGATCGTACGTCGTGAGCCGCGAAAAGGACGACAACCTAATCCATCACATTTCTATTACCGAATAACAAGGAACCTTGGGCAAGACAACTTCGCCTCACGTAGAGGCTAGGCCCGCAAACCGAGGGCGTGGGGCTTGGGACCAGGTCTCCGTCACTTCGGTGCCCATAATTTTTGATCCGTAAGGAGTTATGCGGCGCACAACATACCGTTGGAAAGCTCTCCGAGAGCTCTACGATGGGGGCAGCAAGCTTGCTCAGCGGCACCCATTTTCTGAGCCCAAAATTGAACGTTTTCATCAATTTCGGGACTCTTTTCTTCTTTTGGACTGTTTTTCCGTCCCAGATCGTACGTCGTGAGCCGCGAAAATGATGACAACCTAATCCATCACATTTCTATTGTCTAATCTCACGGCACCTTGAGTAAGACAACTTCACCTCACATCGAGCCTAGGCCCGCAAACTACGGGCGTGGGGCTTGGTACCTGGTCTCCGTCGCTCCGGTGCCCATAAATTTTGATTCGTAAGGAGTTACACGGCGCACAGCCTACCGTTGGAAAGCTCTTTGAGAGCTCTACGACGAGGGTGGCAAGCCTGCTCAGCTGTGCCCATTTTCAGAGCCCAAAATTGAATGTTTTTATCAGTTTTGGGATAATTTTCTTCTTTTGTGCTTGAAAGTGTCTTGTATGTAAGATTGTGTGTTTTGAGTTGAATGTATGCACCTACGTGATAAAGTTATGTGGTATGTGTTAATTGTGTTCTAGGTGAAGTAAAGTGTCTAGCTATGCATTGAATTGACTTATCGAATTGGTATCGTGAATTGTATCGACCTCGTGAATTGTTATTTGCTTGAAGTATTACTTGTAATGTGTGTATAGAATGTCTTGAATTAGTTATGCTGTGATTTGAATTGATTATGTTGTGCTTGATTTGATTGTCATGCTTGAGTGACTTTGATTGAATAAACTTTATTGTAAACTTGCTTGCATAGTAGTTTAAGGCATGTGTATAATTGTGATATATTGGCATTCATACATGTCCTATTGAAATGGTAAGTAAGTTCTTTTCCTCCCCTGAAGAATGTGGTTCACCGCTGGCTTTTCAAAGTGTATGGATTGGCAGGAAATGAATGACATTTGACTAGCCTATATTTGGGAGTTGGTGTTTGCTTTTGGAGCTCGGTTATTGGCGAATCTCTATGGTCCTCCTCTGTGCTTAACAGTTGTGAAAGAGTAGCTTTCTCTTGGGACTTTATTTGGTTGTTCTCTGGAACATTCTTTGGTTTTCATAACGGGTGTTCTTTGGGGACTTTTGTTGGCACTTCTCGGTGGACTTGGTTAATGGGATTTCAATCGGCCTTACTACATAGTATTATCTATGGTATATGTGTCTCGGTCTTTATTGGTGTGATACTGGCATCCCTGATTGGAAATTCTTCAATGGTATTCTCTAGGATCCTTAGTGGCCATTTATTTTAGTATTACTTATTGGGTGATTCTTGGTACTTTCTTACTGGAGCATTGTTCGGGTATTTTCTTTGGCATCCCTCAGCTGGTTTGGTAACTGGAATTTCTATCAAACTCATTATCTCATATTACTTACGGTATTCTTTGGAATTCTTATTGGGCATTCTACTAGTATTTTCGTTATTGGCATTTAATGGAAGATCCTACACTTGGAATTCTGATTGGACATATTATTTTGTACTGTTTAAGGCTTCTCCTTCGGTCTTTCCACTCAGGGGAATCTCTACTTGCTATTTGATTAAGATGTTGCAGTAGGAACTCAGTGATTGGAAGATTTCATTTAGAGGTTGGCCTTTGGTATTCTTCTCTATATTCCTTTACAGAACTTTCAGCTGGGTCTATTTACGGTAATCAGCACTACATGAGGTGCATCTACTCTGGTTATCTCTTAACTTTCTTATTGGGTACTTGTTAGACTTTTATTGAAGATTCTTAAGTAGGGTATTCCTTCGGTACTCTTCTTGCCATTAGTATGTGGTATTGATAAAATCTACAGTATCTTTGCTTTAGTCTTTGTTGGTATTATCTCGGCGCTCTTGGTTGGAATTTATTATTCTTCGGTATTCGTGTCAACGGGATTCTTGTACGGTATCTGCATTTGAGCCTTTATTTGGCGTTACCACTTGGCATTTCTATTTGAACTTTCCTATTGGTCATCTTGATGAAATACTTGTTCAGTAGCTAATGAAGATTAGTCAGAATTGGGTTTCAGATGATGCTGAGTTCTATTGGAAGAAGAATTGCGAGGACGCAATTGTTTTAAGGGGGGAAGGATGTGATAACCCGAACCCGGCATGCATTTAATGGCATTTAATTGCATTTAATTAAGTGACGTCTTAAAAGTTAGCATTGGATTTGTGTTTATTTTTAATTAAGCATTATTTGAAGCTTTATTTTCATATTTCTTTCAGAAGTAACTAGAATAATACTTGAGCTAATTATTTTAACGGAATAACAACTACTTTTCATATTGATGTCAATCGATTTTATTTTTCTTGTGCTTAAATGCTCGGATTTCAATTAAATGAAAAGTAGCTCCGAGCTGGAGTAAATTTTAGACTATAATGCTTTCCAAAAATGATATATTTCTTAGATTCTTTGAGATTTAATTGTCACTTCTTTGTTGACGCAAAGTGCATAGCATATCGAGAGCGATAGGTAGAGAACGGTTTCTAGTCCTCAGCAAATAGTGAAACTAGTATTTAGATGACTTAAATTTTATATTTTAATTGTTGCTAGCTAGAATTAATATTTCCATAGTTGTTTCAGCTTAAAAATGCATAAAATAAGCTAGTTTGACCAACTTAAGTGAGCTTTGACCAAGGGGCTTGACCATTTTGACCTTGTGCCCTTTTTAATAGCTTAAAATAGCAACAAAAAAAAAAAAGAACAGAACTGAACAGCAGCAGGCAGGGCCGAAAATATGAGAGGAGAAAAAAAAAAGATTTCAAGCCAAAATCTTCAATTCTTCGCGAGGGCTTCCACGAGGTGGTTTCCAAGGCATCCTACGAGGTTTTCCTAGCGTCTAGGAGCATCTAAGGTGAGGGTTTCATCGTTATTTGCGCATTTGAAATATTTGTATCTAAACTTTGATTTTTGGATTTTATGCGTAGATTGTTGTTTTAATCGTTTTGTTGCTTAAAGAATGTTCCTTGTTGATTGTAGAATATGTATTTATAGCTTTTTAACATTTTATGCTGTTAAATGTTGAGATTGCAATTTAAATTGGTTGTTGAATAGTGTTTTATGAATAGTAAACCCTTGAAACGATGAAGTTGCTCCGTTATGCTGTCCGTTGATGTAGGAATGTGCTAGATATGCTAGAATGCCTAAATGTGTGGTTTAATTGGAATGTGTAATAGAAAAACGTCTTAGTGAAAGTCAGGGTCGTTTAGGTCGAGTTTAGCGTTTTCTCATTTTGCGTGTTGGCATCGTTTCGGGAGGCCATGGAAGCACTTTTGGTTCGATTATGGCATTGGTTGGGTGTTTGGTTGGTATAGTTGTAGTTCAAACGAGCAAAGGGGGAAATCGGGACTTTGCGTGAATTCTAGGGTAAAGTAGGGTTTCGAGGTCTTTAGACGTGCCTTATGGTGACCTAGGAGGATTGGTGAAGTCGGTTTCCAAAGCTTGTGGCTCGTTTGAAAGTTTTAGTGTTTTGAAGTTGGGGTCATTTTTGTGATTTTGCGTGTTTTCATAGAATATTGCTTATAGTATGTTTATATTGATTATAGAATGCTTATATTGCTCATAGAATGATTATATTGATTATAGAATGCTTATATTGCTTATAGTATGCTTATGTTGCCTATAGAATACTTGTTATTGCTTGATAATGTTAGTTGGTGTTGTTCTTGTTACTTGTTTGATTGCAAATGCTTGTTAATGCTTATTACGCTTGTTAGAGTTGATTATTGATTGAAATGTTTATCAATTGTTGAGAATGCTTGATATTGGTCGTTTATCGCATTGTATCGAGTCTTGCATTGCATAGTGTCTCGCACGTGAGTGATGGGCCTCTCTGGGTAGCCTCGGGTTGCCAGTGTTGGTTGCTCTAGCTCCGTAGCTATTCCCTCTTCTTGCTTGGGTTGCCTCCCAGGGAGTTTTGGGTCATAGAATTGATGGATAGTTCCGAGGTATTCCAAACTGGTGTTATAAGGTGGTTTGGGCCTGCGCGTCATCGTTAATGTCATCGGAATCGTGATTGGTACATTACTCGCTCGAGTGAACCATAGTCTTCAAAGTGTGGTATAGCTTTGATTGGTTGTGTTAATGCTTTCTTTAATTGTTTATTGTATTGTTGTTTATATTGAATGCCTTTTATTGATTGTATTGCTTAACTGTACCTATTTGCATTGCACGATCTTCTTTCTCTCCACTTCGATATCTATCTTGCCCTCACTGAGTATACGTGTTGTGTATACTCACTCCTCACCACCACATTTCAGGAAATGCCATGTTAGCTGGAAAGTTCGTGATTTCGTGAAAGTCCGTGCTTGAAGAGTTGTCTTGCGTGCCTGTGTGACTTGAGTTGTCAAAGTTGTAAAGATGTATGCTTTTATGTATTATATGTATTTAATGTCAAAAGGATTGTAATTTAAATTTCATTAGATTGTTGAAGTAGTTTGATAAGTTAGATTGTGTATTTAGTTAATGTAGCTTAATTTCAATGTATGTTTGTAATATCTAGAGGAAAAGAGTTAGAATGGCATGATAGTTTATTTTATGCAGTAGCTTAGTATGGTTTAACTGTCTAGATTGAATGTACTTGTCAAACATGAAAAGAGATAGGCTAGCTTGTAAGTTGGAAATGTATGTATACTTGCTGAGTTTAATTGTTGAGAACTAAGGCTCGGATGGCCTTGAGGTGTTTGTATGGTTGGACTCGGTGTTGGTCCACTTATATGCTGTTGCAGGTTCTACTTTTCGCCTAGAAACAGGGGAGACTCTGTCTGTTTTCCCTGAAAATTTATGCCCGGGTTCGGTTTGGGTTGAGATTAGATCGATTAATAGAACTCCCGGTCTCGAGAGAGATCGAGGTGTCACAGCTGCGCCTATTTTCGGAACCCAAAATCGAACGTTTTTATCAGTTTCGGGATAATTTTCTTCTTTTGCGCTGTTTTTCTGTCCCAGATCGTACGTCGTAAGCTGCGAAAAGGATGACAACCTAATCCACCACATTTCTATTACCGAATCCCACAGTACCTTGGGCAAGACAACTTTGCCTCACGTAGAGGCTGGGCCCGCAAACTGAGGGCTTGGGGCATGGGACCAAGTCTCTGTCGTTCCGGTGCCCATAACTTTTGATCTGTAAGGAGTTACGCAGCGCACAACATACCGTTAGAAATCTCTCCTAGAGCTCTACGTCTGAGGCAACAAGCTAGCTCAATTGCAACCATTTTCGTAGCCCAAAATCAATTGTTTTCATCAGCTTTGGTACAATTTTCTTCTTTTGCTCTATTTTTCCGTCCCGGATCGTACGTCGTGAGACACGAAAAGGACAACAACCTAATCCATCACATTTCTATTACCGAATAACATGGCACCTTGGGCAAGACAACTTCGCCTCATGTTGTGGTTGGGCCCGCAAACCAAGGGCGTGAGGCTTGGGACCAGCTCTCGGTCGCTCCGGTGCCTATAACTTTTGATCCGTAAGGAGTTACGCGGAGCACAGCATACCGTTGGAAAGCTCTCCGAGAGTTCTACGACGTGGGCAGTAAGCTTGCTCGGCTGCGTCCATTTTCAGAGACCAAAATCAAATGTTTTCATCATTTTCAGGATAATTTTCTTCTTTTGTGCTATTTTTTCGTACCGAATCGTACGTCGTGAGCCACGAAAAGGACGACAACCTAATCCATCACATTTCTATTACTGAATAACATGGCACCTTGGGCAAGACAACTTCGACTCACGTGGAGGCTGGGCTCGCAAACCGAGGACGTGGGGCTTGGGACCAGGTCACCGTCGCTCCGGTGCCCATAACTTTTGATCCGTAAGGAGTTATGCGGCGCACAGCATACCGTTGGAAAGCTCTCCGAGAGCTCTACGATGGGACAGCAAGCCGCCTCAGCTATGCCCATTTTCGGAGCCCAAAATCAAAAGTTATCATCAGTTTCGGTACACTTTTCTTCTTTTGCTCTATTTTTTCGACCTCGATCGTACGCCGTGAGCCGCGAAAAGGACGACAACCTAATCCATCACATTTCTATTACCGAATAGCAGGGCACCTTGGGCAAGACAACTTTGCCTCACGTATAGGCTGGGCCCGCAAACCGAGGGCTTGGGGCATGGGAACAAGTCTCCATCGTTCCGGTGCCCATAACTTTTGATCCGTAAGGAGTTACGCAGCGCACAGCATACCGTTGGAAAGCTCTCCTAGAGATCTACGTCTGAGGCAGCAAGCTAGCTCAACTGCAACCATTTTTGGAGCCCAAAATCAATCGTCTTCATCAGTTTCGGTACAATTTTCTTCTTTTACTATATTTTTTCGTCCCGGATCGTACGTCGTGAGACGGGAAAAGGACGACAACCTAATCCATCACATTTCTATTACCGAATAACATGGCATCTTGGGCAAGACAACTTCGCCTCATGTTGTGGCTGGGCCCGCAAACCGAGGGCGTGAGGCTTGGGACCAGGTCTCGGTCGCTCCGGTGCCTATAACTTTTGATCCGTAAGGAGTTACGCGGCGCACAGCGTACCGTTGGAAAGCTCTCCGAGAGTTCTACGACGTGGGCAGTAAGCTTGCTCGGCTGCATCCATTTTCGGAGCCCAAAATCAAACGTTTTCGTCATTTTCAGGATAATTTTCTTCTTTTGTGCTATTTTTCTGTACAGGATCGTACGTCGTGAGCTGCGAAAAGGACGACAACCTAATCCATCACATTTCTATTACTGAATAACATGGCACCTTGGGCAAGACAGCTTCGACTCATGTAGAGGCTGGGCCCGCAAACCGAGGACGTGGGGCTTGGGACCAGGTCACCGTCACTCCGGTGCCCATAACTTTTGATCCGTAAGGAGTTAAGCGGCGCACAGCATACCGTTGGAAAGCTCTCTGAGAGCTCTACGACGTAGGCAATTAGCTTGCTCGGCTGCGCCCATTTTCGGAGCCCAAAATCAAACATTTTCATCAGTTTCGGGATAATTTTCTTCTTATGCTCTGTTTTTTCGTCCCGGATCGTATGTCGTGAGCCGCGAAAAGGATGATAACCAAATCCATCACATTTCTATTACTAAATAAAATGGCACTTTGGACAAGACAACTTTGCCTCACATAGAGGTTGGGCCCGCAAGCCGTGGGTGTGGGGCTTGGGATGAAGTCTCTGTCGCTCTAGTGCCCATAACTTTTTATCCGTAAGGAGTTACGCGGCGCACAGTATAACGTTGGAAAGCTCTCCGAGAGCTCTACGACGGGGGTAGCAAGCCTGCTTGGCTGGGCCCATTTTCGGAGCCCAAATTCGAACATTTTCATCATTTTTGGGTAATTTTCTTCTTTTGCGATGTTTTTTCGTCCCGGATCGTACGTCATTAGCCGCGAAAAGGAAGACAACCTAATCCACCACATTTCTATTACCGAATCCCACAGTACCTTGGGCAAGACAACTTCGCCTCACGTAGAGGCTGGGCCTGCAAACCGAGGGCGTGGGGCTTGGGACCAGGTCTCCGTCGCTCCGGTGCCCATAACTTTTGATCCGGAAGGAGTTACGTGGTGCACAAAATACCGTTGAAAAGCTCTCCGAGAGCTCTACGAAAGGGGCAGCAAGCCGCCTCTTGTACGCTGATTTTCAGGGCCCAAAATCGAACGTTATCATCAGTTTTGGTACACTTTTCTTCTTTTACTATGTTTTTCCGTCTCGAATCGTACGTCGTGAGCCGCGAAAAGGACGACAACCTAATCCATCACATTTCTATTACCGAATAGCATGGTACCTTGGGCAAGGCAACTTCGCCTCAGGTAGAGGCTGGGCCCGCAAGCCGAGGGCGTGGGGCTTGGGACCAGGTCTCCGTCACTCCAGTGCCCATAACTTTTGATCTGTAAGGAGTTACGCGGCGCACAGAATACCGTTGGAAAGCTCTCCGAGAGCTCTACGATGGGGGCAGCAAGCCGCCTCGGCTATGCCCATTTTCGAAGCCCAAAATCGAACGTTATCATAAGTTTTGGTACACTTTTCTTCTTTTGCTCTGTTTTTTCGACCCCGATCGTACGCCGTGAGACGCGAAATGGACGACAACCTAATCCATCACATTTCTATTACCGAATAACATGGCACCTTGGGCAAGACAACTTCGCCTCATGTTGTGGCTGGGCCCGCAAACCGAGGGCGTGAGGCTTGGGACCAGGTCTAGGTCGCTCCGGTGCCTATAACTTTTGATCTGTAAGGAGTTACGCGGCGCACAACATACCGTTGGAAAGCTCTCCAAGTGTTCTACGACGTGGTCAGTAAGCTTGCTCGGCTGCGTCCATTTTTGGAGCCCAAAATCAAACGTTTTCATCATTTTCAGGATAATTTTCTTCTTTTGTGCTATTTTTTCATACCGGATCGTATGTCGTGAGCCGCGAAAAGGACGACAACCTAATCCAACACATTTCTATTACTGAATAACATGACACCTTGGGCAAGACAACTTCGACTCACGTAGAGGCTGGGCCCACAAACCGAGGTCGTGGGGCTTGGGACCAGGTCACCGTCGCTCTTGTACCCATAACTTTTGATCCGTAAAGAGTTACACGGCGCACAGCATACCGTTGGAAGGCTCTCCGAGAGCTCTACGACATGGGCAGTCAGCTTGCTAGGCTGCGTCCATTTTCGGAGCCCAAAATCAAACATTTTCATCAGTTTCGGGATAATTTTCTTCTTATGCTCTGTTTTTTCGTCCCGGATCGTACGTTGTGAGCCGCGAAAAGGACGACAACCAAATCCATCACATTTCTATTACTGAATAAAATGGCACCTTGGGCAAGACAACTTTGCCTCATATAGAGGCTGGGCCCGCAAGCCGTGGGTGTGGGGCTTGGGACGAAGTCTCTGTCGCTCCGGTGCCCATAACTTTTTATCCGTAAGGAGTTACGCGGCGCACAGTATACCGTTGGAAAGCTTTCCGAGAGCTCTACGACGGGGGTAGCAAGCCTGCTTGGCTGCACCCATTTTCGGAGCCCAAATTCGAACGTTTTCATCATCTTCAGGATAATTTTCTTCTTTTGCGATGTTTTTCCGTCCCGGATCGTACGTCGTGAGCCGCGAAAAGGACGACAACCTAATCCATCACATTTCTATTACCGAATAACAAGGAACCATGGGCAAGACAACTTCGCCTCACGTAGAGGCTAGGCCCGCAAACCGAGGGCGTAGGGCATGGGACCAGGTCTCCGTCGCTCCGGTGCCCATAACTTTTTATTTGTAAGAAGTTACGCGGCGCACAGTATACCATTGGAAAGCTCTCCGAGAGCTCTACGACGGGGGTAGCAAGCCTGCTCGGCTGCGCCCATTTTTTGAGCCCAAAATCGAACATTTTCATCAGTTTCGGGACTCTTTTCTTCTTTTGCACTGTTTTTTCGTCCCGGATCGTACGTCGTGTGCCGTGAAAAGGACGACAACCTAATCCACCACATTTCTATTATCGAATCCCACGGTACCTTGGGCAAGACAACTTTCCCTCTCGTAGAGGCTGGGCCCGTGTGAGGCCCGACCTCGATTTACGTGCGATACCTCGTTTCGTGTGCCCTAATCTAGATTTGCGTGCCTTGGCCTAGGTTTAAGAATTGTGTTCATTTTGTGTGCCATGCATTGAATTACGTGCATTCATTTAGGGTTGCGTGCATTTACTTGGAAAATGTGCGTTCATCTCGTAGTTCGTGTCCTACCTCGTAGTGCGTGCCCTAGACCTAGGAAAGCGTGCCCTCACGCTAAACAAGAAAGCATCTCACACGAAGCACTAGGTCATTAATTAATCCTACAAAATCCACTAACTATTTTTAAATTACTAATTCAACCCACTAGAAGACAAAATCTCACAAAAAGCTAGACATTCCTTATTCTTTATTCCTTATTCTTTTTTCACTTTCAAGACACAATTAAATAATGATCAAAAGTTGACAAAATTCAGCATTTTTATTAGCCTTGGCCGACCACTAAGTGGTGTTTTGCATGCTTACTCAATTCAAATTGATTTTAGACAACTTATGACAATCCTATGACACAAATGCATATAAAAATTGCTCAAAACCTCCTCAAATCTCCACCATACTCGACCAGCTCTTCTTTGCCCATGCTAGGAATTTCAAATATGCTCTTGAAGACACAAAAATCAGGAATTTTAGAAGCCCAAGGCCGACCACTTGCATGAAGAAGTGCAAAAGCTTCACTCTTTGTCATTTCTCTCATTTTTTCTCACACTTCTCTCTCTCCCTCTCATTCTTCTCTCTCTCTCTCGGCCTTGGCTGAATCTCTTCACCTCTTAGCTTATCTTCATCATCATATGGTTAATCAAGACAAGCCACAAGCAAAGGAACTCAACCAAGCTAGCTAGGTTGCAAGAAGACTCACATGCAAGCTTTTGACTCACCATTTTCGGCCTAGGTAAGTTTCTTGGCTTCCATTTCTTTTCTTCTTGTTCTAACCACATGCATGTACTAAGAGCTTGGCCACTAAGCTAGGAAAAATAGAGAGAATTGAGTTGGAATCTCGGCTAAGCAAGGAAGAAGAAGAATTTGAGCTTCATCAAAGTTTTGTGCATCTTCTTGTTGATTTGCTAAGGTGAGGGCTAAAACCTTTTGAAAATCCTTCAAAAATCCACATGCATGCTCTTAAATGTATGTCTTTGCTTCTGTACTTGAGTTATTTGTGTGTTCATAAGCTTTTACAACCATGCATGGCAAGATTTTGGCTTGAAGATGATGATACATGAAATCGGGTTTGTTGACAGCTCTCTGACTTGTTGTTGCGAGGTGAGTTTGGCTAGGCAAATGATATTGAAAATGCCTGAAAATTGGTAGGTGACAATTTTTTCCAGCTTTGAACATTTTTCACAGAAATAGGCCAAAGCTAATTTCGACTCTAAGATCCTAAAAATGGCAAATCATTAAAATGTGTCCAAATTTGGAAGTCTGGAAAAAATGAAGCAGGTTTTGACAGATGCACTGACCTTGTGGAACGAACCAGTTTTTACTTAGTAAATGATATCTAAAATGCATGAAATTTGGTGTGCTGCTATATTTTTCAGTTCTGGACATTTTTGGCAGAAATGGACTAAGGCTAAATCTGACCCTAAGGACCTCAAAAACGACAATTATAGAAATGTGTGCATATCTGGACAGTTTTGTGCAATCCCACTGTCTTGGCTATAACTATTGATCTCGAACTCCAAATGATGCAAGGTTTGTTTCTGATTTTAGTTCACTTCTTAAGCTTTAATTTGACATCTTATTCACTAGAATTTGAGATTTTTTTCTTGTCTTAATGATTGTGAGAAAATAGCCTATTGCAGTGAGGGTTTCATTTAGTTATATGCTTAGAAAATTTGTTGTAACTTCTCTTGTGGTATTAATTGCTTTGGATTGTGGCATTGGGATGTTATTTGGACTGTTTTGAGTACTTGGGGATGTTTGGATTAATTGATGTTTGGCTTGAGATTGATTTGAGTGGACTCGGGGCTTAATCGCACGGGTAAGCATGAAATAGAAAACCTAGCAACTAGGTAAACATGGTAAGTGTTGACCCTTTGAATATTGGGTGTAATTATATGCTTAGTAGGCTGCCCGTAGTTTCCCTTATATCCCTAAGTGTGATTTGATTCATTGCATGTTGACAAATAGGCCTTTCTTACATCCGAACCACGTAGATTATTGTTGCATGTTGAATGACCTTATTATTTGATTACGTGGACGTTGAAATAAGTTATATGACTTGAATTAGGTGCGTTACATGGCTTCCCATTTAATGTTCATATAACTCCATATGCTTTTCAAGTGAAATTACTTGTCTATTCGTGCCTCACTTGTTTACTTGTCAATGTGTAATCTTATGACTGTCCGGAGGCAACCTACTTTGTTGTCCTCCTAATGTGATATATTAAATGTCATGAATGTGTATTGCATACAAGGTTGCAACCTTTCATTCTGGCATGGTAGCGATCACGCACACCGGCCGGCATCGGGCTTGCTGGTGCACCCGTGACTACCATGGTACCAATTCCCTCTCTTGCTTGGGGGCTAGACTTCCTCGGAGAGTTGGGTCGTAGGATTTCGGGGTACATCCGGAGTACACCCACTTGGCGTGTTAAGGGGATGATTTGAAGTCGGCCACAACTACTAAGAGCAAAAGCTCACCGTATCCTTTACTATATGTATAAGTACTCTCGCTTGGTTCCTGGAAAACCTCGGGGAGGAAAGACTGGTAATTGTGTTCCTTTACTTTATATTATTGTTATGTACTTAATTGTATTATATTCATGCTTGCAAAAGGATTTTCATAAGTTGAACCGAAAAATGAGTTTCAAAACCTATTTCTCGTTTTCCCTCGCTGAGTTCATAAGGACTCACCCTCTTTTATCATCTCAGGTGAAGAAGATCAAGAACAAGTACCTGAGGACGATGTGTCTAACGATAATTCCTTGGAGTGATTCCTATGTGCCTTGCGTGATTATGGTTATTTGTGAACTATGCTACTTGAAGACTATTTCTTTTATGTTGCTTGATGTGTAATGTGAAAGACCTCCGTTGTAATTTGGGGTCTAATTTTGGTTTGTACTGATGTTAACTAGACAGACACTAGACACTACTATGGTCATTTTGCTATTATTACTGCTAGTACCTATAATAGGATTATGAAGTATTAGGTAAGGGCTAAGTAAAATGAACCAACCAAATCTTAAGCAAGTACACGTTATGAAGCTAAGATCAACAGGTACTTTTGTAATGAGGATAAATAAACAAACGAGACATAGTATCATGCTAGGTTACTAATCAAACGAGGCATCGAGATAACCAGTAGGCATTTCAATTGATGGTAAATAGTAATCCTAGTTGGAAATGAAATTGAGATGGTAAATTTGAGGCGTTTAGAGAATTAAGTCAGACCAAATAGCCTAATTACAGCCGTTATGCTGTCGGTTTTTCAAAAAAATTTGGAAACTTGTTAAATGAGAGCACCACTAAGTGCGGGAGTTTGCTTGAAAGGGCAATGTGGTGGAGAAATAGTTTCGATAGATAATCTGGCAGGCCCTGTTTTATCTGTGAGTCTCACAGAGAGAGTATTTTATACCCTTGTGAAGGCCAAGGGTGCTGGATTAGATTAGTGGTAGTACTCTTTAGTGTAAGTGGGAGTATGTTGGGAATTGTATTCCCTAAAGACCACTAGCACTAAGACATCTCAGTGAAGGGATATTATAACAATTAAGAATCAGTGCATCTTGCATGAGCATCTCTATACTCTCATTATATTCTCTCCATATATGCATGCTAAGGCTCCTTGATTTGAGTGAATGGCATAGAAGCATGGTAATCCGCACAGAATGTATATGCTATGAGGCTTGAACCTAAACTATAGGTTCATAACCGTATAGTGAAGTTGGGCACTTCACTATGGAGGGTTATAATGAGATAGTCTCCTATTTGATAGGGTGACCTACCTTGGTCATTGGAAGGATTTTTCGGACTTTTCTCATTAGTGCATGAGAGTGCATTGAACTGGACCATGGTAGATGTGATCTCTATAAAAGTACTATCGCTCAAAGGAGATCAGAAACATCTCAAGCTACTAAGAGACCAATGCTCTAGTTCTTGAGCATATATGGATGACCAATGAACTCAAGGATATGTATTTTGATTCACTATGGGTGAGATCTTATATGGGTCAACAGCTCTGTGTTTTGGATACATGGACTTGACTAGTTGGCACATGCATATGTGTTAAGTCGTTCTATCCCATCTTAACGACGGGTTATCCCCTTTTGTGACATCCTATTAATCATTGAAACCTAAGTATTTAGTAATATAGTCAACCGAGACTATATTTAGATATTGAACTTGTGGGTCGCTCCCTGGATCAAGAGAATAATATCTAGTTGATGATTAATGAAGGATTAGAGGCACAAAGTATAAAGGTAATCAAGAAAGGTGAATAGTACAAAGTCAAGACTTAGTATTGATTACGGGTTCTACCTAGAGGGGCATTGTCGTCTTTTATACTTAGTAGGTCAAAGACATAGTCAAACCTCATTTTACTGGCATCATGAGGATGAGTATTTGTACTAGAGTGTAGCCATAGCACTTTAGTGGAATGAGCTAGGGTTGAAAGGAATAAAATGCAGCTAGTGTCTAGCAGGGGCATTTTCGTCAATTTTTAGCTAGGGTGAATATGTCTTTTAGTCCCTCTTCTGGCTAATTTCCATATTGGTAAGTGCCTTTCCTTTTCTCTCTAAGATTGGCGTGTGGAATATGTATTTGGCAAGTGGATGTTGTGTGATTAGATTAGGAAGTTGGAAGATAGGATTGTATGCTAGCTATTATTGTAGGACTCTTTATTTTATGAATTATCTTTGAGATATGGAATTCATAAAGATAATAAAGAGATAATACAATGGAATATCTAGCTAATTATCTGCATTAAATAATGTGGACATTCTCTAGTCTAGATACATTATTGAATGCAAGTAAAACTCCTAACTATCCTAGGCTTCCTAAGACACATGAATCACATAGGACTCTTGCAAGCATATACACGGCCAACTAAGGAAAAGAGGAGAATTAATTTTCTTCTTTTGTCAGATATACCACACGACCATAGAGAGGAAAAAGTGAGAGTGAGTTTTGTCCCACAATGAATATCACCATAGCTTGGAATTAGAATGGAAGAGAATGTCAATTGTGACTTCTCTTTCGTAGTCGCAGATTTCTTCTTCCATTGGTGTGGAGCTCTCGGCCAAGGCAAGTATAGAGGAGTGGTGTCCACTCATTGCAGCCATTGTGTGGTGAGCATCATTGTAGTGTTGAGTTTTGACGCCAACACTTTAAGGTAATGAATCTATCTGCGAAATCTTAAACTGCGTTTTATGCATGTATGCCGGTTTGTTTATATGTATTTGCTTGGTTTATCGGTTCTGGATTGCTTCCGCTGTACTAGATTAAGTTTTTGATGCCTAAATCACTAGTAATCTAGGCTATAGAACCCTAGATAATAACCAACAGTTACCACTGATTTGGCCAACTTGTCTTTGCATCAAACATACGAGGGTCTTGATGATATTTTGCTGGGAGATGGTTTGGGCCTTGAGATATCACACACTGGTTCTTCCTCTCTTCCCACTCCTTGTAAATGATTAACTTTGAAAAATGTTCTTTGTGTTCCATCTATTAAACATAATCTTATTTCCGTTGCCAAATTATGTCAGTCTAACGATGTGTCTGTAGAATTTTTTCCTTTCTTTTTTGTTGTTAAGGATCGCACCACGAGGACACCAATCCTTCGAGGCCAGAGCAGGAATGATGTATATGAGTGGCCGAGTACTAACACCAGTGGCACGGCTTCCTCCAACCAAACTTCATCTTGCTTCACTATTCGTATCAACACATCTAATTGGCATAAACATTTAGGCTATCTCTCTACTCGTATTCTTAGTCATTTGTTTAGGAATAAATTGTTGCTTGCATCATTTATCCATCTGGGCAATTTTTCTTGTCACTCTTGTTTAAGTAATAAAATTCAAAAGTTGCCTTTTGGCACTTCTTTGATTACTAGTCGTCACCCTTTAAATTTAATATATTCTGATGTATGATGTCCTGCCCCAATCACCTCAATTGATGGCTATCGCTACTATGTTGTATTTATTGACCATTTCACTAAATACGTGTAGTTGTTTCCCTTGACCTACAAATCTGATATTTTTTCAATCTTTCAAAAGTTTAAAACTATGGGGGAAAAATATTTTAACTTATCAATTGTCTCACTGTATACGGATGGGGGCACTGAGTACAAAGGATTGAGGTCATTTTTTGAAACTCAGGGTATACAACATCTTGTTTCCCTACCCTACTCTCATGAACATGTTGGTTCTGCGGAACGCCGTCATAGGCATATAGTTGAAACTGTACTCACACTTCTTCACACCACCTCCTTGCCACTGTCTTATTGATCTCATACATTCTTGACAGTTGTATACCTCATTAATCGTATGCCCACCTTGCTGCTTAGCTTGCAAATGTCTTTTGAACTGCTTTTTAAAAAATAGCCGAATTATAATAAACTTCGTGTCTTTGGTTGTATGTGATACCAATGGTTGCGTCCATATAATACTCATAAATTACAACCATGCTCTAAACCTAGCATTTTCATAGGATACTTAAATGTTCATCATGCATACAAATGTTTAAATCCTAATGACAACAAAATATATATTTATCGACACGTTAAGTTTATCAAAAATCAGCTCTATCTTTCTACTATTGCTCCCCAAAATAGTCTTGAGACCGCGGTCACCACATGGGCTTCTTGCTCACCCGCGCTAACGTCTTTGCAGTCTAATGCATTTCTTGTGCCTATACAGGTTCCGCATGCTACTCACACGTCTATACAAGTACCACACTCCAATGACCAGCTTCCCACTCCGCCCTCAAATCCAGCGTCACCCACTGGTACAAGTCCTCTATATCCATCAGCACCTGCTACGGCTGACCAAAACGAGCCCCTTAGGTACTCTATTTCTTCCTCTTTTTCTCCAGCATCTCACGCATTTCCTACAAGTCAGTTGCTACCCATAGGACTTCAACAGCTCTCTGCCCCTGACACTCATTCCTCCCAAATAGTCACCCACTCCAAAAATAACATTTATAAACCCAAACAATTCTCTGGTTTCATTCAGAATTTCCATATGTTTAAACATCCGTTACTTGAGTCTGACGAACCCATAAATGTCTCCCAAGCTCTTAATGACCTAGTGTGGCTAAAGGCGATGCATGATGAATATGCAGCACTCACCTGAAACCAAAATTAGGTATTAGTGCCACGTCTAAAGTCTTGCAACTTAGTTGGGTGCAAATGGGTTTTAGAATTAAAAGAAATCCTAATGGGTTGATTGCTAGGTACAAAGAACGCTTAGTTACAAAGGGGCTTAACCAAAAACAGGGGGTTGATTATCATGATACATTTAGCCCGATCATCAAACCCACCACCATTCATACAATACTATCAGTGGCTTTAAGCTTTGGTTGGTCAATTTCTCAACTCGATGTCAACAATGTCTTCCTTTATGGTCGGCTTGATGAGGAGGTTTATATGCAACAACCTCTTGGCTTTGTTGACAAGCAATATCCCACTCATGTTTGTCGTCTTCATAAAGCACTCTATGGCTTAAAAGAGGCTCCTAGGGCTTGGTATACCGAGCTTTGCAATTTTCTACTTCACTTTGGCTTCAAAAATTCCAAATTGGATGCATCTTTGTTCATTTATAATTTTGATACTCTAACCATCTATTTTTTAGTCTATGTGGATGATTTGATTGTTACAGGTAATGATCCACAACTTATCTCCAAATTCATAGTTGCACTCTCCCATCGGTTCTCTGTGAAAGACTTGGGTCCCCTTAATTACTTCCTTGGCATAGAAACCATGCAAACATCTCATCGCCGCTTCCTCTCGCAGCACAAGTACATTCGGGACCTACTCTCGAAATACCACCTTTTGAGGTTGAAGACGTCGTCCACACCTATGTCTTCTACGGGCCGTCTAGTGCTTAACGACGGCATGCCACTAGTAGATAGGAAATAATACCGCAGTTTGGTAGGAGGTCTTCAATATCTTCTCCTCACGAGACCTGATATTTCTTACTCTGTAAATAAATTGGCTCAATTCATGCATTTTCCTCGTCAAAGCCAGTGTTCCGCCGCCAAATACTTGCTGCATTATCTAAAGCAAACATTTAACTATGGTCTGTTCTACAAGAGGGGTTAGCCACTGAATTTTCATGCCTATTCTGATGCGAATTGGGATAGGGATAAAGACAACTATACATCCACTACTGGCTTTGTTTTGTATCTTGGTACGAATCCGGTCTCTTGGTGTTCTAAGTGTTAGAGATATGCCCTAATGCTACATATTTGGATGACATATATTGGGGCATTTTGACATTAACTTGTACATTATGGCATCTATGTCTATATATGTGTGTGTTTTCACATTGACATAATTAGCACATTCATATTCTTCTTCTTTTATGTGTATGAATGAGTCCCTAGTATTTTCATTAGATGAATGTATTTTAAAAACGTTTAGAATATGTTGGCGTATTTCCTTAATATGATAAATACTTAAAGTATTTATAGTCTTAAGATTATTTGATCGGGACTTCAATAATCTATTACGGACTATCACATGTATTGTTATCTTTGATTAACATAAGGATGTAAATTATAAAGGATGGTGAGCCACGTGCCATAACAGCATAGGAATGCGACAAACAAACATGTGGGTGACTATTAGTTGAATAGTTCACTGAATGTGACGTGAATAACAAATCATATGACTTTAGATTAATAATTTATTATTCGTTGCGATTGTGCATGTAATCCTTAAACTTGAGACATTACGGCTGTCATATGTATTGGGGTTTGATTCTAGCATTTGGACAATGATTGTCTTGACAAACGAGATAAGATACGTCTTCTCGCAGTTTTATTCGTCTGGTATAGTGATTGACAGGTAGTGGTCAAGATATGATCCATTAACCTCCGGCGTAAGGCGATGTCCTATGCGATCCAAGTTTGGTTGTTGAGTGAGGAAGTCCTTGGCCAAGGCATGAATGATGGAAATGGGTTTTTCCATGTCTCATCTCTCATTCCACCATTTGGATCTATGCATTGTTTCGAGTCTATGAACTTAATCGGATCATGGTTCTTGCTCGACGGGACAATTAATGAAAGGATTGGATTGTACGATAATCGGCGACCATAAATATATTCACTTGAATAAGACTTCATTGTTTTATAAATTGTCTTGATATGTTGGAAGCTAGAACGTCACTCAAGAACTCTGAAGGTATTTTGAGAATAACGGGAGATATTCTCTAAACAAATCAAATAGTTTGATTAACATTGAAAGTGTTCAACGTTTCTTCAATGCTATATAGCGGTGAATTTAGAAAGTCACACACAATAGAGCATAGTGAATGTTTTTCCTATTGAGATTGATTTAGTTTCTCTTAAATTGTTAAAGTAGCATAGTGAATGTTTTTCCTATTGAGCTTGATTTAGTTTCTCTTAAATTGTTAAAGTGTTAACAATTGCGTTTATTTTCTCTTGAATTGTTAAAGTGTTAACAATTGCGTTTAGTTTCTCTTGAGTTGTTAAAGTGTTAACAATTATATTTTGTTTCTCTTATATTGTTGAGTTAACAATTGTGTAATTGTTAAAGAGTTAACAATGGTGTAATTGACCTTTTAAAAGTTATTGGGGTCAATATATAATTATTATTAAGTGTTGGGGCTAATGTGAAAATATGAAAAGGTTGTTTTCATAATTTCAACTAATTGTGATTAGGTTGAATATTTAAATACATTAGTGAAAAAATACTACAATAAAAGAAACAAAAGATGACAAAGTTGTCATCTTTTCTTTTCTAACAAAGAGACAAAACAACACATTGAAAAAAAAGTTGTCTACTCTTTTATTCACCCAAGGGGACAACAATGAGGAAAGAAGGGAAAAAGATGACAAGGCTTGTCACCTTCTCTTCTCTCCACACGTTGGAGAAAGAAAAAGATGAAGAAGAATTGTCTTCTTCTTCAACCAAGAGAAGAGTTGTCTTCTTCACTCTCTCCAAGCCATGGCTGAAAAACTATGAGAAAAAACGCAGCAAGAAGAAAGAGAAGAAAAAGTGTTTTCTTCTTCATCATCTTGAGAGAACCATGGCTGAAAAATGAAGATGAACTAGATGAACTTGTCTTCTCTTCTTCTTCATAAAAACGCAGCCAAAGAAAAGGAGAAAAAGGAAATGGTTTTGCTCTCTTTCTCACAAACAATCTCATAAATCTTCCATGGTTATCTAGCACAAAACAACCATGGAAATGGAGAAGTCATTCTTTACTCGTGTAGACGGACTAGAGCTCTTGTGTTTTCAAGGGATGGTGTCTTCCATCAAGTGAGGAAAAATTTCAGATTCATGCCTTCCATGAGTTGTCTACAAGAGGTATCATCTTCTTCTATCTCTTGTCAATACATATATTTGTTATATATATGTTTTGCATATGTTAATTACATGATATCAACATTAGAGTTTCATATGAACATTATGCTTTGAAATTCCAGAAAGTTTTGAACTTCATGTTATGCTTCCGCTCGATTCTTAGCTAGATGATGTTCATAGCTCTAAATATAAATGATCCTTCAAGTGGTATCAGAGCAAGGACTTGATGTTTATGTGATTACATATGTGTTTGCTTAAAGTTTCTAAAGTCTGGAGCATAAAAGAACAAGGAAAGAGTTTCAACATTTTTGAAAATGTTTATGTCCATTGTTTTTGCGTGACTGTTTTGGCATAGTAAATATTGTTAGATTTGGCTAATTTTTGGATATGTTATGCTATAGAGATAGTAGAACATTTCATCATCTAATATGCATCTCCTAATTTCGTGGCTAAGGGTTTCAAAAAAATAAAAATCTGTAAGTTCACTGATTCTCGCGTAAAGCTGGATAGTTTGCGCAGTTGTGTTCTAAGAGGCATAACTCAGTCAATTTAATCCGAATTGAGTTCCGTTTGATTCTAAAACTATCTACACTCGAAGGAATACGTCTCTGTAAAATTTCAGAATTTTTGGAGAACTGTGGATAGGCTAAATGAGTCAAAACAATTGGTGTATGTGCAACAGATTTATGATGGGTCATAAATTGAAAGCAATGACTAATTGGTTTGATTTTGGTTAAGTCCAATGGGCTTAAAAATCAGTGGGCTTTAGTCTAATAAGATTAGATGAGATGGTTTTTCTTAGTGAAGATTAAAATGAGCTTTGGAACTCAAATTGGGCCATAAAATTAATAAAAGATATATATTGGGCCTTATTGAACAAGTATGTACTTAAAATTAATTTTATCTAGTTCTTTTGTGTTGTTTAACATGAGATGCTAAAATCTCAAGATATGAAACTTATTGCAAACATGCCTTTTATTTATTTAATGTATTGGATACATTAGTTTGTGCTAGCTTGCTTGTTTAGCTTTATTGTTTATGTATATGATGCATATCCTATGCTTTATGAGTTTTATCTTACATTGTGATATTGGATGATAAATGGTGAATTTGATCATGGACTTGGTTAATGAATGGTTAATTAATTGTAATTTCATTAGATGGCATTGTAACTAATTATATCATTCATTAGTATGTAATTGAGACATAAGTCTCGTTTTATTTTCTTGCAATTGAGAGAAATTTGTAGTGAGACATAATGTATATAATTTCTACAGGAAGTTTGCAAGAAGACCATTGGAGACTTTCAAGGAGTTGGAGGTGCTTTGGATCTTTGAAGAAATCAAGAAGACAAGACCAAATAAGACATGTTGATGTGTTTGTTTAGGTTTTATTTTTGTCTTGATTTAATTCATAGTCCAAGTCCATGATCCACCATGATGTATGATTTTGTATGTTTGTTTATTTATTTGCCTATATGTGATGTATGCTTGTAAATGAACTAATGTGCAAAGTGAGACCTAATTAAATTCAAAATATTCCTACGTGCAAACATATTAGATTGTAAAGCGGTAAAAGTGTTTATCGTTGCCCTCTACTATCCTAGGTTATATTTGCTCGATTGGGTATGTCTTGGCTAACCCAAAGGTAGGAAGACATATTCCATGGAAGTATTATATTTACCTAGCAAGTATAGTGATGTTGTCTTGTTCCAATATCACGAGGCTAATAACGCACTAAAGCTGAGGTTCGGGATTCAAATTGTCGCAACACTATGACGGTGGGTGTAATCTAATTAGATCACGTTTTCAATAATGTACCAAAGCTGATGTTACGGTGATTTAGGGGGAAAATGGCCATATCCTATAGTGATATAGATAGTAATCGTTGCTAACTTTTTGTATGTATATTCCAATAATGCACCAAAGCTGAGGGGTATTCATATTAAAGAGAACTATGGTCACCTACTAATGAATCTTTAATTAGATTCATGATCTCATTTAGGAAGTGTGGGACTCGATAAAATTAGTGGGAGGTATCATTTAATTAAAGGCCAAAATTAAATGTTTTAACAAGTTTATATCAACTTGCGATCTTATTTTCTGCATACGTTTATGGCTACAACTATGAACCCGTTTTTAATTAACTAGACTATATATCGTGTAATCGGATCAAACTTTTTGAATTAACGATTTCGTCTAAGAATGGTTCTTAAAAACTTAATCAACTCTTAGAATTGTATGCTCTGTTATTTTTCATCTTGATAAAGTATCAAAACAAAAAGTTGTAGTACTTGTGGTTGATAAGTAAAACAAGTTAAATATGCTAAGGATTTGTATTCTTTCATAGTTTACATATAGGTATGCAAGATGTAAAGAATATAATTCTAAACTAATAAATGGTTGTGTGATAAGCATATTTAATAGCATAATATTATATATAAATGAATTCATTCTCATAATTGTATTTCCTCTTTGGTTAGTGGTAATACAAAGAAGAAAGGTAAAGAAAGATGATTTCTATTAGCTAGTGGGAGCATGTCTAAGAAGAAAATTAAGGATTGTATAGGCATATGTGAAAGGTGTTTTCATAGCCTTAAAACCAGACATTACAAGAAGTTTTAATCCAAAGTATCTTTTTAGCTTGAATGTCAAGGTTGTAAAGCTACTATGAATTATAAATCTTCTTTTATTATGATTGGTACTACTATGTGTTTTAGATTCTAGTGAAACATTGATGTATGTGTTCAAGGATAGAATCTTTATCACAGTAGTGCGCTTTCGGAAGCGTGAAATATTTTCAGTGTTAGCAAATGAAACAAAGGTTGTTACGTTAGCTAAAGATAATTTGTTTGGATGCCTTCTGGACGTATTTTGTATTTTAAGGATTATGCCTAAATAATATTAGGAATAAAATGTATATTCCTAAAGTTTGTAAAAGCGTATTATGGTGTAGTCTTTATTATTTTGATATGGACGAAAGAATGTATTACAAACATATTGTCAACCGTTATAACCATTCACCAAATTTTAAAATTACTCAAATAATCCAAATTAATTGTAGTTTCTACATGATTAGGTTTTTCTAATAATAAGATGATGATTAGGTTGGTTTGATCAACTTATACATCTTATTTATTGGAATGGTAACCAAGTCATCCTTTGTTTGATAAAGGATTAAAACTATTAGGCTATTTGGATTAGTACATGTTGATATATATGGAGCTATTTCATAATAGGCTCATATAGGAAAATAATATTAGTGTCTTATGATCGGATCATGAAGGTAAAATACTTAAGTACTATTTTGTTTGAGTATCCCAAAATTTTGATATAGTATCGAAATTAACAATGTCTGGTGTACCGCAATTAAATAAGGTTTTCTTAGTGAAGAAATTGTGTTTTGTTGGACATAGTACGTTTGTTGATTAGTTTAACTAATCATCCTATTTATTTATAGGTCGTACTTTCCTCAATTTAATTTTAGTTGAATAGTAAATCTCTACTATTGCTAGAACTTTATATTTGATATAAGTTGGATAGCAACTAAGTATTAAATGTGTTAATTTTAGTTTGTCCTACTTTTATTGAAAAGTTTTTAAAGGACTAGTGGGAGTTTTGGTTAAAGGTAATTTTATAGTATATCCTAGTTTTGTAGGTATAATTTATATTTAATGATCAATGTCTATTGATCTATTATATTGTAATCTTTCTTGAAGAAAATGTTTTGTTCAAGAAGATGTTACTTTCTAATAAAATAGAAATTGAGGATGTATCCTCTAAAGCTATAAAATCAACTAGACCAAAGTAATGAATCTATTTAATAAGGTCTGAGATGTGTCATCACACAAGATGTTTGCAAATCTAGTAGTATATCTCATTCTTTAAAAGAATATAGGAATATCTTTTTGGAAGCACAAAAGTTGTTTGTGTATTTGAGATAATGATCAATTAGTTGATCCTACAATTTATAAAGAAACGGTATATTTGATATCGACTCCAAGAAACAATATAATGTAAAGCATATTGATTAGACTGCATATACTTTAACTTAATCTAGATGTTTTTCGAGATAAATGTTGAAGTTAATGGAAAAGGCTAATGACCTTTTATAGCTAGATTGGTTTTTAAAATGTATCATCAAATGCAAAGTGTTAGCTATGATGAAGTCTTTGTACCAATTATTGTGCTTTAGTCTCGTTGTATTATGCCAGTCATTATAGCACATTGTGTTACTATATTAATGATTTGGATCAATAGATATGAGTAATATGTACGTACTTGATAAATCCACTTGTGGATTTTTAAGTAAATTTCTTAGAATTGTTTCATCCAATTCAAATGAGATTAAAGAGTTAGATTTCATTTAAAATGTGGATGAACCTTGTGATTGCAAAAGAATAATGGGAACGCATCCACTTTTCTATGACTGCAATAATGATGACTTGGATATCATGGATGGTGATATGTGTGTTGTGATATTAATTATAATCTAGTCATATTAATGCTCTCCATATGGAACATGTCGTTCGTATCTTGTGAATTCGTTGCTATGGTGATAATACAAAGAGATTACTCGACATATTCCTTAGATTGTACATAAAGTATTTTTGAAGGTGTTTAAAAAACTCTAGTTGCGTAGCAAATTTGTATTCAAGTTATAGTAACTTCATATTTGTTATACTATGTACAAGACTTGATATTGCGCAAACTGTAAAGTGTTACAAGTAAATATCAATCCAATCTAGGTTTGGGAATGGTTGATAGAATTGAAGTATATTCTTAAGAACTTGGGAAGCACTAAAGATATATTTTAGTTTATGGAGGAGGTAAATTCCGTAGTGACGGATTTACTAGTTCAGATTCTTAATCTGAATCTTATAATAGAATGTCTATGTTAGGGTTCATGTTTATTTGTAATGGGAGCTCAGTAAGTTAGAAAGGTTCTGAACAAACTGTAGATTCCATTACATAACTCATGTCATTTGTGATATGTAATATTACGAAATAAGTTGTTTGGATCGAAGAAATCATACGAGTTGGTTATGGTTCCTACCGTTAAGTTGTGATGCTTTTGCACTATGACTATACAGAGCTACTGCACAAGCTTGTGGAACCCAGTTCTCACTGTATGTCCAAACATTTGGAAAGGTGTTTCCATCTTCATGCGTTGTATCTGTAGCCAATTATCATATTGAGATATGTCTTTGCAGAAAATGGCCATATCTCTCGATGTAGCTGACTCACTAACCGTAGCTATGAATCTGTCACAACTAGGTCCTCGTTTTGAGAAGATGGATATGAGATATCATTATTTGTTGTATTAATACTATGTTGTATAATATTAGTACAAGTGGGAGATTGTTAGAGATATGCCCTAATGCTACATATTTGGATGACATATATTGGGGCATTTTGATATTAACTTATACATTATGGCATCTATGTTTATATATGTGTGTTTTCATATTAACATAATTAGCACATTCATATTCTCCTTCTTTTATGTGCATGAATGAGTCCCTAGTATTTTCATTAGAGGATTGTATTTTAAAAACGTTTAGAATATGTTGGCGTATTTTCTTAATATGATAAATACTTAAAGTATTTATAGTCCTTAGATTATTTGATCGGGACTTCAATAATCTATTACGGACTATCACATGTGTTGTTACTTTTGATTAACATAGGGATGCTAATGATAAAGGATGGTGAGCCATGTGCCATAACAACATAGGGATGCGACTAACAAACATGTGGGTGACTATTAGTTGAATAGTTCACTAAATGTGACGTGAATAACAAATTACATGACTTTGGATTAATAATTTGTTATTCGTTGCGATTGTGCATGTAATCCTTAAACTTGAGACATTACGGCTGTCATATGTATTAGGGTTTGATTCTAGCGTTTAGACAATGATTGTCTCGACAAACGAGATTAGATATGTCTTCTCGCAGTTTCATTCGTCTGGTATAGTGATTGACAGGTAATGGTCAAGATAGGATCCATTAACCTCCAGCGTGAGGCGATGTTCTATGCGATCCAAGTTTGGTTGTTGAATGAGAAAGTCCTTGGCCAATGCATTAATGATGGAAATGGATTTTTCCATGTGTCATCTCTCATTCCACCATTTGGATCTATCATCGTTTCGAGTCTATGAACTTAATCGGATCATGGTTCTTACTCGACGGGACAATTAATGGAATGATTGGATTGTACGATAATCGGCGACCATAAATAGATTCACTTGAATAAGACTTCATTGCTTTATAAACTGTCTTGATACGTTGATAGCTAGAACATCACTCAAGAACTCTGAAGGTATTTTGAGAATGACGGGATATATTCTCTAAACAAATCAAATAGTTTGATTAACATTGAAAGTGTTCAACGTTTCTTCAATACTATATAGCGGTGAATTTAGAAAGTCACACACAATAGAGCATAGTGAATATTTTTCCTATTGAGCTTGATTTAGTTTCTCTTAAATTGTTAAAGTGTTAACAATTGCGTTTATTTTCTCTTGAATTGTTAAAGTGTTAACAATTGCGTTTAGTTTCTCTTGAGTTGTTAAAGCGTTAACAATTATATTTTGTTTCTCTTATATTGTTATTGTTAAGGAGTTAACAATTGTGTAATTGTTAAGGAGTTAACAATTGTGTAATTGACATTTTAAAAGTTATTAGGGTCAATATGCAATTATTATTAAGTGTTGGGGCTAATGTGAAAATATGAAAAGGTTGTTTTCATAATTTCAACTAATTGTGATTAGGTTGAATATTTAAATACATTAGTGAAAAAATACTACAATAAAAGAAACAAAAGATGACAAAGCTGTCATCTTTTCTTTTCTAACAAAGAGACAAAACAACACATTGAGAAAAAAGTTGTCTACTCTTTTCTTCACCCAAGGGGACAACAATGAGGAAAGAAGGGAAAAAGATGACAAGGCTTGTCACATTCTCTTCTCTCCACTCGTTGGAGAAAGAAAAAGATGAAAAATAATTGTCTTCTTCTTCAACCAAGAGAAGAGTTGTCTTCTTCACTCTCTCCAAGCCTCCATGGCTGAAAAACTATGAGAAAAAACAACTCAGCAAGAAGAAAGAGAAGAAAAAGTATTTTATTCTTCATCATCTTGAGAGAACCATGGCTGAAAAATAAAGATGAACTAGATGAACTTGTCTTCTCTTCTTCTTAATAAAAACACGCCAAAGAAAGGGAGAAGAAGGAAATGGTTTTGCTCTCTTTCTCACAAATGAGCTCATAAATCTTCCATGGTTATCTAGCACAAAACAACCACGGAAATGGAGAAGTCATTCTTTGCTCGTGTAGACGGACTAGAGCTCTTGTGTTTTCAAGGGATGGTGTCTTCCATCAAGTGAGGAAAAATTTCAGATTCATGCCTTCCATGAGCTGTCTACAAGAGGTATCATCTTCTTCTATCTTTTGTCAATACATATATTTGCTATATATATGTTTTGCATATGTTAATTACATGATTTCAAGATTAGAGTTTCATATGAACATTATGCTTTGAAATTCCAGAAAGTTTTGAACTTTATGTTATGCTTCCACTCGAGTCTTAGCTAGATGATATTCATAGCTCTAAATATAAATGATCCTTCACTAAGAAGTAATGTACAATTGTTCGTTCTTCCGCCAAAGCCAAATATAAGGCAGTAGCATCAACAGCAGCAGAAATCACTTGAGTTACAAATTTGTTACATGAGTTGGGTCTTCTACTCTCTAATCGTCCAGTAATTTTGTGACAACTTACGTGCCACATATTTGAGTGTCAATCCCGTTTTGCATTCATGAATGAAGCATGTTGCCCTTGACTTTCATTTTGTTCGCGACATGGTCATGGTTGGTCTTCTTCATGTTACACATATCCCTACGTCTTGGCAACTTGCAAACATGCTTACCAAGCCATTGTCGAAGTCGCAATTTGTCTCTATCCAGTATAAGATTGGTGTCGCCAACGACACCACCATCTTGCAGAGGCATATCAAGACGTAGTCACCGTGGGTTGTTGTGGATGTGCTTATCACTCAAGATCAATATTATCTCTTCAATTGTGTATCTAGTATGTCTATGATGTACAGTATATACGCACATAAATGAAACACTTTTCCACTACGTTTCTAAATCTTTTACTTGTACTAATTTAAGATGGATGGTCAATGCCTCAATGGTTTCGAGATCGCTTTTAATAAGACATGTTATATAAACTAAATTAAGAAAAATTATTAGCCATGTGGACTCTAAGAAATGCTCGACAAAAAAAGAAAAAGAAAGTGTCTAAAAGAAATGCGTAAAAAAGAAAAAAGAGAAAGCAAATCCTTTTTTTTTTTCCTTTTTTTGCTAAGTGAGGAAGCAAATTTTTATAACCCTTTCATTCAAATATGCCTTTAAAACAAATCAAACTGCTTAATTTTGTAGTGAAGTGTAAAATAAATAAAACTACTCAAGTTTGTAGTAGGTTGTTCTTTTATTCTTTTTTTTTTTTTTTGATCAATAGAAAATTTTCGTTGAAATATAAAATCAAACATATAGAAAAATATTTATTTTTGCTCAAAGTTTTGCTTGGTAAGAGTTCTTTTTGGATTCAGTTTTTGAATATGATCCATTGGATCCAAAATTATGTAAAAAAAATAATCAAGCTTCTCAAGTTTGACTGACAAATATAGCTTGCCTACAAGTATTTCATTATATTGATAATTAAAGTTCATCTAAATTGCTCAACTTTTAATCAAATAAAAAGTAAACAATCTAATGTTTAGTACTAAACTCATTTACTAGTCCATCTTTATTCATGAGTGAGAAGAATCCTAATTTCTCTTTTTTCTCTCTTTATTGCCTACAAAACCAAAATCAAAAGTGTTCCTAAGCACTTGGAAGAGAGAACCGATAAATCAATATATTTTATTTAAATTTTTGTAAGTAATGCATCAAATTTAGAATTTTTATTCCAAAACAAAAGTTGATCATATCATCAATGAAACTAGGAGACTTTGCTCTAACTTTTGTCTCTTCAAAATTCTACTTCATCAATCTTGACGACTAGTTAGAACTATCAAAATTTGTAATTTAACTTTTATTTAGCTATGAGTTTTTTTTTTTTTTGTGGGATGAACCTAGTTAGTTAATACAATGGATGAGTTGCAAAGATACTTTCTTTAGATTTCTCACATTTCTCGGTAGGGTGATTTATTACATTTTTAACTTGTTAATATAAATTCTCTTTCGACCAAAAAGAGAAAAAGAAAAACACTAAACAAATACTCTGTTAGAAGTTATGCAGCATAAGTATGGATTAATTTATCAGCAAGATGACTAATATGCTTAATCAATGAAGATCTGTGATCAAGACTAAAACAGGATGCAATAACATGGTGAAAAGCCATTCTGTTACACGTGATGTTACAAGTGATGTTGCAACATTAATTGGAATATTAGTCCTATCACAGATCGTTAACAATCTGTTTCTCTAATTACTTAGTTAGTTTATTCCACTTAATGTTCCAACATGAGTAGTAACAGCAAACAGCCACGGAAATAATAAAACTAGAACAGAAATAAAGAATACCAAGATTTAACGTGGTTCAACCGTGTGGTCTATGTCTACGGGACCTCCCCTGGTCCAACAAACCTGTTCATTAAGAAACAACAAATTACACCATCAATGGACTTACACAAGTAAAGACTCCCTCTTGACCTTTGACGCCTAGATGAAGAACTCCTTAACGAACTTCGGTTTGGCGAGCTCCCCTCGACTTGGAACGTTCTCTCCCGAGAACTACACTTTCTTCTCCCGAAGAATGAATAAAAGAGACAATAATCTAATCACTCAAAGACTCATACAAATCACTCATGTCTTACTGTCAAACAAAACAAATATGCAACACTTAATACAATAAAAGACTGAAACACATATCATGTTGCAACATCACTTGGAACACTGGGCAGAAAATTCTCTTGTATTTTCTCTTGTTGTTCTCTGTTTTTGCCGACATCTGCTTTGTCTTTGCTGCGACCTTTTGCCTTATATTTATAACCAATTGCTGCTGCAAATCATCTTGGGCTGCAAGAAAAACCTTTACTCATAAAACCCTAATCTCTCTTTCCTTATGAATATGCAATTAATGTCATTCCTTAATTAGTACAAATCTTCTTCTCATATGGTAAGTTACCATAAGATTTTTCCTGCACAATATAAAAGGTAAAAGTACACGTATGGTAATATCATAAGTTTTGCTAAAACATAGCCAATCAAATTCCAATTAATTTAATTGCCTTAATAATCAAAATCCAATCAATTTAATTGCCAATCAATCTGATTTTCTTAACAATCTCCCCCTTTGGCTTTGTTTTGGCAAAACCCTGATATCATAGTCAATGTAACCTCCTATTGCCCAAGTGCACAAAGACAGACACAACAAATGAACATCCTTGGTACAACATTCAGTAGAACAGCAGTATTAGAACAATGATCAGCCAGTAGCAACACAATAGCTAAGCAGTAGCAGTTAGTAGCAGCACAATATATCTTTCTCCCCTTTTTTTGCCAAACCAAAGGCAAAGAAGCAGAAGCAGAAGCAAAGTATCAGAGCAATAAAGCTAGCAAAATAAATAATCAGCAACACATATAAAGATGTATCAAAGCAAAGATGGTCATGTTTCAACAGTCAGTTATAGCATAATGGAAACATAGATAAGAAAGTATCAAAGCAGCAAAGATAATGACCCTGCAAAAGATAGTAACCCAAAGATGATAATCCTGTTGCAACAATCAGTAAACTATCCCAACAACCCAGTTATTATATCAGGAAGATAATAAGAAGCAGCAACCAAACTCTATAGCAACAACAATCACTAGCCGCACCAATAGAGCAGCTAAACCTGTTACAATAATCATCTCCCCCTCAAGCAACAATCAACATGCAGTAATAGCAATAATATAGTCTCCCCCTTTGCCAAAAGATACCAAAGTACCAGACCAAAGGACTTAGCAGAAATTAGCAAACACAAACATGAACCCAAAGTAGAGCAGCAGAAATTAAACAAAGTAAAGTACCAGAGCGATAATCATTAAACAACCAACATTCAACCCGTAGTTGTTTCAGAAGCTAGTCCAACATTGCCTTCAGCTCAAGGCTCCCCCTGAATATCAGATTCCTGTAAAAACTTGTGAAAAAGATAGAATGGAGGGGACAACTTCACAAGGGATTCAACACGATTGTGGACAGCCTTTTGTGCAGTTAAGTAGCACAATTGTAGCAACTAAACAACACAATAGTAAAATAAAACAATTAAGCATGTAAACTATAAGTCTCATGAAGCAAAGACAAAGAGACAAATTGTAAGCAAAATAGTAAAAATTGTAACACAAATTGTTTAACAATCCAAACCAACAAAAACATCACTGACATAAGCTGCATCAGATTATCCAAAAGCAATTTAGAATCGATATTGCAACAATATTTTTCACAGTATCTCCAATTTGCTCAAAATCCCTTGAGATTACACCCTTTTTTGGTTTTTTTTTCCTTAAAAATTAAAACAGAATTAAAATGCATGATATGTTCAGGAAACATGAAGTCATTCAAGAAACTTTACTCATCAATACTCATTTCAGTCCAGGATTTAATTAATAAACCATGTGTGTGTGTGAGGCTGAATTCTGAAACAGACAGCTTTCACCATTAAACCTGCAAGGTATAGGAACTCTCCCAAGCAGCTCAAACATACCTGATCGTTTATTCATCTCGCAAAAAAACATAATATTTTTCTTGTGGCGGCCCATGTTGTAACTGGTAGCTTGCATACTGTATTTCTTTTCACATGTATTTTTTTTTTTTTACTATTTCAGCTCATATTGCAACTGGTAGCTTTCACACTAATCTCTTTTATTTTGGATTAGGTAGCTCTTTCCATTGCTTGAAGACCACATTATTTCTTGCCTTTTTTTTTCTTTTTTGATCTCAAGGATGAATAGAATACAGAAATGGATTTAGAGAGACTTCTCTCTTTATCCCTAGTCATCAAAAAGTTAAAGCTTCTGCACTTGCAGACCATCAAGGTTAGCTTCCTCAATCAGTATTTAGTGTGTACAAGGAAGTATGGTTCACTATCTAAATCACAAGTTGAATTGAATATTAGACTTTCTGATTTCTCAAGCTTCTTTCAAGACCCTATGGCAATCCATGATGCAACATTATAGACTACAAATCCCTAAAGTTTTTCTTAGGGTTTCAAATCTCAAAGGATCTAAAGATTTAGTGAAGATATCTATCAATTGTTTTTCTGTTGCAACATGTTCTAAAACAATGGTTTCACTTTCAACAAGTTCACAGATAAACTGATTCAATTCTATAACATTTACCCAAAATTCATCTCCTAAAGCATTTTTCACAGTTTTGAGTTCTAAGAGAGAAGTGTAACACATATACCTTACCATGTCCTAATAGTTCAGCTTGGATTTACCTCTAGTTCAGATTTCATCATGTATTGATCCAATCACATCCTGTGCAGCATGATTTTTGTAAACTTGAGGCATTTCAGCTTGAATTTCTTTGGTGCTAACTTCTGTTGTTACACTTCTTGTTATAACATCACATAAACCAATGTCTTCCTGCTCAGTTTCTGTTTCTGGCGCTGCAATTGTATCTGTCACAACAAATTTCTTCGTCTGTTCTTCCTTCGGTGTTGCAACACTATCTGCAACATCTGCATTCGTCTTACTGGTGCTTTCTTCTTCCAACGATTTTCCTGTCTGCTTGCTTAAAACTTCACGCATATTTGTCATGTGTCTAGAGCATCTACTATCAACATACCAAGAGTTAACAGCAAGGGCTTGTGTAGAAGTATAAGCAACAAAACAGTTCAAATCAGATTTCTTTACCCATAATTGTTTTACTTTGTGCTGTGAAAACATATGTGAGGATCTCTTTTGCTGATTTAGAGACTTACCTTTTTCTGGTATTCTTTGGAGCCTGAAGCAGTGAGGTTTGATGTGTCCAGGTGCAAGGCAGTAATGGCAGATGGGAACAAACCTCTTCTTTTTCCTTTGTTGCTTTTGTGCTGTTGCAGTCCATGTTGTAACACCAGTAGTTGAAAGTTCTTCTTTGACCTTTTGTAAAGTCGCGACATCTTGTTTTTGTACAGGATATTCTGAGCTTTTGATAAAGATAGTTTTACCAGAAGATTCTCCTCCATGAAAGCCAAGTCTTGTATGGTCTCTACTTGATTTTTGAATGGATAACATGTGATCCAATTTTTCAGTTTCAGAATTCAGCATTTTAACATAACACTGCATTTGTTCCAATTCGTGTCGCACCATTTGTACTTCCATCAATCTTTCTTCAGCCAGGTTTTCCAGTTCAAACTTTTGTCTTTCCAATTCAAGGATCCTCAACTCCAGTCCCTGATTTTTCTTGCACACGATCACCCATTTTTTAAACATGTTCTTGTACGTTTTCATGACTTCTTCATTATCCAGTTCACCATCGCTGTCTAACTCAAGGCAATCAGATTCACTAATTTCATCGTCTGTTTCATCCAGTGCTGCAACAGTTGTACCAGCTTCCTCGTTCAGACTGTTTTCAAGAGATGTTGTAACAACATTGAATGCAACAAAGTTACTGGTATGCTCCTCATCACTCTCTAAGAATTCCTCTAATTCATCATCACTCCAGGTAACCTTCATTGCCCTATTCTTTTTCTTCAAGGTGTTTGCACATTCAAATTGGATGTGACCAAAACCCCCACATTCATGATATTGAATTCCTTTACCTTTTTTTCTTTCATCAGTTGGTTTGAACTTTTTCTTCTTGAATGTGTCAACCACTGTCGCAACCTGAGGTTTTTTGTCAAAATTTGACTACCTAAACCCTTTTCTTCGTTTGTCCCATTTTTTCAGAATATTGTCGAAATTTTTGGTAAGCACGGCTAAGGATTCAGACATCTCCGTGTCCTCATCATCGGAAGAGGTTATTGCTTCTTTTCTCTCCATATCAGCACGAAGAGCAATGCTTTTTTCTTTCTTCTTATGCTTAAACTTCATCTCAAAGGTTTGAAGTGACCCCATGAGTTCATCAATCTTGATTTCATCAACGTTTTTTGATTCTTCTATGGCAGCCACCTTGATTCCAAACCTGTCTGGGAAAGATCGTAGAGTTTTTCTTACAAGCTTAACATCAGAATATTTTTCTCCCAAAGCAAAAGATTCATTAGTAATGTCACACAATTTGGCATTAAAATCAACAATTGTTTCATCCTCCTGCATCATCGGAAGAGGTTATTGCTTCTTTTCTCTCCATATCAGCATGAAGAGCAATGCTTTTTTCTTTCTTCTTATGCTTAAACTTCATCTCAAAGGTTTGAAGTGACCCGATGAGTTCATCAATCTTGATTTCATCAACGTTTTTTGATTTTTCTATGGCAGCCACCTTGATTCCAAACCTGTCTGGGAAAGATCGTAGAGTTTTTCTTACAAACTTAACATCAGAATATTTTTCTCCCAAAGCAAAAGATTCATTAGTAATGTCACACAATTTGGCATTAAAATCAACAATTGTTTCATCCTCCTGCATCATCAGTTCTTCGAATCTAGTGGTAAGCATCTGCAACTTTGATCTTCTGACTGATGTTGTACCCTCATATGCTGTTTGCAAAATCTCTCAAGCTTCCTTAGCAGATTAACACGTCGAAATTAACTTGAATTGATTCAAGTCAACAACATTGAATATCACATTTAGTGCCTTCGAATTCCAACTTGCCAGAAGGTCTTCAGCCTTGGTCCATTCTATTTCAGATTTTGTTGTAACATTGCCCTGGTCATCTGTTGTGGTGGGAGTTGTCCATCCAGTCAAGATTACTTTCCACGCCTTCTCATCAATAGACTTGATGAATGCCCTCATTCGAGCCTTCCAGTACGAGTAATTCACTTCATCCAACAGTGGTGGTTTAGAGATTGAACCTCCTTCACGCAAAGTGTCCATACCTATTCTTGCAAGACAACAACTCAAAACTCCCAAGAATCTAACCGAATTAGTTCATAACCTGCTACCACTTGTTAGAAGTTATGCAGCATAAGTATGGATTAGTTTATCAGCAAAATGACTAATATGCTTAATCAATGAAGCTCTGTGATCAAGACTAAAACAAGATGCAATAATCTGGTGAAAAGCAATTCTGTTACACGTGATGTTACAGGTGATGTTGCAACATTAACTGGAATATTAGTTCTATCACAGACCGTTAACAATTTGTTTCTCTAATTGCTTAGTTAGTTTATTCCACTTAATGTTCCAACATGAGTAGTAACAGTAAACAGCAGCGGAAATAATAAAACTATAACAGAAATAAAGAACACCAAGATTTAACGTGGTTCAACCGTGCGGTCTACGTCCACGGGACCTCCCCTGGTCCAACAAACCTGTTCATTAAGAAACAACAAATTACACCATCAATGGACTTACACAAGTAAAGACTCCCTCTTGACCTTTGACGCCTAGATGAAGAACTCCTTAACGAACTTCGGTTTGGCGAGCTCCCCTCGACTTGGAACGTTCTCTCCCGAGAACTACACTTTCTTCTCCCGAAGAATGAATAAAAGAGACAGTAATCTAATCACTCAAAGACTCATACAAATCACTCATGTCTTACTGTCAAACAAAACAAATATGCAACACTTAATACAATAAAAGACTGAAACACAGATCATGTTGCAACATCACTTGGAACACTGAGCAGAAAATTCTCTTGTATTTTCTCTTGTTGCTTTTTGTTTTTGCCTACATCTGCTCCATCTTTGCTGCGACCTTTTGCCTCATATTTATAACCAATTGCTGCTGCAAATCATCTTGGACTGCAAGAAAAACCTTTACTCATAAAATCCTAATCTCCCTTTCCTTATGAATATGTAATTAATGTCATTCCTTAATTAGCACAAATCTTCTTCTCATATGGTAAGTTACCATAAGATTTTTCCTGCACAATATAAAAGGTAAAAGCACAAGTATGGTAATATCATAAGTTTTGCTAAAACATAGCCAATCAAATTTCAATTAATTTAATTGCCTTAATAATCAAAATACAATCAATTTAATTTCCAATCAATCTGATTTTCTTAACATACTCTAATTTTCACACTTGAGCAACAATCATAAAATAGAGGAAGAAAAGATCCCAAGTTCAAACTTTTACATGTGTAGGGAGCATCGCTATGTAACAAAATTTATAATTTTAAAGGTATGTCTAATTTAATCTTGTATATGGTGAATTCTTTATCTTTAAAAGAAAATAAAGAACCCCTACAAATAGTTTAACTAATAATGCATTGGGTGTGTTACCTAAAAATCGTCAATTCGAGTCTCATTTTTTATATTTACCCAATTGTTAATTTTAAAAGTCCGTGGATTAAGCAGACAAAACCCGAGTATAGAGGGGCAAAAAAGGGAAACCGTTATCAAGCCATGCCCAAGTGATTGGCCGAAGCAAACTGAAAATGCTGCCAAGTACTAGTACTAACTTCAACAGCTTTCTTATTTTTTTCTTATATTTAGGAGATTTGAAGTATTTTTTCTATTTTTACAGATCTCCTATTTCAGTTTCACCCCAACAGTTCTCTTATTTTTAACTAATATCTTATTTTATAAAATTTTTATTTTAATTTTACTCTAACAGCTCTCTTATATAAAAAATTCATATTTTTATAACATTAAAAATTATGAGGATGAGATGGAAGAAGAATTTGATCCCAGCAATAAAAGATTCAAACTACAAATCCTTTATCTCCTAAAATTTAGTAATTATTTAGAAGAGCTGTTCAAACTATATAAGGGAGCTGTTGGAGCTCCCCTAAATAAGCCAAAAACTCTTCTTTCTGATTACATTTCAAGAAACACAAAAGAATCGCATCATCAATGGCAGCAACAAGAGCCTCGTGCACACCTTCTTCTCTCTCAACTTCGCTTCATCCACTACGCACTCAAGCTTCGTTACCTCTCCACAACACCATCAACTTCACCAGAAACACATCAATTTTCAACAACAATAACAAGAAATGTTGTGGAAAAAGGAAAATGGTGTCCGTCAAGATTCGAGCCATGGCGGATACATTTGGGTCCAGATTAGAAGAGAGTGTCAAGAAGACCATCACTGAAAACCCAGTTGTTGTTTACTCCAAAACTTGGTGCTCGTAAGTTTTTTTTTTTTTTTTGCATTTTTTTTCCATAATTATATTGAATCTTTGAAATGATCATGTTACTTCTTCTGTTTTGGTTAATTTTTTAAATATTCATCAATTTAATATAAAGTGTAAAATACTTTCCTCTAATAGCAATGTGACTTGGGGAGAAGTGGTTAATTGTCTTGAATATTGATTTATTTTGGGGAAAAAGTGTAAAATCCAACCCGTAATACAATAACAACCTACCTGTAATGCAGTAATAATAACGCGTTATGATTTATAAGAATGTAACTTGCACGGTGTGGCTAATAATGGTAGAAAAGGTTTTTTGTCACATTCTTCTAGACTACATATTATTAGATTATTATAATAATGCATAGTAATGTCTGGTTTGAGATATGATATGAGAAGGGTTTATAAGTAAGTCTTGTGCGTTTAAGTAATAGCTCGAATTCATTATTTTGGGTTAGCAAGGCCCAAGAAAAGTTATTTTTACGCCTATGAGATTAGTTTTGCTTGTGGGTTTTATTTTGGATCGGAGGTGTGATAAAATGGTATTCAAATCCAATCACCGGGTAGAAGTGCGGGAACTAAGTGTTCTTCTATGTAGGGTGGGAGCCATCTCTTGAAGCTTGCAATGCCTGGTTGGACCTGGCTTGATGATTGTGTTTGTGCTCTGACGAGGATGCCAGGTTTTGAACGGGATGTGATTTTAATGTTCCAGATTAGGGAGAGACACGATACAAGTGGGTAATGACCCGAGTTAACTATTTCTAGGCTAGTAAGGCCCAAAACAATTTTTTTAAGCCTATGATACTAGTCTAGCTTGCAAGATCAGGGTTTGGACCTAGGGCATGAGACATAAGTTCTGACTTGCAATTTCGATAAATCACGTTTTGACCCTTCATCCTTATTTATTCAAAAATTTGAACTGGGCTATAATTTTATTGATGAAGGTACTCTTCTGAGGTGAAATCATTATTCAAAAGGCTTGATGTGGAGCCACTTGTTATTGAATTGGACCAAATGGGTATGTTCTCTTTTCATTGTTTTATGTTCTTTTTGTGGATTTATAATGTGTGTATAGGTAGCTGCCTCTTTGCATGTTTGATTAGATTTGCAACTTTGCAGTTATCTGCACAATTATTGATAGGTTGTAGATTCTTTTAGTGGTAATTGGTGATGCAGTTTAAAGTTATTAATATATTCTTGAGCTGAATCAATGCTCATTAGTGTTGCATTGAATCATGATTCATTAGTTGGATTGATCTCGGACAAATTAGATTAAAAGCATCGTTAATGCCAGTTTAGATGAACTTTTAGCAAGTTATTATTGAGATTTTCCATCTCCTACAAGTAGTCTTTTCTAAACATGAAGCAAATAATTCGGATTAGTTAGAAGTAAGCAGCAGCAAGGGTGTAATACTACTGAAACAGAAATGTTTCCTCTTTCTAGAAGGATGCAAATGGGAAAATATCATATTAATCATAATTATCTGTTCATTTGAAGTAACTTGTTGGCCTGATTTATAATGCATACTGCACTCTATGAGTATGATGAATTTATTGTTTAAAAAAAAAAAAACAAGAGTATGTTGAATTTTGTTTAAGTGAAAAGTTTGTGCAGACCCGTGTGAATTTGGCGTTGGCTGTTGAGTTGACATCTATTGTATACACAGAGAGATCTCTGATTGTATTGTGTTTTATGGACTCGTAAAATTGTTTTGGGTATGCATATTGTGTATAGTTCCTGATTTGGTGAAGAAAATTAATGGAAAGCATTTCTGGGTGCCGCTTTACCCTATTATCTTTTACCTTTTTCTCCAGTCGAATATTTTCTACATTTGGTCAAATGAGTTTTGCATGTGTTCTGTCTTTTTTTTCCAGGGCCGCAAGGACCACAATTGCAGAAGGTGCTTGAGAGGCTGACCGGGCAACATACTGTTCCAAATGTCTTTGTTGGTAAGTGGTGCAAATGATTTATGCCTTGCATACATGAATTTTAAGTTCAGAACAATAAACACATTTCTTTTGGGTATATATTTCATGATTTCTGTCGGTAAAGTAATTAAAACCCAGAAATAGTCACTAAACTAGCTTGATTCAAAGGAGCGATTACCTACATTGTGAGAGAGCCTATGGATATCGGGTTAAGTGCATCAAGAGAAAGATTGCTGACATAAAGCATAAAACAAGCCTGGTTATGTTGTAGCTCATATGCACGATCTAGTTGCTTCGAGAAATTTTTTTAATTCTCCAGATAAAAGTAAATTCAATTATTCTAATTCGTTATTTTGTGAGCAGCTGTTTAATTATTTTCTATACAATATACAACATAAAGACTTCTAAAACTATTGTTGTTCTTGATTAGGGGCCAAACATATTGGTGGATGTACAGGTACCTTCATTAACTACTCTAATCTTTTGATGATGAACTTTTCATGTATGTGTTTTAGTGTTCTTCAAAGTTCTAATATTCAAGAGATTCTCAAGCTTGCCACATTCGTCTTGTAAATTCTTTTCTCCTTCACTCCCATGAGGAACTTTTCATAATATAAACCATTGTTGAGAACAGTTGCTTGATCTGGTCCCCGTAAGGCTGCCCACTCTCTAATAATGCCATCCCCTGGCCAAACGGCCTATTTCAAATACTATATGGTACTCTGATGCCCTACCTTCCAAATGGTATTCAAAGAAACAAGAAAACAAACAGGAAAGAGCAGTCCATGATTTTCGGGGTGTCAGAGCTAGCTGAAGTATTAATGTTCTTCCCTTGTTGTTTCATTCTACAGATACTGTTAAGCTTCATCGGAAAGGAGAACTCGAACCTTTGCTCTCAGAGGCAGGTGCCGGAAAGACAGAGAACTAACATCTTTATGCTCTTGAGAGAATCCTCTTCTATCGATCTCCTTCAATTCACTTCAGAAGAAATGCTATAAATCTTTTCACGACGCGATGTGGCGTTTTGTCTCTTTGATTCCTTACACATATATGCGCCATCTCTTTCTCTGGTGAAACCAACTTGTGTATGTATGTTTCAAGGAGACAAATTCATTTTGTTGATACGAGTTTAATAGATGAGAAATGCTTCTTGTGCATTCCACATACGAAGTTTTCAACATTGTGATTCCCACTCTTGATGCATATAAGCTTTTTGGCTTGTCAAGATGTGCCATTAAAATCTAACAAAGAAAGAGAGGTTGGACTATGACCTTGTTTAGGGTTTGGGGCAGATCCAGAGTTTTGTTTTAGTGGTCGTTATGTTACTTATATTTATTTTGGTAGGGGTTAATTTGCTTTTTAAATTTAAAGTATGCATATTTTAAAGAAATTTATGATAAAACATATATAAATTTTAAGAAAGACTTTGCAGTCCTCACTGATCTCAAGAGTAAATCCGTCAATGACCTTGTTTTCTTGTCATTTTTTGAATATTTTTTTCTTATCAATCTCAGCTAGTGAGATAAAATTTAATTTGGTTTCGTTTTTTTTTTTTTTTTTTTTTTGCAGGTTTTTTGCCTTAGAAATTTATGGTAATCTAGCAATAGGGTGGCAAATCTTTATCAATAAGTCACAACCAAAGTAGTTTTATGCTACATTGAGTGAAGTGCATTTAAAGTTATATATGGATCTCTAGTGTTTCACAAAAGTCGGTGAATTTAATCTATCATATTATTTCTTTTGTGAAAACTTAGCTAGAAAATCACGAAATACCTTGTAAAACTATTTTATGAATTTTTAAGTTGGTATCTATTTACTAGATTTTCAGCGGTTACATGGTCATATTCAATCACATTTTAACATATTGTTATATTTTAACATATTGATAACAATATGGATGAATTTAAACATCTATCTTAAATATTAAAGACTTATAATATATGACTTTTAAAACATTACATACTATTTCAATCATTCAAGTAAACATTGAGGAATATTATTGAAATTTCCGGCATCTTAATGTACGAGTGATATTACCAATACTTATATTGAAAAAAAAAAAAAAAGAATGAGATATCTAAAGACGACGTAGTAATCGATGTATGATACATCATAACATTTATTTATAGAAAGCTCCATCTATAAATCTTTTGTATAAAAAATCAAATAATGGGTTCAGTCACTGCGACTCTCTTTGTGAACAAAAGAATCAAAATTGATTTTTTATTTAAAATGATCCTATTAGCAACAACTAAAGCCTAAAAGCAACAAGAAAGAAAAAATTGGTGAAATCATATAAATTTACCCGATAGTTGAATCAGCGATATGTCGTAGTAATTAGAAGTTGTAAATTTGAACTTGTGGTGTATCATATATATATATATATATGGGTGTGTAAAGCTTACAGCGTGGCATTATAACGATCATCCAAACGACCCGACCCCAATAACTAACTTTGGTGATGGAGTTGAGCTAACCAACTGTCAAAGCCATGGCCATGGTGGCGAAGCTCTCTTACATTGTTACAATTAGTTGCCCTAACATCAATTCCAACAAACTCGGATTTTCCCGCCAAGTCAACAACGGTCACGAACTCAATTGTTTTCTAAGAACGTTAACTTCTTCCGTTGCGGTACGACGACGTCGTTTTGGAACACGAACAACGCCCTCCATCACCTGCTCTGCTTCCAACAAGCCTAGTCCCTCTTCTGAAATTAGGTCCTCTCTCTCTCTCTTGATTCTGCTTATCCATGCATTTTATTTGTGGGAGGCACGATATAAGTGTGATTTATATGTTGTGCAGTTAAGTAATAACCTGAATGTAACACACCGTCTCACATGTATTGTGTAAAAGATACGTGTTTAATTTATAATGATTTGGGTTTACTACTACTATTTAGCACTGGCTTAAGCATTTTTAGCCTATTGATTATGCTCAATGTGCTAGCAGGTCAATTGCTGGGTCTATGTCGTTACTAGGTAGGTAATGAGGTCTTTTGCTGGGCGAAAAGGAATCATTTTTTCTCGAGGGAGAAAACTTCCTATTCATTTGTTTGTGGGTCTGGACCCTTTGGCCTTTTTCTTTTCAACCAAACACACCCTTGCTAATCCAATGGCCAAGAAATAACAGATTCCATTCTGCTACTAGGATTCCAAACCTTTTTCTATTTAAAATATGGGACAAACTGTGATTATACATGATCTTGTTCGCATATCCACTGTCCTGCTATTGATGTCGTTGCTGATTTCATTGGGCATGCCAAATCTCATCATGATATTGGCCTCGATAAAAATGACAATGAGCCTGAATGGCGGGGAGAAAAAACGAATAAATGCAAGGAGGATGTATACCTGATGTAGGATCTTGTGCAGGACGAACTGATCTACCTACACTAACGGCATAATCTTTTTAGGATCTTGTCCATTTATTCTGGCATAATCTTTTTAGGAGGGACAATTTTACATATTTCTGCCAAATCCTTCTAGAATCCCGTGAAATTGTATTATAGTATGTGGTTCTTATAAGTGCTAGATAGCGCCCTATTTTCATCACCACCCTTTTATCACTAGCTTTGTGGATGCTTAGTTGGCATGCTAAAAGAAGAGAGAGAAACTAAAAAAGTATCATATAATTGATATATGTAGACATGGTGTATACGATATAAAATGTACATAGAGCGCAGTTTATCGCCTAATGATGAACAGTATAAGATATTTTTTTAAAAAAATTGCAGACGTATCAGTTTTGTTCTGTTATAATATGTCAGCAATTTGTGTTATGACCATTTTGTCAATTTTGGAAAAAAATTAACACTTGTAAGAATATCCCTATCATTCCCTTGAAGTGATCTTCTGTGTACTAGCTAAAGTGTTGTGTATGTCTGGTGGACCGTTTTCTACTTCTGGAACGTGTGAGCCTAAATGCTTGTGTCCTAGAATGCAAAAACCTGTTTCTGTTTTTCTTAATTCTGGCAGCTTATAGCTTATCAAATGAAATAAGCTGCAAGGGTGTCGTACGCGGCAAGCTTATAAAACTGCTTATAGATTAACACAAGTTTAAAAGAGCTGAACTTATGAAGCACTTAGGAGGCTGCTTTTGTAGCTTCTAATTATACATCTGTCATTATTAAGAGAAAAATACGGTGCCTCGTATATTTGATTGTTATTTTCTAAATACCCGTTAATCACTTTCATGATCGCTTCTCTGTAATCTTAAGCTGCAGCGAACAGACCCTTTTCTTCGATGATAAAAATCATGCTAGTGTTATAAGCTTAATGTTGTATAAGTATATGTTGGAAAGTTCCGTTAACCGGAGCTTCCATTTTCGTCTTCCTCCTTTTCCATCCATACATTTTTTTATCAGGCTCACATTTACGAGTGATGCTTCCTTATAATTATCATTTTTTGTTATTTAGTTCTACAGCCAAGATCAGGAGTGAAGTTCTTTCTCCGTTTCGCTCTGTTCGGATGTTCTTTTATCTTGCTTTCATTGCAAGTGGCGCTCTTGGAGGACTGATAGCCACTACACAGCTAATCGCTGCATTGGCCAATCCTTCAAGAGCACCTGAAGTGCCTAACATCGCCGAGGGTCTTCTCATAGATATTGGAGCAGTATCTGTATTTGCATTCCTTTATTATAGGGAGAACAAAGCTAAAAATGCTCAACTAGCTAAACTTTCAAGAGAAGAAAACCTCGCGAATCTTAAGCTTCGTGTGGATCAGAACAAAATTCTTCCAGTCAGTGCTTTTAGAGGAATCGCTCGTCTTGTGATCCTTGCTGGCCCTGCTTCTTTCATTGCAGAAGCTTTCAAGATCAGTGAACCATTTACAGAGGGATTGGTTGAAAGAGGGGTGCTTGTGGTACCCTTTCCTACTGATGGAAGTTCACTGAGCTTCGAATTTGAAGAGAGTGAAGAGATGAAAGAGACGACTACCAAAAGGAAAAGGCTGTGGCAGCTTTCTCCTGTTTACATCACCGAATGGTCAAAGTAAGTAGAATCTATAACATATGAACACTTCTTGCAGTTTATTGTACCTTTTTAGTCTCTTGTACATAGAAGTTTCATACCTCCATGAATGAGGACTAAATGGAGAAAATAAATCTCATCTTTTTGTTACTGAAACAGGTGGTTAGATGAACAGAAGAAGCTGGCGAATGTCTCTCCCGAGTCTCCTGTGTAAGTATTCTGTAATTTTAAAAAGTCTCTTCTACTTAAAGCGATACATCGGTTATAATGAATATGTCTCCCAATCACAAATATCACAAGTTAGTATTACACAGCTGAATACCTCTTTGTTTTATATCTACGTATTTCCATTCTTAACAGGGTAGTAATTGAACACAGAGACTTGAAATACTTCGCGTACAAATTAGAAACATGCCTCTGGAACTTAGTCACCCACCCTTTTGAGGTGGCAGTCACGATTTATTTTATTAGACTCATGTGAAAATTTTGGTTATTGTTTTGTGAAGGTATTTATCCCTACGCTTAGATGGTCGTGTTCGTGGCAGTGGCGTCGGATACCCTCCTTGGAATGCATTCGTAGTGCAACTGCCACCAGTTAAAGGGATTTGGTCCGGTCTTCTTGATGGCATGGATGGAAGAGTTCTTTGAGCAATACATGATTCATGATTTTGGATCTTGAAGTATATTTTCCTGTCAGTTCTCTCTTAAGATCCAACATTCGAGGTGCCTATTTGTAACGTACTCAAGAGACAAAAAAGACCCGGATTTTCCAACCAGTCATATATAGGAGCAGCCCCGATTTCTTATAGTTTTCGTTTACCTGGGGAGTTTATAATTCTGCTTGCTTATATCCTTTTCCTGATATTCCTTTTATGTATAACAGTCTGAGATGATCTAAACAGATGGGCGCATTCCGGGGGAAAGAGCAGGAGCGATAAAATGTTGTGTGATCAGAGATGATAAGGTACGATAAGAATAGAAGATCGTTACAGAATACTGTTCGTTCACACTGATATATCGTGATTTTCAAGACCGGTATATAAAGCATTATCTTTTTCATTACAGAGATGCAAAACCTTACTAATTTGGCTTTGATATAAACTTTGTCAATGAAAACCCAGCAAGTATTTTCTGGGATTTCTTGCTTCCACATAATGATTGTTACCATGATTTACTAATAATCCTAGAGCTTGACTCAGTGTAATGTTTCACATAGGTAAGAGACATAATAGCAAGGGATGTTTGTGACATCTCACTGATTTGGGGCCAAGTAATAATTTTGAAAACTTATAAACTAGTCTTTGCATTGCTGAGCTTCAGGTTTTGGGCTTAAGGCATCACACGTAGCAGAAGTTGGCTTGCAAACCTAGAATTTTAGGCTTGGGGTGTCACACATAGCGGAAGTTTCATATAGTGAATTGCCTTTTCTATCGTTGTATCTATGAGTACGCTGATCATTTTTATTTTCTACAATAAATCATGGCGACTTTGAAGAGATCATTCTCAACAAGAATGAGAAACGTCATTAGATCTCTACAGTCACCCCCTTCTGCCACCGGCAACATGTTCGATGTGTAGTTTGAATAATTAGAACTCTAGTTTAAAACATAAATGAAAGAAGATAGAAATCACAGCAACATGTATGATACACATTCATTAACAAGGTTTGGATCAAACATTAAAAACCACACACAGAGGATACTACAAACAGTGAGATCACATGAAACAACAACTCATTTAACTTCTTCAATTTCGTCCAATGCATAGTTGTTTGTTGATACATTAGCATAGTTCACTTTGTTAAACCTCACCACCACTGGGTAGCGTGTCTTGGGGTCCTGCATGACATTAAAATATTATGCATAGAATGTTAGAATAAAGGACGCAGAATTAAATGAGAACAAGTGAAAATTATTGCGTTCGTAATGGATGTTTATCTCTCACACTAATTGAGACCCACACCATTGACGTAACTGACGGGCGCAAGACTCTCCCGAGAACAAAGTTCACATGAAGTTATTTTGCACAAATAGAAGACATGGCTTACCTGATCAACAGCAACTACTGATCCAACACCCTTGTACCAGTACGATTCCTTCCTTAGGATTCTCACCTGTTGATAGAAGAATATGAAGTCAATTTTCCATGTTCTAAGGGTTAATTTAACACTTACTACCCTAACGTGTAATTAATATTTTTTTTTATTTATTGAACCTTATACGTGAATATATTTTTTGTCAATGGGTGATACCACAAATAAATCTTTTATTATCCAGAACTTTAATATCATATTAATCCCGTTTTTTAATTAATTTAAACTCTGATATTATATTAACTAACCACTACTAGTAAAAGTTTCAGTTTCAAATAAACGAACACTAACTACTCGAATGCATGCATGAACCTTTTATTAAGCTGAATAACCTCAAATAAGCAAACGCTAAGTAAGAATCACGAGGATGTCAGAATTTATTAGAAACCAATTTCTTTACCTTTCGATTACATGAAGGCAAAGCCGGGTCATTAAGTAACCATTTGAAGGAACGTTTCATCACTTTTACCTCTTTCTACAATAACTTGCAAGGTGGTCGGGAGATGTTCTAAGCTATGCCTACCCAATAGTTGACTCAATCAATCTATTTTTTCTTATTCAATGGAAGGTTAAAGCCGTACAACGAGACTCGATCTCATAACCACTTGCATACAACCAGTGGCGACTCAATCCATCTTTACTAATAGTTTATCTAGTTTGACTACTCACCTTGGCTCCTCTTTTGGGTCCAATTGGAGGAGGCTTGGCTGCTTTTTCTTCTGGTGCAGCAGTGGTGGCTGCAGCTGGTGGTGCTCCTCCCTCTTCAGCTGCCCTCACAACCAGCCTTGAGTTGCTGCTGTTGTTATTCTTGGAAGTAAACATCACCATGCTAATCATCTTAGGTGTGCTTCCATTGGAGGAGGCTGCAACACTTGGTGCCACCACAAAACCAACAGATGCCATGCTGCATCTTGCCATTATTTCTTCTTTGTTTCTTCTCTTAGTCTTTTTTTGTTTTGCTGCAAAAAATATGAATCTATCAAATGTTATGTGTTGTTTGAACAAAATAATGAAGGCTAAAATTTGTGAGGCTTTAACTTAAAAGGGATATCTTTTTCCTGGACAATGATCAATCTAGTGAAGGAGAGTTATTTTTTGAACCACTAGCATGCTGCCACCTGTTACTTTATCTCATTCTTTTGGATAATGTCATCCCATGGACACTGCTTTCCTTTGTTTTTTTCCTGATCAAGCTGTACTTGGTCATCACTTGTAGAATAGTTTGCCATCTTTCATATTACCATTTCAGCAGAGATATTTTTGTCTTTAAAATTTATTTTAAAAAATGAAGAAATTGATATTGCAACTTCTTTTATGAAGGGAAAAAAGCTTTTGAAACCCTTCAAGCACATATTATGGTTTAAATCTCAGGATAAATAATTCCGTTTAAAAGAGGTAAAATCTAATTTAGTTAAACACAAGCTCTACCAAACTTGACCCCCACAAAGAATAATCTATTGATCGATTTCAATTCAAAATATAACTAAATCATTTAAGGTCAAACTTTTGACTTACTTAGTGTTGTTATTGCGAAGCCAATCATAACGACTCGGGGGAATATTGAAACCGAAATCGTAAAGGCCTCAGCAAAGCACACTTTTGCCCCTTCACCTAGCCAACTGACATTCCTTACATAGCGTTTGGATTGCACTTCAAATTTTTTAAGGAAAGGAAAAGAAAGAAAGGGATTAAGGAATTTTCCTTTGTTTGAATTGACTTTTTAGAATGGAAAAAAGGTTACGGAGGAATTGCAAAATTTATTAATGAGAGGATTTTGTAATCCTCCCAACTTGAGGTTTTATGGAGGGAAATGAAAGGTTTATGGATGAAACGTTTTAATTGATCATATTACATTTACATAAGTTCAATTTTATCATTTTTTAAGGAAAGGAAAGGGAAGAAAAGGATTAAGGAATTTCCCCTTGTTTGAATTGACATTTAGAATGGAAAAAAGGTTGTGGAGGAATTATAAAATAAAATAATGAGAGGATTTTGTAATCCTCCCAACTTCAGGTTTTATGGAGGGAAATGAAAGGTTTATGGATGAAACATTTTAATTGATCATATTACATTTACATAATTTCAAATTTATCATTTTTTTAGGAAAGGAAAGGAAAGAAAGGGATTAAGGAATTTCTCCTTGTTTGAATTGACTTTTTAGAATGGAAAAAAGGTTATGGAGGAATTACAAAAGTTACTAATGAGAGGATTTTGTAATCCTTCCAACTTGAGATTTTATGGAGGGAAATAAAAGGTTTGTGGATGAAACGTTTTAATTGATCATATTAAATTTACATAATTTCAATTTTATCTTTAACGTAATGATGAATATCAAAAGGGTGTTTATGTAAGCTTCCATTTAACTTATCATTTTATTTCCTTTACTTCTTCAATTCAAATAAAGAATCACAATATTATTTTCTTTCATATTTTCCTTATAATTTTTTGCAATTCAAAATATAGAAATTTATTTCCTTTTATTTAGTTTATTATTATTTTTTATTACCTTACTTTCCTTTCCTTTTCCTCGTGCAACCCAAAAGTAGGGTTAATTTTCAAACCTCGCAAAAGTCAACACCCATGCCCTCGAGGTAAGTTTTGCATGGGATTTTGAAATAGTTTAGTAGTGCGTTATTCCTTAACATGTGGGTGATCAGTGTTCAAATCCTAAGAAGTGAGGGCAAAAAGAAGGTAAGCTCTGCGTTTCTAATGCTATATAACAACCAAGTGACAACTAACTTTCACCTTTGGGCTACTCTCTAAGGGCCCAAGTTCCTTTTACTCACTTCTGCTACATCTTCGCCCGAGAAGACCCCAAGGCCCACTTAATGTTATTCTTTCTTACAAGACATTTAGACATCTATTCGCACCCTTAATTCATCAACTGATTAAGTTAAGACCCGACTACCATTTTAAAATTAATTAATGTTAAATAGAGTAACTCAATATCTTATATTCTTGTCTTAAAAGTGTTGACTTATCTATGTAAAACAATTAAATTCTCCAATAATTTTGAATCTACCTACATCTATATAATATGATTTGCATATGGATTGAAAAGGACAACAAAACTGTGAGAAAATAACTATTTACATATTTGCTGAAACATAATCTCTCTATGATCACTTTCACAATCTCAGGGAATTATTTTTTTAATTAGCAATTAATAAGAGATATATATATATACTACACAAAGTTAAGAGTCATTTTCACTTGCACATTGGTTCATATATGGCCCATGAAAACACAAACAGATTTTTTGGATGGCCTGTACATGATTTTAGCAAGCATTGCAACCGCATATTTGTTTTATTTGTATAACAACAATATCGATCTTTCCATGATCATTGAGCCAAACCCAAATACCCTTTTTTGGAAGGGAAAAAGACCTAAACAATCTGAATATTTGTTTTATTAAGAGGTAAATTATTGCACAGATTAGTTAGCGAATTTTGCATTAACTCAATCTGTTGATCTTATACAATTAATCAATCTCCTCAATTGTTATTTGTTCCGTTGGGAAAAGATAAAAGGAGAAAAACTTCCTCCATATGATCTCGTTGTAATATTGGCTTAAGCTCCTCTGAAAGAAAGAAAAGATGGAGCCCAAGCACCCAATAAAAATTTAAGCCACTTGTTTGAAGGTTGGGTGGCGTGGTAAGATAACAACTCGTCGTGGCTATGGTTCTAGGTTCGAAAGCTTTGTTCTCCCTTATAACTCTTTACCGATTTGAAGTATACATTGAGATGTGTTATTACATCACAAATTTAGTAACCTTATAGTAGATTTAAAAAATTTCACCTAACATGAATTTCAAGTCATTAAAAAAAATTGCTCGCAACTGATCTTGATTGATCTATCGATCGAACAAAGAAGTCAACTCTAGTTTGTTCTCCTCGAAAAAAGTGAAAATAAGGAGAAGATGAAAGCAAAAAATGGGGTGCTATTATTGGTATTTCATTTTTAATTTATGGTTTATTATGTTAACATAACGCTCCAATTGCAAACAACACAATTCCAAAAAAGTATAAATTGGAACTACATTTATATCTCTACAAAGAAGGGACTCCTCCTTTCTGCTATCTGGGAGTTCGTCTTTCTTCCAGAAAGTTGAGCAGTAACTCTTTCAATCCTTTACTGGAGAAGATGTGTAACCGTATTGAGCATTGGACAGCCAGGTTCCTTTCTTTCGCAAAAATCTGTCTTGGTCAACATCCAATCATATTGGTCATCTGTTTTCGCTTTCCCGAAAAGAGTTATCAAGAAGATTGAGAGCAAGATGGCTGCCTTCCTGTGAAAGGGGAAAAATGAAGGTAGTAGAAGTGCTCGGGTGAGTTGGGATTCTGTTTGTAGACCCTTGAAAGAAGGAGGGCTTGGTATTAGACGTTTGGCGGATTCGACTTGTGCCTGCTTGGTTAAACAGCTTTGGACCCTTATTTCTGAGCCGAAGGATATCTGGTCCAGTTGGGTGAATAATTACTACCTTAAAGGAGAAAGCATTTGGGACTATTGCCCTGGAACTGACACCTCGTGGCAATGGAGGAAATTGTTGAAGACTAGGCCGTTGATCAAGAATCTGTGTTGCGTGCAAATTGGTAATGGCAGAGGTTCATTTTTCTGGTTTGATCCTTGGCACCCTGATGGACCGTGGTGGGGTTGATAGTAGCTGCTTTGCAATGGTTGGCAGGTATGAGAAAGTTGCAGCTATGATCAATAATGATGGTTGGATGTGGCCTGATATGCCCTTGTTCAAGGAGATTGGGGAGCAGGTTCCTTTCCTTCCTAACTTAAACAGGGAGGACTTTTGGAGGTGGAAGCCTAACTCGAATGGTATCTTCACGACTGCTTCGGCGTGGGATATCATTAGAGTGAAACACCAAGAGGTGAAGTGGCACTATCTGGTTTGGAGTAGTATGAGGACCTCAAAGCATAGTTTTCTTACCTGGCTTGCTTTGCTCAATAGGCTACCTACTAAGGACAAACTGCTTGCGTGGGGAGTTACGAATGAAAGCATGTGTTATCTGTGGTATGGCAGTTTAGGATCATGATCACCTTTTCTTTGGTTGCGGTTTGAGTGGTAGGATCTGGTCTCGTGGCCGTGATTTGGTTTTGGTTGATAGACAAGATTTTGGCGTTGGGGGAAGTTGAGGACTGGAGCAAAAAACACTGCAAAGGGAAGAACCTTCAGAGCACCATTACACGATTGTTGTTTTGTGAGATTGTGTATATCATTTGGAAAGAGAGAAATTGAAAAAAAATTTCGTAACACTTTTATCTCGGAAGATACTATTGTTACTAGCGTTATCCAATCTATTAGATTGAAAATATATACTTGTAAGAAATTTGATGACTGTGTTAGGAATAAGATTATTTGTGAAAAGTGGGGATTAGAGAATATTCTTAACTAATCTTTGATTATCTTTGTACATGTATACATTTTTTGTTGAGTTTAATGGATACTTTTGCTTAATTAGTAAAATAAAAATAAAAAAATCCAAGGACCATACATTTTGATTGGATATTGTTTCCTTTTCAAGAAATTATTGAAGTTGGCTGTGAATGCATGTTTGAGTTGCCTTCGTGGAAAGAGACCAAATGTTGTTAAATAAGATAGTGGATTTTTGTCTCATGAAAATCTTATCTTTGTATATGATCATCATTTTCCCATCACAAGAACATGCACTTTTTTTTTGTTCAAATGATGTAGAACACCTCTACGAAATTTTTTCGGCTCATACTAGTATTTAAATTTTACGATACATAATATTATTATATAGTTGAAGTTAGATAATTACAAAATCTAACAAAATTGAGTTAATTAAATTTTAACTTATTTAAACTCAATTTCACCCATGCTTCAAGTGTTCCATTATTAAAAGTTAGGGTTCACAAGAACATATTCATCTTAGCAATTTATTCAGGTGCTTGTTCTTGTCATGATAATCTTACCTTCAATCTAGTACGATATATGTGGTTCACAACATATTGCTTAGGATTTAAGCAATAATTTAGATTAATATTAGAATTAACAAATTTAAAACTCAAGACAGTGATACTTAAATATATTCACACTCGTCTTGTTTGCGAGTGACAAAATCTCTCCCAAAAGAAAAGTAAGAAATGGTAATAAGTAGATAAGCAAAAGTCCTTATTTCATGATATGGGCAAAAGTGCATGAAAAGTAAAACAGAACTGAGGAAGAAAGTTCTCAAGAAATTAAATAGTAATACAAGAGTTAGAATATTATCATTGTGGCATTGAGAATCTGAACCTACAAAACGTGCATATACGTGGTATTTAGTGAAAAGGAGACAACGAGACCATGCAGATAAGGATTAGCTTATACCTATTCTTCCCATGCACCAAGAAAGAAAACAAACCATACCATGTGTGAACGAGGAACAATTTTTTTATAATATTATAATATTTTTAATGAGATTTTATAATTGTATATTATTTATATTATTTTATTATAAATATATTACAATTTATAGTGATTAGATCTAACTCAAAATATTAGAATGTTACAAATACATTTATTTTTTGTATGCACAAAGTTTTAGTTATATATGTGGTTTAAATAATGAATTTATTTTAGCATCATTACATACAATCTTACTTTATATTTTTATGAGAAACGATTCTCACAACTTAAACCCTTAACCCTTAGTTCGCATAATAACAATTTATTGTTGAGTCAAACCAAAAAAAGAAAAGAAAAAGAAACTTATAAAAAATAAATTAAGAAGGCGAAAAAAAAAGTAAAGAATAGAAAATCGTCAGTATCTCTTATCTCTTCCATAATAGACGCATGCAATTTTTTTTTTAATTTAAGGAAAATCTAAGTTGTACATCTCATATCAAAAAATATCACTCGTGTGCGAATTTGTTGTGCCTTTATAAATTATAAAGTTGAATGAGGTTTCAACATTTTTTTTTTTTTTTTGTCGAAAGGCTTCAACATTCAACTGACATTAAATTAAGAAGGAATAAAACGCATCTTTTCATCTATATATGAAAGAGACGACCAATTGCATTAAAATTAATGCTGAAGATATAATGATTAAAACCCGCTTAAAGTTGACAGATGAATATCACATAATGATTAATAGGGTAAATTACAAAAGATTTACTCGTATTTTATCGATATTACACATTTTTTTCATTTTTACTTTTTTTTAACCCCTTTCCCTACTTCTGGGGATTCGGACCTAACCATTCGCAAGTCAAGAGAGCTAACCAACCAATTGGATTACTCTTAAATCCTTTATCGATGTTGCACATTAGATCTTATATATATGAATCTATAATTATTTAATAACTTCTTAAGATTTATAAAAATGTGAGGAAAAACCTTGGCCATTGAAAACATATGAGTGTGACCGTATTACACTCTTATAAACAACCATAAAGAATTATTAAACTTAGGTTGCAATTTCGGTAAAACACATCAAACACTTTACCCTAATGAATATCATGATATGTCGAGGGTGATTGGCTTAGCTTATAAACTATAAACTTCAACAACTTTAAAAATAAAAAATGCGTAGTAGTCACAGAAACTTGCTTCAAAATGGCTTAAATTCACAAACTTTTTCATAAAACACCTTAATAAAAATACTTGAGCATAGTGTTTTTTTCTTTTTCTAAGAAAAAACAAATTGCAAATATGGCTTGGGCATGGTGGTTGGTGTAGTTTTCAATCAGGGACCATCGAATCCTTGTTTAGGATACTTATTGTACAGCAGTGATTCGTCGGGCCAATAAATGGGGTCCATTTACGATTTTAATCATTTCATGTAATGATAGCGTTATGAGAGATTAAATTCTTAGGTTATTCTTAGCAGATGTAGCAAAATAAAAAACATATCAAATTTGAAAATTTTTAGAGACCCTAACATTATTTTTGATTTAAATATACATGGGACCCACCACTTTTTATAATTTTTTATACAAAATGGGTCTCTAAATTACATTTGGGGCTCTAAATTTAGCACCCAAATGTAATTTAGAGACCCATTTTGCATCAAAAGTTGTGAAAAGTGGTGGGTCCCATGTATATTTAAATCAAAAATAATGTTTGGATCTCTAAAAATTTCCAAATTTAGCATGTTTTTTATTTTGCTACCTCTGCTAAGGATAGCCTTACTGACCCAATGAAAAAATTATCTAAATATATTATTAGTATTGAATTCTTCTCGTAACGTTATATAACATAAGAAAATTCAAATTCATCATTCAGACAAGTTCTTTTTCGGATGATGTGAGAATTTAGTTCGTGGAGTCCGACACTAACTGGTAAACACTCTAACGTAGCAATACGCCCCCATACACCCAATCACCAACTGATAAATTATTGAGTTAGTGATACACCCTCACACATACACCAAATTAATTAAAAATAAAACTACAAAATAATAAAAAATATTAAATTTACGATTTTATAAAAACAACTTCACGTTTTACTGCTGAACTATGTCCTAGGGTGAGAAGACAAGTCGTTTATGTTACTACAATAAAAGAAGTTGTTTGTTTTTTTCTTTTTCTCAACCGGTTGATACCGCGTTGTCGAGTGTCTACAGACAAGGACGAAACTTAAAGTAAAGTAAGTGAACTAAACGCATAAAGCTAATCGTAGGAAAACTACTTCATTTTCTTATAAACTGTCTAAGTATTATTCTATAGTATAAGATTACTTCATGCCATATTTGCATTGGAACCCCTACACTTGATAAGTATTCCATGGGTTGCTATAAGCCAGATCCAACCATTTTCCGTATTCTATATATCTGACAAGTAAGTATTTTGTCAATTCTAATAAACTTGAAAAGAAAATACTGTACAAAAAATTGGAAAGCTAATAATTGCCCTATTAGATTAATCAAGAAAGATGTCTGACATTAATAATAAATTTTGCTTAACTAAGTTGGCGTGGGAAATTAATAAGAATTTTATTTAGAGAGTCCTTTTGAATTCTAGACTATTGACAAAAGTTATTAATGATATGGTAAAATACATTTTTTATTGCACGGAAAAGTTGAAACATTTTCACTAGCACTCTGAATTAGGCGATAAGATACTCTTTTTACTTGTTTTATTATTATTACTATGTTTGAATTACAAAAATATATGTGAAAATATAAAAGTATTTCTAAAATATAAAATAGGAAAATTTATATGTTTAAATGTGTAGTTTTGTATTATGGTTTGCTACTTAATTGAATAACTTACACTTTATTATCGAACTAAGACACTACATTTAGTTTATATTTTGAGATTTACTTTCTTATTTTCTTTGCATTCATTCTAATTTCTCCTTATCCCGATTACTAACTTAAGCATAAGAAGATCTTTAATGACACCACCCCAGTGTCAACAACTCTCATGCGCTTCTTCCTGTTATTTTGCTGGTTACCGTTGCCCATTTTCTAATTTATCCTCAATTTTAAGCAAATCTCCACAGCTAGAACACTTTGTTTGTGTATGTAAAAATTTTGTAGGGTCTACTTACAAATATCCAAAAGTACAGGGACAATACAATAAAAGATCCCAAATAAATCCAAAAAAGTCACTATTAAATTATAATTTCCATTTTTGCCTATTTATCTCTTTACTAATCCAAAATCTCACTTCTCTCTCTCTCTCTCGTCCGACCTAGTCGGTGGAGCAACGGGGAAAAAACGTTCTCTCTTAACTTTCCGGCGAATACCCGGCGACTCCCCACCGGAAATGCAGTTCCCCGGCGACACACCTGCCTCACTTACCTCACCCATCTCTACCTTTCTCTCTCACTAGATCACTTCATCTTTTCTCTCTCTCCCTCTCTAAAAAAGAGAAAGAGAAAGAAAAATCTGCTACGGAAAGCACACGCAGGAAGTGTGTGTTTGTGTGTGAAGAATCGTTTCTGCGGGTGCTGATGCATTGTCGAAAGGCTTCTTTTCACGTTTGTACATAACTTTTCGCTTTCGCCTTTTTGTTCTCTCGATTCTGATCTCGCTTTAGCTTTTCAATAAGGTAAAAATCGAATGTGCACTTATTATACTTTTTCGATTCGCTTTTTGTCATGTTTTTAATTACAGCTTCTTCTTTTGCTTTTTTTTTCCCCCACTAATGATCATTTTTGTTTTTTCTCTACAATTTTATAAAATTATCGTTCTTTAATTTGACATAAATTACTGTTAGTTTTTGCTATAATATTTAGCTCATTTTAATTAAAAAGTGTAGCTATAAGCTCAATTTCGTTTTTTTTTTTTTTTTTGTTGGTGTGAAATATCTTGATTTCTGCTATTATTCTGTCGGATTTGTTTAAAATCTAGCAATCGTAGATATCAAATCTATTGGTTGAGGTGGCGATTGCTCGATCAATTTATAGTTATTAGGATTTTTTTCTGATTTTTCTGCTGTATTCTGATTTGAGTAAATGTAGTTTCATAATGTATATACATGTATGTATGTATGTATGTATGTATGTATGTATGTATGTATTCACACTGCTCCCCCGTGTGGAGTCCGGACTGTGTCTATTAAAATAAAGGCCGTAAAAGAAAATTGAATTTTTTACCAGCTGTGTTTGTTCTTCTGAAGAGGAGTTAGAATTTGTTCAGGCTTTATATCACGATAGCTTGTATAACGTAAATTGGTATTTTCTCTGTTATTCTTTTTGCTTGTATATATATCTTTCTTCTTGTTCATTGTGATTTGTTTAGTAATATTTGGTTTATTGCAATTATTTACTTTAGATTGACTATTTTGTGGCTCGACTTTTGTACCTGCTTCTTTTGAGAATATGTGATTGATTTGGTACCTGTGTTTAATCAATTGAGATGTGTGATATCAGGTTTTGAAATGAATGAATTTCAAAAAGGTAAAAATCCCAATCTTGAGAAACCTTTTCCTGGATGCTTGGGAAGAATGGTCAATCTGTTTGATTTGGGTACAGTGGCAAGGAATAGGTTGCTCACGGATAAACCACACTACGAAGGTGATTCCCTTTTCTTATCTTCTCTTTTACTGTCACTTACGAGTCAAATTTTGGATCCTTTCGGTGTGGATAGCATCATTGTACATGTTAAATATTCTTTTGAAGGAGAGCTCTTGTCTATTAGAAATTAACTACTTGTAATTTGACAACTGTCAAGTACTGAAAGGTCATTGTAGAGTGAAATTATTTTGAAGTGTGGTCTCATCTTTGGCCTTGCAAGCCTCCTTTTGATATCCCACCTCTTTTAGATATCATGTTTAATGTTTACTCTTTCTTTTTTCTTAAAAGAATACGGTAATTATGGATAACTGATTACTTAAACGAAGGCTGCATGTAATCATCACATGAATTCACTTACAGGGTCCCCTCTTTCAAGGAGCCAATCAGATGTATCAAGGACGAGCCCATCAGCAGATCAGATAGAGGACAAAGTGGTATGTATTCCTGATAATTGCTGAATGATAAGCCTTTGGCAAAGTCTGATTTATAAGCTAATTGCATGTGTTGTTGGTGTGGTATATGCAGATTATGTCTGAATTTGGGAGAACTTGTTCGAATGAGAAACCAAATGGAACACCAATGAAGATGCTCATAGACCAAGAAATGTCCTCAGAGATAGACTCTCCGCATAATCCACCTGGTGTGGTTGCAAAGTTGATGGGGCTCGATGCCCTTCCACAAAAGCTACCTGATATAGCTGTGAAAAGAAGTCCATCTGTAGGTTATTCACGAAGCCGTTCAGATTCACCCTCAAGTTACTGGAAAGAAGATGTCTACTTAGACTCGGAACTACAGCCTGAGTTTGACCGTCATCGAGGGCAGAAGGATTACAAAGATATTTATGAAATATGGCAGCAATCACGCAGAACAAATTGTGTGAGAGATAAATCACCACACAAGGGAAGATATGATGACAAAAAGATGGCTCTTGTGCGTCAGAAGTTCATGGAAGCAAAAAGCATGGCCACAGATGAAAAGCTTCGGCAGTCTAAGCAATTTCAAGATGCATTAGAAGTGCTGAGTTCCAACAAAGATTCATTCCTAAAATTTCTTCAAGAACCAAATTCATTGTTTTCGCAGCATTTACATAATATGCAGCCTCTACCTCCTTCTCCTGAGACAAAACGGATTACTGTTCTTAGACCCTCTAAGATGGTGGATAATCTCAGATTTCCGGGGAAGAATAATGAACCACACATGAAGAAAACTAGCCAGGTGAGCGGCTTGGACAAGACCCATGTGGGGTTTTCCCCTCAAGCTGCCAGTTGGAAGGTTGATGAAAATCCCACTCAACCAACACGAATAGTTGTCCTAAAACCAAGCCCTGGGAAGCCTCAAGACATACAGGCTATGGGTTCTACCCCATCCGCATCACCTAGAATATTACATGGGGGCGAATTGTTTAGGAAATTAGAACATAATGTAGCTCAGAAAACAAGAGAAGTAGCAAAGACAATCCCACAACTTATGCGTGAAAATTTAGACCGTAGGGATGAAATCTTGCTTTCTTCTGTGTTTTCCAATGGCTATATTGGTGATGAAAGTTCATTTAATAAATCAGAAAATGGGTATGCTCCTGGGAATCTCTGTGATTCGGAAGTGGTGTCACCTGCTTCGAGACACTCATGGGATTGTGTTAATAGGTTTGATAGCCCTTATTCATCCTCCTCCTTCAGCCGCGCATCTTATTCCCCTGAATCCTCAGTGTGCAGAGAAGCAAAGAAGCGACTATCTGAAAGATGGGCCACGATGGCATCTAATGGTAGTTATCAAGAACGAAAACATGTCCGGAGAAGCTCTAGTACTTTGGGTGAGATGCTTGCTCTTTCAGACGTAAAGAAGGCAGGAAGATCTGAGGAAGAGTGTACTAATAACAGGGAAGAACCTAGGGTATCGAGTGCTTTCTTGAACAATAATTTGAGTAAGGACGAAGGCATGGAAAATTCACCAAAAGATCTTGTGAGGTCTAAATCTGTTCCTGTATCTTCTACACAGTTTGGCACAAGATTGAATGTAGACATTCCAGACCCTGAAGGGGCAAAATCAGAGGTTCCCCAAGATGCAACGAAGACAAGAAGCTCAAAATCATTGTTTAAAGGAAAAGTTTCCAGTTTGTTCTTCTCAAGGAACAAAAAGACTAGCAAAGAAGGATCTAGTGCATCTCAATCCAAGGAAGAATCTTTTTCTGGTGGAATTTCTTCCCGTTCTCTTGGAAATGTTAATGATGGAACCAAGCATGCGGATGATTCAGGGCTGAAGTGTTCATCACCTGACCTGCCAACGTCATCAAGCCAAGAAGCTTCCCCAAAATTGAATGGCAAGCAGAGCATCAATTATCCCGAGGTAATTCAGATACTTCTAGTGGCTGGCAGATGCAGTTACATATTGTTGTCTAGTATGATTGTCGGGGTTTGTACTTAAATACTGAGTTAGGCAGGCTTAATGAAATCTGTCCATATTGTGTTTTCTTTTGTTAAAGGTTTGCCATAGTTGTGGTAGTTATATGGTAGTTTGGAACACTGTGAGACGGGAATGTTATTTGGTTAAGGTCTTCCATGTCTGCGCATTGGTAACGTCCTACAAATTCAGAGCTATTATATCATTGAGTTTTTAGGTATAAGGTATCTTGTTAGGCCGGCTAGACAAGGTTTATTTGTTGAAGCAGATTTATGATAACCTAGATAAGTTAATAATGATATACGTTGAATAGGTTACATGATACTGTGAGACAAACTTCTGGTACATTCATCGTTTTAAAGAAGTCTCAGTTTTTATATGTTATTGTAAAACTGATTAGTCTTCATTGCTGCTTGACAGTGCAATGTCATGAACGATATTATACAACTACAATTATCAATTGTCGTTGTTCATTGTTGTTATGGTCTTTTTTATATGTTTTTAAAGTGTTATCGCATGAAGTATGAAAAGCTGAAAACAAGAATATACTTGTTCTTAACTTTATGCAGGCTGGACTGTCAGTGAAAAAACCTTTGGCATCTGGAAACACAGGTGAGAACCCGGACCAACCAAGTCCAATATCAGTCTTAGAACCCCTGTTTGAAGAAGATGAACATACCGCATTGGGATCCTCTTACAAGGCTGACCAACATGGTATATCTTGTCAGCAAATGTGCGACCATCTCGCATATCTTTAGGTCCCTATTTGTTAATATATTTTCTTACAATGCTACAGGTGTGGAGGAGCTGGTGTATCCTAGTAAATCAAACCAGATTGACAAATCACCACATATTGGATCAATTGCTCGCACGCTATTATGGGAAGATTCCTGTGTGGATACAACCAGTTCATACCCGACAAACACATCCTTATCCACTCAAGGAGTGGAGGAGGAAGAAGAAGAATGTTTATTCTTCATTCAGACTTTATTATCAGTGGCTGGCCTCGATGGTGAGTTGCTATCTAATTCATTTATCGCCAGATGGCATTCTCCTGAAAGCCCATTGGATCCATCACTGAGGGACAAGTACATTGATTCAAATGACAAGGAGATATTGCAAGAGGCTAAGCGAAGGAAAAGACGATCAACTCAAAAGCTTGTGTTTGATTGTGTCAACGCGGCGATGATAGACATCGCAGGGTATGGATCAGCCACATGCCAAAGAGCCATTCCAAACGGTGGGGCCCATAACAGCCTCCTAGAGAATAAATCATTCAAGATGGTGGATCAGGTGTGGTCCCAGATGAAGGAATGGTTTTCTAGTGAGACGAGATATGTTTCAGGTGATAGTGGGGACATCAACGACCTAGTTGTGGAGAGGGTGGTGAGGAAAGAGGTGGTTGGGAACGGGTGGGTTGAACATTTGAGACTAGAAACGGATAATTTAGGTAAGGAAATTGAACAGAAGTTGCTGGAGGAACTTGTGCAGGAGGCAGTGGTTGAACTGACTGGTCGATGGTAATGAGACTTATCTTTCTAATTTTATTTCCTTTATTTAATTTTTTTACTGTATTTTTTGTCTATTATTATGTACGACGACGATGGTCCGCTCCAGCCAACCTCTAATTGTTTACTGCTGCAAATTGTTGCAAATATGTAGTATCTGATTTATGGCTGTCTGGATCTCTTTTTGTTTAATTCCACACGCATTTATAAATATGCATGTCTCTCTTGTCATGGTCTTTATTATGAGATGGTCCAGCCACCTAATGGTGGGTTCTGGCAATTGACATATTATAATGGGAAAGTATTGCGTCTGGTCAGCCAGACCACGCGACACTTGCGCACTAGTGGGGCTCGTATCATTGGGTCCTCTAGTAGTATGCTGAGAGCCGCACGCAAACAGCTAGCCCGACCTAATAATTTTCCTATTATAATTCGGCATCTTATTGAAATATTTATTGCACCTAAAGAAAGATGATCAGATTATATGCAGATGTTAACACCTATGGTTTACTACTTTTTTTTCAACTTTATCATATAGTTATAGTAGCTCAGAGTAATTCGCCCTCTGGGTAATGTTATCAGGAAAATCTTTATACCAGAAAGCACATGAAAGAATGAATTAAAGAACGTGCCAAAGGAGCATGAGCTTTTTGAGGGAATCATGATATGATGGTTTTTATGGTGTATCGGCATTTAGTTCAGACGATGTAGTGTTTAATGTGCCAAGGAAGATTGTGAGAGGATGTTTTAGGATCTGCAAGAGAGAAAAGGTTACTGACAAACCTGGATGGATGGTTCAATAGGACATTCTGATGTTTAAGTTAGTCCCAAAACTTTGAAGGAACTTTCATGAAAAATAATAAATTTCAAAGTGTTATTGGGATCCGAAAGATACTTATGCGGTTGCGATTTATTTTTTTGTCTCGCACCCCATATCCCTATAATAATTATAAATCATTGTCTCAAATCTCATATCCCTATAACAATTATAAATCCTGAGCTCAAACTCCATGCCCTTATAATAATTATAAATCATTGTCTCAAATCTCATACCCCTATAACAATTATAAGTCCGTGTCTCAAATCCCATGCTTTTATAATAATGATGACATCCTGAATTTGGCACGTCGAAAATCATCGATAGGGGTGGCTACCAGCATTATTGAAAATTTGAGCACTTGTTTCTAATGGTAGTAAAGCGATGATGTCGTTTTTTAATTTTTACCCCCAATAGCTTTAGATTATTTTATTATAGTTGTGTTATAATTTCACTATCAATGATATGAACTTTCAGAACATGTCAATCTATCTGGGAGTAAGAATTCTCTCATAATATTATAATATTATAAAAGAAGTTTAAAAATTATAAATTACTTATATTACTTTATTATAACTGTATTACTAACTCACAACCGTTGTACTTCGAGCAGATTGCTCCGTGCGTCTCGATAGGGGACCAATGACGGCATGCTGGAGTTTCCCCTATGGGTTAAAAAAAGGGAATATTTTCTTGCTCTGTAGTAACAAGCAGATGTACGTTATATTCTCTTGGAACTTTTTTATTAGCATCCAAATGGTTCGACCGTTTGTTCATAAAAGCAAAAGCCAGAAATCTCGTGACCTAAAAAGCACACTTTAATGCACCCATTTGGCTCCATTGATTGCTGGGAAAAGTCGAAGTTAAATGAGGGAAAATATCACAAATGGTCCCTATTGTTTTTATAAAATTTTAAATTTATTCATATCATTTAAAAATACTCAATTAGTATTTATTATTTTTCAAAAATTTTAAATTTATCCTTATTGTTTAAAATTAATCAATTTACTCCCTATTATTTTTAAAAAAAATTATGTTTAGTCCCTAAATAGGGTCACGTGCAGGGATTAAATTAAATTTTTTTTAAAAAAATAATATGAATTAAATTTATTTTTTTAGAAAATAATAAGGATTAAATTGACTAATTTTAAATAATTAGGATGAATTTGAAATTTTTTAAAAAAATAATAAGGACTAAATTGATTAATTTTAAAACATATGAATGAATTTGAAATCTTAGTGAAACAATAAGGACTATTTGTGAAATTTTCCTCTAATAGGTAGGAAAAATATCTCTTTGCCTGTTTTTGGATCAAGAAACAGCTAAGTGACATTGACACTGGGGAAAACTAGCTAGCAACTCACATGGGAAAATTGGGCCTACGGTTTGACTAAGACTGCACCCACTGCACCCGCTGCACCACCATCGTACTCGAGGAAAAAACTAAAAACGTAACGATTAAATCCTGTATATACGGTTACTATATCTCATGTACCTCTAATAGGATGATCGTTTACAAATCTTATCTCATAATATAATATGCGCATAAGTTGATCAAGAAAATGTTAATAGTAAAAATGAGAAAGATAACCCGAATAAATCAGAGGAAATAAGGACCCAAGATGGATATCCTTGTATTCACCAAGCAACAAGAGTTGATTATTATCGGATTTGGATTTTTTCATAACGTAATAACCTTACGAGTTACGAAAGATATCAATGGTGGCCTAACCAAAAAAAAAGATATCCATGGTGATGAAATGATGGTGCAATTATAATAAAATGATTTAGACCATTAAATGTGGAGATTAAACAACCGCATCATTTTACTATCATTGATCTCCCCCGAAATGATATAACATTAAACCAAAACCGTCTCTCATAGTGCTGGCAATGGCTTCTAGCCACCAAAACAAAAATCCAGAAAGACCCGACATCGAGGTATAGGAATCTCCAGGTTGAAGAACCTGCCTTGTGTAGCAGAAGACAACTTGGACTTTATGAACCAACAGTAATACACCAGAGAGTTATGCAGGAAACACCTCATACAATCGAACACTATAACTTGGCAGACACTATGTTTCATCTGCAAGTGACTTCGCCACAAACCGGGCAATCACCTTCTTACACCAATGGGCTATCAGGCTGTATGTGGCTAAAACCATGTAGGTGCAATACATCTCATGAATTGGATTTGACCCAATACCCAGTGCTGCTTTTTTTTCCCTTTAATACAAGAAGCATCTATGCAATCGGACGCCATAACTTAGCAGACTATTTTTCATCTGCAAGTAACTGCACTACACACCGTGCAATCACCTCCTTACACCAATGGGCCATCAGCTATAAGTGGCTAAAACCCTGTAGGTGCTACACATGCCCTACAACACTGGGTAAGTCAAGAGTTCGATCTCAATATGTCTTTATAAATGATCAAATATGCATATACTAATAATCCGTCCACTCTTTTTGCCACTTGAGCTACCCGGTGGAAGCATCAAGGCTATTTCTAATTGCAAAGAAAGCTTTATGGAATGTTGTAAGATGCCAGAGATTAAACACATGCGCAAAAAAACACTATACGTATATAAAAGCTATTTTGGTTGCCAAAAATAATGAAAGTATGAAAACTCTTTTAAAATAACTTCTATAAAATGTTGCTCAGCTGATCGAGAAAAATATAGCACATCAAACGAACATCTCAACAAAAAACCCCCTTCCCCCAGCACACACACACACACACTCACAAAAAGAGAGCATTCCGGGTTTGCGGTATTCGATAATATCATACATCTAGTATCTATTTCCAACCTTGAAAAAATTACCAAATAGCTCGGCCTCTGAGAATGCTCTTGTGGTTGTATTTACATCTGTAGACAAACAAATAAACCATGGAAGATTGGTCTAGCAGAGTAACTCCTCAAGAATATATATTACCCGTAATTTCAATTGACTCTGCTCCACTGATCTAACACGTCTTCTCTCATCTTCATTGCTGTGTTTTTGTGTCAATCGATGAGTTTGGGTTCAGTAAATGATACCTCGCATCGCTGCCGTTCAATCCATACTACAACCACAGAGAGAGAAGTTTAGTGTGACTCGAGGGAAAAGTGCCCCAGAGAACAAGAGTTAAATGCATAGATTGTCAGCTCGAAACAATTTCTACTATAAGTAATCGATATATAAATTAAACAACCAGAACTCTCCAGCCATGAACTGCATTGAGTTGATCATGATGCACATAGCTATCTCATTAAATCAGGCCATACACTTAGAATTAGAGTCTCAAATATCAGCAGACATTAGGGCATTACATAAGAAACAATGTTATGTTTCACGGCTGATAATGATGAAACATATTAGCAAAGACGAGAAATTCATGTGACTTGGATTTTAAAGTCTGAATTGTACACCTTTGTCTTTTAGAAGTCTTCTTTACCATTGCTTTCCCTTATATAGTTAGCCAAACCGGTTGTTATTGAAAAGCTCGATGAGAAATCTCAATGGAATAGGTTCTCTAATAGGCTGGGCAAAATTACCTCCCACATGACGAACTGATTGCATTACGAAACTCAAAACTAAAGAGATTATACTAAACAAATTTCCTTCTTTTTCTATGTCAGGTTAGACTGCAGAGTTACACAGGTCCATACTAGAGATTGCTGAACATTATGATGCATCATATTAATAAGATACCTTTTCTCTCATCCGTGAACTCCAAATGTCAGAGTGGGAACCTTTGCCATCACCCTTAATTGACCCGGATGCCTGACTCAAATGTGGATTGGCCACTGGCTCCCATGTTCTACCCCTAACACTGTACTCTTCCTCAATGTCATCTTCCGCTCTCTGACCGGAGACCAAGGCTCTGAGGATTATCGCCAAAAGTAGGGATAATACCTGAATGCAACAACCAGGAAGAATATATATCAGACCAGAACCAGAAGATTTCAAAAAACAACAAGATATGGCTATTAAAAAAGGTCATCAAACGCAAGGAATTTAAACCCTAATGAAGAAGACGTGAACGTTAAGAATTTACAATCATTTATCTAAATTTTTTATAATCAGATACAAAGCAATAAGGCCTTCCTGAAGGAATGTGGAACAAGTTGATGACAATAAGACCAGCATAGCAATTGAGTTTCCATAAAATAATCATGCAACAAATAACTTAGATGAAGCAAAGTCTGAAGTATTCTCATTTACTTTTAGAAGTTCACTTGCGGGCCTTACACATGGATTATAATGATGGAAGACCAGAACAAAAATTATATAGGACAAGTATCCATGCGTTTCTATTATGTATGACATGGGAATAAAGAAGCTCCTTTATGGTTCATGCACAAAAATATGGAGCACAAAAGTTGGCCTCTCATTTCCTGAGCATGAAAATGCTCCGCCCAGAGCCTAGCACAGGTTAGGCTATCCGTCAAGGCATTTTTAAACTTCCTCCCGAGGAGGCCTGAGGTCCTGCCATTTAATGACATAGGTTGATGTGCCTTCTGTCATATTGAAAATTTTCTTGACCCCTCATTTTATCAGTTCATGGGAGAAGAATCAGTAATGCTTAAATCTTTCGGCAAGTATTAAATGATACAATGATTGTGCACCACAGTAAATGCATGAGAAGCCCCCTGCACACACATGCTGGGTTAATGCTGGATTAGCAGGACAATATTAATGGAAGACCAATGAACAAAATGAGCAGGCCCCAGTGATCTAGTCATCCAAGTTCTCATCTTGCTTGTGAATTCAGATGAACCATTTTGGCAATTCTTGTTAATAAGTAGGTGGTAGAGCGTCCATTTACATTAGCTTTTACTATCTTTAAGCTTTTTTCTTTTGTAATTTCTTCAGTGACAAAAAGTTAAAAATACAAAGGTAACTCAGTCATGATGCTGTAGTAGGCTGTAACGCTGTGTTTGAGTTAGTTAAATCTGAAATTTTGTTTTTCATGCAACTCAAAAGGTAAGAGAAGCTATAATATTATTTAAGCACAAAGGTTCTATAAAATATTGAAAGAGAGAGAAAAGTTTAGCAAACAAATGGATGAAAACATGCCTGAATAGTAATCACAGCAATGCCGATCCACTTACAAATATCCATATTTTCCTCAATGAAGGTACGTAAGCTATCAAGTTCACCAGTTGGGTCCAATGGAAGATCCTGAAGAAAAAATTTCATAAGACAGATTTTCCATTTACATGCCATATATATCTATATACACACAAATATGTGCATTTTAAACTTCAGCATTGCATACATAAGACCATTAATTTTGAACCTTGAAATTTGCCAGATCCAAACATTTCCCGTACTCAATATGAGTGGCCCTTTCAACAACATACACACAAGCAAAACTCTTACCTTCTCCCAGCTGCGATCAAGTGCGATAAATGCAACAAAACTCACTTCCAGAAGAACAAAGACAGTGCTGAGTAGAGCGTACTAGCAAATTATTTGAGGTCAAGGAAACAAATGCACGAGTCGGTACCTGCATTTACCAATTCATCATCCTACTATTACTAATCATATTCACTTTCAAATTCCATTACCCCTAAAGCTGAATGCTGCTTTTAGCAATTTTCACCCATGATTAAGCATCACCATCCATCTCGGATCCAATATTGAAGAATTTAATCACCATTGTCAAAACCAATTCACTACTTCTTGCTCATTTCACAATATAATCAAAAGTTTGCTATCATAGTATTTGGTTTCGTTCACTTGTTAGCAAATTCTGATGATCTCTACAGTTCCAATCGAACAATTCAATACAAACCAACATTGCTCAATAACTACATCAACATGCAATGCGATGTAATACCATTCAAATGCAATAAAAGGAGAATCAAAAGGATACAAAGCAAAGGCAACACCCGTTAACTGCTTCAGCTGCAATGTGACCGATGCATGTTATACAGCATAATGATATCCCTACTCCCATAAATGCATATATAAACCTGCCCCCACCAAAAAAAAAAAAAGGGAATTTTAATTAAAACAACAACAGACAAAATATCATAAATTGAGCACTAATCTCAAATTAAGCTGTAAGGGAGGATTTTATTTTATTTGTATATTATTGTTAACATCACTCTAAAATCTTAATCTTTTAGAGAGAGTGTTATTTTCAACATGTCTGCTCACCTATATACCGTATTCTTTAGATTGAGCGACGAGAAGACTCGAATTCAAACCTTTCTTATTATGCTTGCATTACATATAAACTGACCATTGCATCAAAAAAGAAAAACAAAAACAAAAAGCTGCTATTAAAGTGAGTTTTTATTTATTACTTTTAACACGTTCCTTCTAAAAACTGAAACTTTTAGAGAGACTTTCATTTTTATTATTTATTATTTTTAATACGGCATTCTTTCAATTGAACACATTATTTCTTTCATGATGGCGAGAAGATTCGAAGTCAAACCTTTGTTAAAATGCCTCTAAAAACAATAAATTGACCACCACGTCTTAAAAAAAAAAAAAACTTTTTACACATGCAGATGTTTATTTTATTTATTTATTATCTTCAACACATGAATAAAAATAAAACATCAAATAAAATAAATTGTACCACGGAGGAGGGAGAGAATTGAGATTGAATTCGAGCCCGGAGATTACGTCAGCGGCGATCACGCCAACGCCGTCGTGGTGGTGATGGCGAAGCCAATGGTTAAGCATATAGGAAGAGTATACAACGATGCAAACACCGATGAAAAATTGCAGAAAATTCAGAAATTTTAGTATAAATGCAAGACAAGTATGGCAACAAGGCCTTCTCATTTTTTATTTTTTTTTAATTCTTTTGTGTAACAAAATTATAAACCCTAACCCTAGCTCCTTAATATGTGTACATACGTATATATAGATATATATGTATGTATATTTTTGAGCTATGCGTTTGTTTTTGTTTTGTGCTGTTGTTTTTGGGAGCAGTTGATGATGATGATGTCCAGCTGTTTTTTCTTTCATAACTAGCTCAAATAAAAAAAAAGGAAGAAAGTCATTTTAGTCCTTGAAATTTGGGTAAAGTCCAAAACTAGTCGCTAAAGTTTGAGAATTACCCAAATAAGTCCCTCCATCCAACTGCCTTTAGCCACATTTTAACGGTCAAAGCTTTGACCAAGCAAAAATATCATATTACCCTTAATATCCTTTGGAGATGAGGGGAGAGAAAAAAAAATGGAAAAGCTATTGGATTTCAGTAGTTGGAAATTAAGTTCCCATATGCAAACATAAGCAATTTGCAAACGTAGCAAATTAAGTAAATTGGAAATTAAGAAGAACATATGTGTTTTTTTTTTTGGGTCAAAAGATGATTAAAATTCAAAAAAGAAACTACATCATCCTACTCTAGTAGTGGGTACATCAGCTTCTAAGAGTTGGGAAAGAGAAACAGAAACATTTGATAACTAATCCACTGGAAGGTTATTACAACGGGCTTGGTTAGCAATCCAATCAGAAACTACATTAGCTGATCTTCGAATTTGTTGCATCCGAATGTCATTCCTATCAGCAAGCTCCTTTCAAATGTCTAAGATGATGAAGTCGATCTTCCAATTTGCGAATTCACTGGTGCTAGTTAATGCATTAAGGACCTCCTCACAATCAGATTCAATATAAATGGGCATGATTGGGCTGCATTGGCTTGCTAATTTGACAGCACTGAGAAGTGCAATAGCTTCTGCTTGTTGAGAAAATTCGCACAAAGTGGAGAAGGCTATACCATTAACCAGGTGCCCAACATAGTTCCTGCAAATGGCTGCAATGCCTGCAATATTGTCTTTGGGGGAGAATTGTCACGCCCCAACTCGACCCCACCTACGATCAGTCAGGACGCAACGGAATTTCGGCAGTATAACGACAGTAACACAGATACCAAGGCTCTAAACCAACTCTTTTTAACTTCATACATCCAACTTCAAAAATCAACAACAACTCCACAACTTTTGCAACAACATACAACACAACCATTTCCATATATATTCAACAACCATACAACAGTTCATTCATAAGTTATACGCCTCCGTTCCAACATCAATCCATAGGCTATATCATACATTTCCAAAATAGGTTATAAACCAGTCTAGCAATCTAATCATGTTCAAAAGAAAGACTGCTAAACTAGCATTATATAAGTCTTTATCTTAAGTAAGTTATACAATACATCTTACTACAAAGACTAAGACAAGCTCATGGACATGACTCCGCCACATAAGACTTGTCCACATAAGGCACATTCTCAGCTTCCTGAGGCACGTATCAGTAATCCTGTTCAGTAACACCTGAATGCAGATAACGAATGAGAGTGAACTTATATAAAATAAGCCCAGTGAGGAATTCGATAGATCTTTTGAACACATATACCTTACCACCTTGGAAGTTACCCACGAGCTACAACACGCAATTAACACTGATAACAATACAGATATAATAACAACAATAAACACACAATAAGGATACAATACACTTGTTGATGAAGCTCCATACACCATTTTCAATGCTCACCAACTCCTTCAAACCCAATGACACAATACTGAGGTACCTTGACCTAGACCCACACCCCATGGCCTCTTCGCCCATGCGAGATAGGGAATAGCCATGATAACTGTGCCCGCAGCCCAGGATGCCTCCCGAGGTGACACAACATTATCAAAGCTCACAACAATGTGACTCAATTCGAGAAGTCAACAACGAGGGTTGCCCGAATCTTGCATTCAACAATCAATAATCAATAATCAATTAAACCATATTTCAACACCCAGATAAACAATATTTAACAATCAACAACTGTACAATTATGAAATAATTAAGTTAGATGACAAAGTAGGTCATCTAACTCAACATGCATTTAACCATCATTCAACCCCGATCTCAATCAACAACAATCCAAGAATTAACTACCCAAACACTACCCAACATTCAAAGACAACATTTCAACATTTCAAAGAAAGACTACACAAACTTCTAAACTTCATAACTCACAACCTACTAACCCAATGACCTCCAAACCACTTCCTATCACTCACCCACTCATACATCTACATTTACACCATAGGAAACCAACCAAAAGTCATCCAAAACAAGCCCAACAACCCTAATTTTGGCAATGCACTTGGCTGAATTTTTCGGGATTTTGCTACAATATTCCAATCAAAAATTTGGCATTACAACATTACTACCCCTCAATTAATAAACTTTTAGAAGCTATAAGCAATCAATTCTAACCACCACAACAACAATTATTCAACATTGAAGTTATAACTCAACTTTAATACCCGAAAAATAGAAATACATGCTACTATCGATCAAAACAGCTATAAACTCATATAAATGATCCTTGGCAACTACTGAGCAATAATCTAAAGACAATTTAACATTTCATCGGATAAAAATGCAATTATATAAAATTGACACAAAATAGCATTTTGAGATCTAGAATTTTTCTCTCATCTTTGATGTTATATGATGCTAGAAAGATGTGTAATGGATGCCCAACAAGTGAAATCAAGCTTTGGATGACAAGTTTTGGCTTTGAAATGCAAAATCTATGAAAAATTTGCTTTGAAAACTAAGTAGAAAACTTCTTGTTTTGCCCTTGAAGCTCTCGGCCAGCTAGGTGAGAAATGGAGGGAGTTTTGTGTGTTATTTTGGCTGAATTGTTTGTATATATAAGCAAAATGCAAAGTCAAATAATTTAAGTAAAGTCAAAGTTGATTTTTCTAGTCTTTTAATGTGTATTTTTAGTCTATTTAGCTCACAAACATGCATTTAACACTTAAACTATTTTAAGTAGTATATTTTTAGTTGACAACAAGTTTCACATGCATAGACTTACACCCGACTTGGTTAAAAACTCGGTTTTTGCGAAATAAGGTGTAAAAACCCTTTTAAATTCCTAATCCGATTCAAAATCCGTTTTGATCAAACACGGGTCTATTAATATCCGAGGACTAGGTTTTAATATGTTTAAAACACCCGTGTAAAAAATTTAGCGGACGTGCGTTCAAAATACTATTCACAAAAACTGACGATAAAATTTTCAATGCCGTTTTCGATGAAAATTTCATGAATGCACACATAGCATGTAATAGGAATATAAATCACAGAATTAGCGCATTCTAACTCTTATAACACATAAACAAGTCAAATCACGCAATTCTATACAAATGTGAAATATGGGGTTTCACAAGAATGAAGCATCACAATTAATTTTTAGTGAGCCTGTTTCCAGAGGGATCCATCGAGCTGAAGGAGGGGAATTTCTTGGGTGACTAGTAGAGTTAGCAGAATGGCCATGAACAATAGCGGCTTCTTTGAAATCGTTGTTGAAGCGATTAGCTAAAGTAGCTGTCTTGATTGGGCAAGTTTGTGCCCTTTCAAAAATAAAAAAAATAAAATTTGACTTTTCCAGATTTTCCAGCAAGTGTAGGCTATGATGGATTCGGCGCTTCCTTGCTCGTAGCCTGCTTCATGACAACTTTTAATAAGATTAAGATACCAAGAGTCAAATCCGGTAATATGTGATTCGCAATGATAACATTAAAGAGAAGATGCCATTCAAACGAGTTTACTCCAAAGGTAGAGGAGCAAGAGGTGCTTAACAGTTTCAACTTCATTTTTACAAATTTTGCATAAGGGACTGTTAGAGCATTTCTTTTTGTAGTTGTTCTCCTCAGTTGCAAGAAAATTTCTCAAGCTTTCCACATAAAAGCATTAACCTTTGCGGGGGCCTTAGTGTTCCAGATGGATTTCCAAAGTTGTTTGGTGGGCACATGCGAGGAACAAGTAGGATTTGGTCTATTTGTTGATGCCTTGAGACTCCTATAGCCGCTTTTCACACTATATTGACCCGACTTCGAGAACGGCCAAATGAGACGATATTTCCTTTCAGTAAAAGGAAGTGGGATACTGAGAATACTTGATTGGAGTCTTCTTTCGAAGAGTTCCTCAATAACATCAAAATTCTATCTTCCTTTGATAATGAGCTCACAAACTTTGTTGTATTGGAAGTTTGGGGGTTGGGGAATTAAACTAACATTGGAGACCCATACGTCCTCCCATATGTTGATGTCGCTACCATCTCCAAGCCGCCAAGTAGCCTTGTTTAGTTTTGGGGTTTTATTAGATTATGTCTGTGTGTCGTGTGAGAGGAGAGAGAATAGATATAAGAGTTAAAAAAAAAAGTAAAGCTTTATAACCTTTTTTATGCTGACTTTACGGAGGGACTGGTTTGGGTAATTCCCAAACCTCAGGCACTAGTTTGGGACTTTACCCAAATCTCAGGGACTAAAATGACTTTCTTCCAATAAAAAAATAATAATAGAAATATTACGTAAGCAATTGGGCCAAAGTGGTAGTCCAATAACATTGAGCTTTTTACGAGTGGTCCATTTAGGTTTGTGTTTGAGATCGAGCTCGATGGGTCTAACTAGCCCATGGGCTTTTAGAGTTGTAAAATTTTGGAAAATTTGCAAAAATGGTCCCTATTATTTTGCTAAAATTTTAAATTTATCACTTTTATTCAAAATTAGTCAATTTAGTCAATATTATTTTTAAAAAATTTCAAAACCGTCTCTAGTGTTCAAAATTAGCCAATTTAGTCCCTGCCTAAATTGAATTTTTTTTTGGTAACAATAGGGACTAAATTGATTTTTTTTTTGACAAACAATACGAAAGAATTTAAATTTTCTTGAAAAATAATGGAGACTAAATTGACTAATTTTAAACAATCATGATGAATTTAAAATTTTAGAAAAATAATAGGGACTGTTTGTGCCATTTTCCCTAAAAAGTTCGAAGGATAAAGTAGTATTTATATTTATATTTTTCTTGATAATAAGGAACTCATCTGAAATTTGATTATTAGTTTAAGTGTACAAATTCCATTGTGTAACGATACACCACAAAACATGCGTCAATCAAGGATTTAATAATATTTGTGATAGAAAGACATAAGCTCGAACTCAAGACTTTTAGACATAACGAGTCATTTTTTGACCACTCCACCCAACCCTTGGGGACAAGGATAAAGTAATATTTTTCAGCGGTAAAGAGGGAATTTTTTTTTCGTATTTTTCCCAAAGTTACATGTTAGACCTTTGTATTGTTGTTAATAATCTCTTAATGTATAAGAATGTGACTCACAATTTGATGACAGGGAGACGTATTTTATAAGGAGTTGTTAGATTATAGCATTTGACGTGCTAATTGCAAAACCAAAAACGTTTTTTTGCACTTTATCCTTATTTAAATTTTAGAAAAAGATTTTTCTGGCATATTTTTTGGATTAATATTAGCTGAAATATATAATATAACAAAAGAAAGGCCAACATTCATGAGAAATTAATTTAGTAGATATTTAGCAGATTTGTAGTTATTCTATTTTATAAATTACCAATGAAACTAAGTTATTTATTAATTATGACTTGGAATATTGTCTATTCAATTGTCACCTCTTCAATTTCAGTAGATTTAAATTATTGAATGCAGTTCTGACCAAAAAAAAAAAATTATTGAATGTAGTTAATTAAGCCTCAAAAGGGTTAAATGGTCTAAAGGACGAAGCTACAGCAACTTTTTCATTCTTTGTAGAGTGAATTTAATGGCCGAAAATTAAGGTCCATTTAATTGAGTTGCTACAACCAGCTTTTTGCTTTTTTTTTCTTTTCTTTTTTCTGTGTCAAACTACAACCTGCTTTAATTTTGGGGTAGTCTGGTCTGTAGCACTACTTTGTTCCTTTTTTTTTCTTTTTTCTTTGGATATGAAACACCCCCATATGTCCTTCTCTAATAAGAGTAGTAGCTGCGTCGGAATGATATTTACTATCCAATCTGTACAGGGATTGGCTTTCATGTACGCATGCATCAATGAATACCCATTGTGATTAAAAAAACTCCTCTTACAATCATGAATCAACATCTTCAAGGGACTATTTGGATCCGGGTCCCCTTTAATCCGCTTCAGTATAATTTGAAAATCAATTTCAAATGACAAGTGCTCAATTCCCATACTCACTACGCGTTGCAGTCCCTCCCATAACGCCATGAGCTCCGCTTTGTTGTTTGTTGCAACTCAGATATTAATAGTATAGCTCGTAAGCCATATGACATTCGCACCTCTAAATAAACCGTCAACAGCAAAGCCAAGAGCATTTCCTTAAGTCAATTAAATTTTTATTCGGAAATTTTGCTCACAATAAATTATTATCCGACTATTAAATTCAGGCCATAGGCATGAAAGCTCGTAGTATCCATGTGGCTATCTTGGTGATACTAAATTTCAACGTACGTTCAATTGTGGATGGTGATAGAGGAAATTCTTGGCTCTTGTATGCACATGAACTAGACAGGGTCTTTAAAGTAACATGCCCATGTCACATTAGAATCTCTAAATTAATTCACGCATGCAAAGATGTCTTGGTTGTTTAATTCGTTTATTGAGGTGTAATTAGCTGTTCTTTGTCTTTATTTTCATCTAGTAGCATGCTGCCTTATAGGATACGACCCCATTTTCTTCTCTTGTAGTAGGCAAAGATTGACGTATAATTGGGTAATCTGTTGTAAAAAATTGATGTATAGATTTGTTGTAAAAAGAGGTTTTGGACTTTTTTTTAATTATTTTTTTGTTAAAGAAATTTTAAGTTCGAATCATAGTTTTAACCTCAATTATACTTCAAAAAGGACACAAGTCTAAAGAACTGCAATACGTATATTAGATATGTAATAGCTTGTTTGTGTTTGTCATCCAATATTGGGCAACTATAAGATAAGTACCCTCTTATTCAGTAAACAAAAAAAAAAACGATAAGTACCCACTTTATAAATGGATGTTAAGAGCTTGGATAATAAATAAACAATTGCTTTTAAGCTAGTAGGTTCGAGTCTATGACACCGGTCTTACCTTACGTGGTTCGAATTTTGGACTTAGATGTAGGAGAATAGAATATTATCTATAATATCTATATTGGCTAAAGCCCAAGTAATCTAGAGATATATGTCATTTTCTCACCTAAAAGTAGTGCTAGTGTGCCATGAATCGAGTGAGGATTCTTATTTAGCATTATAACATTACGAGAAAAATTTAACGGTTATAAATTATTCATATTATTTAATTTTAATTGTATTAGTAACTCAAAACATTATTTTTTACTTAAAGTGTCATAATGTTATAGAATTATAAGCAGACGCATTCGCCACAAACCCACCTAGGATGGTACAATATATCAATGTAGGATATGAGCTTGAGGACAATCAATGCAGCTAGCTAGGGATGCAAAACCAACTATAGGTTGCAAACTTCGACAGTCACCAAGTTAGATGCCCCAGATAAAATGGTTCGACGGGTCAATTTATTAGCAGTAGCCGTTTATATTCACAATTTATATAATTTACGAAAAGTCTAAATAACCAGTCTTTTACTTTGCATTAACTTGCAATATCTCTTATGGTTTCTTTGGTCATTTTCTGTTAGCGGGGCCAAAATTATCGTTTTGAAGATTTTTATAAAATGCAAAGAGAATTAAGAAGCTGCTCAATTCTCAATCATAGGACTTTCCAAATAAAATGAAGCAGCGCCATTAAGTGCCATGAGCTTGAATCTCGAGTCATAATAACAAATAAACAACGGGTTAAAGCCACGATTTTAAGTCACTTTTCTCTAATTAATGAGATAAGGGACTTGATGGTGATCAATGATGTTTTAATTAACTTCGTCTATTTTGTATTTAGAAGCAAAATATATAGAGTTTGGATCTTCTCCAATTAAGAGGTAATTGTAAAATCTAATACTTCGTTTTCACTTAAAATAAATGATTAGATTTGTGCCAACTGACAAATATTCACTAATGCTTAGTATCAAAACCACGTAGTTTTATATATCATTTAGATCATTTAAAAATAATAAAAAAAAGAGATTAGAATTAAACTGCGTCGTTTTGATGTTAAGTATAAGTGACTTACTATTTATTTTAAGTAAAATTAACGTGTTATTCTCTCAAAAAGTAATTGAAAGATTCTCTAATTTCTCGCCAATTAGAAAGAAACCAAATCCATATACTGTATATAATGGTTAAAAATGCTCTCAACAATGTAAGTCACATGGCATCTTAAATATTTCTCCAACCTTGATTGCTAACCTTAAGTTTCATTCATAAAGCTAAATTTGTACTTAGACGACACTGGTTATAATTACCCTTATGCGGCTTTTCAGATTTAGTTTTAAATTTCACTTTTGTTTTTCGATATATATGAGTTTGTCAAATAGGGGTGGATCTAAAAATTTTCACATAACAAAAAAAATGAATCATTTCTTCTCTTTATCTTTTCCGACGGAGAAAGAGGGTCTGGAAGGAGGCAGGGGGATTTCTCGTTTTCTGCAGTGGGCTTGCACGACGTATGATTAGCAATGAAAATTTTTGACATAATTTACCAACTATATAAACATATTTTTTTAGTAACAAACTAATTAATTTTTAAAATTAAAAAATTTATACCATCAGTAAAAGCTACAATCCCACTGAATTTAAGGCACTGCATCCGCCCCCGTTGCCAAAGATTAAAGAAAATGCCTAATATTTCTATAATCTTTTGCATGTAAGAATGATGAAGGAGATTATTTAGTTTTCAAAACTTCAGATTTCAGTAATTTTATAAGCTCAATGAAGATTACAAGAAAGTCATATGCAACCAGATCAATCTAGAAATGGTGTGTTCTATCAAAGAGCTAGCCAAATGCATTCTTGTCTTTGGTGTAAACAATTTGAACCATCCCAAGTGATCGGATGAGCGTGGGAGGCAAACTTGCTCACGATTCAATTTGAATTAATTAGGAAATTAATATTTTTTTAGACTAATCTCAATAAGTTTTGTGTCTAACTAACTTAAATCATATTTTCGTCAAACAGAATTATGTATTTCAGAATTTGATACCTTATTTAACGTGAGCCCGAAAAACTTCTCAAAGGAGTTTCCATGATCAGAAAAAAGAAATAATAGTTATCAACTCATGAAACTTGACTGCATTATCCAGGTGGATTTAAGAAACTATTACTAATTAGAATAAAAGAGCCATACTGCAGAGTTAAAATAATTCCAAATTCTAGCAGCCCTTTTGGCAACAAATTTCACACTCCCAAGTGTTCACTTTCCTTGGTTGGCCCCAAGTTTCATTATCACTCACTTTCATACCATGTTTAAGACCGGCCATTTATTAAGAGCTTCAACAAACTAAAATTAATCATCCTGCAAAAACTTACCTCTACAAAAACCGAATAAAGATTATCTCATAATATCACAACCTTATAAACGGGATATATAAACAGTTGTGAACTGTCCAAATATTTTGTCATAACTCAATAATTCACTATTGTTTGATCTCACTTACTCGTAACAATATTATAACGTTACGAGTAGATCCATTATCCTATAAAACCATCCCCATATTCTCATTTGTGCTACATTGGCCACCATGTCTAGTCCAATACTTGTAACCATCTTGGCCATTTCCATAGCAATTGTTTTGTCCAGAAATGTAGCTGAGGTTGAGAGTGCTCGTGCTTTCTTTGTGTTTGGTGACTCACTTGTGGACAATGGCAACAACAACTATCTAGCAACCACAGCACGAGCTGATTCTCCACCTTATGGCATTGACTACCCAACACATCTTCCTTCTGGCCGTTTCTCAAATGGCTACAACATCCCAGATCTCATCAGTTAATCTCTATTTTTCTTACTTTTTGCCTTTTTCTGCAAGAAAACTTCCATGCATGCACCGATTTTTTTTAACCCAAGAGGTTAGTTGATGGTTGAACGCCGGGGACGTGAGTAGAAAACTTGCTCATGTTCCGGTTGGTTCTTGTGCCTTACTAACTGGGACCATATCTTTTATGTGTCCAAAGGTGCTTTATGAAAGCCGATCCATAGTAAAGAAATTATGATGGACTCCGTTGAGCGAACCAAAACTGTTTCTTGCTTTTTTTTTTTTTTTTTTGGCCTCTCTACCTTGACTAGCTACTCTATTTGCTTAACACAAGTCTTATTTAACCTTCACAAATCACTTGGGTCACATGTCCCTAAACTTGGATCTGGTGTAAACCCGAAATACTTCTCAGAGTGTTCCTTGTCATTAAAAAAAAGTTGTTCTTTTACGGCACTGATCAATCTTGTCTTTTTTTTTTTTTTTTTTGTCTTTTTCTTTTGCCAGGCCAAAAGCTTGGTGCAGAACCAACATTGCCATACTTAAACCCGGAGCTTGATGGAGAAAAACTACTGGTTGGCGCAAACTTTGCTTCTGCTGGAATTGGAATCCTCAATGACACTGGCATTCAATTTGTAAGTTTTTTTTTTTTTTTTTTGGCGATACAAAGGAGGCAAAACCGATACGAACAAAGAACTAAACTATCATCCGAGAAGAAGTCCCTCCTCTTTTATCCTTCATCTCCCTAAACTATTGCTTTCGCATTTTTCCACGTAAAAGATTTTATTAGATTTTTTTTTTTTCCTTTTTCGGGTATTATTAATTGCATAGCAAGGCATTGGATCATGTGATCTTCATCTCTACATGAACATATTTATCATTCTTCAACCCTTCACTATTCATGTTACTGTTAATGTGAAACAATTGTATTATCTAACACATACCGTGATCAGAAAGATATATTTTTCTGCCTGTTATATTTCAACTTTTACGACCCTTCAATAATTTACGTCAGCACCACAAAGCTTATTTATTTAATACAACGTGGGATAATTGTATTCTTTAACAATTAAACGAGAAACTTTCTATATGTCCAGGCAAAGATAATAAAGATGTACAAGCAACTGGAGTTGTTCCAGGAGTATCAGCAAAGAGTGATTGCTCTTATTGGAGAAGAGGAGACACAGAGGCTTGTGAACAAAGCTCTGGTTTTGATCACAGTTGGTGGCAATGACTATGTCAACAACTATTTCTTGACTCCAATAACATTAAGGAGACTTCAATACAATCTTGAGGATTTCTCCCATTACCTCATCTCTGAATATCGAAAAATTCTAATGGTAAGGCAATGACTCGTCCTTACTAAGGTCCTGAGTTTGAAACCTATATATTTTTCAAAAAATTGCTTATTTTTTATTAACCTAGAGTATGCATTAGGTGTAACATTGCACCACCGGTATCCTTAGGGTGGATTCATTGTACTACTTTTTAAGAACGAACATTTCGTTATTAAAGAATAAAAAGAGAAAAATTTAATTAGTTAAAAAATAGGAGCAAGCATTTCCCGTTCAACAAACATTGGAATTAAGTGCTTTGGAAAAAAAAGAGAAAGAACATTGGACATGATCTATTTACTATCTAGAAATTCCCGTAACATACCTAACAATTAGATAAAATAGTTAAACAACGACCTATTTATTATAATCATAAGTTCAAAATTCAACCACAGTCTATCCCTCTAAAAAAAAAAAAAAAAATCATCACAACAATCCTCCACCAATAGAGTCTTGTTCTATGTGGGACAACATATGACCTACCTCATCAATGCAAAAGACCTAGCTAGTGCACTAAAGACAGTACAATGAAAAATCAAACGTTGTCATAGTCATATGAAGTAGTATTTGTTGCTTGTCTGATTACATCTGTTTTCTGCAGAGGCTTTATGAATTGGGAGCTAGAAAAGTCCTAGTTACTGGAACTGGACCATTAGGTTGTGTTCCAGCTGAACTTGCAACAAGGAGCACAAATGGTAAATGTGCAGATGAGCCTCTGCGTGCTGCAGCAATCTATAACCCCCTCCTTGTCCAGATGATCAAGAGTCTCAATCAAGCGATAGGCGTGGACGCGTTTGTCGCTGTCAACTCAATGGAAATGCAGAACGATTTCATCAGCAATCCTCAAGCCTATGGTCTGTTCATCATTCGCCAGCATTAATTGTTCGTAGTACTAAGATTATGATAACATTGACAATAGGGGATCGATAATTGTTATCGTGTACTATTTTCTGATATACAGGTTTTATTACGTCCAAGATTGCTTGTTGTGGCCAGGGACCTTACAACGGGATTGGACTTTGCACTGTTGCATCGAACATATGCCCGAACAGAGACTTGTACGCGTTTTGGGATCCGTTCCATCCGACAGAACGGGCGAACAAGATCATTGTTCAAACCATCTTCGCTGGGGATGAAAAGTACATGACTCCCATGAACCTAAGCACGATTATGGCTTTAGATTCTATGAATTAAACTAGTCTTTTTATATTTTCTTGAAAGAAACCACATATGTGCAATTTGATCAGCCTGGGATGAGGTATTAGCATACAATTATATCTATAAAGAATTGGGTTCTCAAGTAGTTGAGCATCGATCAATACTCCCTTTTGTTATTTTCATTCTATGCTATGACTACAAGAAATGTAGACACGGGCGATGAAAATTGGCTACAGAATAAATTCCGTCGCCCGTGAGCGATGATACCTACAATATGACGCTTATGCCAAAAGGTCCTCGTCAGTTGGCACCAAGAACGTTGCTACAAAATAGCGAGCAATCACTAGACATTTGGTCTAGTAGTATAATTATCGCCGAGAGATCTCGAGATCGATTCTTAGAATTAATATCCTAAATGACTTAATATTGGTATTTAAGCCTCCCTTAAATTTATAAAAAAAAAAGCAACTACACCAAAATTAGATGATTTTAGCGACGAATGAGTGATAGAGAAAAAATAATAATTTTATTAAATTGTGTTAGTTAGTCGTTGCCTAAAATCGTTACCTGCGGTCCTTTTTCAGTTGTTTTATTACATTACGGTCAATCTCTTATGTTATTGTTGGGATGAGAACATACAAACAAGTATAAAAATAACGAAAACACCACGACATTTTCCAAGAAATAACTCTACTACATAGAACCTTTGCTTCCATCACAGTCCTGAATCCTGATACCTTTCCAAGGGGAGTTCTATCAAATGGTTGTAAAGCCATTCATGGTTCTCCCACCTAGTTTGCAAAAAGAGAAACAAAAATGTCAACGTTGAGGTATTAATGCTAAATTGACTATAATAAGTGGTCAATAAATTTCTAGTTTCCGCAATGACTATTCAAAAGTCAAACAAGAGGGTTGTGACATAAAAATTGAGCAGTCGTTTTTTAGGAACAAAAAGGGACATGTCAGTTGACAATTCGTTATAGTTAAAAGTTTTAAATTTAAAACATGATTTTGGTCTTTATTGTATAAAATGAAAAAAAAAAAAAAAAAAGACATGTGCAGCGAAAGGTTTTTTCTTAAAAAAATAAAATAAAATGGGTACTTAATGCTATTGCGTTTTGTTTCTGTTTGATCAGAAACTAAGTCTCTTATGTCTCTTTCATATAATTTTGACTATGGTGTCCAAAATTTAATTGCGGGTTTGACCTAAAAGAAAATTTTAAGACTCTGTATGACAAACTATATACATTATGGGCCTAGTCTCAGCTACAACCTGAAAAGACCATAGTTCTTGAACGAGCAATTGATTTTTTTTTTCTATTTTGTTTATTGACTTTACTTTAATTTAGAGTATAAAAAAAGGTATTTGAGTACCAATTAGAAATTTAAATTAATTGGATGCTCGACTCATCAAAATGTGAACCCTTGCTTTTTAGGCTAGAAAGGCATATAAACCGTTATTTCTATTTTAGGGGTCCATATGGTCGTGAATATGTAATGACTTAAGTTCAATTATTATTCTATCAACATACAATATAACTTCTTTAAATTAATAGCGTTGGGATAAATAAATTCTATTAATTTAACGACATATCAATTTATTGAAAAACTAATAACTATTAATTTATAGAGATACTTTTAGTTTTTGGGCTTAATAGTAAATATAATATATTTATGATATCTTTTTTGAAAAGTAACACATATATTTACTGGCCAATTTGAAAAGAGAAGTGGAAAAGTATAATGAGAATAAAATATAAGAATTTAATTTAGTAGGATTAGAAAATGTTTTTCTAATCTCGTATCAGAATTAGGATTAGAATAAGTTTCTCTAATCTCATAGTTAATTTATTATGAAATTTATAGTTAATTATTAATTTATAAAATATTTGGATTAATAAAATAGAAAAAAAATATTTTAAATGTATTATCTTATAATTTTATCAAAATTATTAATTTTTTACACTGGTCCAAGTTGGGACCAGACATTTTTATTATTTAAAAGAGATTATTAATTTATTGAGTATTAATTTAAAGATGTTTTATTGTATTGAATTTGTGACAAACTCTTCCCTTAAACACATAATGCCCTTGTCCTGCTAAAAGAACAAAACTACAGTCTAGGATCGCCAAATAGTGAGGAGACCCCACACTTGCACCTAATAACTTACTAAACTAAGCCCAACTACTGGTATACCAATACATTGAATCTAATCAACTGACTGAAATGCTTAAGGTCATCTTGACAGTAATAATAAATTCAGATCACTATAAACTAAACTCGTATTTTTTATAAAACTAATGTAAAACGGGATATCATAAGGGGGTCGGGTCGAAGGGCAAGTCTCTGACTTGATGATGATGATGCTGAGAGATGGATCTACTATTTTAGTTGTCGGACTACATTTTTTTTTTTGCTAAATGGTCTACAATTTTTATTGGCCTAAGAAAATGCTTTAAGTTACTACTGTATTTTTAATTTGTTAAACACATATTACCTTATTGGCCCTTGTATGTCAACTAATTTAAATTTTTAAAATTATTTAACATCCACCGATAAAATATGCTAAAACCGTCCATCTCTGCTAGGAGGTTAATGTTATGCTTACTCAATCTTGAATTATTATTATTATTATTTTTTATTGAAACAATCCTCATTGCCAACCTGTAAAGGTCAATAATATCTTAATCTAATACAATCAGTTGTTATTAAAATATATAAGTAACCAAACGCGATGATCAAAAAAGTGAAAGTGACAACTTCATTGCTTTTTCTTTTTGCCTTTTAGCTGTGCCCATAAGGTTGGTGGCTTGGCTTTGTCACGAAGTTAGTCTTCTTTGTTTTGTAATAGTGACGGATTCAGACACTTATATTCAGGATGTGCATTCATATAATAAAAGAGTTTAACATATATATAAAGTATCCAAATAATAATTTTTCTAATAGTGCATACACACAACAAATTTTGATGTGTTTCAGTGGTTAAGAAAGTACACTTAAAGTCATAATTGGCAGATAGGGCAGGATTTGGGGTTCAAATCTTGCGTATTCACAAATAGGTTCTTATTGCTTACCTTATTACTATAATTTTTTTATTACTTATTTTTTTCTCTTTTTATATGTTTATATTTTTTTAATTACTAAAATGTGCTTAATATGTATTAGTTTATATATAGATGAGTGTACTCGAACCCTTAGTTATTCACTGTATCATTATAAGGTGCATGCCCTGGTTCCCGATATCTGAGTCCACTCCTATAAAAATGTATATATAGCCAAAAACAGACCCCACCTAAAATCGGGTGTAACCCGTCTGCTGTTTCATTCAACTATATTTGTACAAGAAGATCTACCACTTTAACAATTCTACAATAATGAAGAAAAATGAATAGATAGCGGGATAGTCATTACATCATTCGTGCAGTTGCTATAGATCAAACTCTGTTACCGTTCTAATGAATTCCACTATCTCTTATGGTGCTGAGCCGGTGACAAGAGCGCATTGTAGCTAACCACATGCAAATCAATACAAGTAGCTATGATAGCTATGGCTAGGGGATGTTACGCTTGTGCAAAGACGGGTAGTTCTCCTGACCGGGCTCCGGTTTTTCCAGGGCCAATGAATCCCAGCCGTTGATTCAAATCAATGGCTGGTGTTTATCATACTTTTTTTTTTAATTTAATGCCATTGTATATTTACTAAGTTATCCCTGGTTGTATTAAATTCTTGTGGGACCCATAAAATGATGTTGACTAAGTTCAGTGATTTGATGTTTAGTACTTTTTAAAATATTAATTTTATTTTAATGTTTAATTACTCTATTATCCCTGATTCTGTTAATATCACATGAGATATAATATCAGTGTGCATCTAAGAAAAATTAAACTAAGACCTAAACCTTTATATCGATTAATCAAATAGCCATACTTGATCCACTGATGCAAGGCTATATATTAGTATATATCAATGAGAAATCCACATTCATATTTATAGATACGTACTTTGATTATTTATAGATACCATTCAATTTTATTAATTTCATTTAAATTCATTATCTTTTCTACCATGTCTTCTGTTTTTTCTACTTACATTAAGTGGTGCTTTTTTAATATTGATATTTGAACATCATTTCATTTTCAAACTATCAAACCATAAAGTGTAAAGAACCCTAATAATAATAGATTATGAAAATAATTTATAATATGCTAACATTACTACCATAAAATGCAATTCGATTATAAGATGCCCGTTGTTATACCTTATATTTTTTCGTTAAGGTATAGTACACATACTATTTAGGATAAAATTATTTCGTGTATGATAAGTGCAATTAAATTATTATTAAGTTTGATTTCATAATATTTACTTTAATTTGGTCGTAATTTGAGGGACATAATCAATTCTTCACTTTGAAAGTAAAATTTTTTTTTGTGCGGTAACTAATCAAACTGTGACATACTATAATATCAGATTTCGACCCTTTGTTAGGTGCAAAATCTAGTACCACCCACTCTTGTATGCTCGAAGTCATTAGATGTACTAAGGAGCTTATAGTGTTCGATGTGGACCAAATATAAGAGATTGTATACGATATTTTTCTTACTATTAAATACATATGATACTTTACACGTACTATGTTCCTCATCACATGTTAGCTCTATCATGTATATTAAGTGTCATTCAAAGCGATTTTAAACTTGGTGAATTAAACAAATAATCCCTATTGTTTTTACACGTTTTGTACAAATAGTTCTTTTTGTTTCAAATGTCACACGGTTAGTCTCTATTGTTTGTAAAAGTCACACTATTAGTACCTATTGATAGGGGTAAATCTCGAGCCCCAGAAAGATCTAGCCTACGGAGTTGGGGTAGCCGCGCCAATGTTCGGATCTGGGCTCACAAGGAGCTCTAGGCAATAGATGGAAAGATCCAGCCCACGGAGCTGGGAACCCTACCAGCGTCCTGACCTGGGCTTACAAGAGGTAGCCCCACCAACGTCCTGACCTAGGCTCATAAGAGGTAGCCCCACCAGCGTTCTGACCTGGGCTCACAAGGGGTAACCCCGTCAACGTCCTGACCTGGGCTCACGGGGAGTGCTGGGCAGCAGACGAATAACAAGGGAGTTTTGGGATAAGGATAAGTACACAATGATTTTGCTGGATTCCTGAAGATAAGGGATATGGATATTATCCCCTTGAGCCTAAAAATAAGGGATTTGTCTTATCTCCTTAAGCCTAATATCGTAGGATTTATGTTTATCCTATCTTACAACTCCATATTTCAGCAACTATATATACAAGTAGACATTAAAAGTACAGGTATGTGGTTCTAACGCTTACAAACTCTCTCTTAATTGCTCCTAAGCAACCACTTTGCTCTCACGCAATACTTTAATGCTATTAAGCAATCTCTTACTCCCATAACTGACTTGAGCATCGGAAGGGGCCCCCGAGTACCCCCCAGGGATCCTTGTTTTGCAGGAAATAAGCTGGTGGAGACTCAAATAGTAGATTCCAACTCCTACAGTTTGTACAGCCAAGGCTGACGGGGCTCGTCCAACCCTGCCAAACAGGTTAGCCTAGGCCATCGAGCACAGACCAGGGACAGAAGGTCAGACCTCGGAGCTCCAGGACAACGGGGATTTGATGCACAAATCTGATGCGACCCTCGCTAATATGGTAATGAGCAGGGACCTAGCAGAACACCTAGCAGGTTGGGGTAACCCCTAAGACAAGGATGAGGAGCAGAGCAGACATACCAGCCCTGACCATTAAGCCCTATCAGGAATGAAAGACCAGAGTTGTACCCCTGTGTAAGGTCAGCCCACGGGACTGATAACAGCCCCATTAATAGTCTGTCCCGGATTTACGAGGACTGCAAGGTAGATAGAGTATACAAAATATTATTCGGATAAGGGAACTCGTCCAGCCCCGGAAAAAGTCCGGGACTGCCAATTTTTACCTTAACAGTTTGGCGCCGTCTGTGGGAACGAAAGATTATACCACTGAGAAACTATATTTGTGCAAGATAAGTAACGATAGTACTTGCCCTGTGCTAGCTACCATTTATTGATTGCTTATTATATTAAGTTGATCACCCAGTCTGCTAAGCATTTACATTCTATACATTCATGTTAACTATATGCTTCATTAAAGTTCAATGATAAGACACTGATATTGTCTTTATCAGTCGGCATGTTCATGTTATGCGAGCTACTACCTAATTAAAGTGCATGATTCGCTCACAATTCTCAACCTTGTTGTTTCGATAAGATATCTAATGATTGCTGTGTTACACAAAGTGACTAGCTGAGTCCATGCTACTATTTTTTCATACCATAACTTGCTTGTATCATAGCTTAAAAGAAGACATATATATGTGCATAATAATGTCTAGAACATCACTTACAGCATGTTCGTCATTCTTCTTGTATTTTGATTCTAATATGTGATGTTATCTAGAAATAACATTAGTTTGGCAGACACCTATCAGTATGTGTTCTTAGCAAAACACTTAAGGTGTTCGATAGAATGCCAAGGTGAACTTGGCATCAGGAAACTTGGACACAAATTATATATCTCTTATGTTATGTGTCGAAGATGTTTGATAAAATGTCAATTTGCAATTTACATGATAAAACTTATACAAATGCAAGCCTGTTATGATGTGTACTCAAGGTGTTTGATAAAACACCTGAAGAAATAAGTGTTTTAGGGAACAATATGTCTGAGCTAATTTATGATGCCTATAATTATGGTTCGACCTGCTGTGCATATATTTGACATGCATAATGACAACCTAGTTGGTCATATGATTGCATTTTGAGGTAGTGTAAGAGGCAAAAAATTATACTATGAAAGAAGCCTAAGATATAGCAAGGTTACGAATAAGATTTTTTCGGGCTGACTTTGAGTAAAAAACTGCTACAATTGAGAAATAATTGGCTGGTGATTTATATACGGGCAAAAAGCCCTACGAGTCTAGGTTCTAACGCTTCAAACAGTTCATGAATTGGAGCTTCCTAGAGAAAGTTATGACCATTTTTGCAAGATGTGTTTGAGCTGTCCAGAAATGACGAACCTGAAGTTTCAGCAACATTTTGTTTCATTTTTGCCTTGTTTTAACTCTGATTTGGATTTACTTTGGCCAAGGCGAGCTAGAGATACATTTAAATATCTGAAAATTATGTTTAAAATGCTCAAGATGCATCTCCTAACACTTTTTTCTCAATTGACTTGTCATTAAAAGAGAGAGCATAAGAATAGCTCATGTAAATGTCATTGTGATATCCAGGTGTAAGTCCAACAGTGATGAGATAATTTGTTGAGGCATACGCTAACCCACAATGAGGTAATCAAATCAACCCAAAATCAGTAGATCTCTTCTCAGCCCAGAAGAGTATCGGAGCTCTCCTAAAATTAGCGGAGCTCTTCTTACCTCAAAGGGCAGGAGCTCTCCTCAGCCCAAGATTATTGGAGCTTTTCTTACCTCAAAGGGCAAGAGCTCTACTCAGCCTAGCAGAGTATCGGAGCTCTCCTAAAATCAGCTGAGCTCTTCTCAGCCCAGCCGAGAATCGGAGCTCTCCGTACCTCAAAGAATAGGAGCTCTCCTTAGCCCAGCAGAGTATCGGAGTTCTCCTAAAATCAGCGGAGCTTTTTTTACCTCAAAGGGCAGGAGCTCTCCTCAGTCTAGCAGAGTATCGGAGCTCTCCTAAAATCAGCAGAGCTCTTCTTACCTCAAAGGGTAGGAGCTCTCCTTAGTCCAGTAGAGTATCGGAGCTCTCCTAAAATCAACAGAGCTCTGCATACCTCAAAAGGCATGAGCTCTCTTTAGCCCAGCAAGGGTATCGGAGCTCTCCTAAAATCAGCGAAGCTCTTCTTACCTCAAAAGGCAGGAACTCTCCTCGGTCCAGTAAGGTATCAGAACTCTCCCAAAATCAATGGAGCTCTCCTTAGCCCAACTGAGCATCGGGGCTCTCCGTACCTCAAAAGGCAAGAGCTCTCCTCAGCCTAGCAAAGTATCAAAACTCTCGTAAGATGAACGAAGCTCCCTTTAGCTCAAAAAGCAAGAGATCTCCTATGCCCAGCGGAGCGATGGAGCTCTCTTAAGATCAGTAGAACTTTCCTTAGCTAAAAAAGAATGAACTCTCCTAAACTCAGTGGAGTTCTTCCAAGACCTGCAGAGTTTTCCTTAGCATGAAAAGTAGGAGCTCTCTTAAGCTCAGTGGAACTCTCCCAAGATTATCGGAGCTCTTATTAGCTCAAAAATCCACAACTCTCCTAAACTCAGTAGAGTTCCCCAAACTTCAGTGGAGCTCCTTCGGCATAAATACATGGGTGACTAACTCAGTCCAATCACAACAGAAGTCTCCCAAGCTCCTCCAAGCTACGAGAGCTCGCCTACGAGCCATAAGAGCTCAACACTATCAAGGGTTGCAGCACACTGAAGGCTAAAATGAGGACCCTCTGGGGTCTCCAGCCACCACATGAGACATTGCTCCCCGGCAAAGATGAGAGCCCTTCGGGGTCTCACCAGCCACCATATGGGACACTACTCCCTAGGCCAAGACAAGAAACCTTTAGGGTCTCACCAACCATTACCGGGAACATTACTCCCCAGGCAAAGACGAGAACCCTTCGGGGTCCCATCACTCACCATATAGGACATTACTCCCAAGCCAAGACAATATCCCTTCGGGGTCATACCAGCCATCACAGGGGATATCACTCCCCAGGTTAAGACAAGAACCCTCCGAGTTCTCACTATAATCACTGGGGTCATTATTCCCCAGGCTTAGACAAGAACCCTTCGGGGTCTTCCCAGCAACTATTCAAGTTATCATCCCTCAGGCTATACATCAAGGTCGACAAAGGACCAAACAATAGAGGGTATAGCCAGAAGCATCCAAACACCAGATGGAGCTCGATATAGCCCATTTCGATCACGATGCTCATTGAGCTCGTTGCTCCAAAAGTCAAGCATAGCCTGGAACAATTGAGTACCGAGTGGAGCTTGGTTTCAGCCCACTTAAGTTGCAACATTTGATAAGCACTACAGCCCCGTAGGTCCTACCAGGAAGAAAAGACCTCCATTAAAGCCTAAAGCATCCTTCGCAAGTATGCAGGAAGTTAACTAAGGAATTACTAAGCTAAATAACCGAGAGTCTATGCTCAAGTATCGGGTCCGAAATCAAAGGATTATCAGCATCTTCATTTAAGGACCTGCAAATTGTTGGTCCAAAATCAGGGAGGCCTATTTCACAAGCAAGAGATCATATAATAGTCCGCAATGCTGAATAGCACAAACTTTTGAGCCAGGCCTCGAGGTTGTAAGAGCTCAAGGCCGACTACCTCCAACTATCAAGTCAGCCTTCAAGGACATAAGAACTCAAGGCTACTTGAGTCAAAAAGACTTAGAGATGTTGGCATCAATTTAAAGGTCATCAAGAGAAATTGGGTCAAACGTGAGGCCCATAAAGATGTATCTTACCCAAAAGACCAGTGGACATGCCAAAATTCTCCTCAAGCCTCAAAATAAAAGAGGGCTGAGCGTTAGCACATTCTCGAAGAGGGGGAGACTAGCAAAGCTAGAATTACATAAAATACCTCAGCCAATTTGGTCTGGGAGGCAATTGAGATCTAAATAAATAGATCAGAGAAAGAGTCGAAGCCCAAGCTGAAAGGAGCCGAACCTCGGCACAAAGGCCTTGCGCTAAAAAAATGGATTCTGTAACAAAAATATAATGAGCTCGAGGTCATAAAAAAGGCCCCTTATAAGTCCCTGGACCTCGGAAAAGCTCGCTTAAGGCCGAAAAAGGGCTCCACGCAAATCCCTAGGCCTTAATAAAGCTAGCAAGAAGGTTGGAACAGACCTTTAAATTCCTTAAGAAGAACTTAGAAAGAGATTGAGGAAGGGCCTCCATGAGACTCCTAAACCTCTCTGGGCTCGGAAGGAACCGAAATAAAGTCGACACGAGGCTAACTTAAGCGAACTGAGTTGGAAACCAACTCGCGATAGATCAAGGCTAAACACAATGACCAAGTCAATCCATACATGGCCAAGGCCAAATCCTGACATATCTCGAGGGCTAAGAAGTGCATGTCAGGATCCAAGGAAGACCAGAATGAGCCTACGCCAAGGGTCAGAGAAGGGACCCCTGAAGCCCCTTAGACCTTCGAAATCAAAGGTAAGTTCGAAAAAGACCATCGAAATGGCTCCCACAAGTCCCAAACACTAAGAAAATTTAGCTAAAGATAGAGCCCGGTGGTGAGCTCCGAAAGAGCCAGTGCTAAACGGCCAAAGTCAAGTTAAGTAGAGCAAAGTGTTCAACGTTCATCTCTCATCAAGAAAGACCAACTCAAAAGAGTTTCAAAGAGCTCAAGTATGAGTGGAACCCAGGGAAAGCTCGAGAAAGTCGAGCCCAAACTCAAGCACAAGGTAAGGCCAAGAGCCATGTCAAACATAAGAAAAGCCAAGAGAGAAGTTGAAGTGCCATTCTCAGGTCGGATATATGCTAGAGGCCAGAAAGCCAGGGCTGAGCCTAAAATGGCAAAGTCGAACTGTCCTTAGCTAAAAAAGAAATTACATGTCGAATGCCATTTCGACTCAAACACTCGAGCATTGTAAGAGTAATAAAATACCAGAGGTGGGACCATAAGAGCCCAAGATAAACATGGGATGAGGGCTAAATCAAGCTTAAAAGTTAGCCCTAACATCATGTGCTTGTACTTACAGGCTCACAATGCGAGCTCCCATTGAAGAGGTATGCGCCTCGAATTGTTCCATTGGTCGACTTCTCTTATCGATCTCACAGCGCCTCTACATCCAACCTTAATAGTTACAACAAGCTCTCCAACCTATCTAAAGAAGACTCGGGGGCATACCAAGGCTCCACCAAAATATCAGTAGGAGCAACTTCAAAATTGAGTTCACTGATATGAGGGTCTGAGGGCTCACCGACTAGACCATAAAAATAAAGCCATGAGATGAATTCAAAAATAAGGTCATTAGCCCGAGTCATGCAAAAACCATGTCATGAAGGAGATCTTTTTGACGACGTGAAGTAGGGGGCATGAATCTACGTAGACCAACTGAGATGATAGTATATCTAGTTTGCAAAGTGGCGATTACAATAGCTAAACTGACGGGGGAACAAAGGAGCTCCACCCACATGACAATCCCCTGACCTCTTACGGAGCTCAGGAGATTGGGGAGGGGCAATTGATAGGGGTAGATCTCGAGCCCCAGAAATATCTGGCCTACAGAGCTGGGGTGGCCGCGCCAATGTTCGGACCTAGGCTCACAAGGAGCTCTGGGCAACAGATGAAAAGATCCAGCCCAAGGAGCTGGGAACCCTACCAGCGTCCTAACCTAGGCTTGCAAGAGGTAGGCTCACTAGCGTCCTGACCTAGGCTCATAAGAGGTAGCCCCACCAGTGTCCTGACTTGGGCTCACAAGGGGTAGCCCCATCAACGTCCTGACCTGGGCTCAAGGGGAGTGCTGGGCAGCAGACGAATAACAAGGGAGTTTTGAGATAAGGATAAGTACACAATAATTTTGCTGGATTCCTGAAGATAAGGGGTATGGATATTATCCCCTTGAGCATAAAAATAAGGGATTTGTCTTATCTCCTTTGATATTATCTCCTTAAGCCTAATATCGTGGGATTTATGTTTATCTTATCTTACAACTCCATATTTCAGCAACTATATATACAGGTAGACATTAAAATTACAGGTATATGGTTCTAACGCTTACAAATTCTCTCTTAATTGCTCCTAAGCAACCACTTTGCTCTCACGCAATACTTTAATGCTATTAAGCAATCTTTTGCTCCCATAACTGACTTGAGCATCGGAGGGGGCCCCCGTGTACCTCCCAGGGTTCCTTGTTTTGTAGGAAATAAGTTGGTGGAGACTCAAATAGTAGATTCCAGCTCCTACAGTTTGTACAACCTAGGCTGACGGGGCTCGTCCAGCCCTGCCAAACAGGTTAGCCTAGGCCATTGAGCACCGACCAGGGACAAAAGGTCAGACCTCGGAGCTCCAGGACAACGGGACTTGATGCATAAATCTGATGCGGCCCTCGCTAACATGGTAATGAGCAGGGACCTAGCAGAATACCTAGCAGGATGGGATAACCCCTAAGACAAGGATGAGGAGCAGGCCAGACATACCAGCCTCGACCATTAAGCCCTATCATGAATGAAAGACCGGAGTTGTAGCCCTGGGTAAGGTCAACCCACAGGGCTAATAACAACCTCGTTAATAGTCTACCTCTGATTTACGAGGATTGCAAGGTGGATAAAGTATACAACATATTATTCGGATAAGGGAACTCGTCCAGCCCCGGAAGGAGTTTGGGACTGTCAATTTTTACCTTAACACCTATTATTTTAAAAGTCACACGGTTAGTCCTTATTATTTAAAAAAATTTCACATTTAGTCCCTATTATTTATAAAAGTCTCACCATTAGTCTCTGTTATTTACAAAAGTCTCATAATTTGTCTTTATTGTTTAAAAAATCTTCCAATTAATCCTTAACGTTAAGTAACTGCTAAAAACTTAACAAATTTCAAGGGTATAATAGTTATTTTATCAATATTTTCTTTCTTTTTTAAAATTGGATAATGTATCATTTTTTTTTGTTTTTATTTATTTATTTATGTTTTCCCATCTTCTTCCCTACCCCCAGTCCCACGCGCCACCCAAACCTCACCCCCAGCAACCCACCCGTCACTTCTACCCTGCCTATTACCCCAACCCTACCTCTACCCCCACCCGCCACCCCCAACCCCATTCCTACACTTCCTGTTACCCCCTATCATCCCTCATCACCATTTTCACCCCCCACCTGTCAACCTTCATCCCCATTCCCACCCTAATCATCAAACTCGAGCCCCATCCCCACCCTCCCCATTACCCTCACCCCCATGTGATGAGTGTGTGGATATGTTTGTGTCTGCGTGTGTTGTGTGTGTGTTGTATGCTATGTGTGTTTTGTTTATGTGTGTTTTGCGGTGGTGTTTGGCGGTGGTAGAAGGTGGAGGAAGAAGAAGAAAAAAAAGTATAAAATTAAAAAAGAATTTTATTAAATAATAATGATAAAATAAAGAATTTCATTAAATAATAAGTATAATTAAGTAATTTTAGTCATGAAATCAAGGGCAATAATGTCATTTAACACAAATAATATTTTTTTGATAAGTTTTTAACGGTTAATTGACGGTAGGGACTAATGGTAAAATATTTGCAAAATAATAGAGATTAATAGTGAGACTTTTGCAAACATTAGCGAGTAACCAGATGACTTTTAAAATAATATGGACTAATAATGAGACTTTTGCAAACATTAGGGACTAGTGGTAAGACTTTTGCAAATAATGAGGCCTAACCGCTTGACATTTAAAATAATTGGGACTAGTTGTCTAAATCGTGTAAATAATAGGGAGTATTTGTACAATTTTCCCTAATTATTTACTTTAATTACACCGTCTCTAATTTACGAGAGATATTTAATTTTTTTACTTTCATAAATGACAAAATATGTTACGGCATAATCATGCATGTTCATGCTCTTTGGACGCACTTATGGGTTTATAATTTTTAGTTTGACCCAATGTATGATTTTATATAAGGTAGTTTCATTGCCATTAATTTTTAAAAAATAATAAATGTAGATGATACTTCACTTGTAATATGTTCTTTTATTGTTCTTTCTATAAGATGTGGCAAAAAAGGCTCTCCAAATTTGAGTGCAAAAAAATGCGAACTTTAAATTTCACTTTGGTATAATATAATGCAAACCTTTAGATTTCACTTTGGTAATTTTTTACGTTACTACTTGCCCCTTTTTGTTATTTTGCATGTCTTTTATCTTCATTCATTTGCCCATTTTGGTCATTGCACATTTCTTCTTATTTATTTAGTTGTCCTTTTTCGTATATTTTAATATATACTACGAGGGTATAATAGAAATTTTGTCTAAAATGTGAGGACTGACTAGATATTTGGCCATACACATCACATCTGCAGAAAACTTTTCAATCTGATTTTATTAAATACCATGGCCCACAATGTTACATGTGAAAGGGTATAATAGTCTTTTTGGTCTGCATATGAATTAATACATATTAAATGTTGCGGATCCCACTACCACGTGTCGCGGCTTTGTTGTTCCCTGGAGCCCGGAGCCCGGAGCCCGGAGCCCGGTTACGAGAATTTTCCAAGACAAGGCCCCACTGAAAGAATTTTCAAACTTTTAGTCTAATGAATTTTCAAATCAAACCACATCCCTAACATTTCCTAGAATATTATCATAGGCTCTTTTGTGTATGTAAATTTCTTAGCGATTTTGTCGCTTGAATAACAAGAAGAACACATTTTTGTCAGTTGGGTACACAACTATATATTTTAACAAAAAAAACACATTTTTTTTTTAATTTAAGGGAGGTTTAATACCGTACAATACCTATTAAAGATATAATCAGTGAGATTCGTACTTGCAATATCTCGTATACACAGTGAGTAATATACCACTGGACTCAGGAGTGGAGCCAGACACCGAAAGTCAGCGATAATATTACAGTGACATAGTCAGTAACCGGAAGTCGTGGGTACTCATCTATGTCTATATCAACACTTAATTTAAATACATTATAGCACACATAGAGACTTCAAAGCACGACTCTCCTTAAACATAAGTTGGATGAATTGAAGTATGGAGCATCCTCCAACTGGCATAAGTTGGATGAATTGAGAAAAAGAAAACAAGCTAACTTAAGAAATTAGAGGTTCAATTCCATTCACGTAGAGAGATAGAGGAATGAGTCAAACAGTGAAGTGAAGTGACAAATCAATTCAGATGAGAACCGATGGAACTGTAATTGGCACAAAGTAGAGAGAAAAAAGTTCATACATAGTTCAATCTATTGAAAAATTGGATGCTATCATATAAAAAATAATTAAAATTAACGTCGAACACTATAACTAAAATTAATAATAAAAAATAAAAACAACTATAATTATAATTAATAATAAACAACTATAGGTCTATAACTAAAACAGAAAAATAATAAATAAACTACTATAACCAAAAATAAAAATTTATAAACAACTAAAATTATAAAAAAAAACAACTGTAACTAAATTTAAAAATTAATAAACAACTAATATTACAAATAAAAACAACTGACAGTTAAAACTAATAATAACTAAAACTAAAGGTAATAAACATGTATAATTAAACATAAAAGAAAATAAACAAGTAACACAAAATAGAATTTCTCACATTGTTGCTGATGGAAAGGGTCATCGGCGTGGGAAGAGGAAATCGTCGGTGGAAGAGGAAATCGTCGGTGGAAGGGAGCTTGGGGGGTGCCATGGGGTGGGGGGTGGTGATACCGTAGGTAGGGCTTTGATTTTCTTTGAGATTGAGCTTTGACTTTTGTTTTGGTAAAGCTTTGATAGTGTGAATTGGGTATGCTGAGAAAATTTGGGGCTATTTTTTGTTTTTTTTTTTAATATATCTAAAATTATTAAAATATCCCTAGGATATTCCAGGTGCATACACTAAGCTCTATGTGGCTCCGCCCAATTTGTACACTTTGGTAAAATACAAAAAATGTTAAATCATTTACTCTATTACTTATATATAGGTTGTGTGTCATGAAATGTTTGACTGGATACCATATATATTGCGGTATCAAATGCGCTGCCATAAAAAGATTTGCATCTTGAGAAGAAAAGAGGACCCCAATATTCCTAATAGCACAAATCGAGCTTTGTGCTTTAAAAAATGAACAACGGTTTAAACGATTGTGACATAAACTTATTACAAAATAAAGGATTTTTTTATCAATATATAATAAAGGAATAATTATTTAAATTATTACTGATATGGGTATGGTCGAGACCGAGGTCAGATTCCTGAGCTTACCCCATCCCCAAGCTGGTATCTCGTGACCCAAAGTGAAACTCAAAACTCATCTATAATTCGAGCTAGCAGTACTCATACTCACACATACGAAGATATTACACCTATCAAGAATTCATCCTGGACCTCTCGAATTGAAAAGGACTTAGTAATTTTATTGTCGGACCTTCAGCCCAGCATCTCGTTATATGTTCGACTGAGTGTACCTTGGCAGGCGGATGGTGATTGCACGTACTCGAGTGACATTGACTAGCTATATGCATGTAAAATAGCTATTTTACATGCATATATATCAATGTAATGTTTGTACACTAACCCTTTTTCCTACTCGGGTGACATTGACTAGCTATATGCATGTAAAATAGTTGTTTTACATGCTTTTAGCTAAGTTAATATTGAAACATCCCCTATATATACCAACTCCCTCTTACTTCAATAACATCCCCTATATATACCAACTTTCAATATGAACTAAAGCAATTAGCTAGCCCTTTTCCTCATCTGATCAAAAAAAAAAATGAGCGACGACCCAAGTCACCTGAAGCGATTTATTATCTTCATCAAAACAAAATTGGGTTTACAGTCGGCTGCATCGTCTAACCAGCCACAATCATCAGGTGTAGCAATTGCTATTGATGATCATACTCGTGAAGTTGCAGTAGCAATTGCCGAAGTGGAGCCCCGAGCCATAGCTATCAATAACGATCCTCAACGTGATCTTCCACCACTTGATGATGATCGGCAATGGCCTGGTATAGTTGTAGCCTTTTGCTTATCTTCAGCTGTCCAAATTGTTGGGAATCGTGCATGGTATTTTAAATATTTTATAATTAAATAAAACGCGGTGGAAACAATTAATAATACTCATGCATCACATTCATGACTATTTACGTAGATTACATACATGCATAATAATCGACATTAATTATGCATTAAAGAATTTCAGGATTACTTTTCCATGATGACGGATCTGATGTAGAATCTGAAAGCTCCCCAATTGTGAAGCCTCCGAAAGTATCCACACAGAATCTGCACCCTCAATTGAATTTTCACCCCATTAGGTTTTCTAGAGAAATTATATGTATTATTCTGACTATGATTTTTGTTCAAGCTAAACCTGTGTCAGAATATTACATTATATAGGAAACGTATATGACATAGGGCCACATAAGGGTCAGTCTTAAATAGACCAGTCTTGGACTTCATAATAACCAGATCAATATCAAGTTACTATAAGCCCAATTAAATTAATATTAGGACGATCCTAAAATTAATTTAATCTTTTATCTAATCCAATTAATTTGCAAATTCCTTTTATGTATGACCTCTCAGGTTCATAATTAATTGGCAGCGAAATAATATTAATCTAATTAATATTTAATTAGAACTCTTCTAATTTAATTCTCGCAAGTCGTGAGTGATACCTAGCAATATATCACGACTACCCAACTAATAATGAAGTGAAATTCTACGAACCCTTTAGTAACAATTATGCAATCAATTCATTCTGTCTAAATTATCCCGATTGAGCCAGAGTCATGGATAGGGTCGTCAAACTCTATTACTCAATCATATGTCCAAATCTATTTAATCAGTAACTTATGAATAATACGTAGAACAACTTCCACTATTCTACCTCGGCCAAAAATTTATAGTTACTCGATTAATAGATCGCATAGGATTCCTAATTGACAGATTCCGTATCTACACGCACTTATCTCTATGCCGGAATAGATCGTAACCACTGAGTATATTATCCAAACCTTGATGAGGACTAGCTTTATTGTACTAGCAAATCACGTTATCCCTAACACAAAATAACCGTGGTGTCTCAGGTCTAAGGACTAATTGCACCATTACACTATACAACAAATTATTGACCATTCCATGTAATTCGTTGTATTAGCGGTCATGTCCAGTCACTTGTTCTCAGCAAGCACTTATACATCTACCCTTACGATATGAGACTAATCGTCCAAATCAATATCCCATATTATCTGGATGGTAGACTGCAATCCGATCTTTCCGGATAAATTAACGCCCAATTAACTTATCCTACTATCGGGGACTATTTTAGAATATATTTATGAATATAGATTCGGTCACTCATATCCTTACTCTTAAGGATAGAATCTATAAATATTATTCTAAGGACTCTTATTTAAATAATTAATCGCATTAATTATATTTAAATAAACTGCACATATTAAATAAATAATATAATTATTATGTCCTAAAATTGACATTTAGAGCATATAATCCAACACAAACTGCTACCTACAGCAACCAAACTCATAATGGGGTCTCCTCTAACAACTCCGTACAATTCCACTTATTTCGCCTTGGCTTAGTCCTTTCTGTGTCTGCATTGTTCATGGCAAAGCTCCTCTCTCGAAACTACCCAAATAAAGCACACTTACTACAACATGCAGGGGTCTTCTTTGGGGTCACAACCTTCTTCTTTGCTGTGACAGAGTCATTTCCACTCTTTTTAAAGATCACATCATGGGCCATTTACGCCATTATTCATTTTCTTGCTTTATTCTGCAAAATCTTTAAACCTTCATAAGGGAAAATAACACATCTAGTCCCTATTGTTTCCTCAAAAGTTTTAATTTCATCAATATTGTTTAAAATTTCTCAATTTACTCCCTATTATTTCTCAAAAAGTTTCAATTTCATCCCTATTGTTTTCAAAAAGTTTCAATTTCATCTATATTATTTTCTAAAAAGTTTTAATTACGTCCCTATTCTTTTTCTAAAGTTTCAAATTTGTCCCTATTATTCAAGGACGAATTTGAATTCTTTTAAAAAATAATAGAGACTAAATTAACTCATTTTGAACAATATGGATATTGAATTTAAAACTTTAGAAAAATAATAGGGACGAAATTAATTTTTTTTTGAAATAATAGGAACGAAATTTAAATTTTTTAAAACAATAGAGACGAAACTAAAACTTTTTTCTTTTTTGTTTTCTTTTTCTGGTCTTTAATGCTGGGGCTTTGTTGGATGGAGTCATTCTGTTGTTTTGAGTACGTGCAATCACCATCCGCCCGCCAAGGTACACTCAGTCGAAGATATAATGAGATGTTGGGCTAAAGGTCCGACAATAAAATTACTAAGTCCTTTTCAATTTGAGAGGTCCGGGATGAATTCTTGATAGGTGTAATATCTTCGTATGTGTGAGGTTCGAGATGGATTTTTAATAGGTGTAATATCTTCGTATGTGTGGTGTATTATTGACTTAAGCTTCCCTTATTTTGTAATTTTTAAGGTTAAAATATGTCTCTGCTTGCTAATAACTTTCAGTTAGTTTCGGTGACCTTTCTCTGGTAAGGGAAGGGGCTATTTATACATTTGTAAGGACATTATTTCTAATTCCGTAGAATTCTTTCTGGTCCAATTGTCAATGGTGCAACTGAGTATTCCTTCTCGAGCTCCGTGAGCTCGGGAAATCTCATATGAGTACTGAGTTCTGAGTTTCACTTTGGGTCACGAGATACTAGCTCGGGGATGGGGTAAGCTCAGGAATCTGACTTCGTTCTCAGCCATACCCACATCAGTAATAATTTAAAATAATTATTCATTTATTATATATTGATAAAAAAATCCTTTATTTTGTAATAAGTTTCTGTCACGATCGTTTAAATTGTTGTTCATTTTTTAAAGCACAAAGCTCGAGCTTTGTGCTATTAGGAATATTGGGGTCCTCTTTTCTTCTCAAGATGCAAATCTTTTTATGGCAGGGCATTTGATACCGCAATATATATGGTATCCAGTAAAACATTTCATGACACACAACCTATATATAAGTAATGGAGTAAACGATTTAACATTTTCTGTATTTTATCAAAGTGTACAAATTGGACGGAGCCATATAGAGCTTAGTGTATGCACCTGGAATATCCCAGGGATATTTTAGTAATTTTAGATATATTTAAAAAAAAACAAACAAACAAAAGATAGCCCCAAATTTTCTCTGCATACCCGATTCACACTATCAAAGCTTTACCAAAACAAAAGTCAAAGCTCAATCTCAAAGAAAATCAAAGCCCTACCTACGGTATCACCACCCCCACCCCATGGCCCCCCCAAGTTCCCTTCCACCGGCGATTTCCCCTTCCCACGCTGATGACCCTTTCCACCAGCGACAATGTGAGAAATTCTAATTTGTATTACTTGTTTATTTTCTTTTATGTTTAATTATACATGTTTATTACCTCTAGTTTTAGTTATTATTAGTTTTAACTGTTAGTTGTTTTTATTTTTTTATTTGTAATTTTAGTTGTTTATTAATTTTTAAATTTAGTTACAATTGTTTTTTTTATAATTTTAGTAGTTTATTTATTATTTTTCTGTTTTAGTTATAGACATATAATTGTTTATTATTAATTTTAATTATAGTTGATTTTATTTTTTATTATTAATTTTAGTTATAGTTGTTCAACATTAATTTTAATTATTTTTTATATGTTAGCACCCAATTTTTCAATAGATTGAACTAAGTATGAACTTTTTTATCTATGCTTTGTGCCAATCACAGTTCCATCGGTTCTCATCTGAACTGATTTGTGTCTTCACTTCACTGTTTCACTGACTCCTCTATCTCTCTTCGTGAATGGACTTGAACCTTTAATTTCTTAAGTTAGTTTGTTCCCTTTTTTTCAATTCATCCAACTTATGCCTGTTGGAGGTTGCTCCATACTTCAATTCATCCAACTTATGTTTGAGGAGAGTCATGCTTTAGAGACTCTATGTGTGCTATAACGTGTTTGAATTAAGTGTTGATATAGGCATAGATGAGTACTCACGACTTCCGATTACTGACATACTATGTCACTGTAGTACCATCGCTTCACGAAGTTAGTGTTCTTAATATATGATTTACAAGACATTTTTCAAATTATTCGAATTTTACATGAAAAAATATTTTATATATACGCATGAGATCCACCGATCACATTGTTAGGTCTAGATGGGTTAACTATTCGGGCTGAAATATTTTTATGATCTACAAAGAGAAACACCCCAAGTAGATTTGATGTCTCTGGCAAAACTTGTTTTCATTGTGTGCAAGTTGCAAGGTTATCTCATTTTGAAACATGATATACGGGACCAGTAACTGAAAATATGAATCTCACCAAATCCATATATTCCGGATGGTTGGATTTAAACATTTTTCTTTATCTACAGAAATATCTCAAGAATATTTGATTTCGTCAGTAAAACTTGTTTTCATATGTGGCAATTGCAGGGTTTATCTAATCTTTGGGACATGATATAAGGGACCATTAAGTGAAGATCAAAACAGAGAAAGAACCAATCCAAAGTTTCTCTATTTTGCTCATTACTCCAATATGTTGTATGTTCAAATTGTTGGGGAATTACATGACTTTCGGTATACATGACTTTATATCACAATATATAAAATACAATTAGGAGCGAAATTACAAACCTTTGTTACTTGATTATTGATAAAAGTCTTCTTCTTCCTGAACAGGACTAGAGTAAAAGAGGGGACTAGTCATGTAGCTATAGTTTATTCTAACAGACCCTCTCATAAAAAACTTTGTCAGAATATACAGGTCTATACAAAAATTAATCGTATGGACTTATGAGATGAAAATGAAACAATATAATCACAAACTCGTCTATGAAAATAGATAAATATTTCAACAGACTATTCCAGTTTTGTTAAACTATTAAGTGCACTTGGGTGCATAAAATTGTTATTATATATGAGGTTTGAAGATAGGGCCGATTTAAAATTTTCATCTAGTGAAGACAAAAAAATATATAATTTAATTTTTATATATCGATTTTTTTTTTAGTGAACACCAAATTATGTTTTTAACCTAAAAATACTTTTAAAACATATATACGTTTCTAAAAAAAATTGGGATACGTGAGGACTATAACCTCCACTCATTTAAGAATGAATTGGCCTTTATTTGAAGGTCCTAAAAAGATGTTTATACGACTTGTGGAAGCCAATATTTCCGACTCCTTGGTTATCATAAGTCATCCAACTCAACGATGACCCATGATTTCGATGCAAAACAATTCCGACCCACTCACATCACAGGTTCATATAAAATGAAAGCTGGTATTTGCTAATGACCTCCATATTCACGAGCATAAACACATGCGTCTGATATTATCACTCGGTAATATTTGCTGACACCTGTCACAATAAACACAATGCCAAAATTCTAGATTTTGTGCTGAAAGATTAGTCCATGCGAGAGCACATTCTGCTTGAGCTATAAGCCATCTACGCTCTATTAATAGCCCTCTCACTCCCTAGCCAAAAGACGTTAATTCTACTCAAAGCCGAATTTAGAAATTTAATATTAGAGATGACAAAATATTTTTTAATGATACTATATATAAATTTTTAAAAATTGAGAGGACCGATAATTTTTTTTAATAATACTACATAGATATTTTTAAAAAAATTTAAAATGTTGAGGGGGGCGTGACCCCCCTCCCATACTACATAGATCCGCCCCTGATTCTACCTTATCATACTTTTTATTTTATTTTTCTTATTCAACTATCTCTCATCATCTTCTCCAATATTCCAAGCATCTATTTTTCCAACTTCCCTTTCATATTTGCCTTTACGTTATATCAGAGGCGGATCCAGACATGCACCCTACAATGATACAATAAATAATTAAGGGTTCGAGTACACTCATCTATACATAAATTAATATATATTAAGCACATTTTAAAAATTTTAAAAATATAAACATATAAAAAGAGAAAAAAATAAGTAATAAAAACATTATAGTATTATGGTAATAGAGATATGCATTTTAGCAGGTCAGTTGCAGTCACCGTGTAAGAATTAAGCATAGAGCGGAAGGAAAGAAAATTAAGCCACAGGGTAAGCAATAAGAACCCAAATGTGAACAACACTTCCCCTTTTTGTCAATTATGACTTTAAAAGTGTGTCGCTTTAACTACTGAAACACATCAATATTTGTTGAGTGCATGCACTAGTAATATGCTAAGTCCGTCCCTGCGTTATACACTATTTTACTTATATATTTCAATATTGACTTTGATCTTTAAAGTGCCTTAGTTTGATAGTACACCAGTGTTTTAAAATTATTTGATTCACTCTTTATTTTTTATTTTTTAATTAGTGCATGCTGCGGGTGCCTACGTAAATAAAATCAAGAAATGCAAAACTCAAAATCGTAATTGTAGATTTAAAGCTCTACGCTTGCAATCTCTATAATATTAGTGTATATGTAGGATAATTTCGTCAAAAAATCAAATTGCATGAAGTCAAGTAGAAGACAAAGTGAACAAAAGACACGAGACACATTTGCATGTCTAATTTGGCAGCATAATCTAATCCTTTGTCCCCGTATCAAGTCTTGTCTTTTTTTGTCGACCGAAAAATTTTACAAATGTGTTGACATATATATTTTTTTTTAATCTTTGTTTCTATTATTTTAAAGATAATGCGCTTAATCCCTAATGTTTATATTTTTTTCAGTTTCATTTATATTGTTTCAAGAGTGATACGCTTAGTTCTCAAAGTTTATAGAACATTTCAATTTATTCCTCAATATTTTTACTTCTTTTTTTTAATTTAGTCCCCAAAATTTTATGTCCAGGTCACAAACTGCAAGGATTAAACTGAAATTTTATATGAACTTTGAGAACTAAGTGCATTACTTTAAAAATAGTGAGGCAAAATTGAAAGAAAATGTAAACATTAAGTACTTATTAATTTTTTTTACAAACTTTAAAATTAAACACGTCACTTTTAAAACAATAAAACCGAAATTTTAAAAAAAATGTAAAGAATACAGACCATTTTTTAAATTTACCATTTTGTCAACCATCTTCTTGTCATTGACACTAATTGCAAATATGTAGTTTAAAGTTAGGGGCTGGATCGTAGTGGATTCTAAACTGTCCTAATAATTAGTAGTGGGGTTAGATTGCAATAAACATCTAGCTTAAGTATAATTAAGTGACAATAAAGTACCTATAGTTTTAGTTAAACTAATCATGGCTAATAGTAGCGATTGTTGGTAAAAGCATATTTTACAGAACACATTTCTTCTTGGTCCTCTACTTTTGCAGTTCTCAAAGTATCGTTTAAGTTCATATTTATACCCTCTTATCACTAATATTTTATAGCTTTTGACTAACCCATAGCATGTGTAAGGCGCACCATTGACCACAAGGTTTATTTATTGCTATGGGGTTAATTCAAATTTCGACATAGTATTTGCTTAATGTGAGTTCCTCTAAGTCATCCAAAAAAATAGAAAAAAAAAATTATCCTTTTTAAAATGTTATATTAGATTTCTTGCCATGTAATTTATGAATCAATCAATAGGAAAGCCCTCTTTCGTGTTGATCGAAAATTTAAGTATAAGAAGCCCTAAAATCAATTCTCATAATGTAAAATATTCTTGCGATGTAAAATTAGATTAGACTTTTTTTAGAATAAAAAAAAAATAGAAATACTATTATGAGTCAATACGTGTCACTTAAAATTACTTCAATTTTCGTCAACAATGTATGGGTAACATTATGGTTGGAAATAAATTCAACAATATATACTACTAGACAACTATCAATTTTCATGACTCCCATAGTCATGGCTACACATAATACCCAAATATTTCTCCTTGTTATAAACAAACGGTGCCCATTAGATGATATGGTTGGTCATAGGACTAACAGTTTGTTTGGATTAAGGGGAAAAATTTAATAAAAGAGAGGAAATGAGATAATTATAAAAGAAAGAAGTTGAGGGGATTAAATCATGTTTGAATTGAATAATTTTAAAAATAAGATGATTATAAATGAGTATGAGTGTCTTTTGTTTGAATTAGAAAGGAAATGGAAGGGGAGAAATAAATTTTATGTGTATAATGATTTTGTTGCCGTTCTCTTATTTTATTTTAAATGTTTATATAATTGGTATGATTGTAATTAATATAAAAGCAAAGGGCAAAATTGTTCTCACATGAAATAGTATTTTTCATTCCCTCCATTTTACCCCAAATTGGAGTGATCATATTTTGGGGGTATGGAGGGGTTAAGCTCATCCCCTCTATACCCCAACCACTCAATCCCTCACAAATCAAATAGGGAAAGGAGTGAACCCCTCTCCTTCCCCCCATTTCCCCCAATCTAAACACAGTGTAAATGTTGAAATTGTTGAAATTACTACCCATCACCATGTTTGAAAGAAGGAGCATAGACCAACAAGCCTTTGATTTAGTAGTATGTTACTCGTTATAAATACGAAAGATTATCATATCAATTTTCATGAATAATTTCTTTTGATATGTGTTGTACAATTTAAACATTTATTGAATAAATTAAAAAAGAGGAGCATGGAATTTGTATTTTTTTGGGTGTATAGTACAATATTTTATTAATTTACTATGTACCTCTTTTGTGGGCAATGTACATTGCATATGTTAGTTTGTGTAGTAACTTTTTTTTTTTGGGATTTTTTCACTTTATCCTCCTCATATTTGCGAAATGTAACACTCTAGCCCTTGATGAGTTTTTAATAGTCACTTAATGGCTAAATTCCTTATTACCAATCAATCCAAATGGTCTTAATCCACGAGCATGTGCCGAATTTATTTTCGGATAAAGAAAAATAAATTACTCTTTCGATCGAATGTTAAATATATCCCCAAATAAAGGAATATATAGCTAATTAAATCGATTTCCTACTCTAGATTTTGGTGATCAATCATCTTATGGATCAATAATTTGGGACATACAATTGATTAGCGTACATAATTTGACAAGAAAATTTCGATTGACTTTATAGTTTTTGTAGTGTTCTGTCTCTTTACTCCCCTTCTTGTCGCTAACTCAGGGTTGCTCTTTGAGTAACCATCCACATTGAACTTCCAACATCTTTAGGAATTACTCTACCAAACATCAACTTCCCGACGGACTACCCTTCTCAAAACCTTATCATCTTCCAATGCACAAACCTATACAAATCCACACTTAAAATTTTCTTAATTACAATTTCACCATTGGTCGTTGTCCTCAAGTTCAACACCAAACCATACAACATATATTCCTTTCTTTTAAAAAAAAAAAAAATTAATAGAAGTCTTAAGGCCGTAAAACACATATTCCTTGCACCCAATCTTTTTCAACATCGTTGCTGCCAATCCTAACCAAATCCCAGTCGTTGATGTTGCTCAAAATGGCACGACGACTATACCATCACCGCTCTCATCATAAACACTCTCCATTTTCTGTTAGCAGACTCTAACTTTAGAGGCCATTGCATTGTTTTCGTGACGTCACTGTTCAATTCTCCTCCCATTTTCCTACAAGGACGCGATATTATTACGGCATAATTTCAGCACTAAGTTTGAAAACAAATGCAAGCATATTCTGTCAATGGACAAGTGTTTTATGTCAACTATTAATAGCATAAAATATGGAGGGACTTAACGATTATCAAAATTTATTAGGGTACACAACGAAAAATTTCTAATTTTTTAAGACGAAAAACAAAGAGTTACAACTACAAACTATAAAATGTTAATTAAAATGAGTTCTCCCAAGTGCCCCAACTAGTTACTACACGAATTTGAATTTTCTTATATCATTATATTATCACGAGAGAGGTTCAAATATAATAATATATTTTTGTAGAGATCCAATAATAATAATATACAAAAAAATATAACAAAATCATCTGAATAATTTCTCAAGATAATTTTTCTTAATGTCATATAATAGGATAAAATAATTCTATGTTCACTAAACTATATCTTCAGTCATGTTTTGATCATTCAACTACTTTTAGTCTTATTTTGGTCATTTAACTATCGATTTAGATTTATTTTGATAATTTTGTCAAATTTTTTGTTAAAATAAACTAAATGTTAAGAGTAAGATAGTAAAATTAATCATTATATTTGCAAATAAGCTTAATTTGGTGACAAATATATTTTTTTAACTGATAACAGTTAGTTTATTTTAACAAAAAAATTGATGAAATGGTCAAAATAAAACCTAATTAATAGTATCTAAATAAGACCGAAAATAGTTGGATGACCAAAATATGACTTAGGAGATAATTTAGTATCCAGTAAAGTATCGAATCGTATGTGCGTGAAGAATTATATAGATTCGAGCTCCATTTCTCTCTTGATATTTAAATCTTCCTCTAAAATTTTTCTCATTCTTCATTTTTTTTATTCCGCCAACTACATTAATTGGATACCACTAACCTTTCTTCGTAGAAGCCATAAAAATATTTTACCGTTGAGAGGATAAAAATCGTAAGAACTAAGAACACATACATAATATAATAAAGGGTGAAGTGCATCAGACCCCCTTGTACTTTAGCGAAAGTGCACAACACCCTCTATAGTTTAAAAACCCCCTGAACTAGTCCCTATATTTTTTAAAAGTGTACAACACCCCCCTACCGTTAAAAAATCCGTTAAATTTAACGGAGAGTGTACTTCACACTCGTTAAGTGAGATTTTTTTTTTATTTTTAACGAATTTATTAATTAAATAATTATATGAATTGACCAAATTACTTTTTTTTTTTGGCCTAAACAAAACAAAAGAGAGAAATGAAAAAAAAATAAGGGTATTTATGTCTTTTTTACAAAATCCGTTAAATATGACGGATTTTATAACTGTAGAGGGGTGTTGTGCACTTTTAAAAAACATAAAGACTAGTTCAGGGAGTTTTTGAACTATAAGAGTGTTGTACACTTTCGCTAAAGTATAAGGGGGTCTGGTGCATTTCATCCTATAATAAATATGCTTTTGTCCTCTTTTAAATTGTAACCATGGATCTGAGTCATTAAATTACAAAACTACCCCTGATTATAATTGACAGATGCATTAACGTAGATAAATCATCATAAGCCATTCCCTCAATCTAGACCATCTAGCATTTCCCTTTTCCTCTCTCTCTCTCTCTCTCTCTCACACACGACACACACTACACGCACACTTTTTCACACTCTTCTGTGTGCACTGCTCCACCAACTCCTCACCGCACCAGATCTAAACCCTAGCTACACTCCACAGCCTCCAAATCATCATGGAGGAGGCAATGGAGTTGGCGCGTGCGAAGGACACGAAGGAGCGGATGGCTGGGGTGGAGCGTCTCCATCAACTTCTAGAAGCTTCTAGAAAGAGCCTGTCGTCATCGGAAGTCACCTCTCTCGTCGACGTTTGTTTGGATCTCTTGAAAGACAACAATTTTAGGGTTTCTCAAGGTGCTCTTCAAGCGCTTGATTCTGCGGCTGTGCTCTCCGGTGAACACTTGAAGCTTCACTTCAATGCGCTTGTTCCCGCCATCGTCGAACGACTCGGCGATGCTAAACAGCCCGTGAGAGATGCGGCGAGACGCCTTTTGCTTACGTTAATGGAGGTACATTTGTCAATTGTAGTACATATGCTCTGTATTTCTTTTTTACTTGCAATTTTACTGAATGCTTATTTTTCTACATTTTTAATTTTTTGATTGGAGTATAATTTTCAATTTTACTGTTAAATTTTAGTTGCGAATTCAATGTTTGGAAGGACTTGATGATGCTGGTGAATCTCATTGCGCATACTTAAAATGTTTATTTATTTTTTTGTTTTTATTTTTTACATTTTGTAATTTATTTAACTTGATCGAAAAAAAATTTGGATTATAATTTTCGATCTTTTGAGCGATTCCTCTTTACTTTCAATTTTACTGAGTGCTTATTTGTTGTTTTTTTTTTAAATATATGCTCTCTTACATTTTTCATTCTTTTAACTTGATTACGTAATTTTTTTGGGTATAGTTCTAAATTGTACTGTTAAATTTTAGTTATATATTCTTTTTTACATTTTTCGTTTTTTTTTTTAACTTGATTGGCGTAATTTTTGCGAGTATAGATTTAAATTTTAGTGTTAAATTTTAGTTATGAATTCAATGTTTAGAGTGATTCCTGTTCACTTGCAATTTTAGTGAATGCTTATTTGTTTTTTAATTGTTTTTGCATTTTCCCTTTTGTTTTAATTGATTGCAGAATTTTGTTAGTATAATTTTCAATTTTACTGTTAAATTCTTCTTATGAATTCAATGATAGACGATTCCTGTTTACTTGCAATTTTACTGAATGCTTATCTGTTCCTTTTATATTTTTTTTACATTTTTCTTTTTTAACTTTATTTCATAATTTTGGAATATTATTTTCAATCAACTGTTAATTTTTTGTTATGAGTTCAATGTTCAGACCCTTCCATACGGCCCCCCTTACTCTCTCTCTATAAGATTCCTATTTACTTGCAATTTTACTGAATGCTTTTTTGTTTTTTGAATTTTTTATGTTTTAAACATTGCATAATTCTTGGAGTATAATTTTCATTTTTTTTGTTAAATTTTAGTTAGGAATTCAATATTAACTTCCTCTTTACTTGCAGTTTTACTGAATGTTTATTTATTTTTATTTTTATTTTCCTTTTTCTGTTTTTTATAATTTGATGGCTAAATTTTTGGAGTACAGTTCTCACTTCTCAGTTTTAATGTTAAATTTTAGTTATGAGTTTAATGTTTTGAGCAATTCAACGCTGCTGTTGAATTTCAATTTGCACACTTTGTGCTTATTTGCCGTCAGTTTTACTGAATGCTCATCTGTTTATTTTTATTATCATTATTTTTTAAACCTGATGGCAAAATTTTTGGTGTATAATTCTCAGTTTTACTGTTAAATTCTAGTTACGAATTCAATGTATAGAGCGATTGAATATGCTGTTGAATTTCATTGTGCATACTTAATATTTTTATTTGTTTAGAAAAACTTTTATATTACTGGCCAGTTTTTTTTTGCACGGTTGATTTTGTTACAAATTCTGCTTTATCTTTTAGCATTAACACGATTGACATTCTTTCTATCCTTGAATCTTGTTTGTTAGTGATCAATTGAAAATTTTGGGGGTAAAAACATAAACATGGACTCACTCGGTTATCGATCTTTCTACAGGTCTCTTCTCCAACACTTATTGTTGAAAGAGCAGGATCTTATGCTTGGGCACACAAAAGCTGGAGAGTTCGAGAGGAATTTGCACGTACTGTCACATCAGCAATTGGCCTTTTTGCATCTACAGAGTTGCCTCTTCAACGTGCAATGCTTCCTCCTGTATGTTAAATTCACACAGTCGAGAATGTATATGCATGCTGATGTTGAATTCATTTTGTGAAGGAAATGAAAGTAGTAAATTTCTTGTATGATCAGGTTCTGCAGATGTTGAATGATCCAAATCCTGGTGTTAGGGATGCTGCTATAATGTGTATAGAGGTAAAAGCCTAATTCGGGACTAATTTTTCTTGATTGCTCTCTCTCTCTCTCTCTCTCTCTATCTAACTATTTATCTATCTATCTATCTATCTATGTTTTATACATACGAAAGAAAAGTGTCTGTTGCACGTGTGGAAGAGAAAGGACCGCAGATCTTGATGCAATAGTCCAGCAGAATTGGGGATGCTGTTAGTTTCACTATGTTGTAAAATTGTAAGCTATCTAATACTTAAAAAACTAAGAGAAGATCGCTGTGCCACTAAAGCAGAAGCAATTGAAAAGGAAACACTCAGCCTCCTGATGCATCTCAATTTTCTTATTTTTTATTGCTCTTGTTTGGTTTTTGATTGGTATTGTATGATGTTTTTCTCCAGGAAGGACCTCATTATGTAAACTTAATCTTTACTACTCTGTCAATTCCAAAATGAATGTCTTTGTTTGACTGGGCAAGGTGTTTAGGTGAAAAGCATTGCTAGATAATGCCATATTTCATTACCCATTTAGTACCTCATATATAGATGCTTAGTTGGTATGCTAAAATAACTAACTTTTTTACTCTCTCTCTTCTCTTAGCATACCAACTAAGCATCCACTTAGGAGGTGATAAGTGGGTGATGAAAATAGGGTGGTATCTAGCATTTCTCTTAGGGTGGGATATTGAACATTGATATTTAAAGTAGACGTGGGCGTATAATTGAATAGGTCTTAAGGTATTAATAAAGAACATATTGTGCAATGTAAAGTATACTAATTCAATAAAAGTAGACATTGTTTTGGACCAAACTAAAAGGAAAAGTAAATCTTTTTATTTTTTGAATGGAGGGAGTAGTATTTATGCAGTGGAAAATAATAATAATTCATTCTTGGAACTAGACTGGAATTAAGAAGGGATTCTAAAGTTGTTTGAGGGTTGCAACTTTTCCATCTTATTTTGCTGTTCTTAGCCATCTTTGTTGTTCTCTTCCTTTCCTGATGGGTCTTCTATCAGACATAGTGCAGCATCCATTGTCATTGGATATGTCTTATACAGGGAGAAAGCAACTTTGTGTCCTCTGTCTATGCCGTGGTAACATTATGGTGAAAAATAGCTGTTAGATATTTGTTCAAATAAGAAGCATCTTTGTAAGATTTGCATGTTCCTGAGTTAATGCAACACATTCAATTTTTCTTTTTGTCGGGCATACGCAGTTGTTTTTCAATAACATTGGGCCTTCTTGGTTAATGAGTGATGCGAGAATTTGACACGTGTGAATGGCGTTAATGTTTAAATGTTCGCGATATCCAGCATGACGCTACATGCTCAAGTAATCATTGGGAAAGATGTTTGTCATTGTAGCGGATATTATCAATTTAAATTGCTTTCTGGGCAAGCAAAGTTCTATCCCTTAAGCTATCTGGTTCCTTGACTTTGCACTGAGAGATGTTATTTCTTCATGTGAACTATTGAAAGTATTGGCAGATTTCTTTTTTGGGGTTTAATGTATATAGCAGTTTGCCACCTTTTAGTTTTGAGTCTGCAATTTTTTATTTTTGGGTGGTGCTTGTTTCCAGATGAGTTCTAGATACCATGTTGGTTTGAGTTCAAAAAATTATGGTTTGATTGTGTTTGCAAAAGTAACTATTTCAATATTTAGTTTGCAAGAAAATGATGTAATTGTGACCAGCTTTTTGGGGCGATCTTTAGGTGGCCTATATACATGCAGGAAAAGAAATATGACTCTTATATTTGAATCAAATGGAAATGATTTTGAAAGAACTACTTCATATCAACAGTCAAATTTTTAGAAGTCATTTGATCACTTAGAGAATCTGTATTAAACATTGCTCGGATGTTGAAAATAGTACTTTTTGTCACCTAGTACTTTGGATGAAGATATTGTTTTCTTTCGTTTCCAAAACTGTTAAGGAAATTATATTGCACATTCTACATAAGCATCTATTAAGATGTTTTTCATAGTGCTCTGCTAGTCTGTTTCCTTGTGAGAACTGGATTAGCATGTAGGCATTCTGATTGAATAAATTCCTTATGTTATTGCTCACTTTGTAAATACATTTCAGAATGAGCTAGTTGAGTACTATGAATTTATCAGATTTTTGGAGTGCAGGATGGAACTAAGATATTTTTATTTGATGCCCTTTCTCATTTCTTCAAGTAATTTTTCATTATTCAATTTTCTCTGCAGGAGATGTATACTCAGATTGGGCCGCAGTTCCGTGATGAACTTCAGCGTCATCATCTTCCTATGTCAATGGTAATTGTATAACTGCTAATGATTTTGTTCCTTGTTATTGTTATGGATCCATTATATATTTCCTCCGTTTCTTTTCTTGGGGTTGAGTTCTTTTTAAATTATAGGATCCCAGCTGAGATATTAATTTCTGGCCCTCTGACTTCTTATCCCGTTTCTTTTCTAGATGAGTTTAAGATGTTTAGCTTATATATCATCTGATATGATGATTGATTTCAGGTAAAAGATATTAATTTTCGATTGGAGAAAATAGAGCCGAAGGTCTCGGATGGACTCGTGAATAATCACTCTGCTGGTGAATTCAAGCCCGGCAGCATTAAGCCCAAAAAGAGCAGTCCTAAAGCTAGAAGTTCAACGCGTGAAGTGTCTCTTTTTGGAGGTTGGAATTCCCTTGATGTTATTGATATTCTTTATTGGTGCAAACGAATTTGTGCTTTCATATTGCTAAGGTTAAATAGTTATCAGCACTTTGGTTCTCTTGATCTTGAAACAAAGAGACCTAACTGTGGTGATTTCCTCAAATAATATCTTGTAGAGGGTCAAATTCATCAAAGTGACTTGTGCCTCTAAAACTTGTACAGTTCCCTTTTATGTGGAGGTGTTAAAAAATGACAATAATCTGTCGGTTCTCATATCTATGTCTAAATTAGCTATTAGGCTGTTGAATAATGCAAATTAACTTGTCTTGCAGTGACACTTGACAGAATAAATGGTCCTTTTGGAAAACCGAGCTGAAAGAAATTTAAAGAAAAGGATATTTTTTGTTGTACATCATTCGCATTTTTGTTTAATGTTGTGCAGGAGATGGTGATATCACAGAGAAACCACTTGAACCAATTAAAGTGTACTCAGAGAAAGAGCTCATAAGGGAATTTGAGAAGATTGCTTCTACCCTTGTGCCAGACAAAGATTGGTCTATTCGTATTGCAGCCATGCAGAGAGTTGAAGGCCTTGTTATTGGAGGTTCGGGAACTGTACATTATATAACGAATAGAGTCTCCTCTCTTTTCCTCTTTTAAGATAGCTTGCCATTTTATACTTGCTTCTTTAAAATGGGATGTTAGATCGAGGAGTGCGGGAATGGTATCTTTAGGTGCAAAGATAGCTTTTCGTGATTGTTGAATTTGTGAAATAGAAACTAGCTAGTTTCTTTCAAGTCCTTTCTTGATTTTCTCTTTTCAAGCTTTGGGGCTAGTGTGAGAGGGTCGTGGCCATTTTTTCCTAGAAGATGGAATTCATGATAGAGTGAAGAAAATCAAAAGGAAAACTGTATTGTGACGTCTGAAAGGGGAGAACAAGCATTATGACACGAGTAGACAAATTGATATTTAAGCGCTGCAGTCTTTTGCATTGAAATACAAAATCTTACCGATCTTGTGCATTCATGCCAAGCCCAGCTCAGATTTGGAATGCACTTCTCAAAAGAAAAGCCCAGCCCAGAAATCTAGTGTTTGAAAAGAATAAAACCATTAAAATGTTGGTGGTGTATGTTCTTTTAGAGCTTGGAGTTTTGTCTGTGATTTACGTTGCTGTCTCCATCTGTAACGGAATTGGTGCTTTTCAAGTCATGCTTAATCATGCAAACATGTTTATTGGATCTGCAGAAGTTAGGTGTATGTTTTAGACTGACTTAATCTCTTTTTGTGTCTAGATTTATGGCTGTATAATACTTTTTCGTGGTTGACAATAAGAAGCATTTTTGGATCAATAAAGGTTTAGATTAGATGTCAATCATGGTAAACTATAGCACTATCTTGTGGTGGATTGCTGTGAAAATGGTATGAACAAATCATTGTCTTCTTTTTCATCGCATCAGGAGCGGCTGATTACCCATGTTTTCGTGGACTCTTAAAGCACCTTGTTGATCCTCTGAGCACTCAATTATCTGATCGAAGATCTAGCATAGTGAAGCAGGTATGGGAATACAAAACTGATAAATCCATGAGCTAGCTTCTTCTTAGTTGGGATGTGATTTACTCTGGAAGCTATTTCCTTTTATCTATTTTATAAACTAGAACGACTTGGATTTTCTTCTGTAGGAAAGTGTGTTATGCTCTGCTACAACAATTTATTATTGTGTTTTGTAAGTAATTATAAATACCATGCACGTAGGTAATTTTAAATACTAATTCACTAGTCTTTTGTTTGTCATGTGGGATTGGTTCAAGAAATTGTTGGTCAAGAGAAACACATAGTTCTTACAGTTTGCACAAATTGATAATATTCAACATGATGATGATGTTTATATAAGCAATTATTTCTGCTTTACTAGAAGGATCAAATCTTTTGATAATACATATGATGCATCTTATGTAAGTGCTTAGGATGCTTAACTGTATGTAAGATATGATGGAGTGATGGAGCACAGCATCTGTAAGCAAATTTGTGCCAAATGGTTTCAGTTCAATACAGGTTCTGGCCTAAGGCCTAGCAGTTTGTTGACTCTCTAAATGTTATACAAGATACAGTATTTGGGTTGGCTCTAGATTGTTGGAGGTGATGCCTTTAGTTGGTTTTCTTACTATTCCTTTTCTTCCTTGCATATGATACATAATATAATTTGGTTGCCTCTTGAACACTTCCTATCTTTAGCGGTCCTGGCTCCATCATTTTTATCCTCGCTTGCTCGCTCGACTTGCTCTTGTGTATTAGTGCTCAGTGTTGATGTTGGCTTACTGTCACATGCACAATTCTATTCTTGAAGCTTCGAGTCTTGGAGAATATCAGGTGTTACCATCTGTTCTTAAGCAGCTTACTAAGCTGTGTAAGCTGGTTTAGGTTTTACCTCATAATAGTAGGAAATGCAGAAGTAAATACATTGATGATTTCCCTCTCATAATGGGCATGAAGCCTATGATAGGGATGATCTTGGATTATGAAACATTATCTCATGACTTGCTATTGTATACTTATGTACTTATATATATTTAGGGAAAGATAAATATATTTATACTTTTTTGATGAGGAATATTTATTTTGGTAGTTCCTCTTTTGCCCACTTTTGCAGGCATGCCATTTATTAAGCTTTTTGTCGAAAGAGCTCCTGGGAGATTTTGAGGCATGTGCAGAAACGTTCATTCCGGTGAGAACAACTTTGAGTTTGTATTATCATGGTCAACGATTCTCAAATTTGTATCTCACACATTAATTGAACTTCAGGCCCTTTTCAAGCTTGTAGTGATAACTGTACTTGTCATTGCAGAATCTTCAGATAACTGCATAAAAACGGTAATCCTTATGTGACTTGTTGGTTAGTTCAATTTCCCCACCTTATAAATCTTTCCTTCAGCCATTGGTTTCTTCTGGATCTGCAGATGTTGCGGAACTGCAAAGTTGCCCGTGCGCTGCCTCGGATAGCTGATTGTGCAAAGAATGATCGCAATCCAGTGCTTCGTGCAAGGTACCAATCTGCTTTGTGTTATGTGGAGATCAAGGTTTTGGGTTTTTTATTTTATTTTATTTTGTCTTCTATTCCTATAATGTATCATTTTCCTGTATCAGGTGTTGTGAGTATGCACTTCTCATTTTAGAATATTGGGCTGATGCACCTGAAATACATCGGTCAGTTGATCTGTATGAAGACCTTATAAAATGTTGTGTATCTGATGCAATGAGTGAGGTATAGTTTTCTATGTGCCAATCTCTTCAATATTCTTTTGATATAATGCATCGTGTTGTCAACTCCATTGATTGAAGAGCTGAGATATTAACTTCAATAGGTACGTTCTACTGCGAGAGCTTGTTACAGAATGTTTACCAAAACTTGGCCAGAGCGATCTCGGCGTTTGTTTATGTCCTTCGATCCTGCTGTCCAAAGGGTATAGCCTTCTACTCTAAGCATTCTACTCCAATTCACCTAAAGAAGCATATCTTAGCACCTGTGGAAAAAAAAATTCTGTTGAGATATCAACTATGTTGCTCATATTATCACAGATAATAAACGATGAGGATGGAGGTATACATAAACGGCATGCTTCTCCTTCTATTCGTGAGAGGAGCTCACACATGTCATTTACCTCTCAATCCTCTGCTCCTACAAACCTACCTGGGTATGGAACTTCGGCTATCGTTGCCATGGACAGAAGTGCAAATCTTTCCTCGGGGACATCTCTTTCCTCTGGGCTACTTCTGTCACAAGCAAAATCGGGGGTTAAAGGCTCGGAACATAGCCTTGAAAGTGTTCTTCATGCAAGCAAGGAGAAGGTTTCTGCAATAGAGAGCATGCTTCGAGGTTTAGATATATCTGAGAGAAGCCGATCCTCTAGTTTGGATCTAGGTACTTATTTCCTGTTCCATTTGTTTTTTTTCTATCATGGTGTTGAATTGTTCAATTTTAATATTGTAGTTTGAGGACGGTATCCTGTTGGTTAAAGTTTAGGTTTTGAACAGCTAAATTTTCCTCTTATTGCCCCTAGTGCAGGAGTTGACCCACCTTCATCTCGAGATCCACCATTTCCTCTTGCTGTTCCTGCTTCTAACAGTCTTACAAGCTCTTTAGGGTTAGATACGACATCTGGTATATCTAAACGTAATGATCGCAATGGTGGCTTGATGTTGTCTGATATCATCACCCAGATTCAGGCTTCCAAAGATTCTGGAAAGTTATCTTATCGTAGTAGTGTGGGAAGTGATACTATTTCAGCATTTTCATCCTATGCAGCCAAGAGATCTTCTGAAAGACTACTGGACAGAGGTTTGACTGAAGAGAATACTGATGTTAGGGAAGCTAGGCGATTTATGAACTCGCATGCTGATAGGCAGCATTTAGACATGCCATATAGAGATACTAATTATAGAGATAACCATAATAATAACGTTCCCAATTTTCAACGGCCACTTTCGAGAAAAAATGTAGTGGGAAGAATGTCTGCAAGCCGGAGAAGAAGCTTTGATGATAGCCAGCTCCCACTGAGTGATATGTCAAGTTATGTGGAAGGCCCAGCTTCACTTAATGATGCACTGAGTGAAGGGCTAAGTTCTAGTTCAGATTGGAATGCCAGGGTTGCTGCATTTAACTATCTTTGGTCTTTGCTACAGCAAGGCCCGAGAGGTGTACAAGAAATTATACAGAGTTTTGAGAAGGTGATGAAGCTCTTTTTCCAGCATTTGGACGACCCCCATCATAAAGTTGCACAAGCAGCTCTATCAACTCTTGCAGATCTTATTCCAGCTTGTAAAAAGCCATTTGAAAGTTACATGGAAAGGATATTGCCCCATGTTTTTTCACGTTTAATTGATCCAAAGGAATTAGTAAGACAGCCTTGCTCAACAACGTTGGATATTGTTGGCAAAACATATAGTAGTGATTCCCTATTACCAGCTTTACTCCGATCTCTGGATGAACAACGTTCTCCAAAGGCTAAATTGGCTGTCATTGAGTTTGCTATTGGTTCATTTAACAAGCATGCATCTAACTCTGAAGGCTCTGCTAACATTGGCATCCTAAAGTTATGGCTAGCTAAGTTGACTCCGCTGGTTCATGATAAGAATACTAAACTGAAGGAAGCATCTACATCATGCATTATATCAGTGTATACCCATTATGATCCAACAGTAGTTTTGAATTTTATTCTCAGCTTATCAGTTGAAGAACAGAATTCTTTGAGACGAGCCTTGAAACAGTATACTCCCCGTATCGAAGTTGACTTGATGAACTTTTTACAGCAGAAGAAAGATAGACAGCGTTTGAAGTCTTCATATGATTCATCTGATATTATTGGAACATCCTCTGAAGAGGGATATATTGGAGTGTCAAAGAAGAGTCATGTATTTGGAAGGTATTCTGTGGGTTCCGTTGATACTGATGGTGGCAGAAAGTGGAGTTTATATCAAGAGTCAGCCCATGCCACTGGTTCTTTTGGTCACCCAACATCAGATGAGACTAGGGAGCAGATGTATTCAAGTTTCGATAACGGTTTTAACACTGAGTTTCCCAGTTCTAATGTCCAGGATCTGAAACATGGCTTGGACAGCAGCACAAACATGGAAACTACCTCCACCCCACGATTGGGCATGAATGGATTGACTGGTTCTGACCATCGACATGTCACCTTAGGCTTGGGGGCTGATAGTGAGCCTTCTCATGAATCGGCACTCATCCATCCAAAACTTACAGCTTTGAAGACCAATTCTCCTCGAGAAGTGGGACCCAGCATTCCTCAGATTCTTCACGCAGTGAGTCTGTTTAGATAATGTGTCTCCAATTTATGATTTTTATTTTTGGATTTTCTTTTGGCTCCTGCTCTTCCCCCTTAATGACCTAGAATTTTATCCTAGTATCAAACTGTAATTTTATATTTGCTTAAGCAAATATAATATATTCTGTTACCAAAAACCAAAACCAAATGAAACAAGAAACAGAAACCAAAAGAAATATCTGTCGCTTGTTTTAGGTGCTATTACATGAATAAACTGAAAGATTTGAGATTTTTTCCCACTGTTATTCTATTAAATAGATTTGTAATGGAAGTGATGGAAGTCCTGGACCAACCAAGCATGGTGCACTGCAGCAGTTGGTTGAAGCTTCTATTGCCAATGATCAATCACTATGGAGCAAGGTAAGTTGGTTCTCACAATGGACTCCTGCTGCCTCTTCTCCTTCTCTCACTTAATGTCTTTGACTCTGTCAGCCTCAGTACAAGTAGGCAATTTCAATTTCGTGCCACTCAGTCCCAAAACCAGAAACATTTCCAGCTTTGCTTGAGAACTGAATCATATCTGATCATACTAATATAGTAGCTGATAGTGTTCTCTGCATTCCTCTCATATTTTATAGTCTTTGGTATATTGCAGTACTTCAACCAGATTTTGACTGTTGTACTTGAGGTGTTGGATGATGCCGATTCGTCAGTCCGTGAGCTTGCTCTCTCTTTGATAGTGGAAATGCTGAAGAATCAGGTTTGATGTCTTCATTTCTGCAGCCTTTGCATACCATTCTATGCTAATTTGTACTCATTTCTTTCCTTGAATAGCAGATTCTCATCTGTACATCTTTGAATTTGCTATTTTGATTCCAGAAAGATGCTATGGAGGACTCAGTTGAGATTGTAATTGAAAAATTGCTTCGTGTGACGATGGACATTGTTCCAAAAGTAAACTTTCTTTGGCTGGACTGTTATCAATTATCTTTTTAAGGGGGGTTTTCTCTATGTCTTATGGAGCCAATATTTCTGATATAGGTGGCAAATGAGGCAGAGCATTGTTTAACTGTCGTCTTGTCCCAATACGATCTATTCAGATCTTTAAGTGTAAGTGGACATTAAAATTATAACGTGGTTTATCAAGAGCTTCAAGGTTACATTTGATTGTACTTGGTGGAAGATAGTAATTTCTTTTCATATTTTCCTTGCATTTCAGGTAATTGTTCCTTTATTGGTCACTGAAGATGAGAAAACTCTAGTCACCTGCATAAATTGTCTGACAAAGGTACTAACTAGAAAAAATGGCATTTGATTTGCTTACCCCTCCCCCCTCACACATATATAAAGTGAAAGAAACGATAAAATAGAGCTCCTTTCTTTTCCGGTCACGGACTTTCCAACTGTCATTGATGTGCTGTGTCTTTGTTTGATGATGAAGTTCTGCAATTGTGTTAAGTTACAATTTCCTACTGACGACTATCTTCTGCAAAAGTTTTGTCAACTGTCAACCAAGAGGGACGTTGAACATAAAGTTCAACATATGGTGGTTGTAGATTATATGAAGTCTTGGTGTTTAGAGATTCAGGATTTAATTTAACTAATTTTCTGTCTGGTTGGCATTATGTACTTTCTTGATGATGAAATTACTGCGTATTCCAGGTCTTTGTTCTTATGTGTTATCTTTCTGTAGTAAGTTTCTTGATTTATACCCATCTGTGAACCTTTTATGCTTAAACCTTTGTGTTAGGCAAAAATATAAACCTAAAGTTTGTATATACTATTTGGTGAATTTAGTTCGGATGACCTCTTTCCATCTAAAGAAAAGAAAAGAAATGGGATGAGAACAACAGAAAATGTGATTTCAGTTACAAGGAGAAACATGGAAGGATGATGAACAATTGTTAGGGTGGGGGAGTTTTCACTGTATTTTCTGGCTCGGTAGGATACACAAGTAGCAAGTCAATAGTCTCAGGCTGATTCCAGGAGCCTGCATGTTCTTTCGTGATGATTAAGTGTTGGGTGTTTTGTTTTGCATTAGTAGGTCTGGATGACTGTTTTAGAGGATGTTCCTTGACTAGTTGCACTGGTTTTGCATAGTGCTCTCGCTCTGTAGGCAGAGACTGTCTATTAGTTTTAAGCTATGGTTTTGTCTCTAACCAAGCCATAGCAAACTAAGCCTTTTCCCCCTAGACGGGGACGGTTATATGGATCTGACAGCGTCACTTATTCCTGTCGAGAGTATTCTCCTCCGTTAGCTCCTTATGAACGAGGTTTATGGTTTTGTTGTTAATGAAAAAAGTCCTGCAAATATGAGAAAATATATAGTTAGTTGGTCTTGTAATTCGTTTCCAGTATATCTGGAGGCATTGACATCTTAAATCTTCTGACTCGTCTCCTTTATCTTTTGATATATGAGTCATTATATTAATATGTTTTGCTAGATGTGTATTGCACCTGATACGTTACATTTTTATCAATGACATGGATCTTATTCTTGTATTTGTGTATTTAGCTTGTGGGTAGGCTATCCCAGGAGGAATTGATGGCCCAGTTACCATCCTTCTTGCCTGCTCTGTTTGATGCATTTGGTAACCAGAGCGCTGATGTTCGCAAGGTACTAATTCTTATCTCTGTTTTTCAAATTCAGTTTAGTAAAATTATGTTATAATGTGCTGGACAGAGACCAGCAATGAATATCGCAAGCTGATATCTCCAAATTTCGCCCGGTCAATAACTGTGCAACCGTTAAGCCTACTTGTTGATATCTTTGTTCGTAGACCTCTAAATTGGTGATTTAGCAGCACTTGCCTCTTCTTTTAGCTTTTCGCATGCTAATATGAATATTGATAATAGCCACAAGTTACTTGTATGGCTTTATCTGCTTTTATCTGTGGGTTAAAGCATGTTAGTCTTTAAGTTTTGATTCTCCGCTATGGTATTACTTTTAACACGGGGATTTTTCATGCGAGGACAGACCGTAGTTTTCTGTCTGGTTGACATCTACATCATGCTCGGGAAAGCATTTTTGCCGTATTTGGAATGTCTGAACACTACACAGTTACGGTTGGTGACTATTTACGCGAATCGGATATCGCAAGCACGGATGGGAACTCCAATCGATGCTGCCCATGATTAGCTAGCTGGTTTGTTTAAGATGAGTTGGTGATTCATTCAGGCAATTGAGATGGTGATTCTTTTTGTTGTGTTATATTTTGTACATTGTGTGAAACGTGTGCATTTTGATGTGTGTGTTTATTTTGTAATTCTATATATAAATGTCCTTGCTTATTTTTTCACTTATTGGTTGAAGATGTAGGGGTGTAGTGTTCGGATCAAGTATTGTAAGGTATATACTTTTTGTGTCCATGAATACAACTACATTTTCAATATAGAAGATTTTCGTTGGTTATTTCCGTGAGTAACAATTTTGTGCATTGAGTTGTCTTTTTAATTGAATAGTTATGTCAGGGAACCAGCAAATACTTGGTAGGAGGACTTGATCCTGTACTTGCATACTCGTGCGTAAACTTTCCGAGTCTAATAACACTATATTCTTGGTAGATCGCCATGATGATGCCTCATCAAAGACCTGTGCAAACAGGGTTTAAAGCGGTAGGTAGCTTGGTTCCTATAGGTTGTGGTCAACTCGAACTTATAATTGGGGACCGACAACTGGAAAAATGTAACACATCCGACGCTCGGAATGTGAGTCTGGAATAATAATTAAAAACCTGGTTGTGGCTTTGGGAATTTTGTGTCTCATCTTTTGGAGCCATGGTTCGTCGAGCCTAAAGTTTCCATCTTGGGTCAACCAAACAAATTAGCTTTACTATACCCCGTTGGTTTTGTGTTTTTGTCCTTTTATGGAAAAATTGTAAAGCCGAATCTTGAAGGAATGTTTGGCACCTCAATGTCGGCTTTTTGTCACCTGGGGTGAAGATTCTTAACTCTTGAATTGTAGAGAGGATTAAGAATCATCGTATCTCCCAAAAATTAAATGGTAATTGCGGTCATTTTAAATATATGGTAATTGTAGTCATTTTATTTCTATATTTCTATCTTTTGTGGTGTGATTTATCTCTTCAAAATCTGTGTTAAATTTTTTCTATAAGTACTTTTTCCTTTAATAAAACTTTTTTTTGATTCTTATTTTCATTGTTAAACTGGATATTTAAGTACTCGATGGTATTTACTTTTTCACAAAACCATTCCATAAAAAATTCACTTCTTTTCACAATATAACTAGTATGATGATAATTTAATTTATTTTATTGCAAATATTAATAATCTCTCTATTCTCCCTTCAAATATGAATACTACGACTGAATTTTATGTAAAAACAAAAGCCTCTTATCGGATTTGAACCATTGACCTCTTTTGTGCAAAAAAATTGAACCAACAACTATTTTTGTTTTGGCTAAATTTGAATCGATGACTTTTTTCTTTGGCTAAATTTGAATCGATGACTTATACCTTACCATAACGTTATTTTACCACATGAAGTACTGCAATTGCGAATTTCTAGTTGCTCTTTCCGGGTATACAGTGAGCGGAAATTATTTGATTAGTTCCGATTAACATTATTCGTGAAATTTACACGTGTGTATCCCAACAACGAATAAATAAAAAATTTTCGCAATGAGAAAAGGTCCAGATTCTTCAGTTGTTTTTAGACTACATTGGTGCTACGTCCCTATCGTAGTCATTAGTGTCAGTCTGTGTCGCGATCGATATCACCGCGATTTCACTCTTTCGCTCTATACAGTGCATGCAGTGCAACTTGGTTTCAATCATTTCAAAATTCTGCATGATGTTTTGGATCCAATCATTTGTTTTTTCTTCATTCGACTCTTCGTGTGAGGGGAGTCTTGACATAACGGTAAAATTATTATCATATGATCTAAACAATATAAATTTGAGCCGTGGAAGAATGAAAACTTGCAGTGATTTCACTCTAACTATATACAATGCATCTATTACTTTCGTTAGACTCTTGACGCAATAGTAAAATTATCACCGTGTAAAGCCATAGAAAAAAAAAAACTCACAGCGATTTCACTACCTAGCTATGTATAATGCATGCATGACAACTTGGTTTCAACCATGTCAACTTGGTCCATTTATTTTTTTTTGTTTTTGACGAGGGGTTCCCGAGCTGAGGTGAGATGTCCATTCCGAGCTGAGGCGGGCTAATCAGCGCCAAGACCAGCGCGTTCAACTGAATGTCCAACCAGGATGACTGGCCCGATCCCGGAAACCCCGACCTTAGGTCCAGCTGTTCCGATGGGACATAAAGCTGTACCACATTAAATGCTGTCAGATTTGAATTTAGTATAAATAGAGCTCCACCTTCTTCATTTAAAGGGGTAACTCGTCATTAAATGCTCTCAGCTACATAGCCAGCTCGGACATACTAATCATTCGTGCACCCGAGGGGAAAATCCGGGTCATCACCCCGCATTTTCCTTCTTTTCCTTGTGCAGGTCTGGTTGCCGACCAGGAAAGTACGGCTCGGAGACCAACCTGAAAAGTTCAGCTCGGCGCAAGTAGTTCCCAACCTCAACTGTGAGATTTCCAATCTCGACAGTTTGGCGCCGTCTGTGGGAAGACGAAGAGTTCTTTTATCACTCTCTTCACCACTCATTGAGAAACCATTATGGTGCAAACTAGAAGCCACAGCACACCGGAAGAGAATTCGCCCAACCCGGAAGGGGACCTCGAAACCACGCAGGTGCCTAGCCAAAACCTAACCCAAACCGACGTTGGAACGAGCCAACGTATACACTTAGCCACTCAAACCAACCCTACAGCGGAAGGAGACCCCAACTCCAGCTTATCATTGGAGATAAGGATGATGCTGAGGATGTTCGAGGAACTTAAGGAGCAGGTAGCCCGGCTAGCTGAGGGCCCCCTGGCTCTGCAAGAGGCTATGCCGCGGCCATCGCGTCCGCAATTCCACATCCCAGAGTCAAGGTGAAAACGGACGCAGGACGAGGAGGGCTTCCTAGAGCCGATGGCGAGATCCGATGCGGCGAGAGATAAAAGGGCGGCTCAAGCCGACCCCGAGCAGGCCAAGACCGCAGCTGCCATAGCTAAGGTCATCAACCAGCTCGACGTAAGCCCACTCTCCCCCGAGGTACTGGCCACACCACTGCCTACCGGTAACCGTATGCCCAACCTGGCCGTCTACAATGGAGATAGAGACCCAGCCAGCCACTTGCTCAATTTTGATCACCACATGACTCTGCATGACATGCTAGATCTCATGAAGGTGAAGACTTTCCCGACCACCCTGGTTGGCAACGCCTTGGATTGGTTCCAAAAACTTCATCCCGGTTCAATCGCAAGTTTTTACCAACTGGCTGAGGCTTTCCTATCCCGCTTCGCGGGAAGCCGGCGCGCCACCCGCCATACTTCTACATTGCTGCTGGTGAAGCAACATAGAGGGGAAAGTTTGAGGGCTTACACGGCCAGATTCAATGAAGAGTCCCTCTGAATTCCCAACTTGGAGGACTCCATGGCGTTGATGGCTTACCAGAATGGGCTCAGGTCGGGCCCCCTCACATCCTCACTGGAAATCGACCCCGTGGACACTGTATCCGAGCTGATGGTACGAGCAGAAGGGTACATACACTTGGAAGAAATCCATCAGGCGAAGAGGGATGATGACAAGGAGAAGGAAGCCAGCAAGAAGGGAGAGACCTCCCGAGCCCAACCTGGGGGTAAAGTCCAGAATGACCGAGGCAAGCAGCCTCAACAGCCAAAGCAGAACCCCCGGTTCACTATGTTCACTCCCCTTAACACCTCGAGGGATCAGATCCTGACGGATATCCAACACCAGAACCACCTGCCTCCAGCTCCGAGGATGAAAAGCCGACCCAAGAAGCGCAATAGAACCAAGTATTGCCGCTACCATATGGACTACGGCTATACCACCGAAAAGTGCAAAGACTTGAAACAGAAGATTGAGGCACTGATAGCCCGAGGCCACCTCCGGAGATATGTAGATCCGCAGCCGACCCAGAATCCCGACCAAAGGGATAGGGAGAGGAGTCCGCCCAGGCGCCAGGTTGGGGGTGGAGCTTGGCTGTGATTGAGACCATTGCGGGAGGACTGGCGTCAGGAGGAGAGACCTCAGCAGGCAGGAAGGGTTATGTTCGTGTTGGGAGGGAGTATGGACCAATGCGGGGACCGGCCCCGGAGATGCAGGAGCTCACCTTCTCCTCAGAAGACTTGGAGGGGGTGATATTGTCTCATGACGACCCACTGGTGATTAGCGCTGAAATAGCCAACTTCACCGTCAAGAGGTTGATGGTAGACACCGGAAGCTCGACAGAAGTCTTATTCCTCAGCGCTTTTGAGCAAATAGGGTTGGACAGGAGCCGACTCAAGCCATTGAGGGGTACTTTAGCGGGTTTCACAGGGCAGTCCCACCGAGCCGAAGAGGTCATCAACCTCCCGCTGAAGCTGGCAGATGGGGATAAGTGGGTGTCGATGCAAGCCAACTTCATTGTGATGGACTGTAATTCCACTTACAATGGGATCTTAGGTCGGGTAGCACTCAATCACTTCAGGGCCGTCCCCTCAACTTACCACCAGGCCCTGAAATTCCCGACCCTGGGCGGCGTGGCCACCATTCGCGGAGCCCAGCTCTCAGCTCGAGAATGTTATGAAAACTCACTCTAGCCCAAGTATCAGATCGGCTGGGGACCAGATCTGCTCGAAGAAAAGAGAGATGTTAAGAGAAGAAGCCCGGCTGAAGACCTTCAGGAGGTGGAGCTCTCTGATGAAACCAAGAGAACAAGGATCGGGAGTGAACTCTCTGCCAACCTCAAGAAAGGTATAAGCCAATTTCTTTTAAAGAATGAACATATATTTGCCTGGTCTGCCTCTGACATGACAGGTATTGACCCGGGTGTGATTGAGCATCACCTGAATGTCGACCCAAATCACTATCCGGTAAAGCAAAAGCACAGGCACTTCCATTATGATAAACAACAAATCATAGTAGAAGAGGTGGACAAGTTAGTGGACGCCGGCCACATAAAGGAAATACAGTACCCAACCTGGTTGTCCAATGTGGTGTTGGTGACTAAGTCTTCGGGTGGATGAAGACTGTGTATAGACTTCACTGACCTCAACAAAGCCTACCCTAAGGACTGCTTTCCCTTACCACGGATCGATCAAATGGTGGACGCCACCTCCGGATTCGAGCTACTCTATTTCATGGATGCCTTCAAAGGCTATAATCAAATCAAGATGGCTCCAAGAGACAAAGAGAAGACCGCCTTCACCACCGATAAAGGACTCTACTACTATGAGGTCATGCCTTTTGGCCTCAAGAATGCTGGAGCTACCTATACTCGGATGGTGAACAAGGTCTTCAAAAATCAGATTGGCCGGAATATGAAAATCTATGTAGATGACATGTTGGTCAAGAGCAGAAGGGCGGAAGACCATGTAGCCGACCTGGCTGAAGCCTTCACTGTAATGGAGCACTTTGGGATAAAACTGAACCTGGAAAAATGCGCATTCGGCATCAAGGCAGGCAAATTTCTGGGCTACATGGTCACAGCCCGCGGAATAGAAGCCAACCTGGAGAAGGTACAGGCGATACTTGACCTGGCGTCGCCGACCTGCGTGAAGGACGTCTAGGTGTTAGCAGGCAAGGTCGCAGCGCTGAGCAGATTCATGTCTAGGTCGACTGACAAGTGTGCTCCTCTATTCAAAATATTAAGGAATCCTAAGAACTTCGAATGGACTGCGGAATTCCAGAACGCCTTCCAAGAGCTTAAAAGGTATCTAACTTCGCCACCCCTGTTATCCCGACCTGAGGTGGGGGAGGAGCTGGTACTATACTTAGCATCCTCGGGAACAGCAGTGGCAGCGGCACTAGTCCGAGAAGAAGGAAAGGAGCAGAAGCCGGTCTATTATGTTAGCAAAACCTTGCAAGGGGCCGAGGTGAGATACTCCTCCTTGGAAAAACTCGCCCTCGCGCTCATCACAGCGACAAGAAAGTTGAAGCCATACTTTGATGCTTATCCAGTTAAGGTCATGACGGATGCCCCGCTCAAGTCCATCATGCACAAGCCAGAGGCGTCGGGCAGGCTACTGAAATGGGCAGTTAAGCTGAGTCAATTCGACATCACCTACCAGCCCAGGACAACCATCAAAGCCCAAGCCATCGCGGACTTTGTTGTAGAATGCACTGGCCGAGCAGAGCATGACCCGGAGGACGTGTGGAAGGTCCATGTGGATGGGGCCTCAGGGAAGTCCGGAAGCGGAGCTGGGGTGGTCATCCTCGACCCAACCCGGCATGAGCACCAATACTCCCTCAAGTTCACTTTTCCTGCGTCCAACAATGAAGCAGAATACGAAGCGGTGATTGCAGGACTGAAAATTGCAGCTCAGATCGGGGCACAGACAGTCGACCTGAGCACCGACTCTCAATTGGTTTCTAGTCAGATATCGGGAGAGTTCGAAGCCAAGGACAGTACTATGCTGGTCTACCTCAACAGAGTCAAGGATTTGATCTCAGCGCTCAGAAGGTTCACGATACAGCAGATTCCTAGGGAAGAGAATATGAAGGCTGATGCCCTGTCCAGGTTGGCCTTGGGCGAGAGCCGATCTGCCCTGGTCCATGTGGAAGAAGTATCCGAACCCAGTATTCAGTTGGGGGTGCAAGCCGTAGCCGAGCTCAATCTAAGCCCAGATTGGACCAAACCAATCGTGGACTACTTGGAGGGGGGTATGACCCCAGAAGATGAAAAAGTAGCTCAGAAACTCATGAAACAGGCCTCAAGGTTTGTCATAATTGCCGGACAACTCTATAAGAGAGCATATACTTGGCCTCTCTTGAAATGTGTTGGACCCGAAGAGGGAAACTATGTACTCCGGGAGATTCATGAAGGGGTATGTGGAAACCACTTGGGAGGCAAAGCTCTGGCTCGGAAGGCATTAAGGCAAGGCTATTTCTGGCCAACCTTAGAGCAAGATGCCAAAGAGTATGTAAAAAAGTGCGACACCTGCCAGAGGTTCGCCAATGTACAGAGGAAGCCCGCGGTAGACCTCACAGTGATGATAAGCCCATGGTCATTCTATCAGTGGGGTCTAGACATCATCGGCCCATTGCCGACCGGTGTCGGCCAAAAGAAGCACGCCTTCGTAACTGTAGACTACTTCACCAAATGGCCCGAGGCTGAAAGTATTGCTAGAATAACAGAAAAGGCAGCTTGGGATTTCGTATGGAAAACATCATTTGCCGATTTGGGGTGCCAAAGGTCATCATCACTGACCACGGCAAGCAATTTGACAGTGCATACTTTCGGGGCAAATGTGTCGAGATTGGGATCGACCTCAGATTCTCATCTATTCCTCACCTTCAAAGTAATGGCCAAGTTGAAAGGACAAACCAAATCATTTTGCAGGGCCTGAAAACCAAGCTGGAGGAAGCAGAAGGCCAGTGGGTATCAATTCTTCCCGAGGTGTTGTGGGTTTAACGAACCAACACCAGCTCGGCAATGGGAGAATCGCCCTTCGAACTGACCTTCGGCACTCAAGCAGTGCTGCCAGTGGAGATCGGGTCTCCGACCAGTAGAACCCTCCACAGTGATCCAGAAATAAACGGAGCACGGATTCGTGAAGAGTTCGACCTCGCTAAAGAGCTTCGAGCTAAAGCTCAAATCAGAATGCTGGCCAGCAAAGTTGCCATGCAAAGGGCCTTTGCCAAACAGGTTAAGCCTAAGCCTATTAAGGTTGGCGACCTCATGCTCAGAAAGGCCATCTTTTCGCCGCGCTCCAGTAACAAGCTCTCCCCGACTTGGGAGGGACCCTACGAAGTCGTGAAAGAAGTCCGACCCGGGACCTTCTACCTCCGCGACAAGAACGGAAAACTGTTGAAGAATGCATGACACTCAGAACACCTGAAGCGATATTTTGTCTAAGTGGCCCCGAGCCGGAATATTTTGTAACAGCCCCGAGCCGATAAAATCTTGTAAAGGCCTCGGGCCAAGACATTGCTTGTACAAACTCAATACAATGCATCTTTACAAACAAGTGCAATGCCCGACCTGGGAACAAGTAACAAAACCAGCGCAATGCCCGACCCGGGCCCAAATTGCCTCAGCTACAAAGCTACTACCAACTCGGATTAACGTGGTGGCCACGCTTAATCACGAGCTAATGGTCAAGAAAACCAGCTCGGACAAAGTTCCAGCTACGGTATAATCGATAGTAATTTGTTTTAAGTTTTTCCAGTTCGGATTGAGTTCTAGCTCGGTATAATCCGGCTTCAGGTCGGTATGTTAGTTTGGGGTCCGAACTCGAGCTCAACATTTGTCAACATTAGTTTGACCAATTTTAAATCGGACTGACGAGTCCAGGTTGGCGATGATTATACAGTTGCCTAATTAACCAGCTCAGATTAGGATGAAAATTCATTAATCGCGTCCAGCTCGGTTCATTACACTTAAGTTTGAATGGTCCATTAAATTGGTCCGACCCCACTTACTTAAGAAAAATTTGCAAAGAGAAAGGTACACGCGTACAAACTCGACCAAAACGCAAATAAAAATAAAATAGACATTTCATTAAATTGAAAAACGATTACACAAGCCCAACCTGGGCAGAATTACAAAAGCCCGACCTGGGCGACTTTACAAAATTACTTAGGACCAGCGGTGGAGGTGGTGGCCTCGGCTACGTCACCGATCTAGTCCATACCCTTCTGGATAAATTCCAGTACCTCATTGGCCTGGGACGTCAGGTCGGCCGGTAGCTCAGGAATCTCCCAGAATTCCTGGGGCGGGGCCTCCAAGATCTCGATATAATCGTTCTTGGTGGCAGGGAGAAAGGTCTTCGCTCTCTCGCGAGCTGCAACTTGGCCTCGAAAATAGTACTCCAACTCGGCGTGTCGGGCCATCACTCCACCCTCAGTGGCTAGCCAGTCCACAGCCTCTTGGCTAGACTTAAAGGCTTCCACTGCCTTCTCCCCTCGCGAGCCGACCTGATCCAAGAGGTCCTTAAGCTTTGCCTCGGCCTCACGCTTCTCCCGCTTATAGCGCTCAACGTCCTTGGCCGCGGCCTCACGCCGGGACTTCTCATCCTCGAGCTCCTTCTTTAGCCGGGCGATCTCCGTCTCATCCGCTCCTTGCCTTTGGGCCGCATCCGTCTTAAAGGCCTCCAGCTCGGCTCGGGAATCTGTGTAGCGCTGCTCGAGCTCCACACAGTAAGTCTGGGCCCGGGCAAGTAGGCCAGGTGCTGTAAGGATGTGGGACTCAGCCTGCGCGGAAGATAGCAAAGTGGTCAGTCAAAGTAATCAACAAAAGAGACCATGACGGCACGTCTAGATATGCCTTACCGTAACTATGGCCGTCCTCAGGTCAAGGGAAAGCTGCTCCGCCGGGACCGACACCAACTTGGGATCACGGGCGACCTTTGCAGCCTCCACAAAATCCTTCTTGGGAGGGCTCACCTCCGTGGCCTTGTCCTTCCCGGAGTACTCGGACCGGGGCCGTTTCCTGTTGTCAGGACGGGATGCTGAGCGCTCGGGGATCGCCACACCCGAGCTCGCTCTCTTTGGCAAAGGAGACCCCAACGAGACCTCAGCTCTAACCTCCCGCGCATGGCCCCCAGGCTGCTGCCTCTGCTCCTGAGGGACGGAGCCCAAGCCGGACCGAGCCGAGGCTTCGCCACTGGCGTCGGGCTTTCTCCTTCTCTGGAGGTACGCGAGCTTTACCGTATCTGCCATGCCTGCAAAAACAAAGGAAAAGAAAGATGAAAAATGGCCAATTACCAATCGAGAAGAGCAACGACAAACAAGGAGACGGGGAGGTCGGGCATTGATCCTGCGAACTGACCCTCTTCTGAGTCGGAATGAGCGTTCTCTTCAGGCTCGGGAAGTAAGTGGGGGTGCTCCTCACTCAGGTCGGGTTCTCTCCCGAATAACTTGGATTTCCAGATCCTGTCCCACCTGAGGACACTATCGATGTCGATCAGCATACCCAGCTCGGGCCTCAGCACCCTGACCTCGGCAAGTTCCTCTTTTGAAAGCTTGGGGTCGTCATTCAAAGTCTTTTTTAGGGAAAGATTCCAATCTATCCTGCCCCCGGGTTCACGGCCGACCCGACCCAATAGTAGTCATTGTGCCAGCCCTTGTTAGAGGAGTGCCACTTGGTGAATATGGCATTGTTGACCCGAGCTACGAAGTGGAACCAGCCTGGCTGCTTCGGGTTGGGCTTGCAAACAAAAAAATGCCTGAACCGGCGCAAGGTCGGCTCTATCCTCCTCTCAAGGCAGAACACGAAGAATGCCACCATTATGGCCCAACCGTTTGGTGACATCTGGCCCGGACTAAGCTCAAAGTAATTCAAAATACCGACAATGAAGCTGGGAAGTGGAAGCCGAATGACGTCAAAGGCGAGGTCGTAAATGGTAAAGTGATCGGGCGGAGGATAGCAGGCAGCTTCATTCCGACCTGGGACCTTCAGTTTGTGGTGTCGGTCCACCGACCAGTCTCTCAGCCGAGCGTTAGCCATCTCAATGGTAGAATGACACTCGCGCTTGTAACAAGCGAATAACTGCTCTATCCTTTTTCCCCGAACTAACGAACCACTGGCTGTAGCTGAACTCCGGGGTCGGACTACCCTAACCGCGACTGCTGCAGTCGGCTCCGATGCGGAAACTCCGGCTAAGTACTCATGTGGTATCTCGACCCCTTCCAACTGTTTCAATGGCTCGTCATCCTCTCTATCTCCCAAGTCTCCTAGGTCGGCCAAAGGATCCGCCTCGGCCTCCTCTTGCGCCAATCTGACCCCAATAACCTGGCAATCATCATCGCTCTCCCGGGGCCCAGATTTCCGAGCTGACCCTGAAGACGAACTGGTGCTCTCTCCCCCATGGTCCCTATTTGAGGTAGATTCCGAGCTCAACGGACTCTCATCTCCACCGTAGGACCTTCTTTCCATAGCCTGGGAATCTTCCGACTCCGACCTCCCCATCCTGTCTACAGATTGAATATAAATGTACAGGAATGACTAAAAGGAGTCGGGACGTACCTATTGCTCTTGACTGCGGAGTGCGACCGACCAAGCTAGCTCTGAGCTGACAAATCCCGAGAAGATTCCTTCCGAGCTAATTGCGTCCGACCACTCTGGTGTCCGACCTAAAATTCTTGAGAGATTGAAAGCGAAGTGTGAAATGAGTCTCGGATGCTAAGGCCCTATTTATAGGCGCCCCTGAAAGCGCCTCGGGTAGCCCAAACGTCGCGTCTCGTCAGAACCGCCAGGTGACGTGTCAGCCATCCGTTGGGCATGCACCGCTGACATGGCAATCCCTACTCTGTCGGGGTCGGAAACCTACAGCTCGGGAGGAACTCCCAATTCTAGATCTCACCCTCTCGATCTCGACTTGGGGGGAATTGACGAGGGGTTCCCGAGCTGAGGTGAGATGTCCATTCCGAGCTGAGGTGGGCTAATCAGCGCCAAGACCAGCGCGTTCAACTGAATGTCCAACCAGGATGACTGGCCTGACCCCGGAAACCCCGACCTCAGGTCCAGCTGTTCCGATGGGACATAAAGCACTGATGGGACATAAAGCTGCACCGCATTAAATGCTGTTAGACTTGAATTTAGTATAAATAGAGCTCCATCTTCTTCATTTAAGGGATTAACTCGTCATTAAATGCTCTCAGCTACCTAGTCAGCTCGGACATACTAATCATTCGTGCACCCGAGGGAAAAATTCGGGTCATCACCCCGCCTTTTCCTTCTTTTTCTTGTGCAGGTCTGGTTGCCGACCAAAAAAGTACGGTTCGGAGGCCAACCTGAAAAGTTCAGCTCGACACAAGTAGCTCCCAACTTTAACTGTGAGATTTTCAACTTCAACAATTTTCATTTGACTTTTCGACATTAAACATAAATGTTAATATAATGGTAAAATTATTGTCATATAATCTAAACAACACAAGTCAAAGCAATAAAAAAATGAAAACTTTGTGGACGGAGTTGATCTTTTGCCTCCTGATGCACCCACAATGTCAGAAATGCACCAAATACATCTACGTACCATATCCTTACACGTGGCAGAATGTGGCTTACTTCCAAAGCAGATAATTCCACCTTCAGATTCCTCCTGGATAGAAGAAGCCTTCTTCTTCTATGTGTAATTATTTAATCAGAGACAGTTTCCAGTTAATTGTCATTATCACCTTTAAACAAACAAATCTTTCTATGTCCCCTCGAATCACTTTTGATTTACGAGACAACTTATAATGAATAGCCCAATTGAATAATAACTTAAACAAATAATGAAAAGTAAGAAAAAAATGGTATCCTATTACATAAACAATGGTTAATTATAGCACTCGATGGGTAGTCTAATGACAATAAAAAAAAGTAGAAACTAGGCTATTTAAGTTTGATAGTCTTAAGCTATCTATTAAATTCACACTCTTAATTGGTTTTATATATATATTAAAATGTATTGTTACACTCGAAAATTTATCAATTGATAATTGAACTCTGTCAAAACCAATTAGTTGTTAAACATCGTTAGCTGAATTACCACATCAACAAAAAAAGTAAAAAATAATGGTTAATTCTAACAACTTGATACGCTCTGAAGAAAGTAAAAAATAATATCCTTAGTTAAAAAGTAAAATTGTTGTATCCTAGTACATAAACAATGCTCAAGTATAACTTTGTACTCTCTAAAGAAAGAAAAAAAATAATATCCTTGTCAGATTATCTAGTGATCAGTAAATATAGCAGAGTAATCATGCACCTAGTATACGCACAATTTAGTGCATCAAATTCTTGTTATGTGCAAGATTCGTAAAAGGTTTAAACCTATGATTAAACCAAACTAAATCAAAAGAATAGATTTGTTCATAATATTATTATATTATAAACAAAATTTAATGATTATAAATTATTAATATAATTATGATAAAATAATATGAACCATTCGAAACTATCGAATCTCAACATTATGATATTTGAGAGGATCTTTGTTGCTTAATCAAACCAAATTAATTCTTGTTTTTTCTTTTTGCTAGTTCAAACCAAATTAAATTTTATTTATTAAAAAAACTTGGTCTTACAAATTTAATAATATCAATCATTTTTATTGAGAGATTTATCTTTTACTAATTCTATACACGTTAAAATTGAAAATCATAGGTTAAACGACTTGGAATATAATTACAAGACCCAGTTTATATATGTTTCTCTTAGTGAGTCCTACCATTAATGAGACCAACATTTCTTATATCTCAACATGAAAAAATTTAGCCTATGATATCTATTTCCGTCACTAAAACCCTATAGATTATAAACTTTACATCATCTATGACCACGTAAGTAGCAATAGCATGTACCTTCTTTTTTTTTTTTTTGAAAAAAATAGCATATACTAGCATCAATTGACAGAGTAGGAAAACTAATTAGTAATGGGCAATGCAGTGTTCACACTTTTGATAAGTTTTATTGATAAAAAAAATATATGTGGGGAAGTGTGTCCAATGCATTAGATAATAATGTCCTCGTCTTTTAGCTTCATTGTTATTATTTGGAGAGTGGTGTCATTAATTTTTTCATAATATTATAATATAATAAACAAAATTTAATAATTAAAAATTATTTATATTATTTATATTATTTCATTATAATTATATTAATAATTTTAAATATTAAGAGTGAAATTTAATAATTATAAATTATTTATATTATTTTATTAAATTATTGATAAAATTATATCAATAATTTAAAATCGTTAAATTTTACTTATAATGTCCTCATTGATGTGACTTTGGCCCCTCAAAATAATATAACGTTGAAATACAAACTCAACAACTATGAATTAATTATAATTGTATTATAATAAAATGATATAAATATTTTATAATTATTAAGTTTTTCTATCGAAACTTTCTATATTATGACCGGATTTAAATATCCGGTGATGACTCTCAGGACAAGAGAGACACAACCACCCACCCTTATCTTCCTCTGCAAACTGACCTACCACTTGTACTAGTAGTACAAGAAAAAGAAAAATTTTAAAAAGAAAAAAAAAACCATATAAAGAAAGCAAGCAGCTTTTCATTCCCTTCCCAATTTGGAAAAAAAACACACACACACACATATATATATATATATATATATATATATATATATATGATTAGTAGTAGTAGCGTAGAAGAGAAAGAGCTGCTGCCTTGGCAGAGCTTCTAACAGTATCAAGTAAAACTCGGCGCGTGAAACTCTCATTATTATTCGTGACGGGAAATCTAGTAGTGCAGTTGATTTTTGTTTGATAATTTGAAATGGATAGAATGGAGGATCAATTCTGCGTTCCGGATTTTGAAATGGATGAAGATTATTTCATGTCTTCTTCGTCTTCGTTGTTGACGAGGAGTAAGAAGTCCGCAATGTAAGCTCAATGATGTGCTCTTTGACGCATTCATTTTTTGTTGTAATTTTCTTAATTTTTTTATTTATTAATTTTTTTCTTTTTTAGAGTAGAGGATGAGATGGCCGAGCTACTATGGCAAAACGGCGAAGTGGTGGAGCAAAGATCTGGTAAAGCGTCTAACGGCAGCGGCAATGGCGGAGAAGCGGAAGCGGAAGTGGAAGCGAAGCGGATGCGATCAGCCGCGGAGGAAACGGCACGGCAGCATGTGTTTATGCAAGAGGATGAATTAGCTTCTTGGCTTCACTATTCTTTAGATGAGCCCGAGCCCAAACCCGAGCCCGCCTTTGATCATTATCATGATAGTTACGCTGATTTTCTTTATCCTCCTCCGTTCAATACAGCAGCTCCGTCGCGAGAAATTCGGACTAGCACGGCGGAGATCCGTCCCCAGCCGCCGCCACCAGATAGAAGCGTAGATCTGAAAGGCTCCACTAAGTTTCGAAATTTCGGACATTTTTCGAGAATTCCCAAGGCGGCGTCGGCGAGGAGTAGTATCGAATCAGGACCGTCCAGTTCAAGCAAGGCAGAGGCGGTGGCGGTGGCGGTGGAGAAAGAATCAACGGTGGTGGAATCAAGCAACGCGCCCCCACTAGTCGTCTCAAATCCTAGAACTTCAATTTCACACGTGGCGCCAAACGTAGAGCGCGTGACGACGAGCACCAATGAAGCTGCAGTTGGTACATCAACAACCGCCCAAGAATTGACAACGACAACGTGTGAGCGCACCGCGACGTCATCACCAGGCGGCTCAGTTGCAAGTGCCAGCCCGAGCGGGGAGTCGCTTCTTCCGCCGTCGACGGCGGAAGACCGGAAGAGAAAAGGCAGAGAAGCTGACGACAATGAAGACAATAGCGTGGTGAGCGGTGATAATATACTACTTTTTTTTTTATTTAATTTGAGAGAAGCTAATATTACATTATTTTAAATATTAACTCTGAAAATAGATTTCAAAATCTCTCGTGAAAATTAGTGGTTGATAGTATACTACTTTGTCTTTGTGTCGTTTTATTATCTGATGCGCGTTATGGTAGTACTATTTATTTTGTTTTCTTTTCCCTTTTCCCACGTACTCGTCTCGTCTAACGTGCGCAGGTGCGGTTACGTTGAGTAGCGTGCGCACTGTGCCGTCCCTAGGGGGAGATTTGTTCTTACTCTAGGTGCGTATGTTAGCATTTGGTCGTCTCTGTGTATTCAGTGGTTGGCCAAATCCCCTGCTTCTGCGTACACGTGGTGCTGATGGACAATTTTAACACCCCGTCTTATATTAATTGTGTGAAGAAGACGTATTTAATTTATCAACTTATGTTCTCTATTACTATCACTACAGTTTTAAAAATTTTGAACTAATTATGTATTTAGACTCAATGTGTTGACAAATAGTAATAATTAGACTTCGATCACGCTAATGACTGACTTTAATTCTGCCACGTGTACGGTTTATCGTAGATTTACAATAGAAATATGTCAAAATGAGAGATAGCGACATGGTTAGAATGGTGGAGGAACATAACGTAGGAAGTTTACAAAGGATGTTCATTGTCAAATTTTATATAGTATGCTTGGAAATAATATCTAGTAATCTCTATAATTTTATAGGAATGTGGTTCGCTATCTTTGTGTTTGGGAATGATAGTTTTCTTTTTGTATAATTCTTATACATCGTAGAGGTTATTGGATGTTATAATAGCGTAGAGTCTAACGTGCAATTTCGTATTCTCCCCCATTTATATTTAAACTTACTTACTAAATGCGAATTCAGAAGGTTGGTGTTAAGATACTAATCCGGTTGTTCATTTGAGCACATAGATTTGGTGCTGGACCTGATTGTTGTTTTGGTAGCATTTTAAATCTTCATTTTCAATGCAGATTGCAGAGTACAAAATGCAGTCTTTGCTATCTCACTAGTCTATAACAAAAGTGAGAAGAAGAAATTTTGCTTCTAATAAACTTGTATGCTCGAAACAGTAAAGATGATTGCGTATCATTTCTATTTCCAGCATAGTTATGTAATCCTTGTATAATAATTGGTGAATTATTCCGTGGATGTAGCCAGAATCGGGTGAACCACACTAAAACTGTTATCTCCTTTTCATTTTACAAATTTCTGTACATGAGACGTATTCTAAGCTTATCAATTCTTAAGGCTTATTGTGTATATCTGCATAACTTCCAGAACAGTATATTTCCGAATTTTGGTAGTTCGATCGCGGAATTTCTTTGTTTCTGTTTATTAAATCTCAGTTTTTTTTCTGACAAATAGGGCATTGATGAGTCTGGTGAGACAAAGAAGCAAGCCTGCGGATCAACATCTAGTAAGAAATCTCGTGCTGCTGAGGTTCACAATCTCTCGGAGAGGGTATGTCCTCTTCTCGGCCAGTAATGGTTTAATTCTTTTCTTCGTGTTATTTTGATGATTTAGCTATTTCTTTCTGTGGCGGTTTACGTAATCGCTTTGCAAATTATGCAGAAGCGTCGAGATAGGATAAATGAAAAAATGAGAGCTTTGCAAGAACTCATTCCCCGTTGCAACAAGGTTCGCTTTATGTTAATGTAGATATACATAGCATAAGTACCCAAAAAAATATTTTCCTTTTAGCACTGTAGCATCATCTATGATTTAATTGTATTTTTCTTTTGCTGAACTTCAGTCAGATAAAGCTTCGATGTTGGATGAAGCAATTGAATACTTGAAATCACTGCAATTACAAGTGCAGGTATGCTTTTTCTGCTGTCTCTTCGAACTGATATGAAGTTCCTTTCATCATATATACATAAACACCGAAACTCTTTTCTCCGTGCATTGAAAAACCTTCTCTTGTTTTCGCCTTTATTAGTAAATAGCAAGCATGCAAATTTTGTGTATCTGATGATAGCTGTCCGTTTGTATTAGCTTGCTCTGTAATATAGACATGACAAACGAAATTCTCTATCAGGAGAGTCAGGCTTAGGCGGTATGTATATGTAAATTAGGATCCTCGTTTTGCTTGTATTTGTTGACTTTGTTTACTAATTTCCTTTGTTATAATTGACACCGGAGCATATCAATCCATTCCAAATCTGGAGGGATATGTGTTGGCTACATATTTAGTGGATCATAGGACTGTCATCTTCTCTTTCGTTTTCCTTTTGTATCTTTCTAGTGCTTGGGAAGGGGAGGGTAAAAGGAAAGAGGAAGATGTCTAAGTTTTTGTTCAATGTCGTTTATCACTCACCTACGGCTACGCTTTTGCAGCATTGCCCCTTTGGGCTGTGATACGCGAAGCAGCTGAGCCCTAGCTCTGCGATTGCTATATTCTTGCAATTGCGAAGGATGAACGGCGAAGTTAAGTCTTTAGGCAAAAAACAATAGCAAAACTCTTAAGTATTTTTGTTTTGTTCCCGAACAACAACCGTTCATTACAGCCGGCCCGACTGAAGACTGAAAGCCCGTTGATAAAAACATTAAGGGATTATCCAACATTTTATCTGAATATCATACTCGCTGCAGTAAACAATTGATGATTCTTTCCACCTCAATCTAACAGATCTTTTTTCCTCACTCATATTATGACAAACTCGTCAGGAGAATGGAGCATAGTTAGTAAAACGAAATTAAGAAAAATTTCTGAAAAGGCATCAAGATGTCCCCAGGAACTTGATGCTTCTTCCTTCGATTGAGTACTTCCATTGATACGCCCGGTGTTTATGCTAAACATAAACTTTCTAATGTTCGTTCTACCAGTTGTGTCCAAAACGGTGCTAATAAGATATCGACGGTCGCACAACAAAACTTTTTTACTTCCCTGTAGAAAGAGATTTGCCTAATGGTCTATGCTAAATTACTGATTTCATGTATAGCATATCATTAAGATACATGTTTAATGTTGTAGATCCTGCACGCTTCACCACTGTCCTGAATTAACACCTTATTTTTTTTATTACTTGCTCGATCTTTGAATCTTATATAGTTTCTCATCTGAACCAAGTTACTTTGTGCAATTAAGAGTTATGCTCTAAATTTTCTCTGCAGATGATGTCAATGGGTTACAGCATGGTTCCTATGATGTATCCTGGAGTCCAGCATTACATGCCAGCGATGGGTATTGGGATGGGCATGGGAATGGATATGGGCGTGAACCGGCCAATGGTGCCATATCCACACCTCCTATCAGGTTCAGCAATGCCAAATCCAGCTGCAGCAGCGCATATGGGTCCAAGGTTTCCGATGCCAGCATTTCATATGCCACCAGTTCCGGTACCTGATCCATCTACTAGTCAAGCTTCTATCCAATCACAATCACGATTTCCAAATTTTGTTGATCCGTATCAACAGTATCTTGCTTTCCACCAAGGACAAGTACAGATACCTCAGGCAAGTTGAATATCCATCAGGCCTCTAGGCGTAATCACCTCTTCATGTCTGATGTAGGAAATTCTTGCTTTGCTCTAGCAGTTACTATACATCAAGTAATCTGACTAATATAATATTCTGCTTCACGCATAACCAATCATGTTGGTTAGATTCAACTTATTAGCCAATGTGTGATAATACTATCAGTCAAGATCAAGATTACTGCTGCTAGTATGTCGATAAATAACAGAAATCTCAGAATGTGTCTCGTCAATCTTCAGTCTTTGTATTCTAATATTCTTATCCGCTGGGATTGTTGCCTATTGATTTCACGAGTTTCTCAAATTCTCTCTGCAGAACCAAGCTGTAGTTCAGCCGAGTACTGAAAAGCCAAGTAGTAGCCGAAGAGCTGGCTATCCTGAGAATCATCAACCTGGTAGGTCTATCATTTTATGGTCTTGTATATAAGGCTGAGTTACATAAGCCTTTGAAGCTCGTAAAATTCTTAACTTCGTTAAATGGTGGCATGGATAGTGTGCTATACCCCTGATTATGATCACTCTCGAGACAGCAAAAATAAAAAAATTTATGATCTTAATGCTAACATATATATGCATCTGAAACACACTTATTCAACTTGAGTCTAAGCCTGCTGTCATAATTTGTTTAGTACTTGCCTAACTGCAACAGACATTGTTTAGCTTTCTGTATTTAGCTTTTCGTTGATATATTGATTATGCCAGGTGGCTGATGCAAGGACAGAATCCTAATAACTTCATGTTAGGAGCAGGAGGTTGTGTCACGGAAAAATCTTGATGGCGTGTGGGCTGGTTCCACACGTCTCTAATAGCCTGATTGTTGGGAAGCTTGGAAGTCTAGAACAATGGTATCATCCATCAAACTTTGTGAGATTTTGCAAGGTTGATTTCAGCTGGATCAAGAATAGAGGCTTACATTATAGTAGACAAACCTGAGTACGTGCTATCCCAACCTGCTAATACTTCATAACCTCGACTAACTTGTAATTAACTGTCAGAGTCGATTTTAGTTTACTGATTTGAGCGCTGAATACTCTCTAAATTCACGCGTCAAGGTTGGAATTTAGTGGACGGTAATGTGATTCCACACATTGATAGTTTTAGATATAGAAAATGGGAAAATTTTGGTGAATGGATGGTTTGGTGATTTTCTTGTTATTCTTTCAGCTGTTGCAGACACCACCATCACAGAAAATGGTGTTAGGAGCAAGGTTCTGCAACATATTGCTGCAATAGTGGCCATTCCCTATTTACTTTTTTTTTTTTTTTTTTTCTATTAACGTAAAAACCCAACTGCCGGAGCTCAACCACCAATTGGACTTATTCCTTATGTATTTAATTGATAGAGTTTGGCTTATTAAGTTTTTTGATCTTACTGAATCTCACTATCTTAGAAACAAGGAATGCTAATTGTCTCTCTGTCTCTCCGTCTCTCCGTCTCTCATCCATCCATGTTGCACGAAGGCATGTACATTTATTTTTGGAAACTTGTCTGTGCTTAATTGTTAATACCATGTCCCAAAAGTTTGGGTGAAACAGCCGTGTAACGACTTGTTATCAAAAAAATATGTATTAATTATTGAATAGGGTTGTAGTCCACACTCAACCCAATTTTTTTTACAAATGTGTGTATTTTTAATTTGAATATTTAATTTAGCCTCTACTTAAAACATATATATATATTTATATGTGTATGAAATAAAATGTTTTTAAAAAAAATTTAAATTTGCCCCCACTTGTTATGGTCAAAATCCTCACTTGAAAATCTATATTTTCTTTGATTGATTTAAAACATGTGTTAAGACACTTCGCTACACTATAAAATTTGTATAACTTCGGAACGAATCTAATATGATCATTCCTAAAATTAATTCCTCGTTATATTGAAAAAAAAAAATGCTGATATCGTTACTTATCAATTTGTTTTCAGTCCCTTTCTTTTGCATTAGAAGGGCGGAGAGCATCAACTCCAAATTTACGTTATAAAATAAGAATTTTCCTGTTCATCAAATTTAGACACTGATTTTTTATTCTACAAGAATCAAGATCGAGAAAAGGAAATTTTCTAAATATTTAATAAATTAACAGTAAATTATGAGATTGAATATCTCTCGGAATTTGAGAAAAAGGACACAAAAGAAGAAGAAGAAAAAGATGAAACAAGTTATGAGCAGGACAACAATGTCAAAAAGATGAGAATAGTAACTGAAAAGACTCGAAGAAATGGGATTGAAATTTGTTTACTCCAACTTAAGAAAGACGCGAAATTCACAAAGACATTTACAAGTTAGGCAACAATGGCAGACTTCAGAAGCAAGGTATTCGGTATGTTGTAATAGGAATTAGACCTAACACGATAAGCTAACGACTACATAAACTAAAACAGGAATTGGACCTCGTGAAGGTCAAATAGGAATTGGACCTAACACGATAGGCCAACAACTACATAAACTAAAACAGTACGACTACAAGTGCTCATGTGAACAACCAGGGCAGGCCGGCCTGCCATGGGCTTGACCAGATATCCTTTGGTACATGATATACACTGTACTCCCATATCCCGGAGGAATGCAGAGGTTTCTGGATAACACAAAAAAGGATGACCAAATTTATGAAGAAAAGCAAAGCCAGGAGACTATTATCTCAACCAAAGACCTTTCCGGCAAGATCTTGTTTCACTCGTTTTGTGGACTTATTGTTGATAAAATCTGCAATTAAGATGTTATGATCAATGATTAGATATTTAGTCTAGAATTCTCTCCCTACAGTATTTTCATTTCTATGACAAAGCAAAACATGTTGGAGACCAGTATAAGAAGAAGACGTTACCTTCTCAGTGAAAATGTGGAAAGATTCCACTTCCATTGCTTTATCAAGCTCCTACAAGAGGGAAAGAACATAGTTATGGATCATCCAATTGCCAAGCCATACCGAAAGATTTCACCATTCAAATATATACACAGGAGAATCATAGGCATTTTGCATTCTTTTTTTCTTTTGCCTTTTTTCCATCTTTTAGAGTTTGGGTGAGGGTATTTACGAGTCTCTAGATAGAGATTGATACACGGTTAGCAGCGCTTACATTCTCGGCATCCGAAGCAGAAGCTATCTGATATATAAGTTTCTGGAGCTCTTCATTCTTTACTGCATCACGAATTTCACTAGAAGAAACTGCAAGGGAAATTAGAGGAACAAAGTAAGATATTACTTGTTGATCCGTAACAAATTTTGTCCAGCAGAATTTAATAGCTCAGATGCACGAAATTTCTTTTCACAAGCTTTCACATAGTCTTACATAAAGGTGGACATTGCAGACTAATATACCATACCTATAGTCTCTAACTGCGCCTGTTGCAGCACCTCGCTTGGGTCATCAACATAATATGGTCTCTCAACATGCACCACAGGAACAGGAGCTGATGAATATGAAGGAAAATTTCATGGTTCAACACCAATCTCAAAGCACTTTCCGAGAACTAGGAGCACAACATGGCAAGGCTAAGTATGCAAATTTATCTAATTAATGCCAGAAAATAAATCCGTGAAGTTTATAATTTATGTAGGGCAAGTATCAAAATTTTCACGTACTTGCCACTTAAACACAGAAAAGCAAATGAAGCTGGATAAAGCAAAAAGGTCGTGCTCTCTTCAGATATGTCAAGATTTGGGTCACCACTACTAGCAAGGAATACGACCTCCTATTATTTCCTAAATGGTTCTCTCCGCACATTATTGTGAAGTTTTAAAGTAGAGGACATATATTCAACCCCCCCAAAGACACCCAAGGGAGAGAAAAAAAGGTTAAAGAGGTGGGGGGAGGACATGAAACGGCTAGAGTAATATATCATCTTAAATCCTATGCATTTCTTGAATGTAGCACGGTAACTCTCTTCTTATAACTACACAGGACGAGAAACATGTTGTTTTAGCCTTGAAGGAAGAGAACACACAAATTGAGCTTCAATTGTTCGATTAGAGTCGCAAACAACAAAACTAAACCTCATTGAAGCAATTAAGAAGGAAAAAGACTATGACCTCAACTTCACACATTTACCAACATGCTAAACACCACTAAAAAGCATTCATTCCTTCTTAGCACTATTACTGCTATAAGCATCACACAGCAAATAACTTTTCATAAATCAAAGGAATAAAAGTTAAAAAGAAAAAGGAACAACTCGAGAAAAGCTAAAATCAATGGTAAGGTGTGGTAAGTGCCACATTAAATACTGGTAGCCGAGCCACTGTCGATAGGCTAGTCCGATGGGCGTCTGCTCTTAAGGCGTGAAATGTAATGATCCAATATCGAGAGTAGACTAGTCTTTTGGGTTACATAAGGACAGTCCAGTGCACTAAGCTCCCGCTACTACACGGGTTCAAGAAAAGGTCCAAAAGTAAGAAAATCCTTACAAAACTTTTCCTCGGCAGCAGAAGCTTCGGCCGGTTTTACACATGGGATTTCTGGAAATCATCCATAAACAAGCTCAAATAAATCTAAATCATTCAAATTAATCATAAAATTTAAAAATGATTAAATTTCTTTCTACTCCATAGCATAACATACCTTTATGCTTCTTGAAACAAGTCAAAGAACAACTATAAGTACACAAAAACAAGCCAAAAACTTGATCATTAACCAAACCCAATTAACAAAAATATCATCTAAAAATAATTACTATAAAGAAAAATTACAGAACAAAAAGAGAAAGCATAAAACAGAGCAGCTTACTATGGTATAACGCATGTGGGGCACTTGTATTTAGATGGTGATTCTTCACACACTTTACACGTTTTAGCCACCATTTTTATGGGTCTTTGTTCGCTAAATCACTGTGCTATATATTCTTGTATATATAGAATCTGCATATGTGAATTCAGCTGAAGCTTCAGATGAAACTTTTTGTGTTGTGTGTGTATAAATAAGGGTGAATTACATTAGGTCTCCATTGTTTCACTGTTTTTCAATTAGCCACATTGTTTCAAATGATTCAAATTAGTACCTAATATTTTAAAAAATATCAAATTAACCCATGCTGTTAAATATTTAAATAAAAATCTATAAAATGAATAAAATACCCTTAAAAATTAATTAAAATTACTAAACTACTCATCACATCCCACCCCCATCCCCACCCCCACACCCACACCCACACCCACACCCAATTACAAGTTTAGGGACTAAATTAGATTTATTTGTAAATTTTGGAGACCAATTGAATTTATTTTGTAAATTTTGGAGACTAAATTAAATTCATTTATAAATTTTAGGGACTAAATTAAAGTTTTATGAAGATATTATATAACTTCTACCATTTTACGCCTATGTTATTATTCATTTTCATTAAATTTAATACCAATTTTTTTTTTTATGTTAGGGACAAATTGATACTTTTTAAAAATATTAAAGAGTGATTCGAAAATTTTTAAAATAATAGGGATTGATTTAAACTATTTAAAACAATAAAGACTAATTTTTTTTAAAAAAGTGTAACAATAGAGACTAATGGTGCAATTTTCCGTATATATATAATATTGAAAAGGCTAGAGAAGGTGATAGTTAAAAAGGCAGATATTTTTTTTCTAAATTGGTTAAACACTTCGTTGGTCATTTAATTTTGATAAAAATAATAATTTAGTTCTCTACGTATAGAAATGAACATTTCTATCTTTTAAATAATTAAAGTAGGGCTCGTTAATCTTTTATCAAATTTTTGCCAATTTTTAGTTGTTATTACTTTGCCAATTTGGAATGATAAATGCAATTAACGGAACAAAAATTGGCAGCAAATGTGTGAAGGACTAACCGTGTTTGATTTTGTAAACTTAAAAGACTTGGAAAACATATTTTGAAATTAGGTGACCATGTTGTTAGTTTTGCCAAAAATAAATGAACAAATAAGGTATTTACCCTTCTATATTTCAGTGCAATAATATTATTCGAGGGAATAAAACATATGTAATTTGGAAAATTGATGACTAATTCTAAATTACCACCAAAAAAAATTTCAAATTAATTATGCCTTTGCATGGAACATTGATTGGGGGACAACTTTGAGTATACATTGCACAAAATAATAGATAAGAGAGAACCAGAAGTAATTTAATGGTAGATTATTTTAAATAAGATTCAAATTTTATGAGATAGGGGTAAAAAAAAGAAAATACCCTATGATAGAGAGTGTATAGAAAAAGAATTTAGGACTATATAAAAGGTTAAAGTGTTACGTCTTAAATACATTAGGGATCTAAAGTGTTTTTTTTATCCTATTTTAAGTTATATACATTTTAATAAACTGAAACAAACATAAATATTATAATTTACAAAAAAAAAAGAGAAAAGGAAACAATCCCATAGAGTACATAAATACTCAGCTGCTCTCACATTTCTTGAACGAAAAGGCAAAAAAAAAAAAAAAATTCTCTCTACAAAAATCTTCACCTTCTAGATAAACACCAACGATGGGTCAAGGCACACCGGGCGGTCTGAACCGGCAGCTTCCCGGCGACCGGAAGAACGACGGCGACAAGAAGGAAAAGAAATTCGAGCGAGCCGCGCCGCCGGCTCGTGTAGGCCGGAAGCAGCGGAAGCAGAAAGGTCCCGAGGCGGCGGCGCGGCTGCCGACGGTGACGCCGTTAACGAAGTGTAAACTCCGTCTGCTTAAGCTCGAACGGATCAAAGACTACTTACTAATGGAGGAAGAGTTCGTGGCGAATCAGGAAAGGTTGAAGCCACAAGAGGAGAAGACTGAAGAGGACCGATCGAAGGTTGACGATCTACGTGGCTCGCCAATGAGCGTTGGGAATCTGGAGGAGCTTATTGATGAGAATCACGCGATTGTTTCGTCGTCGGTTGGGCCGGAGTACTACGTTGGGATCTTATCGTTTGTTGATAAGGATCAGCTTGAGCCTGGTTGTGCAATTTTGATGCACAATAAGGTATATTTGGTGAAATATCTTTTTTTTTTGTTATTTTTATGCTATTAGGGTTTTGAATTTTGAGCTAGGGTTAGGGCTGTATTGTTTGAAATGTTATAAATTGGGAAATTAGGGTTTTGAAGAACTGTTTTAGGGTTTTTGAGCTTTGGGGCATAATTTTAAGTTATAGTTATTGAATTATATATATATTTTTTAATTTTTAAGTGGTTCTGTAATTAAAGTTTTGTCAGCTAGGGTTAGGGTTTCATTGTTTGAACTGTAATGTATAGGGGATTAGGGCTTTGAAGAGATGAATTATGGTTTGTTTAGATTTGGGGCATAATTATAAGGTTTGGTTATTGAAGGATTATTATTTAATGTGGTTATGCAGTTAAGGTTTTGGATGTAAGCTAGAATTAGGTTTTTATTTTTTGAATTGTTATGAATTTGTTTTTGAAGAAGTGAAGTATGTTTTATTTAAATTTGAAGCATAATTGTAAAGTATGCTTTGAGACAAAATTGAGGATTTGAAGTGGTGGGATAAAGTTGTGAAGTTGTTGATTTAGGATTTGTTATCAAGCTATTCTGGGAATTGATTTAGGCAGTGTTTGTAGACTTAGAATTGGAATTGGAGCATTTTACCTTCAAACGTGAATTGATTTTCCCAAATTCATTTCTGCGTTATGAAGCTATTCTGGGAATTGATTTAGGCACTGTTGGTTTCAGAATCGCAGTGTCTACCAATTTCATGTCATTTGACACTTGATTAGATAGGATAATCTGAACAATCACAATCTTTGTGTCTTGTTCCAGGTTCTTTCTGTTGTTGGGATTCTGCAAGATGAAGTGGACCCTATGGTATCTGTTATGAAGGTCGAGAAGGCTCCCTTGGAATCATATGCTGATATAGGTGGGTTGGATGCCCAGATCCAGGAAATCAAGGAAGCAGTTGAGCTCCCTCTGACTCACCCTGAATTGTACGAAGATATTGGTATTAAACCTCCGAAAGGGGTCATACTCTATGGAGAACCTGGCACAGGCAAAACCTTGCTTGCTAAGGTTTGTTTGCTTAATTGTGTTTTCTATTCTAAACTTCTCTAAATGTTTTGAGTTTCTCCACTCCCATCATATGAGATGCAGGTAAATCTGAGTGGATCTCAAGGTTTCTAGGCAAGAGAAACTAGTACATCAATGTCTATATATGATACTGTATTTATACATGTATGTTAATGTTTCTCCATGCACATTCATTTTCTGTATCTGTAAGACTGATTATAAGATTAACCATGTTATTAATCAATATTGAGGAAAGCAAGTCTAGTGGGGAATGAAAGTTTTGCTTAAATTGACACTTTTCCTTTTGTTACCTTTTTAAAGAGTGTCGTCCTTTGGTTTAGAGGATTTCTTGTGGTGCTTTGTGAAGAAGGTTAAGGAAATTGTTTCATTTATTTATTTTTGAGAACTTGATTCATCTCTTAAGGTTTCATTTGTTCTAAATACTGTTCTAAATATATCCCATAGCTGGGTACAATACATGTAAACTTTTCATTATTACTTGTAAAAGAAAAAGTTTCTCCTTTATCTTTGTGGATAAGGGATGTAATAAATTGTAGGATTTAGCATACTTGGTAGTTGGTCAAGGTTTAACTTCACCAGCTCACTTGATTGGAAATTTCTTCATATCCATGGCACACGCGTTGACTGAATACAGTACCATGGTAGGCTATTTGTTTGTATCTAGCTTAGTATTGTCGTAAGATGCTGGCTATTTTTACTTCATAGCTGGCACACCTGCAATTATCCATGTTGACTTTGCATTATACTTCTGTTTGCTTCTTGAATTCCATTTTCCAGTTCTGTTCTGATGGTAGAATGGTTTTGGTGGTTGTATGTGATCCTCAACTTATGACCAGCCATGAGGAGGTCTGCTTGAAAAGTTATTAGCTAAAATCTGTCGTATTTTCAGGCTGTGGCAAACTCTACATCAGCAACCTTCTTGCGTGTTGTTGGTAGTGAACTGATCCAAAAGTACCTAGGAGATGGTCCTAAATTGGTGAGAGAACTTTTCAGGGTTGCAGATGATCTCTCACCGTCAATTGTCTTCATTGATGAGATTGATGCAGTTGGTACAAAAAGGTCGACATTTGAACTCGTTGGGCTGACAATTGGTAGCTAAATGGATACTAATGTTTGCCATATCTCTGCTCAGGTATGATGCTCATTCCGGTGGTGAGCGGGAAATCCAGAGGACTATGTTGGAACTGCTGAACCAGTTGGATGGTTTTGATTCAAGAGGAGATGTCAAGGTGATTCTCGCGACAAACAAAATTGAGAGTTTGGATCCTGCTCTGCTGAGGCCAGGTAGAATAGACAGGAAGATCGAGTTTCCTCTTCCAGATATTAAGACAAGGAGACGTATTTTCCAGGTATATACTGGCTTAGTTTTGCAAAGATGAGCACGAATATCAGATTGTTCATACAAAATCTGCCTTTCAATTAATGTGTCTTTTCAGATTAGGCAAGTCTCTTATTTGTAATGACTACTGATTTTGCAGATACACACTTCAAGGATGACATTGGCTGAGGATGTCAACTTAGAAGAATTTGTGATGACGAAAGATGAGTTTTCTGGAGCTGACATCAAGGCAATATGTACTGAAGCTGGACTGCTGGCTTTGAGAGAGCGCCGTATGAAGGTGAGTAACAATATCCAAATTTGGTTGCTCCCTTAATGAGGATTTCTTGGAATATACATATGTGTTGCTCCCTTAATGTGGTGCACGCTTATAATCAATGCGTATGATTTTTGGACCTTTTCAATGAGTAGGTTAATTCTAGTTTTATAGACAAGTTACAGAGTATGAAGAGAGAAGTCTAGGTATTGTAGTCGCTACATTTCTGTGATCAAATCAAAAAAAGAAAAGGACTAGGAGGGCAAAATAGATAAGCGGGTGTGGGTGGACGGGGGTTAACATCATCTTTTGATCGTCTTTCTTTGTGCACTGAGTTAAAACGTATGCAAATGCAAATATCTCTTTGTACCCTTCTAAATCTGGTTGTGATATTCACAGTGCTTAATAAGTTTCTGATTTTTGTAATTTGCTTGGCATTTGTTCATTGTTGTACTGACGAAACATTTCCTACTCTTTTAGGTAACGCATGCAGATTTCAAGAAGGCAAAAGATAAGGTTATGTTCAAGAAGAAAGAAGGCGTACCAGAAGGACTTTATATGTAATAAATCTTGTTCTACAAAGACACGTCTCTTGTGTATCACTTATTTTGCGAATTTGTCAGTGACCTAATTTGTCTATTGGGTAGCTTTGCGCTCTCGCTTACCGTGTTTTTCTCTCCCTTGTGAAAAGAACAAAAGTTATATTTGAAAGCAGTTCGGTTGATTCAGCCTTCACTTGATTTACATGGCCATTTCCACAATAGAGAAGTTTATTGTTTGATAAGGGGATCCTTCTCGTGTTTGTACGTTTGCCAGAAGAGTTTTTGATAATGTATAGCAGTCGTAGATCTCGCTGCAGGGCAGCCCTTTGCTCGAGTGTTGACTGAGGGATTTTGATTTCCTCACGTTATGAGGGAGAGATCAATGGTTTAGACCATAACAGTATCATCATTGGATCTTGTTATGAGGGGATCCCGTTAACTGAGGTTGATGGTCACCTCCTAGTGTAGCAACGAGTTTTTTTAAGGTTCTGATTGTTTGTGGTAAAATATTTTTTCAGAAAATATTTTTTTAATTTTTCGGTGTTTGGTAACATCGAAAAATTGATTAATTAAAAAAAATGTTTTATAATAAAAAAATGATGGTTATTTTTGTTTAATTTTTTAGTGTTTGGTAACACCAGAAAATTAGTTAATTGAAAAATATTTTTTCAGTTAAATATTATAGTTAGTATAAAGTTTTAAAAAATATTTTTATATTCTTTGGGAAAAAAAAATATTTTTTGGAATTTAAATATTAAAAAATATTTTTTAGTATTTTATTTTTTAAGAAAATATTTTTTTTCTAACAAGTTAATTTAAGGCAAACAAACAGAGTTTAAGAAAATGTTTTTTTTAAAAAAATATTTTTCACAAGTAAATTATTTAAAGACAAACAAACGGAGCTTAAGAGTTGAGCAGCTCATCCATAGTTACTATAAGGCTTTGTTTGTTTGTTTGTAAGAAAATAACTCGATAGGGTAAAATATTTTTTTTGAATATAAAATATATTTTGTGTTTGATTATCAGATTAAAAAATATTTATTGATAGGAGATTTTTATAAAGAAACGCACACATACACACGCAACGGACCTAATTTATCCAGTAATGCAAACAGAATAGGGTCATAAATCTCCGACCACCTTCGAGCCATCAATTCACCTTGAGCAAAAAGTTGAGTGGAACTGTTACGCGTTCTTCCGGTTCTAGTAAATTTACATCAGAATGATAATGCTTGTTCACTGTAGTTAATACGTAAGTAGTTTATATGTGATTGTGTGGTGAGTTCGTCGTTTTGGGTTAGTAAATTTAAGATACGAGTAGTTATTTATTATACCAATTCCCTAACAAGTTTATGATTCTATGTATGAGCCACGGTGGATTTTTCAAATTGCAGGGGAAAAACAAATTGGAATTCACTTGTAATAATTATCACTCAGTAATAGGGGTGGATTTAAGAATTTTTTCAGTGAGAATTTAAACACATAATTTTTTAATTATATAAGTATTTTTTTTTTCAGTAAGACTAATTAATATTTTTAATTAAACATACGTAGATATTTAATTTATTTTAAAAAAAATATATAAAATTTTTAATATTTCTTTAAATCAATGAGAATTACAATCTTCACTAGCCCGAACATGGATCCGCCACTGCCCAGCAATTACAGGTGGTAAGTGTATTTATCGTACCGTATGCCTGCTGTCATATGGTGACCCATATTGTTGGTCAGATTGTGAGCCGAACATATGCATGCATGTTTTTATCTATTAATTTGACGTTCGAAAGCAGCAAGAGAAAAGGAAAAGGAAAATTATAGGTCTTTGGGTTAGTGGTATATATTCATTGCTTTGGATATAAGAGATTGTGAAATTAATTCTTTTCGGTTATATTTTTTAATATGTGTTATACGACTTAAATTTTTAGTGAAAAAAAAAGAGAAAAAAGAAAAATGGGAAGGACGTCATACAATAATAGATATAATATTAGAAGAGGATCAATGGAAGTTAGGCTTAATTATATAATTATGATGAAAATTATTTGGATCATTGAGTATGGACAAAGCAGAGCCATTTCGTGGGGAGCAGCTCTTACTCATCTCAATTTTTTTTCAAAAATGTATATTTTTAAAGTACTTTTAGGTCAAACAATCTATTTAGCATCTATTGCCAAAAAATATATTTATATATGAGTATTAAATTATATGTTTTCAGCCTCCATCAAATAAAAATTTTGAATTCGCTCCTCAGTCCAAAAGTTAAATAATTTCATCATTTACCAGTATTAATCTTATAAGAAAATCCAGATCCGAATTTCCATAGGCCCTTACATTGGCATGAACAGGGAAAAATTAAACCGAAAACTTTCGTGATGTCTAGCATTCAATTGAAATCTAAGGAAAACGGTATTAATTTGATATTGCATTTTTTTTTTAAATTTAAAAGAGTTATTTTACATTACTTAGAATGTTATACACAAAAATTGATCTTGATTTCTCGCACTTAAAACGGGAATGATACTAATTAAATCAGATGGCAGTGGTTGATATTGCATTTTTCCTGTGTAAGTCGTGCTAAAACAAAGCATGCCTGGCAGTCCACAGGCTACAGAAGTTTAGGAAACTTGGAAGCTTCTGTGGCCTGTGGACGTTTTGAATACTAATCCCTAAAATGAGAGATGGAGTGGATGAAGGAGGGGATTCTTGAACATGAAAAAACTCATATTCGCTATCTAATTTTACTACTATCACTTATAAAATCTATAGGTCACTTTTATGATAGAATTAGTCGGGGACAATTCAACTGAAAATAAAAATATATTCATATAATTTAAAAATTAATGAGTTTTGCTTTTGTTGAGAATAATTTTTGAATTCGCTCCTGATCCCACCTTTATAGCAAGTTGTGAAGGGCTCGATACAAGATAGGGTCATTCAAATGAAAGAAAAAAAAATGAGCAAAAACATGATAAGTAGAGAGGAATAGTTTTATATAACTCCAGCAACGATAATATCTCAAACTAAACCCTTTACATAATTGTAAAAGGCACAACAAAAAGGAAAACTAACTCACATCAGCAACAATATCTCAAAGTAAACCCTTTACATAATTGTAAAAGGCACAACAAAAAGGAAAACTAACTCACACACAATCAGTGAACATATCTAACTTAGCTAGTAAAGGGCAAACGAGTCGTTATCTAACCACTCTCATAAATAAAACTTCAAGGGGACGGAAGTGTTCCAGCGCCACTGCCACCAGCACCACCACCAAAACCACCAAGTGTTCCCAACCCACCAGCACCCGCACCACCAAAACCACCTGGTCCACCCAATCCAACGCCGCCAAAAATCCCTGAGCCTCCACCAGGACCACCAAGGCTACCTATTCCGGCCCCGGCACCACCAAAGGGTAGACCATTGCTGCCAATCCCACTGTAGCCTCCAAGACCACCAAAGCCAATAAAATTCTTTTGGTCATTGAGACCACTGTTGTTAGGCACATTTCTTGCAGTGATGTGCACTGCCATTAGAGCAAGAACAAGCACGATACACCACCTAGCCATCTCTGAATCTTTATCTCTCTTTAGTCTTTGCCACTCACCAATACTGACTTGACACCTGAGTGAGTGTCTTGGTCCTCTTCCATTTCCTTTTAAAGGCATGATAGGGCCTCACTGAACAGTTGAGTATTGAATGTGATTAAATGCGTTTCTGCAACTTTTTCATTTCCACTGGTATGTAATATGCTAAATGTTGTGAGTTCGAATCCTGTTAGTTACATTTTACGACTTTAAACATTCCTTAAATCAAAAAATAAAAAATAAATTTTTTTCATTTCCATTTTTCTTTGATATACCTTTCTATCTTGCTTTAACCTTTTATTTGTTTTCTCTCGTGTTCCCGACTTGGCGGGCCAAGAGTAGGGAGCAGGTAGTCGAGAGGGATTTAGAATTTTTGTTTTGCAATAGTTAAAAGGGCAAATCTTATAAATAGTCATTATTGTTTACAAATTTTTGACAAATAGTCTCTATTGTTTGTAAAAGTTTTACCAATAGTCCTTATTGTTTCACAAGTCATTCAGTTAGTCTCTATTGTTTGTAAAAGTTCCACAATTAGTCCCCATTGTTTGCAAAAGTCACTCAATTAGTCCCCATTGTTTGCAAAAGTCACTCAATCAGTCCCCATTGTTTTCAAAAGTCACTCAATTAGTCCCCAATGTTTGCAACTAAACATTGGAGACTAATTGAGTGACTTTTGCAAATAATGGGGACTGATTGAGTGACTTTTGCAAACAATGGGGACTAATTGAGTGACTTTTGCAAATAATGGGGACTGATTGAGTGACTTTTGCAAACAATGGGGACTAATTGAGTGATTTTTGCAACAATGGGGACTAATTGTGGGACTTTTGCAAACAATAGGGATTATTTGTGGGACTTTTGCAAATAATGGGGACTAACTGAATGACTTGTGAAACAATAGGAATTATTTGTCCAAAATTTATAAACAATGGGGACTATTTGTCCAATTTCCTCTAGTTAAAATTATAAAATTTATTATCTATATATAAATAATTTTTTTTAGTAGTAGTTAAATTAATTTTACCCAAAAAAAATACTTAAAAAACCATTTCTAATATGTGATTCCTATAAACACGTGGGCACACATTTCTAGTATCATGATCGGTCGTAAGAACAAACATGTTTACTTAAACTAAGAAGTCTCACTCTCTCATTTCTTGTGAAGACAGGCCTAGGCAAGATGAAGCAAAAATGTAACTCAGCTGGCAGCTGCTTGCATGCATCAAAATGTTTCTCTAAATCAGAACATAAATTTAACCAACTGGCGATCAATGTTAGCCCAACAGTAACTTTAAAGAGTTTCTCTCGCTGGCAACTTACCAAACCAAGGAAAATTATTGAAGAGAGAAAAGAAAGTTCTCCAGGATTTATTTAGACACGTGGCCCTAAGTACAGTAAGAAGCAAACTGGCGGGGTTAATTAAGTGGTGGAGTATTTGTCACGTAGGCAAAAAATTTGTTCAGATTTCGAATTTAAAATTGTCACGAAATTAATTTTTTTAATCAATTCTCATTTCTTTCTCGTAGGGTCATTTCTCAAAATTTGACACTCCGAGACTCTAATGTGATCCCAAAAACTTCCAAAGGGTGTTCTCATCGTTAAAGAATAAGAAAAAGCAAAAGTGACTCTTGATCAGAGCAGTAATTGTGAGGTTGTTTGGAAGAACACTGACTACACTAAGTTGGGAAGTAAATGCAGTGTCAGAGCGTTTGCTGGATGTTGGTAAATTTCATTATTTCGCCATGCATGTAATGAAGATGCTATCTACTATGTTTTTCAGTATTGAAAGCTCAAATAGATACCAGTAATTATAAGAATAACAAATAGGAAAGAAAAAAATTAGTGTAAGGATGTATGTTGCACTCAAAAGTTTATCAGTCGGTAGTCAGATTCCACCAACTGAGTTTCTAGTCATTCAAATAAAAAGAATAACAAATAGGAAAGAAAAATGCAATTTCATGGTGTTGCCATCATATCTAAAACCTACCATTTAGATTATCCAAGATATTGAATGTGATTTTAAGTCGAAGATAGATTTTTCACTATTCTAGGGTACATTTTATACATTATGATAAATAAAACAGGGACAATTACCATGTTATTGAGTGGTCGAAACTTTAATTCAACCTTTTCTAGTTCGGCTGCAGGGGGAAGAGCCCATATTATACTAGCATTTCTTTCGGTTCTTCGATCCGGCAATCCATAACCACTACCCTTCGAGTGTGCTCCAGGCATGAGACTTGCTATTCCCTTTATGCATCATGTTTTTGCATCAAGATTTATAGACTTCAAAAAAATCTTATAAATGAGCGGCCGTTCGTAATTGTTATATGTGTCACAAAGTGATGGTGACACGTGTTCTTTTATAATGGGCCTATATATTTTTTATGCACCCTTGATGTCAAAATTTAGATAACAATAAAAGTGATTACTTCCACAACTATACTGAATTCAATTTGGCTTAGAAATAAACTATTTCTAATAAGGGGAACCTTGGCTAATGGTAAACTCAAAAAAAGTTATATCCTTTAGGAAAAATGTGCTTTGCGAGAGATTCAAACACCAAACTGCCTATCAGATAAATTATTTTCGAACATAATTTCTGGGACAAACTATAATCGAACATCATTTCCCGTTTGATAAACTATTTTCGGACATTATTTCTTTTCTCAATTCAAAAATAAAAAATCAAATAATTAATTAACTTAAGAGTATTTTTGGGTCGAGTCAGCAGCCTATGGACTTGACAATAAGGTCCAAGTCATCTCATTGGCTTTCGGTCAGCACTAGCCCAGTCCATTAGATCCAAAGCAAATTGCAGACCAATATCTAATATCAACCAAGCTTAGTGGGTTGGCAGGCCTACACCCTATTAATATACACAGATAGATACTACAAGATATTGTAGCTCTTTCTCGACTATGTAATCGTGAAATAAAAAACTGTCATAATAAGTGACTTATCGCAATCACTTTTTAACAGTTGCAAAATTATAAAATTTTGAAATTATAGTTTAGTTGCAAGCTTATTGTTACAAAAAAAAAATCTGTTAGAGAATTTGTAACTAGACCATATACAATGGTTCAAGTCATTTTTTTACGTTTTTTAGTCTTTTTGCACAAAATAAAAAATGTAGTAGTGATAATATTAAAAGCCATTAATAATCTTGGGAGGAGAAGCCTTGACCTGAGATATTTGTTTATTCTTGACTCTCATTCTATCATTTTCGAGTTTCCTTTTACTTATAAGTAATAATTGATGGTTGAGGATCTTTCTACAAATTTTGATGCTGAGAAATTTTCCAATTATTTTCTCTCCCTTTTTCCTATATATATGAAACTGGTTTATGTCTTGTACTTTGTCTTTATAATCATTACATGGGAAGCATTTGAAATGATTTAGACATGTTAGGAGACATGTGATATAGGCTCTTGTAAAAGGTGAGAAGCTAGGAAGATTGTCCACCGTAAAAGAGTAGAGAAAGACCTCAAAGAGTTAAATGAAAAAACTCAGACGAGATCTCACGTATACAGAATTTAGAAAAGAGATGAGTCTCTATGAAAATGAATCGTATTCTTAGATATAGTTGATCCCAACTAGTGTAGGAAAGTCTTGATTTGGTTTAATTTAAACATCACCCCGCCGGATTAGATTATTAATATTGTTTTCCGCAAAAGATAATAACTTTTGCATTCATACTACGCAAAACCACCCTACTAATTTTCTACTTTGGCTATTGAAGCCTCTAACACCAAATACATTTGGTATAGGTATTGGAGAATTTAATTGTCCACTATGAATAAATTAGAACATTTAAAATCAGAATCTAATTCTCTTATATGGATAAATTAGGATATTTAAAATAAGTATATATATATATATAAGAATCTGGTTATTTCACTTAATTGATTTTAGAATGAAACCTTAGGTAATCTAACAAGGTATCAGAGTTGGACCTTGTATAACTCAATAATTGACTTTGGTTTCACTTCTTCTACTATGCCAATTAATTAATTAATAGTGATACGTGAAGAAGGAGTTGAATAATCTAAATGATTTTATGACTTACATATAAAAAAAAATGTTGAAAAATATAATTAGTTTTATGATGGAACTTTAGGTGACCTCTAAAACGAGCCAAGAATCCAAACAATTGAGACCACCTCTTTTGTAAGAACTTGACAACCTAGCCTTCCAATATTGGTGTGATTTGTAAGCTCAAAACTCGGGAGGCAAACAGCAAAACTACCTTGATTACTTGGTCACTTTTAGCTCTAGATAAAAAAAAATTCTCCACCATTCACACGAGAGAAAGTTGCCATGTTTCGCCATGCTCTTCTATACACCACGTAAAGAGAAATGAGTGATGAAATTTTCATTGGATTTCTCCACTATATATATCTTCAAGATAGCGTGAATTGAACAACAAAACAATCAAAGTTCAAATTAAAAGCTCTTCAAGATTAGTAAAATACAAGAAAAAAAGTTATAGAGAAAATGGCAAGCATGGCTATCACAAGCGTTGTTTCCAAGTTCCCAGCTGCCAAAGCAATTGGAGTACGTAGCTTTTGGAGCTCTAGGGCTTTTGTTGGCATAACACCAAGACCTTTTCAGGTAAATGGCATGATCTTTGCATTGTTCTCTAATATGGAATTAAGTCATCTCGTTATCCGTGTATAGTGGGATTTCGTGTACTAAACTGTCCCTTCTCTAATTACTCATTCGTACATTTATAGACCTTAAATTTATAATTAAAATCGTGTGGTTTTCACACCAACAACTTTCTAAACCCTGAAAATGTACCATGGATGATGGAGCTGTGGGCGGAGAACGTGATATTATTGGAGGCCGATATCTGTATCTTCTTAATTTGGGTTAATTCCCTTAGCATGGTGAATGGAGGATTAATTCTAGGATTCTTTAACTCGTGACACAAGTTGAACCTATTGTTACATGAATTTGAATTAACCGAACTCAATCCACTATCTAAAATTATATGAACCTCAGGCTAAATCAGATTTTTATCTAAACCAGGTAAACACACGTTATGGGGCCACAGCGGTGTACGACCAGGCTTCAAGCGCAGCAAGAAAAGGTGAGCGTGCTGCCAAACAAGGAGTTGATGCTGCCAAGAAGGCTGGCCAAGAAGCTAAGAACGAGGCTGTTTCTGCTGCTGATGATGTGAGATACATGCTATCAATCTAGTTTAATTTCATGTTGCCAGTAGTTACTGTTACAGAATACACTTAGTTTTATATTTACTAATCATAACTTTTAAAACCACCTTAGAAGATCGTGATTACTTATTTTTATTACCAATTACTATTACATTTTTTTTTTGTTCTTTCTCTTTCACATACATATCACTACAACATTTTAGCTCTTTAACAACATTCTAATTTAAAAATAAAAAAATCGTTGCAATATATGTATTATTGCAATAATTTTTTTAACCGTTTTATAAACTAAAACATTTTGCAACGTTTAAATTTTTTTATCACTTTTTGTCAATAATTTCCATTGAGATTGCTTTTTACAACGGTTTTAAAACTATAGTTTAGTTACACAATTTTTTAAACCCGTTGCAGTGGATAATTTGCAACCAAACCATACGTGACCCGTTGCATGAAATCATTTGCAATGATTTTTAACATTTCTGTAACAATTCGAAGTATTATAATAAATAAAAAATTCAGTAGTGTGCATCCATGTTTTTTCAAAATGCATGTTGTTGAACTTATTTCATATATATTAATTACAAAAATAAATTTACGAAAAAAAAAAATTGTTGATGTTAAATTTTGAAGATGATCCAAAAAACAAAGAATGTGGCTGGAAAGGTGCCTGATGCTGCCCAGGAGATGTATGGTAAAGCTAAACAGACAGCACAAGAAGCATGGGGCTCAGTGAAGGATAATGCACAGAAGGTGAAAGAAACAGTGGTGGGCAAGGCTGAGGAGTCAAAGGAAGCCATGAAAGATACTGCAGAAAATGTCAAGCGCAGCATGAACACCAAAAATTAGCTATCTTATATTTAATTAGGGGGTTTGTCTTGCATTCGGCTACAGTCCATTCGGTCCCCTTACAAAGATATGGGTCTCACATTTGTAGGGCTCACTTTTTTATTATATGGGCCGAATTGACTGTAGCTGAATACAAGAAATTTTCTCAATTAGGAATAAATATACCCCCGTAGTTCCTTGAACCATAGGTTGGTGTATGCACGTAGATTGATTTCCATGTGCAGTGATTGGTTTTGTTTTTTCAGGATTATTGTTGATAGTTTGTAGAGGAGACGATTCTCAATAGGGATGAGTGATCGTTAGATTCATGATAAAAGTCAACCCCACCTAGCAAAACAAAGCTTGGTTTGATTTGGTTGATATTTTGTAGAAGTTGTTTGATTTGTAAAATTTGTTTAATTTGTTATTAAGATCTTGCTACGCGATCTCTGAAATTGAGAATTGTGGCTGCGAAATTCTTATTAGTGGAGACCAAAAAAAATTAATATATTGATAGATAAATTAAGTAAATTAAGAAACAGAGCAATATTAATATTAACACTTCTTTCATTTCGAGAGGAATGATTTTTTCTGACATTATAAATATATGATGTTTAATCACAAGTAGGCCTAGATCATGGTCAGGAGTATTTTTTTCTGCACTTTTTAGCTTTTGAATGTATGTTAGCAAGCTTCAATTGTAATGTCATCTAACGAAGAGCAAATTTTTGGTAAAATTCAGAAAAATCAAGTTTTGGGTGTTAAGTGGCAAAAATTTTTGCAATGATGTTCTTAATAAGAGTATCAGTTCTGTTGAACATTGATCACTCGGTTCTCGATTGATGTTTTTGCCATGGCAAAGAGGGATTTATTATATTATTTAGAGTAAAATGCATCACAACCTCTTGTGTTTCTATAAAGTTACATCATAAATCTTGTATTTTAAAAAGTCACGTTATAAACTATATGTTATGAAAAAATGTTGCATATGACTCCCGCCGTCTATTTTTTTGTTAGTTTTAACGTGATGTGTAATGCATCACCAAGCTCATAACAATATCCCTCATTTGTTATAACTACCTTCTGCAAATCTCTATTTTTACTTCTATTTATATCCACCAAGCTCATAATCCTATCTCTAATTTTAGATAACATGGAAAAATTAGTAAGGTGGCTAAAATGAGAAAAATATTTCTGCAACGAGCAATTTGAAATAAGAACAAATTTAGTAAGTGGTTTAAAATTTTAAACTAATTTAGTGGCTTAAAATCTTTGCATTGACTCATGAACAATTCGTTCCAAATTAATAAATTTTGTAATACAATAGTGTACCTTAACCTATACTTTTAAGTCAAGATTCATAGTTATCTGATGCCATAGAGGGACCAAGAAAAAGTGAGTCACCGGTTCATAGTTATCTGATGACATAGAGGGACCTATTCATTATGTTGTTGTTAGCAAATACTACTATTTTTAGTGCAAAAGATTATAATGAAGTAAATTCGTTAAACCAATGACTCCTCCACTATCTTGATTTTGAGATATTCTATTTTATGGCGAGGAATTCATAAGATCGTATCAAATTAATAAGTTTCGTGATATAATAGTACTATATTTTAATATATACTTTGAGTCAGTCAAGATCCGAGACATATTCGAGAAGTCTCCATTGGAACGATGGCTAGTAGTGCAGAAGATAATGAACTAAATTTGTTTCAGCTGATTGCCACAGAAGGAATTGAAGAAAGTTTGTTGAAGATGAGCAGCTGTTCCCGAGACCACAAGGCCACCAGTTTTCTATTCGTTCCCAGCTCTTCCTTCGTGCATGGCTGTCACGTGGCATGAAGAGTTTGTTGGTTTGGTGAGAACTGATATTAACACTGACGCAAAAAAAGATGGTAACAGATACATGGGAAACAAAGAGGGACATATATATCTAGCCAAAAAATAAAACTGAAAAGGAAATGAAATAAGAGACTCTTTAGAGTTTGAAAAGTCATTCATGGCAGCGTTATTGGAGTTTTTGTTGGTTAAAAATAAACGGGGTATTCTAAGGTAAATTATTATATAAACCTCGATCTTGCGTCTCTATGTAATTAAAAAAAAAAATCATTCATGCCATATCTAACATGTAAGGAAAAAGCCTTTTATTGAGTGGATCTTACAATCATGTGAGATTTATAAATGAGCTATTCTGTTCGGACATCTGGACAAAAGTGCACTTCAAAATATAAAGTTATGTATTATTTTAAATTCGACTTTTTTCAAACTTTAAAGATAATAATAGTTTCGTGCATCAAACTGTATATTGTTCATATCATATCTAACTAAAGAGTTGCATACTTCATCTACGTAAAGAGATATACTCTTGTTTGACCCAAAAAAAAAAGGGGAGATATACACTTGAAGAGTAAAGTAAATTTATCCATTTTGAGATAACAAAGGCTACTATGACAAAAAATAAAAATAAAAATAACAAAGGTTACCTTTTAGATGGATTCATCTTATTCTTGTAAATATTTCATTTTTTTTTTGTGAGGTAAATATTTAATATTGAAAGTTATCCTTTGTTGACAATTATGTTTTGGTTTCCGGTACGTAGAATGCACATTTGAGAAAAAAATATAAGCAAAAGTGCTAATGGTTTCTAAAATATCTGAATCAATATTCCTTTGTGAATACTTTCATAATTAAAACTTCAAAATGGGTTTAATATAATGTTTACCTTGTATACTATTTCTCTTCTCATATATGTTATATTTTTCCATTCAAATTTTCAGATAATATTTTTCCCGAAAATTGAGGCTTTCAAATTAAAATAGGAAAAGATTACATCAAAATGTATATTTGTTTTCCATATCTAATTCTAAGCTCCCAGTCCTAAAGAAATAAGCATAATAACCTCATTGTTTTGTCATTATCTTTTACGTAAATGCCGAAGCACCAAAAACAACCACACACAGAAGTGGTGAGATAACATTCAACTAGATGGGAAGAATTTCTCGTTAGAGGGTTGGGAGAGAGAGAGAAAAGAGAGGAGATGTATGCTTTTACTCTTTTTGGTCAACTACTGTTACTGCTACTTTTGATCCTCACTCATGTGATGTTAAACACTCGTGTTGGTATAGTTGGAGGACTCAAATAAACTAGGCCTTCACCGCTAGAGGTTTGGATCTATGCTCCATCATCTGGAGTATCCAGTCATCTACCTCCATTAGGGTCGTGCGTCTTATTTTCACGCGTTGTTTCTCGGTTCGCGTTGGTAGGCTGCTTGTCGCTTGTGTGGAGGTTCCAGTGGGTGTTTGGTAATTGGTTGCAAACTGAGAGTATAACACATGTTGGCTCCGGTTGAAGTTTTTGGTTAGCCTTTTGGTTTTGGACCTTTCAATTTGTCTTGTCTTTGTATCTTGCACTTTTGTTTTGATGTCTGGGTCCTTGTATGGTTTATTAGGCCACATCTCCTTAATTTGTATTTACTTTACTTAATTAATAAAATGCTACTTGACAACGACAAAAAGTAATAATCATACCAAATCATGATGTCTCAAATTAATACGAATAACCCAAATGTTTATATTAGTTAATCTGAAGTTCCATTCAAAAATCAATTGGTATTAGGTAGAGTAGTCTAAGATTTTATATACTGGTTTTGAAAAACTTGATTTATCCATGTGGAAGGACAATTAGATAATCCAACACTTTCATCATATGTGACTCATGATTAACTGATAGATATAGTAGAAGAAACACTGAATTTGGACGAGTTATGTAATTAACCAAGTCATTTGTTGAAGACTCAATTAATTACGTCGTACAAGAAGTAGCGAATTAAAAATAGTTATATACCAAAGTCAAAGTCTGAAATACAAATGGAATGCACGTAGATGGATAACATTAGACCAAGACCCAACTTTGATCATACTATATATGTTAGATTACATACTTTAAGTTCTATCCTAATATCGATTGATGTTAATCAAGATAATGATCCAAAATCTTATATAGTGATCTTAAATATCTTGATTTATTCATGTGCAACAATTATTCTCCAATAATTTATACAAATTGTCGTTTACTTAACATCTACCATCTTTTTTATTGAAACTTAAAATCGACAATGTTATAAATAAAACCCTAGCACAAGAAGAATTCTTATATGAAACCGTTTACTTAACACCTACCATTTTTTTTTTATTGAAACTTAAAATCGACAATGTTATAATAAATAAAACCTTAGCACAAGGGGAATTCTTATATCAAAGTGGTATTGTAAAATTTTTTGATGGTCCATATTCTCACGTGTAGCGTAATTTCCAGCCACAGCCTTTGGACTATGTTGCATCAACAGTTTTTGGTTGTGGGTCCTCAACCCACATCAACATTTTTGTCACGGAAACTATTTAATTAATTTAGATTAATATTAATTTCACATATATTAATAAAGTTTATTGTTTAAATTTTATTAATTATAAAAGATTAGTCAATCAATATAAACTGATACAATAATGTTTCAGGTTGGAGAATTTCATTTGATAAGAAAGCCTCCAAGGCTCGAGTTCACGTGAACATCCCACCAGGAATAAGCAAAAAAACACCAAAATATGAACACACATACAATACAGCTTTTGACGAACCAAAAAGCTATCTCTGCAATGGCATACTACCATCACCAACATTAAACAATTTTATACTATAGCACACGCGGCTTAATAATATTGGTCGTTCACCCCCATTTTCCTCTGTTCCATTGCACGATTACGTACAGCTCCTATCTCTCAGACTCTCATAGATAATGACGAAGCTTTGAAACTGTAGAGCATGGCTATTGGTGGAGATAAAGTGAAACAAACCCCATCACGTAGTAACATATGAACAGCCTCGCCGTTTTGTCCTCGAATGGAGACAGAGAAATTAAAGAGCTAATCCTCAGTCGGTCCAATCTTATTTTCCTTACCTTAGAACAAAGTGTACTAATAAAAATACTATTAATGTTACCCAAAAGTTAGTCTAGTGATAGAGTACATGATACGTGAAGTGATAAATTTGCTTATCTCTCTAGTTCGAATCATTCAAAAATTATTTTTTTTGAGTGAGAATTTTTTCATAATATTATAATATTATGAGCTGAAGATTTTACACTAGTGAACTGTCTAAATTAATTGTAAAAAAAAATATCTAAATTTTTTTCATAACTGTTGATAATTCATAACCACTAGATATTGGTGAGTACATAAATTATAGCTATTTACACATATACCTCTAATGATTGCTGCTCGTTATTGGTTTTAGATGCTATTCAGGATTTCTCGAATATATTATGATATGGAGCGTTTTTTCTGTTATTCACAATTTGTAAAACTCTGCTTATCTTTCTTGTCTAACCATTCCCAGTTTCTATCTCTACGAGCTATCCATGTGGCAACTTAGATTGTTTTTGCAATTAAGATAGGTTCTTTCCTCTATAACTGGTGTTTCAATCTCCCTTCATTAGCATTCTTTTTGTTAGCTTTGTGTGTATAATTAAATGCTTTAACATTTGGAATAGGATGAACCGCTTGTAATCTTTTATAACTGTATCTATACTAATGAAAAAAAAAAAGAGTCCAATAAATATATCTCGAGTTGGTACTGTCATGCAATGTGAGTTTAAAAGACTCCTTGAGAAGTTCCGGTCGTTAAAAAGAATAGTTCTGAAATCTTGGAGAGAGAATTGAGCTGCTACGATAACTTTTTTTTTTTTTTTTGTTCTTTGGTCATGCTATGATAACTTGATATGTTTGCATTTTTTTTTTTTGGTCGAATGATATGTTTGCATTACAATACAAATTTGACAAAACTTAATTTTGTAACTCATTTTGTATAAAGGCTGTGAGGCACCGCCAATAGGCACCATTCAGGTGAGAGCGTATGGCCACTGGCGTACAATCCGGAGATAAGTGGAGAAAGTAGCGGCACGAGGTTTTGTTTTGGTTGTTTTGGTTGTTTTCTCATTTTCTTTTTCTTTTTTTTTTTCTTTTTTTTTTTCTTTCTTTTCTCAAGCAATTAAAACCACTCTCTTATCTCTCTTTTTTCAAAACTCATCTCTCTCTTACTTAAGAACAAAACGATTTGAACTTATCTCCAAAGAAAACAAAAGAGATTGTTGTAGTGTAAATTGATTAAATTCATCAAAACACGAGCAATGAAACATCTCTTAAAATAATTTACCCGACTTTAAACCTCCTCGTAATCCAATAAAAAGCCAGTGTGAAACTTCCCTTTGAGAATAAGAACCAGAAAAACAACGACGTCTCTGTGGTGGTTTGTTGCAAGTCCTTGTCTTTTAGGGTTTCCAAAAGTGTTCAAGTCAACAACTACTTCCATTTCTTGTTCGATTTTTAAGGTGGTAATTATTTTTGCATACATTTAGAAGACATACTATACTAGTTCGATCCTGTTAATGTTGTTGTACGCTAGTTCGTAATCAATAATCTCGTAATCAACAGTCTTTGTATATATAGCGTTAACCACACATGAAGAATATTTAATTAGTGAAAGAGATGTCACTGTCCATGGATATGTATACACATAGTGCGTGATGTGACGTGCGTGTGTGAGTATGGGCATTGTCGAAACCTCAGATGCTTTTATGTTGCAAATCTTGCTTCCTTAATCAGTTACAACGTTAGAATAGCACACTTTCTTTCTTATCCGTACAGCAGAAAATCGACCCTCCCCTTTCCATTTTCGCCCTGAAATTTTATCTATTTTCCGAAATAGTACCCTCGTTTTTTTAGCCCTTTGTAGAAAACCCTCTCAAGGGTTTTACAATTTTTAGTAGGCAAAAAATGAGCAAGGATATAATACATGCAGAGGAGGTGTTAGAAAAAATGGAGGTTGTTGGAAACCATAGTGGTTTTGATGCCGCCATGGAAGAAGATGATGATGAACAAGACGTAATGGTGATGGGTGTGGATAAAGAGATCTGGCTTGATAGAGAGCAAGAAAACATGCTTGATGATGTCGTAAATGAAGCATCAATTTTCTACAATGAGTTTCCTCCCCTCCCGGATTTTCCATGCATGTCGTCATCTTCATCATCTTCGTCTCTTCCGGCTCCGACCAAGCCTATTTCCGCAACCTCTTCCTCTGCATCGTCCTCGGCCGCCTCGTGGGTGGTTTTGAAGCCGGACGCCGAGGAAGATACGGAAAAGAAAATTCACAATTTCCACCAACAGTACCATCAGGTTGTTGATCAGATAATGGATGTGCCGGCGCCTCCGGGCGCACAGTCATCCACGGCGTCTATGGAGGCTTTTCCGGCCTCAGAGGACGGAACAGGCGACTTGAATTGCATTGATGTGATGGAGAATTTAGCCTACATGGATCAGTTCATAGATAGCAATGATATTTGGGATCCTTCATCAATTTTTCAAAGGGATCAAACTCCTCAAGATTATCAAGAACAGCAGCAAAAGATGAGCGTGGAGGGGTTGCAACGACGAGAGCAGAAACAGGAGTTCAACGAAGAAGACAACAATGGCGGCCTCTTTTTTTTTAAAGATAGTGAGCTTGCTGTAATTTTCTTCGAGTGGCTCAAGCAAAACAAAGACTACATATCTGCTGAAGATATGAGAAGCATTAAGCTTAAGCGCTCGACGGTAGAGAGCGCTTCGAAGAGATTGGGCAGCACAAAAGAAGGTAAAAAACAGTTGTTGAAGCTCATCCTTGAATGGGTAGAGCAATATCAATTGCAGAAAAAGAGAATGAGAGAAGCTGCCGCCATTGAAAATCATCATCAGTTTCAAGAAACTATCCAAAACCCTAACCCTAACCCTAACCCTAACCCGAACCCGAACAATATTCTGAACAGAAGTTCTGTTCCTGCTCCTCCTGATCCGAATGCATGCTTTTCTCCGTCCCCATGGATGGCGCCGCCGGTTTACATGCCCGAATGGAGCCCCATGGTGGCGCCGCCTGGTGCCTTTCCGCCTGGAATGGGGTATATGGGTGATCATTACTCTCATGGGGCTTCTGTTCCACCTTTGAGCCAGCCTGTTAATGGCAATCCTTATTTGCCTTTTACGGAGTTTCAAGCGATGGAGTCTGCTGAATCATGGCAACCATCTCAGCTTCCTGCTATGCCATCTCAGTATGTTCCATTTCCTGATAACAGTGGCCCCTCATCGGCCGCTCCGCCTCCACCGCAGTCAACATATGGAATCCAATATCCGTATCAGATTTTCGATGGGAATGTTGAGAGATTAATGAGATTGGGGCCTTCTGCTACGAAAGAAGCGAGGAAGAAGAGGATGGCGCGCCAGAGACGGCTTTCCAAGCACCATTATAGGCACCATACCCCGACAAATCAGAATCAGAATCAGGCTCAATCAAATGACCAGCACGCGAGAATCAGTGGGGCCAATTGCACCTCATCCCCAGCTAGCCCAGGCAGTTGGGTATACTGGCCTTCGACTTCGGCTGCTCCTGTTTCAGCCATGGCCGCCATGGTTCCCTCTATGGATGCACCACAATTACCAATTACAATGGAGAGGCCACCGGTGCAACCACAGAATTATCAGCGGCCGGGCTCGTCAGCCCGACGACAGGTGGCTTTTTCTAATCTTCATTCAAGTTAATTGTATGTCTTCATTGTTTTGATTTTCAAGGGTTTGGATATTTTTTTGGTACAATGTGGTTAAAGTTGAGATTCAAATTTAGAATCTTTCGTTGCAACAATTTGCAACCTGATCCTCCCACCAAGAGTTGGGTGTATAATATCTAATAGAACTATTAAATGGATTGCATTTGGGTGTTTTTAATATATAGGGTTGGAAAACAGAGAAGAACCTAAGATTTCTCTTGCAAAAGGTGTTGAAACAAAGCGATGTTGGCAACCTGGGGAGAATTGTGTTACCCAAGGTATTTTCTTAACTTTTTCAACTTTTTTTTCTTTTAATTAGTGTTTCGATTTTGGTATAAGATTACTTTTGTTTTATGTTATAAATATTTCTGTAATCTAGTCAAATGCTAGTAATCTAGATAGAATTCTTTAGATCTAATAGTTGAATTTTATAATTTCTTCTTCAGAAAGAAGCAGAAATTCATTTGCCAGAACTTGATTCAAGAGATGGGATTCCAATTGCCATGGAAGACATTGGAACTTCTCGGGTCTGGAACATGCGTTACAGGTATATATACTAAATTAATTTTGAGAATGGCGTATCATCTTACATTGGAAATTATTTTAGTAATTAGAAACATTGGGGAAATTAATTTTGTGTTTGTAATTCTTAGGTTGTTTCATCAATAAAAGTTGCTTGCTTACCCGGAAAAAAAAATATTCGGAAAAACCATCAAGTTTCCTATTGAGATCTATCTAATTAATGATTGTTACCCATATAAATAAATTTTATGTTGTGGGTTTCAGATTTTGGCCAAATAACAAAAGCAGAATGTACCTTCTTGAAAACACAGGTAAATCTTGGATTTACAATTCGTGAGTTGTTCTTTTCTTTTCCTAATTAATTGTGGATCTACATTTTCCTTTTCGTCATCGTTTTTCGACTTAAAACGATGACTTTTATGTATATGCCATGTGTTTTTTGCAGGAGAATTTGTGCGAGCAAATGGACTCCAAGAGGGAGATTTCATTGTGCTATACTCTGATATCAAGTGTGGCAAATATGTACGATAATTTCTCCCCTTTCTTTTTTACCATTTCCCGGTCATGTGCATAGTTAGAGCTTCGTGTACCATACTGCCTTTTGTATTCTAATTTATGACCATTCAATTGTACAGTTGATACGCGGCGTCAAAGTAAGGCAGCCCGGGCCAAAATCAGAGGGCAAGAAGCATGCTAGGAGGAACCTTCGCAACATTGCCCCAGCAATTAACACCTCTTCTCTTTCAGCACCTATTAAACAACCTGTGAAGTAATACAAAACAATGAAGAAGATGGCAAATCTGAGATGCCAGAAGACACTATTATATTTTGCCTACTTGATGATGATTTGAGACCCCTAATTTTCTTAATAGCCTTCATGGTTCTGTGGCCATGGCGCTTCAGATCTTTGGCATAGATATATATATATATATATATATATGTAGAATATGTATGTTTTTGAAATTTCTCTCTCTCTCGAGCTAGGGGTCTCTTTTCACTCAGTGTCATTTGGCATTCAAAAGTGTGTGTATGTTTATTAGTAATTACAAATACTTTGATATGTGAATGATTAATTAAAATGTTATATTCGTGATGATATAATGGAACTTAAATCTATAGATCATTATATGTGCATGTAAGAGATTAGTGGACCGATTATGCTTTAAGGTTCTTGTTTAACATTTGAAATGATCTGCAATTGTTATTTTTTCTTTGGTGTTAATTCATTAATCCTTATTTTAGATCTCAAAATTGTTATTATTTTGGTGTTAATTCAATCCCTATTTTAAATCTCAAAATGGCGCTCTCAAGGGAGCAAAAGTAAATAGTAAAGTGTTGGTTCGAAAGTTTCAAAGTTTGAGTCTCCCTTGGTTGACATTGTATGTACATTGGGGTTGCCGCTGCGATTTGGCACCTTGATATAGATTTATTGTGATTAGGATTTCAGAATATGCATAAACATTAAAAAAATAAGTTACTTTATGGAAGTCATGGGATATGCATAAACATTCTATAATTGCTAAGCAATGTCCGTGAAAAATTTAGGTGCAATTTAATCCTACTTGTTATGTGGATCCTCTAACGTTACATACGATCCGATCATTTTGAATTATTCAATTATTTTGAAACAAATTCCCAATGCATAAAACAACAATTATGTGATAGCATATTAATTGTTCGGTGAAGACAACGATGGCGACACCAAGTTACAAGCTTTTTAATGCAAAACAATTCAGGATAAAGCATGGTGGTTCCCTACTTTGCGGCAGCTTTGACCAAGGTATCAAACTCTTCTGACCTCGAAGAGGCATGCATAGCAATATATATATTTATGTGGGAAAAGGTGAATTTAGTCCCTAAAGTTTATGTTAAAAATCAAACAGGTCCCTTTATTTTGTAAAAAAATTATTTTCGTCCCTGAAATTTTGTTGAAAATAATTTCATCCTTGCCGTTAATTTTTATTTAACAGTTAATAGTTTAACCGAGATAAAAGATTAAAATACCTTTATATTTATCTATTATAGATTAAGTGGCAAAGAAAAACAAAATAATGTCAAATGTGCACCAAATATATTCTAAAAAATTAGCTATTATTGTACAAACTATATTCCAAAATAAAAAATAAAAATAAAATACAATCTTTATATACATAAATCAACAAAAAAAAGAATTACATAAAAAAAGCCAACACCCTGTCGACGTCTTTTTTTTGTAATGCAATCTTTTTCCATATTTATATACATATAACAAACACACACACACATATATATATATATATTGGTCAGAGTCTCAGAGAGCATAGCAAAATAAGATGGCAGACTTACGAAAAAACTTAAAGATAAAGATGCGAGATGAGCGTGTGAGTTCCATAAATACATGAGATCTGATGTAATGATCGGTCATAATATCGACATAAGAGTTTTGTTTCCTTAAAGAAAAAATTGCATTTAATGAAAGTGTGTAGTGGTTACTAATTCTCAGTTAAAGAGGGCAACCAGTTTCCGCATAATTCAGAGAAGAGTCAAACTTACTTTGTGTATATTGTCTGCAATTTTATCCAATAATTTTTTAAAGGGTAAATGCCATTTTTCCCCATGAGTTTAGCTTTAAATCCCAAAGTCCCCCATATATATTTTTTTTTTTGCTTAGAGCCCCCGATGTCCGGAACCACATTGGGCCCGACTAATCCCCCCATGTGTTTTTAGTATCACCCACATTTGTCAAACAACCCTTTAAGCCGTGAGGCTATTTTAGTCTTATCATATTTTAAAGCAAACACAAAAACTTTTACCAGAATCCGCACTCTGCTATCTGATACCCACCCTACTCCCCCTGAACGCACCATTCCATACCACACCCTCACCCCCTTGCAATCTCTGTTACGAGTTCCATAGATCCGTCGACGCAGCCTAATCAACAGACACGTAGAAGTGCTCGCATAAGAAAGATGCCTCACCATCTTGAAGAATACGTGGAATAACAAATGACACTATGTTATAACAGAATAGGAATGGAATGTAGTAGGAATTGTGAAGAAACATGTGAGCAAGAAGAGATAAAGTTATAAAAAGGCAGTGCATAGTGATCATTTAGGCTAGTGCTGAATTTTATATTCTTAGTCATTTCTTAGAGGTGGTTGCTCCATAACCAAGCACTGTAAGTTCATTCAGTAAAAATATCAAACAGTTAAAGCTTCATTCTCCATTTATCTCCACTTCACTTTACAATTTTGCCGCACATACTCTCTATCAACTACACATTTCTTAAAATCTCACAGGGCCCCAAACCCATCTGTGTATGTTTTTTCATCTGAGTGTACAATTTGTTTTCAATTTTTTTTTTTTCGGCTAAGTGTGTGTATTCATGTTTTGGGGGCTGAGAGGCTTTGAGAGAGAGTGTCAGAGAATGAGAGAAAATGAGTGTTAGATTTGGTACCCTATCTTTTTTATTTTATCTAACCATGAAAAGACAAAATTACCCTTGAATCCTAAGGTTTGTTTGGCAGTAGTGTATGTTATGGGGGAATCTGGGTATTATTAAAAATACATGGGAGTGTTTAGGATTTATTGTTAAACACATGGGGGTTTTTGTCATTCTCCCATTTTTTGAAAGGCTGTTTCTATGACTTGTATATGTAGCCTTCATATAAGATAAAGAACTTTAACGTTTATTAAATCTCAATTATTCATTGAAATAGTCTGAACGCGTTAAAATCAAAATTTTCACTTCAAATTAATTTCTGTGTAAATTCATTGAAGTGAGAAATTAGAGTACGAAACTTTGTAAACAAGTAATGCTGAGCAGCTATAGAAAGAAATTTGAGATTTAATTTGCTGAACTGATACAGAATTTTTTTTTATAGAAAATACAATAATCTTTTAGCACAGCTATAAAGTATAAACCAAACTAAGACTTTAGCCCAGTGGAGGAGATTGTCGTTCATTCATGTCGAGAAGCTTCTCCTTTATTACTTTATGTATGCAAGATCTAATTTGAACGTTCCAATCAAGCTCATTTTTTTAATTTTTGCTAAGTAATCCAGCTCATCTTTCTACCATACTAAAATGGTGAAATCGAGACAAACCGTACTGCTTGTTCTATCTTTATGCCCTCAGATGGTAACTTGACAAATGAAGACCTAATATTTGGTGGGCCAATGGTATCAGGCAGTCTGACACATGAAGTTTTTACTATGTGCAGAATTCAGAAGAATTGAACTCACTTTGAAATTTATTGTACACCTTAAATTTTGTAAGTGACTATTATCAAAACTCGAACCCGTAACTTTCAAATCACACAACCATAATTATACCATTACAACAATTTTACCGTAGCGCTAGCGGTAAAGATATGAAGATCAATCTTCATATGCATTGCTAGATCCACCACAACTTGTCTGAGTCAAGATAGCAATCCATAAACCATTTCTCCTTTAAGAAAAGAAAAAGGAAGAAAGAATGGTGATGGAGATATGTAGGAGACCTCTCTCATGTTGCGCACATATTCAAAAAATACAATATCGGATGGAGATGAGTCCAACTTCAACCGAAACTGAGTCACATTCTCCCTCTCTTCCTAATAGAGGCGCATACCCTTCTTGTAGTAGTGAATGTATAATATAAAGTCTCGTAGTCTTTGTTTCAAAAAAGTTTATATCCTTTCTACATATATCAGAATTTTAATTCACCCTCCTTAAGTCTCTAACTCTTCGGCTCTACCTCCAACCCCTTCATATTCCGTATCCTGTTGCCTCTTTGCTTGTTTTTCTCAATCAAACATTCTTGCGCTTAGCAAAGAGGTAGTAGCATTTAGGGTGACAAGAATTTGATTTTCATGATAAGCCAACGCGGCTCTTGCTAGTTGTCTATTTCTTCTTACTCGAGCCAATAGAAGTAATCGTCTTCAATGGGATGGGTTGATGGATATCTTCCGAAATTCTCCCAAACAAACTTCTTCTCCACTTGCTAAGAGAGCATCTTGCAAAGACCTTATTCTTCCACAGCTTGGCTTGCATTCGATGCTTCTGATCCAATTCCTTCTCATCGAAGATGTCTAGAATCTATTCGTACTAAGACCGGGAAGGACGCATCTCACAACTACTCACGAGATGGCAAAGGTAATCAAGGCAATTGGCCTACTCGAGAAACTGAATAGTATCAGTGACCTAACATTGCCCATGAAAGAGAAATAAGATGAAGACCTCAGACAAGGAGAGAATTAAATAAATAAATAAAATTGCGAACTTTGAACGATAAGTATTTCAAAAGAAATAGAATCCAAGATTGACTTTAAAATATAGTTTGCACTGTAGTACAGATAATACACACAATACATATACATGTGTGTGTTTGTCTGTGCGTGCGTGCGTATGTTTTATACAGAGTAACGACTAACCAGTGTTACAAATGGAAGCATGTCTTATCGGTATAACTAAAGCGGCAAGAAAGCATAAACTTTAAGAGCTAGACAGTACAAACATTTCAAATCCTCGTAAGAAATTTTTTAATTTAACTAACAAAGCTCAAACATTTTCGAGAACAAGCTAACAATGCATAGCAGCATTGCTTTAACAAGGGCGTCGCCATACTTATTTTACCTCTTCCGCCACAATGAATTGCTCAATGATACCATAATTACTATGCTGCTCTAGACAAGCCAAATAATCAAATAGACCTTTGTGTAAAAGATTGAAGAAAGCAGATCGAAGCTATTAATGTAAACAAATTCTAAATGTCAAGAAACAATAATTGAGAATGCCAATAAATTCACGACTGCAGCATACTGGAAACCTCTTTTTTGAGAGAATACCTGCAAGGGGAGGGCGCGCAACTTGCTCTTCATCGAAGCTGCCTGCAGGTAAAGGCGAAGAATTACATAATTTCTCAGTGATCGTTAATAAGCACCAACACCAAGCAATTGATTTGCTTCTTCGCAGTTTTACTAATTCCCCACTAGCTTCGTCCCTGCTTTCCTGGAAAGGCGAATAGGATAGGTGAGAGACCGTGAAACATTGAACAAAGAATTCTCAAAATAATTGGTCTGGATAACATTAGTCCACAAAAAGTAGGTTTCATTTGTATGAAAAAGTTGAGCAATACATAATCTGCATGTGAATTTACTTCTTAACAGGAAAAAGTATGTGCTTTCAAAGAAAAAGGTATTCAGCATTCCCAACAATTACCTATATCACTATGAAATCACAACAGAAAGGATAGTCGAAAAAGAAATATATATAGCCTCCAAGATAATAAAAAATTACCGGAAGATGTCAATGGTAGTCAGATATTCCAAGCACTTGGTGTCATCTCAGACTCCACCATTTGCTTCCCCGAAGTATCTTCTAATAAAGCGGACAGGCATTCTCCAATCTTTCTCAGTCTTGAGTAATAAAGAAGCCCTGCGTGATTCTTATCATGATTCTTAACTTAAGGCCTGAACTTGGTACTTCTCCTGAAAAATATAGAAATGGCACGTGTGGCCGGATAATGGAAAAACAATAGGTTTGTGGAGGATGGAAAAGGGAGGGAAGGAGGGAGATGACGAGAAAGAAAGAGACAGACACTGAAGTTGCATTATAATTGTCATAGATTGTGCTGGTATGATGGCTGCAAATGCACTGACAAATGCGAACATGGAATTAAGAGCATTGGATGCAAATCGGGAAAGGGGGCGTTGGTCCTAGTCTTGGGATATTAAGTAGGACAATAGTGAATGGCAGAGAGTATATATAAGAGAAAAGGGCAAAAGAGATCACAGACTGGCAGAGACAGAAGTAAGAGACACAATGTCCAGGAACAGGAGGAATCCCTTTAATGGATGAAGGTGGAGGAACTTGGAGGTAATTTGCCATGATAGCTACTAGCATGACAAGGATAATGCAAAATAACTCATGAGATGAGTCATCCTCATTCACGGCAGAGTTGTGGCAAGAAGAGCACTGTGCTACCAGAGGCTAATTTACAATCAAATGTACTCTAAACATATTACATATATCACATAAAAAGAGCAGACAAATGTATTGAAAATAACAGAACTCCCGGGTTCCTTAAAGAAAAAATGTAGCAGTACATTAACTAAACTTCATAATGAACACAAAATCTCAGATTTTTTTGTTTGACCAACAACTGACCTTTCTCCTTACCCGGTCCCTCTAACATCAAAAGAAACAATGAAAAGCATTGTACAATACATTGAAAAACTAAAGGTTTTGAATTCTTTTTGAACCATAAAATTGCATTGCGCTTTAGGTGTAATCTTCTTTCATGATTAAACTGTAATCTGTTAGATAAAATCGATCAAAAAGATTACAAGATGATAGATTTCACATATGAGATTGAACTTATGAGCAAAGTCGTAACAATCAAAAGATATCCCATGCACGTAGATATGACATATGACAGTCAGGAGTCAAGGCAGTGCAAGCTTAATGTAAAAAGACTTGTACCTCATGGGCATTGTCTTCATGTATTATGCTTTACAAATGCTCAAGAAGATTTCCTGTGGCATGATTTATCAGTTTTCTTCTCTTACTCCGAAAGGACAACTTTCACATCTTTTCGGGCAATAAACCTCAACATCAACATCAATTCAGAGAATACAGAAATCAAAGATGAACCAGTCTTCTTCATTCCCATCAGATCACGTGCAGAATAATTAATTCAACAGAGCATGTCTAGAGAAGTAAAAGATTTTAACTGAAATGCCAAAACGAAACAAGGGGAGACCAAGTGAAAATTTAATATTCCATAGCATGCTCGAACTAAATGTTTTACATAAAATCAAAAGATAAATATTGGCAGCAAGAAGCTCTGCAAAGAGTGTCAAATCTTCGCGCAAAAAGGAAAAAAAAAAGGTGTATACTTCAAACCTACTCTTTCTTAATTTCCCTAATCTGTTCCTAACAATTGAAACTGCTCTAAAGTGTACAGTGTATGTAAGAGAGTGAGAACTAACATAAATCATGCCAAGTGGCTTAGCGTTGGCTTTGCCCTGGAAGGAACCTTGAGGAAGCAAGCAGAGGAGCTTCTTCATCCACCGGATTTCCATCAAGACTAGAAGTAGTCCTTCTGAGCTTCTCAACACCGCTTTTGTTAATAACATCCTCTGTGACAAAGAGATCAGATTCTTTCTTCTCCATCTTCTGTTCCTGTTACAAGCGGCAAAACATCACACATTTTTTAAATCTAGGCAAATTGGATAATACCCAGAAAAATATATGGTGTCCTTCCAAATAATCATTAAAAACCTGGACCTTTGATCTTTAGGAGGCATATTGACAAAGAAAAACATATAACAGGCAAGCCTACTGTTCATTGAAAAAGAAAATGCAAGCAAATCAATAACTGGGTCATCATTCATCGGGAAAAAAAGGTTTCAGAATTTCTAGCTGGTCAATCTTCCATAGCCTATAAAAGGTAATCCTTCTCTGGTTCCCCATCCTTGGGAAGGGCAAGAAAGGAACAAATAGCCACATTGAGGGTTCAGTACTTCTGTTCAAGAATAACCTAGACTCGGAACATGTAAAATATAATTTAAGATGCAATCATCATAAGCTTGGGTAAGATAGAATTTGGTTGTCGCTGTCTATGTATTATCACTGTAATTGGTAAATTGAGCAACTCCGACTCAGATAGAGTAATTCCTGCAGAAACCGAGAAATTGTTCCAGAGCTCTATAAGTAGTTCATAAGGTAGAAGTTTTACTTTTGCAGCCAGTTCTGCAATGCCATCAATTGGAAGTTGGGCTGCTGCTGCTGCACGAACATCCTTGACTTTCAAGTAATTGTATAATACAACACCACATAAGGCTGTGCAAACAAAATATGTTAGTATGTCTTCAAGTTAATGGTTCAAAGCTTTAAAACTTAATATGGAATGTGAACATTACCTATGCCGTAACCAATGATATTAAGCTTTGTAATTGTTGACTCTGGAAAGACAACAGTTGACAGGGCTATGAGAATCCAATCTTTTAAGACACCAGCAACTCGCATCGTCACAGCTCCGGTTCTATCAATTGCTAGGAAGACAGAGAAATTCAACGCCAAGGCACAAAGTGCGTTTGAGAAGAATATCCAAAAATTGAATCGAAGATGTGAAACTTCCATAGCAGGTTTTTCCAGAAGATACCATGGAATAAACAGAAAAACAAAACTGCACAAGAAAACATCTCAGTTATAAACTTACTAGATCGAAAATTTATGACGTTCAAATGTATAGATCCAATGTCATATTCAGTAAAGATTTATGATACATGTATAGGATGTACTCAATGTGTCTGGGCCTGCTCAACCTACATTATCAAAATAAAGAAGTATGATACAGTTGTAACTACCATGCCATACACCTGCACATTATGTTAGAAATGGATATGAAAAGGCATATTTGATAGAATAGATTTTAAAAGAATACCTGCATGGAGCAATGTAATACAAGCTGGTGACGGGATTGAGAGTTAAGCCCTTCTTCTGAAGGAGAACTTGAGTTAAGACCAGCCTAAGAGCTTCAGCAAATATTCCAGTGACCTGGTAAACTGTCCCCACCACATTGAAATGAATTTCACCGTATGAGGATATGACAACCCCAATGCTAATCAGCAACATGTTCAATAATATATCACATCTCAAGTTGTCGGTACCACAAGTAACAGCCATAATAAATGTTGCCACTGGCACTGCACTCCAGAATCAAGCAGAATTCAGTAATTAGTAGATTCTTGGGACTAATATTGAACAATGGAAAGAATAGAAAAATGGAAAGACATACTCAGGGCTTTGAGCATCTGAATGAAGGCCACAGAAATAAACAAATAAGCTGTGTTGCCAAACCTGCATAAACAAAATTGCTGTTTATAATGACAGAATTTACAGCAAAGAGATGATTACACAATGTGCAAGTACTTTCCAAATTTGACTGCCAACAGACCGGAGCACATGGTGCTCATCCTCCAAAATCTGAATCAGCACATGGCTAGAAAAAGGAAAATAAACACATAGCTAATCTAAGCGTAGGAATTATTTAAGTCAAATATTGCAAGTTAGAAGTGATATGTCCACTTCACGTAGTGTGACCCTATAGTTTCAAACTATTCTTTCAAATAGAGAATGAGAGTGGTCCAATAACTATCTACATCAATCAACACTTATTCAAATTTGATTCAATTAACAATTAAAAAGTAAATCCGTTGGTATCTGGGTTTTGCCCAACTAATTCCATGGGGCCCTAAAGTTAACGCCGGGTAAACTTCCAGTGACCCTAATGAGAGTCGAATTGGCGACCGCTAGAAAGCAACGTGACCCTTTCCTTTCAAGAAATTTGTAATAGCTTTCGAACTTTTTTGCCAATACGAAAAACACGCCTAGGAATAGTAAAAGCTGCTTCCTTTAGTTATTGGCAACAAAACTGCTTCACAAGTCAGAAGGTCCATTTTCTGGATATGATATTTGCTTGTTCCCGGGAGACATAGCTAACACACCAACTTTGGTCTCTTCTTTATTCTATTTTCTGAGAATGATGAGGGAGGGACAAAGAAATTAAACCACAGACTCGCTTCTCTTGGTTACTAAGAGAAGTTTTCCACAAAAATTCAAAAAGTTGTTGTTATGGGATGACATTGGACTACAAATAATGAGATCAATTAACATCATTTCATCCAACTCCATGAATTACTTGCTACAGACTCATAAAATGAAATATAATATAATCCCCCAATAGATTAAAGAACCCCAAATTGGGGATGCTCAATGGTTCTTCTTTAGATGTAAAGCATGTGAGACATGAATAGTCCGACCAGAGTGGGAGTCTAACCCACTATGGGCAGGTATTCAGTCCTAAAACCCTAAAAAATAAATTACATTGCTGATCTTCACTACCTCAAATTAAACGTAACCCTCAGTAAAAATTAGCTTGGTGATGCATTGGACACAAAATAAAAAATGAATAAACACACATCTAGTTCTAGCAGGTGAAGAGCTTACCAGAGACTTGATGCAAAGAAGGCACTGATAGGAACCACACATGTTGCATATCTGCGAAACCAGTTGGATATAAATACAAAATGAAATTCTACACTAAATAGAAGAAAAATGTGGATGTCATAGTCTTACATTTCTAAAGTCATGTTGACGGGTGATACAACCTGCACAGATTGAGATATCAGAAAATATCAGCCTTAGGACGAAGGCTGATGGGTACATAGAGGACAATGCATTAGTAGTGAAGAAAACTTATCCTAATACATAAAGAACAAACATGAGGAAGAAGAACTGAATCATCAAGCAACATATCTGTAAAAGGATCATGGAGAATTAATGGAGGTACCCTAATTCAAAGACAAACCAATATAAATCCCTTAACAAGCTTAAAGGCTTAAGACAAATTCATAGAATACAAAACGTTTCTCAATATCGACCAATTTCTCATAAAACCAGAACATATTTTTCGATTATCAGGACATCTAAGAACAAAAAAGTCCAAGACTATCATACCTTAAAAACACGGACAAGAAGAAAGGCTACCGAGCCCGAAAAGCCCATATGAATCATGGTTAGTGTAATTGGAAGCGGGAAATTGAAATGTTTTGGTGAGAGCACCCACTGCAAAAAGAAACAAAAGAAAAAGAATTAAAATCTATTTTTAACAACATATCTCCATAAGCACATATGGAAGACATCAACTAAATAAATGAAGCCCCTCTATGTTTAGATGACATGATCATTCAATATGATATCAAAGCTATGTCTCAAATTAGTTTGAGTCTCGCCGCCACCTATTTTTAAAAAATATTTTCATGTCTCAACCAGAAAAAGACCTCCATGTGGGGGCATTTTGAAGAAGGTTAATGAATAAATGGAATCCTTCTCTAACAACTTAAAGTTTTAGATAAGATGGTCATTCAATAGCACAATACTTAATGCATTGCTTAGGCGAAATGCAATTAAAAACAGGTGCACTTTTGTTTAGGACATATTAGAGAAGTGTTTGACTAGATGATCAATATTCAAGGCCACGCCATGTCATCCGTCATAAGGCTAAGACCACACACCTACCTTGTTGTATAGAATAACTCCTGTAGAAAGCAATATGTAGAGTAGGAGATATAGATAGGTCAGAAAATGGGGATTATTGATCGTCATTGTCTTCCTTGGTTCACTGAGCAGTTGTGGCAACCTCCAGTCCAGCAAGTTTTAGAAAATATGGTTTCACTTGAAGTAGATAGACTGAATTCCAGGAGATATGTTGCCAGACATGAAAAGTGAGATACGTTGTCAGACATGAAAAGTTGGTTCAACTGCGGTTAGTCATCCAATTCAGCTCACGAAGACAACTTTCTCGATTTGCTAATGCAAACTCATCTACTATGACCTGATGCACATTGATTGAACCTGGAAAAAGAAATCGATAAAGTGATCACAATGATGCTTGAACAAGTGAAACACCTAGAATTTATTATTTTGCACTGACAACAAATAGAGAGATAATAATGATATAATTGAAAAGTACAAATATAAAAGCTTGTAGTCCGTAGATAGACCTCAGGCAGGCCAAGTAGAAGCATAACAAAAGAAATTGAAAGCCAGTAGTGGGACAGAGATCATTGTAAAATCAATCCCCCTAACTCTCATTTTCAAGAAATTTCATAAAACTAACACATTATTTAGAGCCTCATAAAATCAGATTGATATCTTCTGGATTCCATATGTCCAAACTTATGCAAGAAAAGTAAAGGTTTCTCCCTTCTTTGAATCTCCGAGTTCCGATGCTTTTCCATTTGCTATGGTCATAACTCATAATATATATTACGCTTAGGCAGATCTATTCACATATGTCAGCACATAATTAGAATGCTTACATACATATATGTGACTGTTTTTTAACACATTCCCACATTAGCAGCAATTTGAAATTTCCCTAAAGACAGGTAGGTACCTCCTTAATAAAAGCAATCATTTATTAGTTAAACAGAAATGTCTTCAAGTTCTTGATTTTGAAACATTACATACCAGTAATTTTCTCTCTTCCTAGATGAATTCGTATAATCTGCATATGCATAGTGAGCTGGTTCTCTGGTTGTCAGGAAAAAAGCATCACCCTATTAGAATTCGTATGAAAAATGGTACTTCCAACCCAAACATCTCATTCTTCAGCTTCAAATCTTAATGCATAATCAAATCTACGCTTATATTTAGAACCAATTTGATCATAATCATGTTAAATAAGCATAGCAGAGTTCAGCCCCGATCCAAAGAGACAGATGAACACAACCTAATCTCTTACATTCTTCTAAAAACCGAACACGTGCCAAGCGCCATTAATTACTAGATAACATCATAATAAACGATATTTCATTCGTTATAGTCCGCGATTCATATATATTCGCCACGCGCTCAACTAATACAATTACTACATTTCGGTAATTACCACTGGAAACAAAAAGCCATTGAGCATATAAAAAAATCAAAACTAATTACACAATTAGATAACAAAATATTCATATGCAGATTATAATAACAATTTAACAAGAATCAGATACAATTATTTTCTCAAACTCTTAAAAATCTAACTTTACATTGTTTCAATAGCTATTGCCTACATTGTCTTTCCTCTATCGCTTCATATAAAATTGCAATTTCAGCGCACCACACACACACACACACATATATATATATACGACGTAAATGCAAGCATAAATTACCAGAAACACACACACACACACACACACATATATATGACGTAAATGCAAGCATAAATTACCAGAAACACACACACACACACATATATATATATACACGACGTAAATGCAAGCATAAATTACCAGAAAACACGCTTTTTCGATATGTTTATATATATACGCACACAATACGGCCATACACACACACACACACACACACACTCATATATATATATATATGTTTATACGACGTAAATGTAAGCATAAATCACCAGAAAAAAAATTGTAAAAAGCGGCTACTTCAATTCGTCGACAATGAGAAGCGAGTCCATCACATCTGATACTGCTGCGGTGTACGATAGATGGAGAAGACAAAGACGCACGCCTTTCACGTTTTTCACATTTTTTGTGTATATCGATCTCGACGCGAGAGAGATATGTACGAAGTGTGTGTAGTGTGTGTGATTTTACGAGCTAAGCGTCGTGGAAGTAGAAAGAGAGAGAGCGAGGGGAGAATGAAAATGATTGTTATCTAACTGAATTGTATTTATATAAATAGGAGAGCTCGACCGTTGATTTTGTTTGATTGGAGGGTGGATATTCAAAGATTTGTTTATGGTTAATGTGTATTTCGTCTCTGGCTTTTCGCAAGTCTTGCACCATCCATACATAAAAATGATTTTACCCTTTTTATGATTATTACCTTTTTTTGGCCAAACTATTTGAAATTTCACTTTTTTTTTTTTTTAAAGGCATAGAACTTACCTTAGGATAATATCAAATCTACTCTAAAGTTATAAATCTCGTAATATAACAGGGCGTCCTAGTATTAACAACCATATCGCATGTTGGTCTTTTTAACTGTATTATCGACCATAATCAAATCTCACGCATATTCAGAATCGAGCAGAGGCCTTAAATGAGTAGAGTAATAGTATAGCTATTATTGACCTAACCCCTATTATTATTACTTAAGCATACTTTCTTCAAGATACGAAATGAGTAGCCAAAAACGGTTGTCCCTATTGTATTTAAATGGAGTCATAAATATGGCTAAGAATCTTACCTTTATTTGGAGAAGGGTAGCGGTACCACGCTTTTTCTTGCTCATCTCATTAATTAATTAAGAAATAAACAACATTATAATGAGATAGCATAAGTTCAAATTAAATTTCATTTCTTTTTCTACCATCAAATATTTAGATTATCTTGTGTTAATTGTAACTTTTTCATATAATGATCCAATAATTGGACTCAAGCTTTTATGCTTGGTAGGGTCAAAAATGATCCTAGTCGGGCCAAGCCTAAATGTCTTCTAATTAGGTACTAAGTTTGTTCATGGTTGATAAGAAATATGGGAATTCACTAGTCAGGTATTAAGTTTGTTCATGGTTGATAAGAAATATGAAATTCATATTTACTAATTAGTATTTATATCTCAACATCTTATATGGCGATATTTAAATTTATGACTTATTAATGCGTGACAAATGTTTTTTTATAATAGTCTTTTTATGTGTGATTTATGATTGTTAAAAATGGATCAATTACTCTTAGGATTATGAGACAAATTAGGTTGAGCCGTTGAAACTGCAAACCAAAACTGACGTGATAGAACATATATGACGAGCTTGAAACATCAACCTACGAAACAAGAATAGCTCACAAGATGTGTTAATAGATGTGTTTCTTTTCATTTTTTAAAGGGTAAAGTGTATAGCATCTTCTTGTACTTTTGTGAAGTACACAATACTTCCTTGTAATTTTAAAAGTATATGGTACCTTCTGTGATTTTTAAAACTAAGCACAATAGTCTTCTGTAGTATTAAAAGTGTACAATACCCCCTATAATTTCTGAAACTAAGCACAATATTCCTCCTTTGTAAAAAAATTATGTTTATTTTAACAAAAAATGTGATGTACGCAAGTCAAATACGATTATTCAATGGTTTTTTGGCTTAAAGTATTAATTATTTAGACAAAAATACTCTTATATGACACATATTTTTTTCTTTAGGGTTGAAAAAAATGGGTATTTTTGTCCAAACAATTAATAATTTAAGCAAAAAACCCGCATTTGACGCGCGTGCATCATACTTTTTGTTAAAATAAATGGATTTTTTGACGGAGTGGACTGTTGTGCTTAGTTTTAGAAACTACAAGGAGGTACGTATACTTTTAAAACCACAAGAGATTATTGTATTTAGTTTCAAAAATCACAGGAGAGTATCGTACACTTTTAAAATCACAGGGAATATTATGTAACTTTACAAAAGTATAAGGAGGTTTTATGCATTTCATCTTTTTTAAATGGTAAAATTTTTCAACACTGCGTTGTCATTAGGAAGAGAATGGTATAAATACTTTTTTCTAGTTGTAATAAAACTAACTTTTTCTCAAAAGAAAGGCACATCAAAATTTTTTTTTCTTTTTTCTCAAAAGAAAGGCAATTGAAAGGAGCAAATATTTTCCAATAGGAAACTATAAGGATATTTGGGCTCTATTTGTTTGTCGTAAAATAATTTATTTGAAAAAAATATTTTTTTAAAAAATAAAATATTTTTTAATATTTAGTTGTTATACTAAAAAATATTTTTTACTATTTGAATGTCACAGTAAAAAATATTTTTTGACATAAAATTTTATAATACAACACATATAAAAATTTCACACACACACTGATAGATATATATAAATTTCACACACAACCACCCACACAAATTTCATGGTAGTGGGGTCGGAGTGACGGGTGGGATGGGGGGTTGGCTTTTTTTTTTTTTTTTTTGTCTTTGCTAAAAGTGGCTTGAATCAGCTGCTTATGCTTTTATGCACGTGTTTCTTTCGGCTGATGTAAGTGGAATATACTTGGCCCTTTCGTGGTCTTCTACATTTACGACAACACTATTATTGTACTGATCGCACAAACATGTTTGGCCCAACAAAGTCAGTTAGTAACATCAGAACTATTGACCAAGAAAAAAAAAAAAATTAACATCAGAACTAACATATCTAACATTTTTTTTTTTGGGTGATTTTGGTTCAGACCCCTTGCAATGTTGATAAAAGAGACTCAGACCCCATGCTTTTTCAAAAATGTGGATGACACCCCCTTTGTTAAGAGACCGTTAAGCTTTCTGTCATATATAGGAGCATTATAGTCATTTTATAGTTACTAAGACTATTCTCAATAGGAATTCTAAAATATAAAGTTTTTTTATTTTTGAACATTTTTGTACTTTTTAGAACCCCATACCTTAAAAAGTAATACTATTTATGGAAAAAGTACGTAAGGTCCACTATTTTTGGGTTAAAAGATACCAAAATAGTGCTCCAGACTCTAAAAAGTTCAGCAAATTGTCAGAAAAAATTGAAAAGCTTTACAATTTTTTAGGGTATGGGGCTCTAAAAAAAATACAAAAATATCAAAAAATAAAAAAACTTTACATTTTAGAGCCCCATTGAGCTTGCCCTAAGCAGTCTCCACCTACACCATAGCTGAGAGCACTTTGCAGCTCGTCCAAGTTTTACAAAAAAGTCAGAACACAAGAAAAATGTCAGAAAAAATTGAAAATTGAATTATGTATGAAACAATCATCTCTGTAATGGACTCCTCGAGCATGGAGCTAAAAACCAAAATTTTATCAGAACCCATTTTCAAAAGGCATGTGAATACTCAGATGCATCGTTGAGGGGTGTTAAGATCAAGGGGGTTACCGGCAACGTCTACAAAGGTGATGAGTTTTAAGATTTAAGTTTGGTGGTGGCTCTGTAGAGTGCAAATTTTGTCAAACAATAGATGTTTATACATTTTTGGCTCAAATCACAGCATCGATCCACCCGACAGACACAAAATTCAAAACTTTATCAGGTCGTAAAACAAGGGACCTCATACACATTATACTAAGAAAAAATAATTTTGACGCATTCCTCCATTTTGTTCTAACCCACATACACTTCTCGAATCTTGAACAACTTACAATTTATTGCCAACCCCTTACTGAGTATGCGTCTTCAGCTCATTCTTAGCTTCAAAATTGAATCTTGCAAGGAATTTAATGTACCCTTTTTTTTGTATGCATTTGACTTGTGCTCCAGATTGTTGGCCCATATTTAGGATCACGATGGGTCAACGGTGAATGCGGATGCGCTGGCGAGTCAACAGGCATGTCAGGCTTCGAAATTCTTTGCTATATATACATATGTGTATGAGAGAGAGAGAGAGAAAGAGGGGTGGGGAAGGTGAGGTGTGGTTGCAGAATGAGAAGAAGGATGAAAACGGGAAGAAGATGACGAGGAAAGGGAAAAGAAAAGGATGAAGGGCACAAAAGTCATTTCCTAAAAAATTTGACAGAATCTAACCAAATCATTAACGGAAGGGGTGTCATCCACATTTTTTGAAAAGCATGGGGTCTGAGTATCTTTTATCAACATTACAAGGGATTTGAGCCAAAATTACCCCTTTTTTTTTTTGTCTGACCAATAAAATAAGAGAGAATGACCGTCTCTCTTCCATGGGGTGGTCCTAACTAAGGGGATTGCTAGTAGTGAATCAATGTTGTTAATCCGATTGGCCACCCCCATACTGATCATAGACATATGTCCTCTAGATGTTTTGAAGTATTTTTAATAAAAATGATAACTTTAGTATATGAATTTGGTTTAATATAAAATTTTAAGGTTTGAATTTTCAAATTTGTGAAAAAAAGAGCTCAAAGACTCTAAGTTTGAATAAAGGAGCATCTTACACACCATTATTCACAAACTATTACGTTAATATCATTTTTATTCTCACAATATATATGTTATAATATTTTGTTCCCTAATATTTATTGTATATCACTTTATTTTATTTCCTAGCGTGATTCAATTAAAGAAAATATCCCTTGTATCTATTGAAAAATATATGAACGTATAAAATTCTCTTTTGTTTTCCTTATTTTTTTAATTTTTTTATGTGTGTAAATATTAAAATTTCAGACAAGAAATAAAACTTCAAGTGTGTAGCATTTTGCCCCCAAAATTTTATTTAACTTTTTAAATTACTACCATTTTACCCGCTTAAAGTATATACGATATTGGAACATTCTGTCCTCTCTTTTTTTTTTTGGTATGACTTGATTTTTCTATTATAAGGTCAAATAAGAGCACTTTTATACATTTCCATATTTTATAATGGCTATAACTTGCATTTTTCACAACTAAAAGATGGAGGAGTTATGTGGTATAAAATAAATATTTGGACAAAAGAAAAAGTTACTCTCCATAGTAAATATGTTGATAGTCAGCCAAATATATATTTTTGTACAGCTTGGCAGCTTAGCTCATAGACCATTTTGAAGGATCTTTGTAAAAGTTTTGTATGTTTTTTTGAGGTGGAATGAAAAGATCTTTACTTGCCTAGCAAAAAAATAAAAAAAAGGACAAAAATTTACACTAAATATACATTGAAGAGGTAAAGTATATTAACCTATGTGTGATTCTCGCTTTAGATAAGAGAGGTATTGAGATCAATTCTCGTGTATAATATCTTAAGCGATGTAAAATGGCCCATGCCTCCCTAAAATTAAAAACGAAGAAGAAAAGTTGAATGATCCCCCTAATATGTATTTTTTGTCACTTTAACCCTTTGAATTATTGGTACAAAGAAAGGGTATCTTTAAACTTTTGTATATTTTTTAATAACTACATGCAATATTTTTATTAACTAAATCACATAATGAAGTTAATTATATAAATAAACATTAGGAGACAAAACGTCTTCATGGTCTTGAAAGACCAGTTACTCATGGCAACGTGAGTTCAAAACAATGGGGGATACATTTGCATATAAGTGGAGGCTCAATCCAATTTTTTATTTTATTTTTAAATATATGTATTTTAAGGTATTTTTTAGTTAAAAAATTAGTTTAGTCCCCATTAATTTTTTTTAAATATATATATAAGTTTTAGATTGAGTGATTTTAATTATTACTAAATATAAATATTAAATTCATCCCCGGAGTTCAAAAGTTGTTTTTGTAAATGAATTATTCGTAGCGAGGCTTGCTGAGTTTGGATTAGACAAGACAATGATCCCAGCTGTTGCAGATGAAATAGTGGCTCTTGCCAATGTCCAGACATTTTGTACGTCTCGGCATGAATGTGTTTATGGGCGTGTGACTTCATACATACGCTTCTAATAAGTGGGTCGTCTATAAGAATAATTTGAAAAATAAATCAAGGAAGAGGTTCATTTCTTTCCTTTTGAATTGTGAGTTCTATTTTACTTTTCTGTTATGATTTCTTATGAGACGTGTATTATTAAAGTATTTTTAGGGAAAAAGCTATTTTAGTCCCTAAGAAATATGATAAGTCTCAAACAAGTTTTTATGAATTTTAATTTTTTTTCAAAAGTCCTTGCACTGTAATATCTATTATAAGTTTTTATGAAAAAAATGAATAAATGAACTAAAACGACAATTTTTGCTCTTAAAATGGAATGTATATTAGCAAATTTGTTATGCTTGTAAATTTTCATTGCTTCATATAATGACACGCCGGGAAGGAGTTTGGGCTATAAAAATTTTATTCTGACAGTTTGCTTCTTGGTTAAAAAAAAAATTACATTAGTGCAGTCATATCCCAACGAATAGTTGGACAACAATTTAAAAAAAAGGTCCAACAAATAGTTAGACAATGATCAAATTGTAAGGGAAAAAAATGGCATTTTAGTGCGTTCATTATTCTGATTTCCATCAAAAATTATAAAAGAAATTAAAGTGTAGGGACTTGTGAGGAGAGATTTTCGAATTTACAAGGGCTTATTTAAGACTTATCATATTTTTGAAGGACTAAAATAATTTTTCCCCGCCGTTCATAAGGAAGCAAAAGAAAAATCATTTGCATACTACAAACACAAAAATGTATTTCCGCTGCCGGGGTTCGAACCCGGATGTCAAGTTGAAATCGTAAGACATTGCCAAGTGCTACAGCGGATTTGATGTCATGGTTTGCTTTTTCCTATTCATATAATGAAAACTCTCAGAATACTTGGCAAAAAAATTATAGTCAAAATAAAACTTTAGGTATAAATACAAGAAATATAAACAAAATTTGGACGTATGTGATGAAAGTGGAATTTTTTCTCACTTTTGTGATATCCGGCATTAGTGTGAGAGATATTATGAGAGTGATTTATAAATTAATGTTGTAGGTATAAATATTAATTTAGGTTCATCCTAATAAAAAGGGTCTAATTAATTTACATATTGCAAGAAGTATAGAGTCTAACTCTTGTTATTGAAGGAATCTTGAATAAGTCTAAGATGTACATTGTTGATTAACATATAAGAACTACACAACTTTTTACACGCTTTCATCGTAGCTCTCTAAACTACTTTTGGTTTTTTCATCTTTTTAAGACTTGGTCTGATTTAATTTTGGAGAGAAGAATATATATATATATATTATATTGTGTTACACAATCTATGTTAAAAGAAGATAGGGAAGTAACAAAAAGAAGAAGTCCTAGTTTTTCTATGGGTAATTGGAATAATTGAAATATACAAAAAAAAAAAAAAGTTTTCCGCTGCCGGGGATTGAACCCGGATGTCAAGTTGAAATTCTAAGACATTGCCATTGCTACAGCGGATTTTATATTCTAAATTATTATTTTCATTGTAATAATTGTAGAAGGGATCAAACCAAATTTAGCAAATGCTTTTTAATTAACATCAAAATATCAACTAAAATATTTTTATGCGAGAGGTTCAAAGATCAATTTTTGACATGTCTAAATCTTTGTATGTGATATATTATTTGGCTTATACCTCCTTTTAAATAAAAAAAAATCAACTGAAATAGAAACACAATTTGGACGCATGTGATGAAAGTGGAATTTTATTCTCACTTCTACCATGTCCCACATTGCTATAAAAATATTATAAAAGTAATTTATAAATTAGTCGTGAATTTAAATAATAATTTAGATTCACTCTTTTAAGTGAGTAAATATGAGGTCAAAACATTTAATTTTAAATTTGTAACATTAATTGGCTTGGGACGTCATTGGTCACTACTCGATTATTCAATTCAACTCTTACTCTTTCAACATCAATATCCTTCCAACATGTATAATCTCTAACAACAAATAATATCTATGGGATAAGGGAAAAATACATTGCATCACAATGCTATCAAGTAAAATTTGTCTATTAATTGACATGAACAGACATTTACAGTACAAAAACAGAAAATTTTAAGATGACATAAACCATTCTGATCAAACAAGAAAGAGTTTTGGCTATAGAACATTTATTGTGATGTTTCTTTGTTAAAAAAACTTAGTACAGTCACATCCCAACGAATAAGTCGGGAATTAATAAAAAAAGACGGCCTATAAATAGTTAGCCAATAGTCAAATTGCAAGGGCAAAAATAATATTTTAGTGTATTATTCCGTTTTTCATAAAAAAATAACAAAAGAAATTAAAGTGTAGGGACTTGTGGAGTGATTTTCAAATTTGCAAAGGCCTATTTGAGACATATCATATGTTTGAGAGACTAAAATAATTTTTTCCGTTCTTTTAGTGTGAAAATTAATTTAAAAAGTATTATTTATATAAGTGTTAAATAATGTGTTTAACCCCAATAATTTTAAATCTGCCGTTGATAAGGAAGCAAAAGAAAAATCATTTGCATGACTACAACACAAGAAAGGATCCCCGCTGCCGGGGTTCGAACCCGGATGTCAAATTGAAATCGTAAGACATTGCCGTGTGCTACAGCGGATTTTGATGTCAAGCTTTGCTTTTTCCTATTTATCTAATAATTCTAGTTAGAATACTTAGCAAGAAAACCTATAGTCAAAATAAAACTTTTTTGTTATACATTGTCAATGAGTAATGATCACGAATAACATTTATAATTTTGAATTAATAATACAGTTATGTACATGATATTTTTTTGATGAATAACAAGCCTCATAAATATCATGATTTATAACCAATATTACGATAAGTATCCATATAGAAAACGTCCATTAGAATTGATCGATATTAAGACAAGCGTCCATATAGAAAACGTTTATTAGAACTCAGTGGTCATCTTGTTTGTGGGTCTTATATTCGTGTAGGTTCCATATTCATGTGAGTCTCAAATCACTCAGTCGTATTGTTTGTGGGTCTCATATTCATGTAAGTTTTATACTTATATGAGACTCATATCACTCTTTTATGGACGTTAAAAATGATGAACTCTTTTTAAAAAATTCCTTAAGATACTTGTTTGGTTCTTGAATAAAATAAAATGCAATATTCAAAATAGCTTTCATTAATTCCCTTGATTTTAATTTGGTAGTGGACGCAAATATTCATATTCTTTTCTTTCCGCTGCCGGGATTTGAACTCGTAGTCAATAGGAGAATTTAATGTCAAATAATAATCTTTTCATTTTTACTTAACCGCGGCGAATGAAATTTTTGAGAGGAAAGATCAATCCGAATTAAGAAAATGCTTTAATTAACATCATAATATCAACAAAATAGAAACAAACACTACACGAAAAACTGTATTTTGCGACGGTCTGTCATTATTCCGTCTCCAAATTAGCGACAGAAATGAGACGAAAATTGTTGTAGCCAAGAATTGTAACAAATTAGAGACAGAATAGTGATGACGTAACTAAGTCATCACCATTCCGTCTCCAAGAGGAGACGGAATGACGACGGCTGAGATTCCGTCTCCTAATATTACCAGTTGGCGACTACTTAGAGACGGCTTAGTTATGTCGTCTTTATTCTATCTCCAAACCGTCTCCAATTGGTGACGGCATGAAGACGACTTATCTATGTCGTCTCCATTTATTCATGTATTTATTTTAATTACATTAATTATTTCAATTAATGTGAGTTAAGATTTATATTTTGATAAATTTTTAAAAAAATTATATAATTGAAAAGGTACTTTTAATTAAAATAAAATTAGTTTAAAGTATTTTAATAATTTTTTTTAATTTAATATATTTTATAGTACTTAATTTTATTCCTCAATAAAATATATGCTAAGAAACAAAACTTTTAAAAAAAAATTATATATATATCCTTATTGGAGACGGTTCAGGTCGTCTCCAAATTTGGAGACGGACCAAGCCGTCTCCAATTAGGAAAAAATGAATTAAAAAAAATATATTTTTTGATTCTATTCTATAATTGGAGATGGACCAGGCCGTCTCCAAATTGGAAACGGTCTGATCCGTCTCCAATTAAAGAATAGGATAAAAAAAAAATTTTGACTGATCCGTCTCCAAATTGGAGATGGATTAGTCCGTTTCCCTATTGGGCTAGGGCGACAACCTAGTTTGAGGCTGGGAGATATTTTTATGAGGGTAGCAGCATTTGCCTTCATATTCTCAATTCAAAAAAAAAAATAAAAGGCCCCCACCCCACCACTCGACACTTTCCCACCCCTCATCCCCACCCCATCCCACCCCACCCCACCCCACCCCACCCCACAACGCTCACCCACTCCCTGTCCCCCACCTATCCCCCATCCCACAGTACCCCCCGCTCCCCGTCCCCACCCTATGTTCCCTAACCACCCCCACCCCATAGCACCCCCCACCCTGCGACCCCCATATACATAGATCTATACATATATATACATTATATATTCATAACATTTTTGTACAATGTTTTTTAAACCCATTAGAAAATATCTCATTGATTTTTTGTTAAGTATCTGATGTTCTGTTGGCATTGCTTGACATATTTATGTTTCTTTAGAATCAACACATAATAGAATTAGCAAGCTCATACTATAATTGTGGTTATGAATTGATTGACCGATATGCTTGAGAAAGTATGAAGCTGTATGAATTAAAGGTAGAGGGTTGGTCACGGGTATATGGTATAATAACAGGCTGTGGTGAAATTATGAGGTGACATCTTTGGTGTTTGAAGAATTGCATGTAATAACTAAGTACATGGCTATTATAATTGGTTGTGTATATGGTATCTATGTATGCTTGGGGTGTATTATATTGATGGTAGCAAAATAAAAGTGCAGATTTCGCATATGTTGAGTGTAAGAATGGAACAAGTTTTGTGTGCACGTGTGTGCGGCTACCGTGAATGTGTGTAATTGTACCCCCTATGCATTAGTGTGTACTGTACATTATGCAAAACTGTTGTAGTCTATAGTTTAGTTGGGTATTGCATAGCGAATTCATTTTACGTTATACATGCTTAATGAAGTTGTGATTAGAAACGTGCAAATAAACCTTGGGTAAGTGTGAGTTTAGATGGTGTTTTACATAAGAGTATTAAAAAGCTAATAATATCTTTATAAACTTGTCTGATCCATGGCTAGGTTTCACCCAATGATTAAATATTCTTAATTCTAATAGGGAATAGTTATACATGATAAGCAAGAAATTGTTTGCTTACTGTTAACAAAAGGATTTGTTTGTTTATTGTGTTTATGGAGAATTAACGAATGAGGTCTGATAACTCTCTTACTAAAATTAGGAAGTTGAATTTGAGAAATTTCACCACTTAGCCTTGGACTGAGGTAAGTAGAACTCCATTTTCATAGCTTATCTTCAAGGTTTGTTGTGTATTGCATTTATCTTATAATTTTATTTTGTTATTTATGGTTATAGTCCTCTAGGATCAGTCATGTTGAGTGATAAATGAAGAATAACAGGAGGTGAAACTTCAATCTGAAAAGCTATCAAAAGTTCATCAATGACAAAAGCTTCTGGAGATTTAAAGCTCTTGAATAGTTTCAGAGAAGAATCAAATGCATAGGGTTAAGTTAAATTTGTGGGTGGCCAATTTGTAATTATATATGTAATTAAAATATTTTGTAATCATATATGTAATTAAAACATTTTATAATTTTAAAATTAAATTGAATTTTGAATGTCAAATTTTAATTAATTTTTTTTTATATGAATTTCATATTTGTAAATTCTACCATTTAAATTTTTTATTCTAATTAAAAAAAGTTTTTTTTAAAAAAAAATTATTTAAAAATTGGCGACGACTAGGTGATAGTTTGTTTTCGAAGACGGCTTGTGTTTGGAGACGGTTTGGAGATGGAATGGAGACGACTTGGAAACGGAATAGAGATGGCTTGTTTTTGGAGACGACTTGGAGACAGAAATGAGACAATATGTTTTTGGAGATAATTTGGAGACGACGTTTTATTGGTGACGGTGTAGAGACGACACTTTTGGGAGACGATTAGGAGACGAATTTGGTGACAAACTAAAATACCGTCGCCAAAGGTGATGAATTGGCAATGGGGCAATAAATTGGCGATGATACTTTTGGCGACGGTCAATTTTCATCTCCTCGTTGTTGCCAGCCATCGCCAATACCCTTTTGGCGACGACATGGAGACGAATTTTGGTTGTCGCCAAAAGTAATTTTTTTTTGTAGTGAAAATTTGGACGTATGTGGTAAAAGTGGAATTTTTTTCTCATTTTTATGATGTTCTGTATTAGTGTGAAATATATTATAAGAGTGATTTATGAGTTAATATTATGAATATAAATATTAATTTAGGTTCACCCTTACGAGTAAGTGAATATAAGGCCAAAACATCATTTTAAACTAAACGTCAGTTGGCTTGAGAAGTGACACTTTTCCTCCCAGTCTTTACTCTTTTCCCCTCGACCAAAGAAGGTCCTAGTGTGACGCCTGTAAATTTCATCACATCTTTTAAATAACTGTTGCATATCTACTGGAGCATTTTTATGTGCATTTTTTTCCTTGCTTAATTATTTTATTTAGAGGGCACTATTTATAAAAAAATTGACTGTCTTAAATGCTCGATTTAATATTTTTCCTAGACAACATGACTTATAAAAAGAATCAGAAACTTGTAGTTTTGGACTTTAGAGGCCGGGAACTTGCATTTGGAAAATGATTTGTGTTTCGTGTGAATAGTTTTACGCAGGTGAAACATAAATTTTAATTAGTTAGCAATTATAGGAGTTTTAACATCGTTTGACTAATTTTTAGCTAGAAATTGACCTTTATTAAAACACCTACACATACATATATATCTAACATACCTCATATACATGCAATTAGCTCAAAAAACAATTCAAGAAATCTCCAAAATGTCCCCTCTACCCGTCGACCATAAGAAGGAAAAAAGAGAAGAAAACTTTGCTCAATCTTTGCATCTTGGTCTCTTAGCTTTATTTTGGAGGATCTTTGGAACACCCAGGGGCAACACCACCTAGCCAAAACCTTGTACAAGTAAGGAAGTTTCACCTTTTAGATATTTAAAGTTTATATCAAATTTTACAATTTTCGAATTTTTCATTATTGGTGCTATAAGTTGCTTGTTTCTTGCTTATATTGGTATTTATACATGCTAGAGAACACTTATATGTAATTATATAGCTTGGTGTTGAGTTTTTAACAAGAATCCACTTGAGGAAGACGATAAATAGTGCCAAACTAGGGTTTTCAAAAAAAGTTATAATTTAATTCGATTCGAGGCTTCTAATAGATGCTAATTAGGTCCATGAACGTGGAAAAAATATTAATTACACTTGTTAGGCTCGAGATTTGGGTAATTTAATCAAAATAGGCCATTTTAGAAAAGGGTTTCGGGGCTAACTCGAATCCGGACATGTTTTGACTTCATGGTTAGCATTTATTAAGTATTGAAGCCTTAGAAGAGCCTTCGTTTCGTTTGTTTGGGTTCCGGAATAAGTACTTGTAGTGAAAATCCACAAAGAGGAATTTTTGAAATTTTCGTGTACTTGAACTCTAGGCTATGATTTGAAGGCTCTAAAAGATGTATTTAGGTATCCTTGGATTGGTAGAATAGCTATCTTGCCTAACTTAATTCTTGAATTTCGGTAGGAAGCTAAATAGTCTAGTTGAACAAAGGGAAAAACGTGAGAATTGGGTGTTTTGGCACTTGTATTGTCAGGTAGTTGCTTGTTGTGTGTTTGAATGCATTTTATAGTATATTTGAGCTATTTATAGAGTTTCGTAAAAAATGTGTTTATGACCCCTTTGTGCACATATATAGTTATTCTCATGTTTAATGCTTATATCTTGTTATGATGTTCATATTGCTTGTATTTAGTGTTGCATGAGTGAAGTTATGCTCAAGATTGGTACATTAGACTACTAGAATGGTTACTGGAAACATATGTTAAGTTAAAGCATATAAGATAGCATCTTGTTAAAGATAGAATTTTAATAGGTATTGTATGCTAAATGAATGAGACTATAAGTTAGCTAACTTGGAGGAATAATTGATAAATGTTGTAGTTAAAGAATAATTGAAGTAATGTTTGGTCTTAAGTACAATGTGATTGAGAGTGATGTGAATACAATCTTATATCTTAGAGCTTGGTAAAGGTGAGAAGGTCTTCATATCTTCTGTATATTTTAACTTATTTTATTTTTTCTAGATTACATTATTTGGTAATTGATAAAGTTATATATATTATTTACTTGTTATCTTGTGTCTTTTCTTATTATTTGTGATTAACTGCGAGGGCGACCTACTTTGTCGTTCCTCTTACATGATTTGATATTTTTGGCTCTCGTAATCTAGTTCGAGGTTGCGCAACCTTTTCAGACATGGTAGTGTCGAGAAATACGGGCGGTATTGGGCTTGCCGTGCTCCCTCGACTACCATGGTACCTATTCCCTTTCTCTCGCTGAGTATATTCCACTACCCCAAAGGCGTGGTTCACCTCGTTAGGGCATATGGATCTACCTCAGGAGAAAGGGTCGTAAGATCGGGGTACATCCGGAGTACCCCATTTGGAGGAACAAGGGGGCACTTGTTTGAAGATCTTGGCTCGTGCCTCGTGATTGAATACAAACGTGAAACAATATCCTTTTTATACGTGGTTAAATACTTGTTTAATTAGTTTTGTTATTTTGTGTTGTATATGTTATTATCCTTGTTGCATCTCATGAAATCATTCATCGGTATACTGCATCACTTCCCTCACTGAGTATACATGTTGTATACTCACCCTCGTTTTTAACACCTTTCAGGATCAGTGCTATTAGAGGTAGAAAAGAAGGCTCGAGAGTTTCGTGATTGATTATGCTGACTTACGTAGATTGCCATTCAATTTAGTTTTGTACTTGTAAAGTTAAGTTTAGAATGTATTGATAGTTATGAATGACTTGTAATGTTGTAATAACTTATAATATTTATATTATTATCTGGTAGTTGCATGCTTGCACGTTTTGACTGGTTGACGGACTTAAATTATAAGAAAGAAAACTAGATAATATTAGAGTGGTATGATAAGTGAAATTATAATTATAGACGTTCAATAGTTAATGAATGCATGCTTGTGTGTCTTCAATGTTAGGATCCAAGCCTCAGATAGCCTTGAGAAGTTTGTTGTATGAGATAGTTTTGGTGGAGGGGATGAATGAATGAAATTTGATCATAGTTTTGGTGGAGGGGATGAATGAATGAAGTTTGATCATAGTTTTGTGGTTATAAATATTATTTACAGGTTTTGAATTGTCCTATAAATAGGAGAGATTCCGTCCATTTTCTCTCGTTTTTTGTGCCTTGAGTTTTAAGGTCAGGGCTTCGATCTCGTGTGAGATCGAGATGTTACACCTAAATTTTTTAATCACTTAACAAAAATCTCAATCCCTAAAAAAGAAAATTAATGAGGTATCACTCATCCGTTGAGCCTCTTACTAGTAATAAACTTGTATGAGGTTTGGCAGCATTGAACAACTCATCGACATAGTTTTGTTTGTTGCTCATCGCTTGGTTGTTACTACTCTTCCTATTTTTTTACCACTATGTTGTTGACCATCTGTGTTGGTGGTCTTGTTGGAGGCTTTAAGTGAATTACGCCTCCACTGTTAAAGTCTAGATTTTTTTTCTACGTTGGTGATTTCGACTATCTGCCTTTATTTTGGGTCATGTGTCCCTTCACACGTTTAATCGTTGCTCGCCAATGGTGGGCTGTTGGTCGCTGTTTTGGCAGCTTTGATGGGTATCCGTGGGTTGAGTGTTGAATGTGTTGTTTCTCTTACTTGATTTTAGTGTTTTTGGCTGCGATTTGATGGTGTTTTTGGTCTTTGGAATTTCGTATGTTGTTACAGGCGCATTTCTTATCTGATCTTTGGCATGGTATTGTTCACGTGGTTAGCATGGTGCTCAAAGCTGTTTTACTCACTGATTGCAGTAATCCTTTATTTTGGTTGACTTTTTAGTTGTATTTTTTGTCTTTTCTCCTCGGCTATTTTTTGGTTGGTGGTGGGCCCACTTTTTTGTACTTATGTTAGTTAGTTTATGAGATTATCATCTCAGAATTATAACTACTAAGCAATTAAACTTATGAGGCTTTAATTTTGGAGAGAAGAATTTTTTTTTTTGTATTGTGTTACACAATTTATGTTAAAAGAAGATAGGGAAGTAACAAAAAGAAGAAGTCCTATGTTTTTCTATGGGTAGTTGGAATAATTGAAATATATATTTAAAAAAAAATGTTTTCCATTGCCGGGGGTTGAACCCGAATGTCAAGTCGAAATTCTAAGACATTACTAGTGCTACAACGAATTTTATGTTACGAGCAGTTATTTTTATTTAATTAATGTATTCCAAATGATTTCTAATTTAGCAAATGCTTTTTAATTAACATCAAAATATCAACTAAAATATTTGTATGCGATAGGTTCAAAGATCGATTCTCGCTAGATATAACATCTTTGTATATGATATATTATTATATGGCTTAAGCCTCCCTTTAAATCAAAAAAAAAAAAAAAAAAAAATTCAACTAAAATTGAAATACAATTTGGACGCATTTTATGGAACTAGAATTTTATTCTCACTTGTACCAAGTCCCACATTGCTATGAAATATATTATGAAAGTGATTTATAAGTTAACCGTGATTTTAAGTAATGATTTAGATTCACCTTTTAAGTAAGTAAATATGAGGTCAAAATATTTAATTTTAAACTCTTGGTGACGTTCGAACATTTTGTATGTTTGAACATGAATGTGTTTATAGGTGTATGACTCTACACACATTCCTCTAATAAGTGGGTCGTCTATAAGACAAATCTAAAAAATAGACTGAGGAATAGGTCTACTTTGTATAGTCCAATTGAAACTAAAAGTGAAAGTCATACCCCTATTGATGTTGTGTCTTTACTCTTGAATTGTGTGAATTCTATTTTATTTTTTGCTATCGATCTCTCATGAGACATGTATTGTTAAAGTATTTTTAGAAAAAAAATTTATTTGAATTTTTTTTTTGTCACAAGTCCCTGCTCTTTAATATCTATTATAATTTTTTTATGGAAAAATGCATAATGTACTAAAATGGCAATTTTTGCCCTTAAAATGTAATGTAGATTAGTAAATTTGTTATACTTGCAAATTTTCATTGCATCATGTAATGACATGCCGAGAAGGAGTTTTGGTTATAAAAAATTTATTGTGGCCGTTTGCTTGTTGGTTAAAAAAGATTACGTTAGTGCAGTCATATCCCAACAAATAAGTTGGACATCAATTAAAAAAATAAGTCCAACAAATAGTTAGACAATGATCAAATTGAAAGGGAAAAAATGGCATTTTAGTGCATTATACCATTTTCCATAAAAAATTACAAAAGAAATTAAAGAGTTGGGACTTGTGAAGGGATTTTTAAATTTACAACAGCCTATTTGATATTTATCATATTTCTGAGGAACTAAAATAAATTTTTCCATAATTTTAGTGTGAAAGTTAATTTAAAAAGTATTATTCGTATGAGTGTTAATTAAATTATGTGTTTAACCCCAATAATTCCAAATCCTCTTTTGATAAGGAAGCAAAAGAAAAATCATTTGCATGACTACAAACACAAAAATTAAATTCCTTTGCCGGGGTTCGAACGCGGATGGCAAGTTAAAATCGTTAGACATTGCCAAGTGCTACAACAGATTTTGATGTCATGCTTTCCTTTTTATCTAATGAAACTATAAAACTATAGTCAAATAAACTTTTTTGTTCTTTTAAAATATTCGAAACAATATTATTAGGCTTCTCAGGCTTCTATAAATAGGGTTTGTAGTACATTGTGAACGAGTAATGATCCACAAATAATATTTAAAAATTTAAATTAATAATACAGTTATGAATATGACACCTTTTTAATGAATAATAAAGGGTCCATATAGAAAACGTTCATCGGAACTGGTCGGTCATCTTGCTTGTAGGTCCCATATTCGTGTAGGTTTCATGCTCATGTGAGACTGATATCACTCTTTCATGGATGTTCAAAATAACAAACTATTTTTAAAAATTTCCTTAAGATACTTGTTTGGTTCTTAAATAAAATAAAGTGCAATATTCAAAATAGTCTGTTAATTTAATTTGCAATGGACGTAGAAATTCCTGCATTAGTGTGAGAGATATTGTGAGAGTGATGTATAAATTAATGATGTTGGTATAAATATTAATTTAGGTTTAACCTAATAGAAAGGGTCTAAGTCACATATTACAAGAAGTATAGAGTCTAGCTTTAGTTGAACAAAAGTTGAAAGGTTCTGAAATAAAATTACCCATTTTTTTACACTAGTTTGCTCTAAGGAGGCATATTGTTGGTGTTGCTGAAGTTCCTATAAGAGAATTCTTTTAACTAGCATAACTCTGCCCTGGAAAAAGTAATTGCAGGATATTTTGCTTTAGTGTTTGTTGAACTTGGATGTAGTAGTTTGCTTCTTTGCAGCCCAGGAAACCACTCACTTTGTGGTGTGATAACATCGGGGTTATTAGTTTAATAATTAATTCAATCTTTTATGCTTTCATGAAGTATATTTCACTTGACGTGCATTTTGTGAGGGACAAAGTAGTAGCGGGAGAGAGAGTTATAAATTCAGTTTATTTTTACAACTGATCAGCTCACTATATAATGACTAAAGGGCTTTCGCATACATGATTTGGCAACATTCAGTGCAAGCTTGTTGTTCATAGTCCAATTTCACTTGAGGGAGCGTGATGAGAGCTTTATCATTTTGCAACTGTGTTTTTTATAAGTGTAAATCTGAATCATGTCAATAGATATACGTAGAACACTTATGTAGAACTCTGTATAACACTCCTATTACTCTTACCTTTATCTCTTTACTGTAGCTTGTAAAAAGCGAAAGGTGTATATTGTCGATTAACATAGAAGAAATACACAACCTTTTACACACTTTTATGGTAGCACTCTGAGCTAATTTTGGCCTTTTTCATATTATTAAGACTTGATTTGATTTAGTTTTGGAGAGAAGTATATTTTCTTATATTGTGTTACACAATTTATTGTTAAAAGAAGATAGGAAAGTAACAAAAAGAAGTCCTATGCGTTTCTATGGGCAATTGGAATAATTGAAATATAAAAAAAAAAAAAAAATGTTTTCTGTTGCCGGGGTTTGAACCCGGATGTCAAGTTGAAATTCTGAGACATTACCAGTGCTACAACGGATTTTATGTTAAAAATTATTATTTTCATTTAATTAGTGTATTCCAAATTATTTTTATCTTTAAATAAGAAATTAAACCTAATTTAGCAAATGCTTTTTAATTAACATCAAAATATCAACTAAAATATTTGTATGCGAGAGGTTCAAAGACCGATTCTCGGTAGGTGTAACATTTTTGTTTGTAATATATTATTATATGGCTTAGGCCTCCCTTAAAAAAAAAAAAAATCAACTAAAATAGAAACACAATTTGGACTCATTTGATGAAACTCGAATTTTATTCTCACTTGTACCAAATCCCACATTGCTATGAAATATATTATGAAAGTGATTTATAAATTGACCGTGATTTTACATAATGATTTAAATTCACTCTTTTAAGTAAGTAACTATGAGGTCAAAGTATTTAATTTTAAATTCTTGGTGACGTTCGAACATTTTGTATATCCGGACATCAATGCGTCTATGGGTGTATGACTCCACACAGACCTGGCCCAAGCTATGGGCAGCTTGGACCTGTGCCCAAGGCCCCCTTAGCTTGGGGGCCCCAAGATAAAAAAAATAAAAATACTAATTTAGTAAAAGAATGCCCAACGGTCAGCACTTAATTGATTTTTGAACTATTGAATGCCCAACTATTGAAGACTAGCACTTAAACAATTTTTATTTATTGTGATATTAATTTTACATATAATATAAAAAAGTTGGGTTGTCCCAAGAAAGAAAGCATAGAGGTATACATTTAACTTTTTTGTTTTTGTTTTTTTATGTGATAAATTTTGATATTGTTTACATATTTATATATATCTTAACTTTAAATAATTAATTTTTTTTACTTATATTCATTTTTTTATTAATTGTTCTTATATGCAATAGACTTAATAAAGCTTAATTATTAAGGCCCAAAAAATATGCTGAAGAAAGACTTAATAAAGAGAAAGAACATTTGAGAAATGTCCTTTTATTTGTAGTGATTATTTTAGTAGAAAATTTAGATTTTTTTTATTGAGAAAAACTTAATTATTATGGCTCCTAATTAAATGATTGCCCAAGATCCCCAAATTATTTGAGACGGCCCTAACTCCACACACATTCATCTAGAAAATAGATCGAGGAATAGGTCTGCTTTGTATAGTCCAACTGAAACTAAAAGTGAAAGTCATACCCCTATTGAGGTTGTGTCTTTACTTTTAAATTGTGTGAGTTCTATTTTATTTTTCTACTATCGATTTCTCATGAGATGTGCATTGTTAAAGTATTTTTAGGAAAAAAACCTATGTGAAATTTTTTTTGACAAGTCCCTGCTCTTTAATATCTATTATAAGTTTTTATGGAAAAATGAATAATGTACTAAAATGGCATTTTTTGGCCTTAAAATGTAATGTAGATCAGTAAATTTGTTATGCTTGCAAATCTTCATTGCTTCATGTAATGACATGCCGGGAAGGAGTTTTGGCTATAAAAAATTTATTGTGGTCGTTTACTTGTTGGTTGAAACAAATTATATTAGTGCAGTCATATCCCAACAAATAAATTGGACATCAATTAAAAAAAAATGGTCCAACAAATAGTTAGACAATGATCAAATTGAAAGGGAAAAAATGACATTTTAGTGCATTATACCATTTTCCATAAAAAAATTACAAAAGAAATTAAAGTGTAGAGACTTGTGGAGGGATTTTTAAATTTACAATAGCCTATTTGATATTTATTATATTTCTGAGGGACTAAAATAATTTTTCCCGTAATTTTAGTGTGCAAATTAATTTAAAAAGTATTATTTGTATGAGTGTTAATTAAATTATGTGTTTAACCCCAATAATTCTAAATCCTGTTTTGATAAGGAAGCAAAAGAAATATCATTTGCATGACTACAAACACAAAAATTAAATTCCGTTGCCGGGGTTCGAACCGTGATGTCAAGTTGAAATCGTTAGACATTGCCAAGTGCTACAGCGGATTTTGATGTCATGCTTTGCTTTTCCTTTTTATCTAATGAAACTATAAAACTATAGTCAAAATAAACTTTTTTGTTCTTTTAAAATATTCGAAACAATATTATTAGGCTTCTCAGGCTTCTATAACTAGGGTTTGTAATACATTGTGAACGAGTAATGATCCGCAAATAATATTTAAAATTTTGAATTAATAATACAATTATGAATATGACACATTTTTTATGAATAATAAGCCTGATAAATATCATAATTCATAACTAATATTAAGACAAGGGTCCATATAGAAAACGTCCATCGGAACTGGTCAGTCATCTTGCTTGTAGGTCCCATATTCGTGTAGGTTTCATACTCATGTAAGGCTCATATCACTCTTTCATGGACATTCAAAATGACAAGCTATTTTTTAAAATTTCCTTAAGATACTTGTTTGGTTCTTAAATAAAATAAAGTGCAATATTCAAAATAGTCTCCATTAATTCTGTTAATTTAATTTGCAATAAACACAAAAATTCCTGCATTAGTGTGAGAGACATTGTGAGAGTGATTTATAAGTTAATGTAGTAGGTATAAATATTAATTTAAGTTCAACCTAACAGAAAGGTTCTAAGTCACATATTGCAAGACGTATAGAGTCTAGCTCTAGTTGAACAAAAGTTGAAAGGTTCTGAAATAAAATTACCCATTTTGTTTACACTAGTTTTTTCTAAGGAGGCATATTGTTTGTGTCCCTGAAGTTCCTATAAGAGAGTGATTTCAACTAGCATAACTCTGCCCTGGAAAAAGCAATTGCATGATATTTTGCTTTAGTGTTGAATTTGGATATAGTAGTTTGCTTCTCAGCAGCCCAGGAAACGACCCACCTTGTGGTGTGATAACATCGAGGTTACCCATTTAACAACTAATTCAATCTTTCATGTTTTTACAAAGTATATTTCACTTGACGTGCATTTAGCGAGGGAGAAAGCAGCAGCGAGAAAGATAGTTGTAAATTCTGTTTATTTTCACAACTGATTAGCTCACTATATAATGACTAAAGGGCTTTCGCATACACGATTTGGCAACATTCAGTGTAAGCTTGTTGTTCATAGTCCAATTTCACTTGAGGGAGTGTGATGAGAGCTTTATCATTTTGCAACTGAGTTTTTGATAAGTGTAAATCTGAATCATGTCAATAGATATACGTAGAACACTTATGTAGAACTTTGTATTACACTCTTATTACTCTTACCTTTATCTCTTTACTGTAGTATGTAAAAAGCAAAAAGTGTATATTGTTGATTAACATACAAGAAATACACACCCTTTTACACACTTTTATGGTAGCACTCTGAGCTAATTTTGGCCTTTTTCATATTATTAAGACTTGATCTGATTTAGTTTTGGAGAGAAGTATATTTTCTTATATTGTGTTACACAATTTATTGTTAAAAGAAGATAGGAAAGTAACAAAAAGAAGAAGTCCTATGTGTTTCTATGGGTAATTGGAATAATTGAAATATACAAAAAAAAAAAAAAGTTTTCGGCTGCCAGGGTTTGAACCCCGATGTCAAGTTGAAATTCTAAGATATTACTAGTGCTACAGCGGATTTTATGTTATAAATTATTATTTTCATTTAATTAGTGTATTCCAAATTATTTTTATCTTTAAATAAGAGATTAAACCTAATTTAGCAAATGCTTTTTAATTAACATCAAAATATCAACTAAAATATTTATATGCGAAAGGTTCAAAGATCAATTATCTGTAGGTGTAACATCTTTGTATATAATATATTATTTTGTTTAGGCCTTCTTTTAAATAAAAATCAACAAAAATAGAAACACAATTTGGACGTATGTGATGAAAGTGGAATGTTATTCTCACTTGTACGATGTCCCACATTGCTGTGAAAAATATTATAAAAGTATTTATAAGTTAGTCACGTATTTAAATAATAATTTGGATTTACCTTTTTAAGTGAGTAAATATGAGGCTAAAACATTTAATTTTAAATCAGTAATGTTAAATGATTTGAGGGTGTGACACTTTCACTCTGACAATTCAACTCAACTTTTGCTCTTACGACATCAATATCCTTCCAACCTGTATAATGTCTCACAGCAAATATTATCTCTTGGATAAGGGGGGAAAAAACATTGCATCACAATGCTATCAAGTAAAATTTGTCTATTAATTGAAATGAACAGACGTTTAAAGTAAAAAAATAGAGAATTTTAAGATGACATAAACCATTCTGACCAATCAAGAAAGAAAAAAGAAAGATGACACAAACCATAATTACATTATAGAAAAATCATAACCAAGTTCTGAACATTCGTTACAAGAAGCAATATGGAAATTGAGCTCTATATTCACTTTCATTTTTCTCACTTTCCGTTCTATGCATCTGACTCGGCTAAAATGTGGGAAGAAGGAAGCAGAGATGTGAGGAGAATTAAACTCAAAATCGTTTGATAATTTGGGCTTTGATATGACATAAACGAGGAGGTTTGACACTCGAATTGCAGGGGAACAAGGGGATATTTTTTAAAAACATTTTTGTGTGTGTGTGTGTGTGTGTGTGTGAGGAAATGAGACATGGCATTATGTGATGAATGAAGGAACAACGCTTATGCGCCTGCTCCAGAGGTATCAAAATTTTCAGGTTGAAGGAGGCCGAGGTTGACCAACAGTGGGGAATAATGGAAAAATACGGGGCATGGATGGTTGTTGTTTCGTTCCTTTAATCTCATTGCTCGGTATATATATATAGTTTGAATCAGCACTGATAGCCCTTGCGACAGAAGAGAGCACCAGCACTTGAGGTAAGGGTACCAACGAGGGAGGACGACTTGGCTGCTAAACTTGAGGCCTTAGCGTAACTGGCTGCAGCTGTGCAGCCAGAAGAAGTGAAATAGGCTCCATTTAGCAATAGATCTCCTTCTGATCTCCAGTTCCAGTGTTTCCACATACTATTATTCGGTGCTACCCTCCTCGTTACCTGTTAACACCATCCCGAGAGTTAGATACAACGATCATTTAACAAATGAATGTACATTGCCACGAGCCTTTCTCTTCCAAGTTCAACATTTAATTCTTACCTCTTTAGCAGAAGGGTTGGCCGGGGCAAGATATCGGTTGCCCTGGCTGTTAATTGTCGGATCAGCACTGCCACCAATTGCGTACATCTCCCAGGGAGTGTAGTCATTGTTTACAACGTGAAAATAGCCGTGCCTACACCTGCATATCATATAACTCAGACTCAGATCATCACAACTATCAATTTTAGTCCTATTTACAACTATAGAAGAATAACACTGTCATGCCCTTAAAATACACGAGATTAAAGATAACGATTGGACACGTTACCTTGGCATTCTCTGGATCAAACCTTCTCCGAAATGGTTGAAGGCAATTGTAACCTGCATACTCTTGTCTCTGACATAAGAGTCACTGTGTCCTAGTAACATAACCTGTCCGGATATTTCATTAACGAAGAATTAGTTTCGGTAAAATTATCAAGTCTCAAGATATTTGCATAAAATAATCAACTCGGATCAGCAAAAGACCTTATCGTGGTGTGTGAAGTAATTGTTCGATATGGTAATTGCAGTTGATCCCATAGTGGCATCCACAAGTCCATCAGCACAGTTAGACAGGGAGTTGTGATCAATCCAGATATGGCTTGAACCGAAAATTGAGATCGCATCGCCATCAGTCATCGTCCTCCATCCATAGTGAGTAGGCGAGCTACGCACCGTGGCATTGCCAGTAGCTTTGCAGTCGTGAATGTGGACACCATGAATGATAATGTTCGTAACAGACTGAATTGTGATGCAAGCGCCATTGGCGATGTGAACGCTCGTGCCACGGCCATCAATTGTCTTGAAGCTGTTCATGATCAGCTCTTGCTTTAAGGTGATCACCATGTCACGTTTGAAGACAATCCAGAGAGGGCTGTCTTGGATTACGGCATGACGAAGCGTTCCAGGTTGAGGATTTACAGGGTCGTCATCGCCTGGATCAGTGACAACGTAGTACCTATCAAGGCGAATTTAGAAATTTTTCTTAGTAAGGGTTAATTAATTCTAGAATTTTTAGAGTTAATTTGGGTCAGTGGGAGCTGCAGTCCCTCTCGCCCTTATATGGCTCCGCCATTGTTACCTGCCATCACGACCGCCGATTGCATTACGCCCGAAGCCGATAGCACAATCTGCTAGACTTCTGCGGTGGTGCGTCCAATTCTGGTCACAGCGCCAGCAATCATCGACAGGATTTCCAGTTCCACACGTGAAGAAACTCAGTTTCCTCCTTTCCGTGCTATTCCGAATGCTCCTGGTTAATCAAAACAAAGTACATTGTTATTAAAATCCAACTTTTTCTTTGTCCAACAAGTATAGACACTACACAGCTCGTTACATGCAACTTCTACTATGTGTAATGTGCGGAAAATGATCAGATTCATTTTGAGTTTTGTTGTATTACCATCTTACTTTTTATTTTGAAAGTTACCGTTTCTACAATTCAAACGGGTGACCACTTTTTACTTTTTAAATTTATGATCATAAATTGGATAAACTAAAAGAATTAAAATCATTTGAGTATTAAATACATTGTTATTATGATTAGACTTTTTTTCTCCGACAAGTACACGTAGACCATTGCACTAAGCTTCTATTATGCACCGGGAGTAGGGAAAGAGTTGGACTCAATTTGAGCTTTGGCGGACTCAATTTGAACTCTATTTTATGCATTCTTAGCTCAAATTTAGTAAAGACTGTTTTCACAACTAAAATGTATTATCAACTTTTTACTTTTTACATTTATTATCATAAATTGGATCAAATAAAAGCATTAAGGCTCATGTAAGCATTAATAATGAACAACTTTTTACTTTTTACATTTATTAGCATAAATGGGATAAAATAAAAATGGAAGCATTAAAGTTCATGTAAGCATTAATAATGACCAACTTTTTACTTTTTACATTTATTATCACAAATGGGATAAAATAAAAGCATTAGGTTCATGTAAATATTAATAATTTTTTTGACGCTCTATAATTTAGTAGTATCAGAATATTTAGTGAACTGAAATGCAATTAGATGTATTAGAATAATGTTAAAAAAAGGAAAAATGTTACAAATAGTCCCCATTGTTACCCAATTGTTTCAATTTAGTCCATATTATTTTATTTGTCTCAATTTAGTCCCTATTGTTTAAAATTTCTCAATTTCGTCCTTATTATTTATCAAAAAAATTTAATTTTGTCCTTATTGTTTCTTAAAGTTTCAAATTCATCCATATTATTCAAGGACTAAATTAAAATTTTTTGAGAAACAATAGAGACGAATTTGAATTTTTTTAAAAACAATAAAGATGAAACTGAAACTTTGGCAAACAATAAGGACGAAATTGAAAAATTTTAAATAATAGGGATGAAATTGAAATTTTTGGAAAAATAATAAAAATTAAATTGAAACATTTTAAATAATAAGAACCTAACAATAAGGACTAAATGTGAGATTTTCTCTAAAAAAAACATTAGACAAATGCTATGCAAAATAGTTACGGGGCCATGTGAATTAACGTGAGAATGATGAATACGGTTCATACGGAAACCACACACCATCATGATCAACATATATGCCCCCTGTTGGAAATAAATGCACGAGGTGGGAGCATTTGGTTCACATAGTGTCGGTGGGCATTTAATTCTCCGAACTGATCGAAAGTCATTCAATAAGTAAAATTATTGAGTCCGGCCTTCAACGTGTAAAATTTATAAAATGTGAATCTCACAGTATTAATAAGAGTGAATAGGCAAGCCGGACTCAATGACTGCCCCATTTAATAAGGTCATGGCATTGTGTCAGTGTAGCCATCTGCTAATGCCTGCATTGCATCTACCGGAATGAAGCCAGATCTCATCTTTCTGGAGCTTATGCCCCTTGACAGCCGGGGGGAAAAATACAGACCAAATCTATGTGGTCCAACCCACTTGTGGGGTTTAAAGTTGTTCAAAATAATTGATTCGATTATACCGTAACACTTATTATCTTATAATACTACGAGAGAGATTTGAACCATTTATTATTTAATTCACAGTGATAAATTGATAGATGATAACTTTCGATTCTCTTATAACATAGAGTAAATGATTTAACACCTCATTGTGTTTTGTCAAAAGTGTACAATATCCTCTTTCTTTTAAAATGTAGCTGATTACCCCCGTGTACCCCATTGTATTTTAAAAATATAAGGGGGTAAAATATAGCTAAATATCCCCTATATTTTTAAAAACATAGTTGAACACCTCGTATTAAAAACACAGGGTTTATGGTTCATTTTTAAAACACATGTGGTATTCAGCTATTTTTAAAAACATAGTTGAATACCCTTTGTTAAAAACATAGGGTTTAAGTTTCATTTTTAAAACACTTGAGAATATTCAGCTACATTTTTTAAACACATGAGGGTAATTAACTACGTTTTAAAATATAAGGGAATATTCAATTACTTTTATAAAACACGAGGGGTAATCAATTAAGTTTTAAAATACATAGGTATTATACACTTTTGACAAAATAAAGGAATATTAAATTATTTACTCCATAATCTTATGAATAATACCCAATACAATAGCAAGAGGGGATCCAAATGATAACTACTAAATAAGAGATGGTTTGTTAAGCTCTTATTATCATCATTTCATCAGTGTTAAATCAGACAATTAACCATCCAAATTTTCGTAATAGCACTATAAGATAGTAGGCGTTATACGAGAATCCAAACCTTAAAATAATTCTAGTCCTTTTCCATACATATTCCATTACATGTAGATTTCAGTCTTATCTGAAAGTTTGTAACAGTTTTCATGTGCTTTTCAGACAAAATAATTCAAAGATTAGATTTATATTCCCTCAATTTTATTTATGAAATCAATTGCACTATATATTGTGTTCCAAGTAATAAAATTATGAACCTTAAACAGGCTAAGATTATTTTTTAATAATATATTTAAGGATACAAATGAAGACAACGGATGTTTTAACAAGTGCATAATCCGATGCATATTTAGTTTTTTAATACCTTTTGATAAGCTAGTCGGTCATTCTAAATTACTTTAGCAGATGAGGCATTAGTTCAGTTCATGTTCGTAGGCACGTGATGAAAAAACACACATCTTTTTTCTAATAAATTTTCCATATATGAAATCTACAGAGAATGATACTACTATAGTAATTGCTCGTTAAGGATTTACAAAGAAATGAAAGGAACTCTGACTATGTCTCTTTTGAGCGGAGTCATGTAATTTAGGACATGAAGCAGAATGTGAGTCTAAAATGATTTTTCAGGATTGTTTCCCGGTATAAAATAAAATAAAGAGGAAAGAAAGAAAAAAAAAAGACTTTACAAAAAGATGAAAAATACTCGATCTTATCTTTTTCAGACAGAATTATGTATTTCAAAATTTGGACCATATCATGAATCTAAAACACTTTTCAAGGTGTTTTCCATCATAAAAACGGGAGTTCTTTACAAAGGATTGAAAGGACCCGATGTGATAAAGTTAAAATAACCAAAAATAAAACATTCAATATATGTGGGAATTTAAAGCCATTGTACTTGCAAGTAAAAAATAGAGAAGGTGAAGAAAAAGACATGCAAAAATAAATTTTAACGCGTGATGTGCGGATCTCGCAACACGGACAAGTGAGTAAGGCTGGCAACAAGATGAAGTAGAGAAATCAGATGCTTAACACTTCAATCCAATATTGGATCCTCTTGTATCATCATAACAACGTTATAAGATAAAATCAATGATAATATTTTTTTTTGTCAGTAAATCCAACGATAATGAAAAGTTCATGTAGAGATCCAATAGTGATAATATGATCATGTAATTATGATAAAAATGATCTAGACCTAATATCACTATTGAATTTCACTAATAACGTTATAAAATACGATAGGATCCAAATTCATTTAAAACACCTTCTCGACCAAAACAATTATGATAGACAATATAGTAATGCACGAGAGAGATTTAATTTAGCTTAGCTAATCAGAAACAACTTTAATTTAATAAACTAAAATATCTTATTGATCAATTGAAATTTTGGATCAGTTGTAAGTGTTTAAAATAGACCTTAGAGGGATCTGTCGTATTGCATGTGCAATATTCCAAAGAGTATTCCTATGTTCATTAGCTAACTACTTGACTCTTTGACCGTCAGTAAACCAGTGTAAGATTTGATGAGAGATAAAATCCAAAAAATTCGTGTCTAGACTAAAATTATAATTTTATTTAAGATTACATTATCGACTATCAATTTCTGATACTCGTGTAAATTGAACAATGATGTGCTAAATAATATAATGATATAATTTAAGTCTAAACAATAATTTTTCAATACGAAACAAGTTGGTAGAAAATGCAAGACATGAAAGGGTAGGGTGTGTTTACTTTGTAGCTAATGTAGGGATCATGCGAGGTATCTTTCACTCAGTTACTCTATCTCACAATGTGATCATTAAATGAAACACATGATCTGTGGATAACAAGTCACCATAAAGCAACCACATTTTAATTATTGTTATATTATATATTGTTAGAAATATGTTACTGCTGGGACTGAAAATTAATTGCATGGTATAGCCTTACAAATTAAAAGGAATATGAAACAGTAAGCAACTAAACATTGATTCTAATATATATTGAATTACAAAAAGAAAAGGAAATAGTAAAAGTACAAACTGAAATGGAAGATACTAGACAGAATAAATATAATAAGAAATGCAAACCGATTGAAATCGAGGCTCGAGTTTGGTTCGATATCCTTAAAGTTTTAACGCTTCATATAAGTGCTAACGTCTCTTACGCGCAAACCTTCCAAAATACAACGATTAAACTTCTCGTAATAGTAGCACTTCAAATTACGAAAACTTACGAACTAAAAATGGTAAACTCTCTCTATAAAAACTCTAAGAGTACAAACAAGATGATGCGAATTTTGCTTGATTTGTTGTTTTTTCGAATTCCATTTGATCAATCGTGCAAGTCTGATTTATAGTGAAAAAACTCAAGCAAAACTGCCAACCTTGAATTCCATCATTATGGGTGATAATTGCTATATCATTGGTGCTATTATAACCATCATAAAGCCACCATAATATTGCACCATTGAAGCAGACGTTTTCTAACGTTAAAGCCACCATAATGTTGCACCACCAATGCAAACGTTAAGGCGTATATGATGATATCAACACTTGAGAAATAATGCCCTCATTAAATCGAAGATTAAAATGCATTGGTAACAGTCTAAAATAAAGTTGTTATCACAACTTTATTTCTTAAACATGGGAAAACTCCACTTTACCTTTCTCAAGGTTGATCCTCCAATTATAAATTTCTCATACACAATTCTAACAATCCCCCACATGAATGAAAATTAGTTGGTAGAATGCAGAAAAAACCATGCAGACACGAGAGAGAGTTTAAAAGAAAGATACTGCCTCAAGATAGGTAGCTTTTGGCTTTGAACCTTCTTTAGTGAGAACCATCGGATTTACTTGCTGACCAGTAAACATGATATCTTGAACTGTTCAACTTACATGTAAACCAAGACAATAGAACTCACACAGTATTCTTCTAACCATTTTTTAGTTCTCATGGTTGTGTTCATTTTGGTCCTGAACTACTCCCGGTATTCATGAGTACTCTAGAGAATTCAACCCTTAAATTCTCGTAGGATCGGCCCCCTCCCTACTCATATAGGTGATGCTTATAAAGTGTATTCCTGCAATACTCCACTTGAATTTCCAAGATATAAGAATCATTAAAAGCATAGCTTAACCTAAGAAACACACAGGCAGCAATGTCTGCTCGTCATAAGAATAGGTAAGAGTATTACTCCTCACAGTGCTCCCACTGAGTTATAAAGAGTATCCCTACAATACTCCACTTGGATTTCCAAGATATAAGAATCATTAAAAGCATAGCTTAACCTAAGAAACACACAGGCAGCAATGTCTGCTCGTCATAAGAATAGGTAAGAGTATTACTCCTCACAGTACTCCCACTGAGTTATAAAGAGTATCCCTACAATACTCCACTTGGATTTCCAAGATATAAGAATCATTAAAAGTATAGCTTAACGTAAGAAACACACAGGCAGCACTGTCTGCTCGTCATAAGAATAGGTAAGAGTATTACTCCTCACAGTGCTCCCACTGAGTTATAAAGAGTATCCCTACAATACTCCACTTGGATTTCCAAGATATAAGAATCATTAAAAGTATAGCTTAACCTAAGAAACACACAGGCAGCAATGTCTGCTCGTCATAAGAATAGGTAAGAGTATTACTCCTCACAGTACTCCCACTGAGTTATAAAGAGTATCCCTACAATACTCCACTTGGATTTCCAAGATATAAGAATCATTAAAAGCATAGCTTAACCTAAGAAATACACAGGCAGCACTGTCTGCTCGTCATAGGAATAGGTAAGAGTATTACCCCCCATAGTGCTCCCACTAAGTTATACATAATTCAGTTTTTTCCTTTGAACCTAGATCCAAGGATCTCCTGTCAGCAGGGTAGGGTTTTCCATTATGATAACTCTTTAAGAAATAGGCTTAAGACCTATTCCCCTCGACTATTTATAAACTTGTTCTCTAGGTAAACCTTTGGTAAGCGTATCCGTAATGTTATCTTTTGACTTTACATAGTCAATTGAGATAACCCCATTAGAAAGCAATTGGTTAACGGTATTATGTCTAGACTTACCGTTATACATACTACTCTATGCCCTTCCAATCGCTAATTGACTATCGCAGTATATGCGGATAGCTGACACAAGTTTTTGCCAATTTGGAATATCCTCTAAGAATTGATGAAGCCATTCAGCTTCTTCTGCAACTTTATCCAATGCTATAAACTTAGATTCTAGCTATACACGTTTGCTTAGTGGTTTTCCAAGATACAACTACACCTTCTAGGGCAAAGACATATCCACTCGTGGATTATAAGTCTTCCAAATATGATATCCAATTAATATCATTGGAACCCATCCAAGACAGTTGGATACCTCGTATAAAGCAACCCATAGTTCAAAGTGTATCTCAAATACCTCATAACTCTCATCATTGCTATCAACACAAGCTATATTGGGTCTCATACAATTCATGATATTCATTGGACTACCTAAAAATCCGAATACTCCAAGTGAAATATTCTTTTACCAATAAATATATATGCGTCAAGTATTTCTCTAAAATACTAGATGTAAACTAACATTTGCCTCTCATAAATCTTTCACATTAGATTTATTAATCAACATATCTTTGGTAGTCTCAATGACATCATTATTTTGCTACCAATAATATACATGTCATTATTTTGCTACCAATAATATTCCTTTTTAAAAATTCATTTACACCTTAAAGGTTAATTTTCAAGAGAAATATTCACCAGTTGCCACGTATGATGGATCAACGCTATTAAAAGCCTCTTTCCAACACAAAGCTTAAAGAATTGATACCAAATGTGTTAGAATATTTAGACCAAAAGACTCAAACGTTTTAGCTCTTTGCTACATCTTGATTGATCTTCATTGTCATTTGATATAGACTTTTTCACTATATCATTTTCATGACTACTACTCATAGTATCATAAAGAACCATATTCTTGTGCAACCTTACAAGGAATTAAATTTCTCAAAAATTATATTCCTTGACTCTATAACAGTATTGACATACATGTCCTCAATTTTTAGATTTATGCACAAAAACCTCGTATGACGCACAATTATGGGCATACTCAGTGAAGCTATAATCAAAGGTCTTAAAGTCTACTGTTGACCATTTTAGGAGTTTGAAGCTCCTATTTAACCAAGACACCCCCACATTTTAAGTATTTTGAAAGTGGTCAACATTTTCATATTTCATATGGTGTCTTGATCATCCACTCGTGGGTAGCTTATCGAAATAGCTTTCCCCCACATTCTGAGATTGTCTCTAATCAACAAAGTATTTAACACCTCTTTGGTATTTACACTCAGTCATACCGCTTTGTTGAATTAAACAAAAACAAAAAAAAAAAAAAAACCACAAAGTAATGAACAATACCACATTCAAGTTTTTCACAAAAGTAGTAGTTCCCAGTGAACTTCTTGTTGTTACCCTTGCCACTATTGTGACTTTGGCCATAAGGATTATCAACCAATTTTTCAAAAATATGATTGCCTTCCTCAATCCTTAATGCTTTAAGAATATAATTCTTAGACAAAAGGTCAGCATACTTCGATCCTTCCATTACAGTCACAGCTTGACTGTTTGGATTATCACCCAACAATATTGGTGTATCCTTTTCCAAGAACCTTACAAGGTTCGGAGTGGTCAGGTCGGCCAGCATTTTCTGTTGCCACTTTTTCATGTCTCTCCCGTTGAAACTTTCAGGCCTCTCGCCATATCCAACAGGAGTGGACGTACCAAATGACATAGCCACAAAAATAGACATAGCCAGTCTCAATGGAATATTCTTGTTCCCGGATCCATAATTAGATCCACTTCCAGTTAGAAATACATTTTGTTTATTAGGTCCAAATGATCCAAACCAATAAGATATTAACTGAAATATAATAAACAGAATTAACAAAATATCGTACCATAAATTAGATGCAAAGGAACTGAATCAAAAGACAACTCATTTGATATAAGATATAAGCATACAAACAGAAGCATGAATACTATATAATATCATTATTACAAAATGTCAAAGCATGTAAATACCGTTTGCAATAAAAATTAAATATTATGTAAACAAATCGCATGCAGAAGTAACATTAGCACTTAAAATTTCTAGAACAGAAGTTAAAACCTTAGGATTGTTAGAAATATGTTACTGTTGGGACTGAAAATTAACTGCATGATATAGCATTACAAATTAAAAGGAATATGAAACAGTAAGCAACTAAACATTGATTCTAATATATATTCAATTACAAAGAGAAAAGGAAATAGTAAAAGTACAAACTGAAATGGAAGATACTATACAGAAGAAATATAATAAGAAATGCAAATCGATTGAAATCATCTTAAACTTGGCTAGATATCCTTAAAGTTTTAACGCTCCGTATAAGTGCTAACGTCTCTTACGCGCAAACCTCTCAAAATACAACGATTAAACTTCTTATAACAGTAGCACTTCAAATTACGAGAACTTGCAAACTAAAAATGGCTAAACTCTCTCTATAAAAACTCTAAGAGTGCAAATAAGATAATGCGAATTTTGCTTGATTTGTTGTTTTTTCGAATTTCATTTGATCAATTGTGCAAGTCTAATTTATAGTGAAAAAACTCAAGCAAAACTGCCAACCTTGAATTCCATCATTATGGGTGATAATTGCTATCATCATTGGTTCTATTATGACCATCATAAAGCCACCATAATATTGCACCATTGAAGCAGACGTTTTCTAACGTTAAAGCCACCATAATGTTGCACCACCAATGCAAACGTTAAGGCGTATATGATGATATCAACGCTTGAGAAATAATACCCTCATTAAATCGAAGATTAAAATGCATTGGTAACAGTCTAAAATAAAGTTGTTATCACAACTTTATTTCTTAGACATGGAAAAACTCCACTTTGCCTTTCTCAAGGTTGATCCTCCAATTGTAAATTTCTCATTCACAATTCTAATATATATAACAATAATTAAAGAAGAGAATTTCAACTTACATATCAACCATTGAAGCAATTTCTTCTGGGTTGTCCACAGCATGCTCATGCTTGAGATCATCCTCTTCATTTAACCTGAAAATATACAATAACCAATAAATAACATTTTACATTATGAATAAAATAGTTTCAACAAATATCAAACGTGACTGCTTATTTTATAATCTGTAAACTACAAAATGTACAAACAAATAGTATACTCTAGTGAACGTTATCTTATAATTTGTAAATCAAACTGTATATTCAAGTGATTGCTTTATCTTATAATTTGTCGACTATAAAATTTAATTATAAGCAAACTGTATACTCGAGTGACCGCATTTTAATAAATTCCATTAGGACAAAAAACCACTGTCCTCGAGACATAAAAGGTCAGAGAGCTTATGATAATGGATAGCTATTGGTTGGAAACATTGGAGACTCTGAAAGAAACTATATATATATATATATGATGTGAATTTACGAAACTAACCTCATAGAATTAATGAACAAACAGCATAATTAGCAACAAATTGAGTGAATTTCAGCAATTCCTCAAGGGCAATTTTGGGATGTGGACAGCGAAGCAAAGTTTTACCAAATTTGAGAAGAAAAAGACTGGAAGTTATGATAGTGTCATAAACAGAACTAACGTTCAAGATCTTTCAGATCCGACCTGGACGGTTGGGATCATCACAAAGTTCCATAATCAACGGTGATGATTAATTGTACGTATACACCGAAAAAGAAAAATCTACTGATCATCAAGCTTGCATGGTGATGAGAGTGCATGTAACCTACCTATCCGCCATTGTTGTGATTTTTGACCTCTGAAACCGGTTTGTTTCTTCAACCCTGAAATCACATTAGAACAAAAACAAGATTGAAGAAAACAAAAAAACGTTAAGTTAATTAAGCAAATGCATTATGCTGCAATTGCGTGCAGTGAGTTTGAAGGGCTTCTTACAAGAGTTTTCTGTCACTAAACAAAAAAAAAAGCCAAAAAATGCTTCATACTAATATGTACCTATCTCTCACAGCAGCTACATTTCCAAGCAAAATAATAGCTAGTAATGCATAGAGAGCAAAAGGTCTTAAAAAGACTACTGCCATTATTGCTCTCTTCAGCTCTTACTCTTCTTCTTCTCTATGTTTTCTCTCTCTAAATAAGAATAACAATGTTGAACTACTTTCTTGATCTTAACATGGGGAGTAAATTAAATGGAAAACGAATACAGTCAAAGAAAATGTGTCAGAGAAGCACTTCTTTTATAGGAGAAAAAAATATAGCGGCATTTTAATTGCAATAAAGCTATTTAGTGGCCTCTCAACCACCTTAACCTCGCACCTAACTGCCAAGTACCGAAACACCCACCGCGGTTTTAATATTCCAACATTATATTTTAGTCATACGTTTTAATTTTAAACTACATAAAATAATAGAAAAAGTGAAATTTTGAATATTTTTAGTGAAATGAATGATTGAAATATAATATTAGAATATTAGAATACAACATTGATTAGCCGAGGATCTTAATCCTTTCCCCCACTCCCACAATTAACTTCATTGTAGAATTTTTGCCCATTCAATTGGAGCACAACTAACTCGATCTTTTACTTTACAAGAAGTTATTTGGTATTGGGGCAGAATTTGGATTTGCAAATTAGTCTCTACCGTTATCTTTAGTTAAAATGCGGTAGAAAATGACAATTGATAGTACACATGCCTCTTGACCCAAAAAAATTAAAAAGAAATCATACAAGTGTTTTTTTCAGAGACTAATTTGAAAATTCTAACGAACACACCAAGATGAAAGATAATTTGACGTATAAAAATAATTTCATGAAGTTTCCATCCAAATTTGAAAGAGAATAACAAAAGGTAGGTACAGTAAATTTGGCCAAAACATAACACCCGAAAGGCCCAGCATGCACAATCCTCAACTTGATAAAAAGCAGAACATTTGACACTTATAATGTGAATTTTTTAACATTAGCGATTAAACTCAAAATTTAAGAAAAAACTAGAGACTATTACTGTCTTTTTCTTTTGATTGAATGCAAGACTACTACTGAAATTTAGTATTTATGACAACAATATCAAACAGCACAAAGATGTTGCGTAGAAACAAATACTCCTAAAAGAAGGTTTTGAAAATATCAGTTTGATACATATAAGTTGTAGAATGACTTAGAGCAAACGTTAATATACATATGATTGGTTTTTTGTTGTCAAACTTTCATTTTGCTTTTTTGTGTTTCCCCCACTGAAAAATGCAAAAAATTCGTACATAAGAATTAAATTTTGATATATAATTCTTATTGAAAACATTCGACATCGGCCTATGCATAATTAGACTTATATATGAGGACGTATAATATATATTGAAATACTTTTTTATTTATTTAAAAGGTGATGTAAGCCAATATTACATCACATTATGATGTTACACCTATTAAAATAGATCTTAAAATTTCTCGCACACAAAACAAGCTCTATATCATTGGAGCAAATACTCAGTTATTGAATTATCTTTTGCGTGCAAACAAAAGTGCCTTTACAAACAGAAAAGGTATATGAATAACTGACACATGAATTAAAAATAAATAAATAATAGTGACACATGAACTAAGCTTTTTAAGTGCAAGAAAAAATAATTTGCTGCATTTCATCCCAATAAATTTTCCTCTTTTACGTGCATCACAGTGGGTTTGGTCTTTCACGTGTCCGCTGCGTCGGCCCCTCACGTGCCAAACCAAGATCATTGCTTTTGGTCTCTCACCATTCAAACTACTCTCAACTTTTTTAACTGATTTTGCATTCTCCGCTTGGGGACCACTTCCGCCACGTCATCAGTTAAGTTAAATTTAGGATCGGCCTTTTGAACGAACGATCATGTTGGATTTTCAGCTAAGAGGACATGGGTTCTACACGAGTGTTAGGCCCACACATCCATATAGAATTACACCGTTCTATTTGATCTTTTTTAGTATTTTTTTTTATATCAATATAACAAGTGACAGAGATTTAGAAATAATTTAATGATGAGTTACTTTTTTTGATAATTGAGAAACCATAATTTGAATCTCATTAGAGTGGGAATTAATTGTAATCGCCATATGAATCTGCCAAGTGTTACATGATTCTGTTGATGACTAGTAACTAAATATTCAAAGGCCTCTCTTCAAACCAAAAAGAAAATATCTGTAACTACAGAATAAGATAAAGCATAAATGATTTCACGTAAAAATGTAACGCCAAACACTTTGATATTTTGAACAACTTATGGCTTTACTGAGGGATACTTTTTTTTTTTTTTTTCAAATTACAGGATTTGATTCCGGAATTTGTAGTTTTTGAAAAATTTGCACAAATGGTCTTTATTGTTTTCAAAAAAATTTAAATTCGTATATATTTTTTAAAATTAGTCAATTTAGATACTGTTGTTTTTCAAAAATTTCAAATTTATCTTTATTGTTCAAAATATCCAATTTAGTTTTTATTATTTTTCAAAAAAAAAATCAATTTAGTCTTTATCTAAATTGGCGATATTTAATTTTTTTGGAGAAAAATAGGGTCTGAATTAATTTTTTTTATAAAATTAATAAAGATTAAATTAATTAATTTTGATATAATAAAAAAATAGATAAGTTTGAATAATAAATATGATTTTAAAATTTTAAAAAAATAATAGAAAATATTTATGTAATTTACCCGAGTTAATGTCCTTTTATGTTGCACATGTTTCTCGACTCTTGTAGCATTGAATCATATAATAGTGTTGTTTGTCAATCAACATACAAGACAGGATTTTGCGAATGGGATTTTAAGTTGTGTGGACCATGAATTATGACAAAGAATTTAAGAATTTAAACAATCACATCATTTTTTTTATTTTTTGTTTTGTTCCCTGTAAACTGAGTTATACTACAGATTTCAATCAAAGGTCTGAATACATCATGTCAAATGTCAATTGCTTATTTAACTATTCTTTGAGTTGACCATCCCAACCAAGGCAAAACACCAAAAAGGGAAGTTATTTAATTAATTTGGACTAATATTAATCTCTTATATATTAATAAGATTCACATCTGTAGGTCTTACTTATTATATAAAAGACTGATCCATCAATTCGGACTGATTGAAGTATTTTGCCAGCAAAAAATGCCATAGTGTCAAACTTCACATTCTACTTCTACGCCGCCGCCAGCCTGGGGGTGTGTTTGGTAGGGACGAATTTAAGAATTTAATATTAAAGGGGTCAAAATATTTTTTTAATAGCCCTTGGCACCCAATGATTGAAGATTGTAAGCAATTTTTTTCTCGCCACGATGGTTTCGAGTTCACTCATATTTTCAGAGAGGCCAATAAGTGTGCAGATTTTTTAGCTCGGTTTGGAAAGACGCAGCCGTTGGGCACCTCTCGAATTGTTACACCCCTTGAACCTTTAAGGCGTCTTGTGAAGAGTGACATCAAAGGAGAATCTTCCTTTAGAAGCATAATCGCGTAGCCGGCCTTTGCCTCCCTTTGGAAAAATAAAAAATAAATAAATAAATTAAAAAAAAAATTAAAAAAAAAAAAAAAATATATATATATATATATATATATATATATATATATATATATATATATATATATATTAATGGTACTACATAAATCTTTTTTAAAAAAATAAGAAGAGCTAGTAATTTTTTTTAACGATACTACATAGATATTTTTTTAAAAAATAAAAACTTTGAGGGGTCGACGAGGTCTCCACTCCCTCTTTGGTGTTACCCCTGGTGTTTGGGGTGGATGGGTGTTGTTTTCTTGCCCTCATTAAAGTGAAAAACTTTTCATGGGAAATTAAGAGAGGAGTGTGATGTAGACATGTTCATTATTGGTTGATTCTTGAAAGGGCTTGTTTAGGGATAAAAATGGGTAGGTTTAAACTTGATTTTGATGAGTTTTCGATCTGATCATAAACTCATTTATGAAACTGATGAGGTATCTATTATGGTTTAGTTTTTATAAGTTGTTACCAATAGATAACCTGATAGGGTTTGGTAATAATAGTGAAAAAAATCCCGAAACTCAAAAATTCGATTATTAATTTAGTAAAAAAAATAAATTAATAAAAATATTTATATATTTATATACACACACATATAATAAAATGTTATTTCATATTATTTTATGGAAATATGCTAACTTCTCAGTAGAAAGATTTTGTTAAATACTTCTATTATGTTTAGACTGATTTGAATTTGTTTATGGACAAAAAATTTAATTTATTATTTTTAATTTTAGTGAGAATGATCATTTATTTATGGACAAATACCGTACTATTATTTATGGACAAATACCGTACTATGTTGTTTATGTTGGACCTTATCATATTTTATTGATTAAATAATTGTTATTTTATTTTTTAGGTCTTCGTAACATTTAAATTTTATTTTTCTAATTTAAATTTTAAATGCTTTTAAAAATATTTTTAGGCTTTTTTATAATAAAAAAATTCATTAACGAGTTGTGTCGAGTACCCACAAATTTTTAAATGCTTATCGGGTTCGGGTTTGTTAAGTAACTTAATACTGTTGGATATCTACTAAGGGTTTGAACAAAATAATTTAAAGTAGTTTGAGTTCAGAGTTTACAAGTTTTAGTGAGTATCTAACTCGTTATCATTCTTAAACTTGTTTGGGTTAGGAAATGGGTATAAGGGAAAGGAAAGGGAGGAATAAAGGAGTTCAAATAATTCTTTTAGAAAAGTTCAAGGAAAGAAAGTCAAAATTCTCATTCATTCGTTCTCTTCAAATTAGATATAAAAATATTTACCCATTTTTTTTATTTCATTTTAAATAAAACAATACAAAATCCTTTATGATCACCCTCTTCTTTATGGTCTCGTGCAATTTAAACAAGAAAATTCTCATATGGTAAATAGCACCATAGCTTTCTATGGTTTATCTAAAGTGTACAATACCTTCCTGTGATTTTAAAAGTGTACCGGAACCCCCTGTGGTTTAAAAAATATAGCACCACAACCCCCTCCGTCAATAAATCCGTTAGTTTTAATGGCATGTGAGGTACATGCGCCTCTCATGCAATTTTGGCTGGTTTTCAACAATTTTTTCAATAAAATATATGAGCTAATTGACAAAAAAACCATTTACAACACACAAAAAAAAAAAAAAACATCTTCTATCTTCATCATCGCCCCCCCACCCCACCCTACCCCCTCCCCTCTGGCGGAGCCCAGCCCCATCAAACAGCAGCAATTGGTGTGTGTGTGTATAGTATCTAGGGCCACCTATTACTCACCCCCCCACACCACCACCACCCACCAAAAAAAAAAAAAAAAATCAGTTCACTGTTCCTTATCTTCCTCTTCAATCTACTCCTTTCTTTTCGTCTTTACCGGCCACCACATCCAATTTCAATAGCCACCCAAACTCAAGTTTTACAACACCATTCCATCCTCTTCACTGTGTATCCTTATATATATATATATATATATATACATACAAATCCCACCCACCCCACCCCACCCCACCCCCTGGCGGAACCCACCCCCCATCCCTGTCGAGACCCACCACCCTGCCCCCTGACCCCGTCAAACCCCCCAAACACCAGTATGTATATGTATATATTTGTATGTGTATTATATATATTGTGTATATGTATTATATATATACATATTTGTTTCTTTTTTTTTGGGGTTTGGTGTGTGTGTGTGTGTGTGTGTATATATATATATATTTCTCTTTTTTTTTTATAGATGTGGTGTGATATATATGTTATATATTATTATTATTATGATTATTTTTTAGTGTGGTGTGTGTATATATATTATATTTTTTTTGGTCTTATATATATAAATAAAAAGAAAAAGGAGAAAATAGAGGAAAAAAATAAATTGCGGGTATTTAAGTCATTTCACATTTTCTGTTATAAAATTTGACGGAAAAGAGACGGAGGGGGCTTGTGTGCCACTTTTCCAAACCACAGGGAGGTCCGATGCACTTTTAAAACCATAAGAGGGTGTTGTACACTTTAAATAAATCATAGAGGGCTACGATGCTATTTACCCTTACTTTTTCTTTATAATTCTTTCATTTCTTTTGTTTTATGATTTGTCCGGGAGTTCAAACTAGTCCTAAGGTTTTATGTGGGATTATCTTGACCTTACAGAAAATTAATAAATAAAAAATCACACACCTATATTAACAGAGAGACAGTGGTGTATGGATTCAGATATTCTTCTATTTTCATCATCTCCTATTAGGTTATTATATTCATCGATCTTTCTAGCTTTACAAGACTTTTGTTCATACTTGGTGAGTAAACCATGATATTAATTTTTTTTTTATTCAAGAAAAAATTAAACTGTATAATACATATCAAATAATTAATATTGTCTACAAAAATTGATCTTGCAATTTTTCGCATTTACAGCGAAGAATATATAATTCTGTTCTCACATAATTGATATTCACGTGGCAATTAACCGCTAATTTAGGGGAGTGGATTATTACCAAATGCGTACCTGTTTCTTTCATTAATTGAAGACCTCTTCAAAATGACCATCGAGTGTCTTCTCCAAAGAGAATTTTCAAGCTATTTCTCCTGTCAACACTCTAAGTGCGAAGAAAAGTTGCTTTTTTTTGGGGATGAATTAGTTAGGAAAATAATGAAAAACGTTGAATTAGGTTCTCCATTGACTATATAAGTCACCATCCTATATATATACAATTGTTTGCTAACTTTGACCATTTGATGATATTCATGATCTAGTTGAAATCAAATCCAGTGGATAAACCACCAAGTTCCACAAGGCATCTCTAACGACCTACCACCACCACTACCACCCCTCTGTCTCGAGCACAAACTAAAAATGACTAGTCATCTAGAAATGCAATTCAACTTTGAGATCTTTGTTCATTGATTGTCTATCGTATTCTCCAAATAATTCAAATTGAAATAATTAAATTTTCAACTCGGATCTATATGACCGATTAATAAAAATACTTCACATATGTTATATATTCAATACATCACACTAAATAGATATCATATTCATAAAATACGATTCACTTTCAAAAGCGTTCTAATACATTGTAGATTTTTATCCAAGACTTGTATACCAACTTATATAAAATTCTTTTTAGTGAGATCCACCATTGCACCGAGCCATACGTATAAATAAGAAAAACTCTTCCGAAAGGCCAGGGCCGGATTGATATCAGTCATTCACACATGGTAGGTTCCATACACATATGAAATTCACTTCTCTTTCACGGACTAATGTCAGTTCTATCCGCATTGTTGGACGAATTTTTCTATAGATTAAGTTTGACCAAAGCTAACAGACTATTTGATGAAAGAACAAAAAAAGAGTGATTGTCTTCGTCTGGAACATAGGAATGTGATTTTGAACTTATGTCATTTTATCACAAATATTATCTTTATGGATTCAGAGCATGAGATAGGATATCATTATACCACAAAATTTATAAGTTTGGGATGTATCTAATTAGGTCCTAATTAAAGTGAGTTATCATTATAAAGAAAAAAACAAAAAGAAAAAAAAAATAGTGATGAGGCATATCAAATATTTCCGAAGTTCTAGTAAATCAATGCAATAGGTTCATCCACCTCTCACCATCATAAAGCCACTCAACTTCAATCATTCTATACTTTAATCGTTTCATTTCACGCCAAGCAATTTCAAATAATTTCACTTAATTTACAAATCTGACACTTTTTTCAATTTTTTTCTACATATTAATTTCTTTTCCATTTGATCAGAATAAGGGCTTATTTCCATCCTCCCAAACTTAATAGATTGATGGACTAAACAATGGATGAAATAAAAAAGAGAAAAATCATACATAGATTAAGCTAATCCAGAGACCTTATTTGCACATTATGGGAGAAAATTGAGTATAATATGTGTTGGAGAATTTAAATGTTCTACATAAATAAATAACAAATTTTACGACAAATACACACGATTTTAGACTACCTTACTTAACACCTTTTGATTTTAAAATGAAAGTTGATGTTAATTTTTTATTATGGTATCACAATTGGACCTTAGTTTGATCTTGTCTAACCATACGTTTAAGTTTTAACTCAATCTTGTTTCAGAAGTTGACTATGATGCTTAGCTATTCCAAAAAAAAAAAAAAACTCAGAACTATTTCTTCGACGATATCAATTGCGTAGATTCTGAAGAAATATATAGCAGAGAAACTTTTATGCCTCAATATTACAACGCTACTAATACATCTCACAACCTATAAAAGATTTAAAATTGTTTAGAAGTTGCAATTTCCTTTTGCTAGCTTGCTTAGAGATTACTGGGAAGAACAACTAAGCAAAATCTGTTAGCACCAATATACATATACGGGATGCTTTGAAGTAATAAATATGAATCGTAAACGTACATTTGATAAGGATTAACTGAAGAATAATAATTAATTAAATATGCAAGTAGAGATTACAATTTAGAAAAAATATATAATGATAGAAATCCAAACCAAATGAATATGTTTTGATCGAGGCTTGAGTTGGACCCAATCTCCTTAAGACTTTAACGCCCTGCTACGGTGCTGACAGTTGATAGCGCAAGCCTCTCAGGATACAACAATCAAATCTTTTTGTAATAGGAGCACACCAAATTACAAGAGCCGGCGAACCAAAAAATGTAGAACTCTCTCTCACTTAAACTATAATGCACTAACTTAATAACCTTACAAAGACTTGTAAAATTCTCTACTCAAGAGAAATGATGTTTTCGTCTGTTACTATGCACCAACCGAGAAACCTCTATATATAGCAAATACAAAGCACAAAATGTTGTTTAAAAAATACAATCAGCCAAAAGAACTTTCTGCCTAATCTTCTTTAGCATGAAAAGGTTGACAACCAGCCACCAATTAGCTAATCCTTTAGGCCAACATTGAGCTTTTGTCAAAAAGGAGCTGAAAACTGCAGAAAAAAAAAGGACAGACATAATTCCAGCTGCAAAACCACCATTATTTTATTCTATTCACAACCACCATTAGTTTATTCTATTCACATGACAACAATCCCCCACATGAATGGAAATGAACTAAACACAATGCAAATGCAGGCATTACAGAGAGAGTTCAAAAAGAAAGGTACTGCATCAAGATAGGTAGCTTTTGGCCTTGAACCTTCTCTAGTGAGAGCTATCGGATTTACTTGCTAATCAGTGAACGCGATGTCTTGAACTGTTCAGCTTTTGTGTAGACCAAGACAATAGAACTCACACAGTAACTTTCTAGACATTTATGGGTTCTCACTGTTGTGTTCATTTTGGCCCTGAACAACTCTTGGTTTCATGAGTACTCTCAGAGAATTCAGCCTTAGAAATTCTCGTAGGAGCGGCCCACTTCCTACTCACATAGGTGATCACTTATTAAGAGTATCCCTACTATACCCCACTTGAAGTTTTCAAGATATAAGTATCATTAAAAGCATAGCTTAGCCTAAACCACATGCAGGCAGCACTGTCTGCTCGTCATAGCAATAGGTGAGAGTATTACCCCCACAGTGCTCTAACTGAGGCATACATAATTCAGTTTTTTCCTTTGAACCTAGATCCAGGGATCTCCTGTCACTTAGGTAAGGTTTGCCATTATGGCGCCTCTTACGAGATAGGCTTAAGACACATTCCCCTCGACGAATTATATACTTGCTCTCTATTTAAACATTTTGTAAGCGGATCCGCAATGTTATCTTTTGACTTTACATAGTCAATCGAGATAACCGCACTAGAGAGAAATTGTTTAACGGTATTATGTCTTCGACGAATATGTCTTGACTTACCATTATACATACTATTTTGTGCCCTGCCAATCGCTAATTGACTATCGCAGTGTATGCAAATAGCTGATATATGTTTTGACCAATTTGGAATATCCTCTAAGAAATGTCGAAGTCATTCTGCTTCTTCTGCAGCTTTATCCAAAGCTATAAACTCAGATTCCATCGTGGATCTGGCTATACAAGTTTGCTTAGTGGATTTCCAAGAAACGGCTGCACCTTATAAGGTAAAGACATATCCACTTGTTGACTTAGAGTCTTTAGAGTCAAATATCCAGTTGGCATCACTGTACCCTTCTAATACAGCTGGATATCTTGTATAATGCAGTCCATAGTTCAAAGTGTATCTTAGATAGCTTAAAACTCTTATTATAGCTACCCAGTGATCTTTCCCTGGATTGCTCGTATACCTGCTCAATTAGCTCACAGATAATGCTATATCGGGCCTCGTGCAATTCATAATATACATCAAACTACCAATAATCCTTGAATACTCTAATTGAGATATTCCTTCACCGGTATTTTTGGCTAGATGTACATTTGCATCTATAGGTGTCTTCGCTAGACTAGCTTCATTTTTATTAAACTTGTCCAGTATTTTCTCTATATAATGAGACTGAGACAAGACTAGTCCATCAGATGTTTTGATAATTTTAATACCCAGAATCACATCTGCCACACTCATATCCTTCATATCAAAGCTACTTGATAAGATTCTTTTGGTAGCCTTAATGACACTTTCATTGCTCCCGATAATGAGCATATCGTCTACATAGAGACAAACAATGACATATTCTTGACCCGTGCCTTTCACATAGACACACTTGTCGCATTCATTAATCCTAAAGCCATTTGACATCATGACTTTATCAAATTTTTCATGCCATTGTTTAAGCGCTTGTTTTAGTCCATAAAGAGATTTTACAAGCTTACAAACTTTCTTCTCTTTCCCAAGAACCACAAACCCCTCAGGTTGTTCCATGTAGATCTCTTCATCTAGATCTCCATTCAAGAAGGCTGTTTTTACATCCATTTGATGTATCTCGAGATTATTGATAGCTGCGATAGCTATCAACATCCGAATGGATGTAATTCTTGTGACTGGTGAATATGTATCGAAATAATCAAGACCTTCATTTTGTCTATATCCCTTAATGACAAGCTTGGCCTTGTATTTGTCAATTGATCCATCAGCCTTCAATTTCCTCTTAAAAATCCATTTACACCCTAAAGGTTTATTTTCAGGAGGAAGATCTACCAGTTCCCATGTATGATTTTGCATGATGGATTCAATTTCACTGTTTACCGCCTCTTTCCATAAAGGACCTTCAGGAGTAGACATTGCCTCATTAAAAGTGTGAGGCTTATTTTCTAACAAATACGTTAGAAAATCTGGACCAAAAGTCTTAGACGTTCTAGCCCTTTTGCTACGTCTTGGTTCATCTTTAATATCTTTAGATATAGCCTCATCATCTATATCTAATTCTTGACTCTCGTCATATGTTCTTTTTGTAGAACTTGATTCTTGCATATCTTTACAAGGAAATTTTCCTTCAAAAAATTCTGCATTCCTTGATTCAATAACTGTATTCACATGTATATCAGTTATTTCTGACTTATACACAAGAAACTTGTATGCGGCACTATTGTGTGCATATCCAATGAAGATACAATCCACAATCTTTGGTCCAATTTTGACCATTTTAGGAGCTGTAACTCCTACCTTAGCTAGACACCCCCACACTCTTAAGAAATTGTAGGAAGGTAGTCGACCTTTCCACAACTCATAAGGTGTCTTGCTCAATTTCCTGTGGGCTACCTTATTAAGAATATGGTTCGCAGTTAATACTACCTCCCCCCCACAAGTTCTGAGGTAAGCCCGAATTAATCAACAAGGCATTCATTATCTCTTTAAGAGTTCGATTTTTGCGTTCAGCAATACCATTTTGTTGAGGAGAGTAAGGAGCCGTCGTTTGATGAACAATTCCATGTTCAGCACAGTATTCCTCAAAGGGATATACATATTCTCCTCCTCTATCACTTCTCAACATCTTGATCTTTTTGCCGAGTTGATTTTCTACCTCATTTTTGTATAGTTTAAATACTTCAAAAGCCTCATCTTTGCCTCTGAGTAGATAAACATAACAATATCTTGTGCAATCATCAATAAAAGTAATAAAATACTTTTTCCCATCTCTAGTTTGCAAATTTTAAATCACAAATATCACTGTGAATTAAATCCAGAGGTTTTGAACTCCTTTCTACTGATTTAAAGGAAGTTCTCATTAATTTTGATTCTAAGCATACTTCACATTTTTTATTTATGTTCCAATCAACTTTAGGTATTAGACCCAAATTGATCAATTTATACAAAGAATCAAACTTCATATGTCCTAATCTATCATGCCATAAATTAGGAGAATCAAAGACATAAGCAACATACTTATTCTTATTCATACCAAATTTGGTAGGCTCATCAGCCTTTACAACAGTTGGGGCAATAGTCATTACATTTAGCTTAAATAAGCCATCACACTCATAGCCCTTACTTACAAACATTCCAAATTTGGTTAACACAAATTGACCAGACTCAAACACCAATTTGAATCCGTTCTTACTCAACAGGGATCCAAAAACCAAATTCTTCCGGATGTTTGGGACATGCAGCACATTGTTGAGTGTCAGCTCCTTTCCAGAGGTAAATTTCAAGATTACCTTCCCAGTTCCTTCTACTTTAGAAGTCGCGGAGTTACCCATGTAAAGGGTTTCAGAAACATTTTGATAGGTAGTGAACATTTTCATATCAGAGCAAACATGCTTAGTAGCCCCAGTGTCCACCCACCATTGCTTTGCATTCCCCACCAGATTGACTTCTGACACAACAGCTGACAGATTGATATCAGAGAGATCATTGCCCATGTCTTCCACAGCATTTGCCTGAGCTTTCCTCTTCTTCGGATTGTCCTGGTTCTTACGGTGCCTGCAGTCTCTTGCCTTGTGCCCCGACTTGTCACAAATAAAGCAGTTCTCACCGAACTGCTGCTTCTTCTGTTCTCCCGCTTTTTTACTTTGGTTGGAGAACTTTCTCTTTTTATTGCTCGGACCATGCTCAACCACATTAACCTTTGATTCCAAAGGCGGAAAACCAACTCTTTTATCAGATTTACGGTTGTCTGCTTCAATCCTCAATCTCAAAACTAGATCTTCAAGAGTCATCTCCTTTCGCTTATGCCTTAAATAACTCTTGAAGTCCTTCCAGTTGGGAGGCAACTTCTCAATAAGTGCACCAGATTCAAAACGTTCTCCCATATTTATACATTCTACATGACACTCATGAATGAGTACTTGGTACTCATCTACTTGCAGCATCAAAGGCTTGGAATCTACCATTTTGAAGTCAAAGAATCTGGCCACAACGAATTTCTTTGTGCTTGCATCCTCCGTTTTATACTTCTTCTCTAAAGATTCCCATAGTGCCTTAGCAGTTGTTATTGGGCTGTAGACGTTATACAACGCATTGTCCAACCCGTTGAAGATATAGTTTTTGCAAAGGAAGTCTGCATACTTCCAAGCATCAACTGTAGCAATAGTCTTCATATCAGGATCGTCACCTAACTGTGGTGCATCCTCTTTCAAAAATCGAGCAAGATTCAAGGTGGTCAAGTAGAACAACATTTTCTGTTGCCATCTCTTAAAATCCCTCCCGCTGAACTTTTCTGGCCTCTCGCCATGTCCAACAGGAGTTGACGCCACAAATGGCACAGCCGAAGCAACAGTCACCGATGGCCTAGCCAAAGGTACATTCTCATTTTCTGCAGATCCACCGGTTGATCCACTTCCAATCAAGGGCACGTTTGGGTTATTAGGTCCAAATAATTGTCCATAATTCAAATTTTCAGTTTCGGTATTCATGATTAATATTATTTATATTAAGTCCAAACACGTGTTTATACACACTGCACTACACAAAAACCAAGTTAGTCGCAAAATAATTTAACACCAAAATTAATTTTAAAGTTACTGCAAATAACTAATATAATATACAATTAATATAATAATATATATTATAATGCAAAGCTATGCAACTAATAATATATATATATATATATATATATATATATATATATATATATATATATATATATATATTATAATGCAAAGCTTCTGCTTTCAACAAACATCAATTGTGCAAGCGGTATTGTAGAAATCGTGCAAACGGTAATTACAAAGACAAATCAATCCAAAATTAGAACATTCAGAATAAAATTAGGTCCTTAAAAAAATCATATCTTTCACATTTTAAGTCCAAATTTAATAAAATTTTCACCATTAACTTCAGAAAATTAAGTGATATATGGAAACATAATTTATTTTCCAGTTTGTTATACTTCACAGAAACACATTAAAGGAATTATACCGGTTAAAGTCTTAGGATTGTTAGCACCAATATACATATACGGGATGCTTTGAAGTAATAAATATGAATCATAAACGTACATTTGATAAGGATTAACTGAAGAATAATAATTAATTAAATATTCAAGTAGAGATTACAATTTAGGAAAAATATATAATGATAGAAATCCAAACCAAATGAATATATTTTGATCGAGGTTTGAGTTGGACCCAATTTTCTTAAGACTTTAACGCCCTACTACGGTGCTGACAGTTGATTGCGCAAGCCTCTTAGGATACAACAATCAAATCTTCTTGTAATAGGAGCACACCAAATTACAAGAACCGGCGAACTAAAAAATGTAGAACTCTCTCTCACTTAAACTATAATACACTAACTTAATAACCTTACAAAGACTTGTAAAATTCTCTACTCAAGAGAAATGATGTTTTCGTCTGTTACTATGCACCAACCGAGAAACCCCTATATATAGCAAATACAAAGCACAAAATGTTGTTTAAAAAATACAATCAGCCAAAAGAACTTTCTGCCTAATCTTATTTAGCATGAAAAGGTTGACAACCAGCCACCAATTAGCTAATCCTTTCGGCCAGCATTGAGCTTTTGCCAAAAAAGAGCTGAAAACTGCAGAAAGAAAAAGGACAGACATAATTTCAGCTGCAAAACCACCATTATTTTATTCTATTCACAACCACCATTAGTTTATTCTATTCACATGACAACAAAAAGTTTCATTTGTTATAATGAAACTCAAACTTAATGTTTTTATCATGCCTGATTCTTTTATCGACAAGTCCTCAAGTCACATAAATTGCACCAATTGTCTGAAATAACTGATATATCCCATTATTATATTTATCGATCAAGTAGTGCAAGGCTTGTCCCATTCTTGGCCTTTGAGAATTGGGATATCGCATATACTAGCTTGTGATAGGTAATGTACACTCTTTAAAATTGTATTTATGACTTATTATACTTGTCGATCAATTAGGGTAAGGCATGTCCCATTCTTGCCCTATGAGAATTGGGATATCACACTAGCTAGTGATAGGTAATGTACAGTCTCTAAAAATTATGTTTATGACTTATTATACTTATCAATCAAGTAGGGTAAGGCTTGTCCTGTCCTTGGCATTTGAGAATTGGGATATCACACTCACTATAAGAAAAAAACTGTCAAAGGTGACGGTCTGTCTCCTTTTCGTCATAAAAAAAGCGACGAAAATGAGACGAAAATTTTGATGCATGAATGGTGACAATTTAAAGACGGTTTGGAGACGAACAACAATTACCTTCCCCAAACCATCACCAAGCCATGACCGCCCAACTAGTCCATCACCAATTTGGTGACGGTCAAACTGATCTGTCATATTTTTGGTAACGAACAAGCTGGTCCGTCATTAAATGGTGATGAGAATGATGGTCTGTCACCAAAATGGTGACAAATCGCTTTATCCGTCACCACCTTGGTGACGGACAAGCTAGTCCGTCACCAATTTTGGTGATGAAATAGATGGTCTGTCACTAAAATTAGTGACGAAAATGATGGTCTGTCAAAAAAATTTGGAGACAGAACAAGAATATCATCTCCAATTCGTCTCTGAAAAGAGACGAAAAGGAGACAACACAGTTAAATATATATTTTCAGTCTCCATTTCGTCCCCGAATTGAGACGAATACGAGACAGACAAAACATATTAAATATATAATGTTTCGTAGTTTTTTAATTAATCTTCTCATTTAATAATTAAATTAATTATTTATTTATTTAAATAAGTAAATAATCTAATAATGACAGTTAAGAATTAAATTAAAAATTATTTTTACTAATTAATAAAAAAATTTAATTTAGAATTTAAGTTAAAAATAATAATTAATAATTAACCAATTATTAATAATTTACCATAAACTTGTAATTAAATTACAAATTAAATAGTAAAAAAATTAATTCTCTCATAAATTTTTTTTTAAAAATCCCCAAATAAAAAAAATTCACATAATTTTTTAAAAAAAATTAGTAAAAAGGTGGGGTAGAGGGGTAGGGTTTTTTTTTTAAAGAACAAATGTTGACCAAAAAAAAAAAGAACAAATGGCTGACGGCACGACCTGTGCCCTCAGCCAAGGGGGGTCCATCTCTTATTAGGGACGGACCCAATGGGTTTGTCTTCTTAAGAGAGTCCATCTCTTAAATGATTGGGTCTGTCTCCTTTCCGTCTCATGTGGCTGGGATATGGCCCTTTCCGTGGCTGGGTCGTCTCCTAGACACATTTAAATTGGCTGAGGGCATAGATCGTGCCCTCAGCCAATTTTACTTTAAAAAAATTCAAACCCCCCTCCTTTTCCCTCCCACTAAAACACGATTTCACTCCCACCCCCCCCCCCACCCCCTTGTTACGCCCCGGACCTAGTAGATAATGCATAACACCTATTCGCATATAATTGTGTACTAAATTGTATGCTTACATTAAGTTTATAGCATTTTTAGTAAGTTTATTATTCACTTACATTTTGGACCATTTTATTTTCCGGTTTTTACATTTTTCTCATAACACTTGACATTTAGGAAGCATGAGAAAAATAGTATTTTGTGCATAACATATCGGGAGCACGAGTTATAAAATGTTTAGTATGTCGCATGAATAGTAAATTTCAGCATTTTTGTGTTGGGTTTTTAGTGTTTAGCATTGTTTTGGCATTTTAATTAACTTATATTGCATTAGTTTGACCCAAACCTATGACCCATTTAACATCTCTTATAACCCTTGTAATACCAAAAAAAAAAAGATAGCACAAGGCCTCTCAAACCCATCGGGTAGGAAGCAAAGAAAAGAAGAGGAAATCAAGAAAATCAAGCTTGGCTCTTGCAAATTGATCCTTGGGCTTGGAGTTTGAGCATCCTAGAACATCTACAAGGCTTCTACATCTTGCTTAAGTAAGGGATTCATCCTATTTTTGCATCTAAATATATTGTCTAGTATCTTTAAATTTTATTATTTGAGTTTATATTACTTGTAAATGTCCATCTATACTTAAATTGCTTTTATTTATGTTAGAAGAACATTCTTTTATGAGTTTGTAGAAAAGTTGTTGGTTGAAAATAGAGAATGGTAGATTTTGGAAGATGATGAATAGTATAATAAATAGTAACCTACGAATTTTTAGAGTTTCTGTTCCGAATTGTGTTTTCTTGATTTAGTTAGATACAATAAACATTTAGAAGCCTAAATGGATCATTTAAAAGGGTTCTACATTGATAAAATTGAGAAATTTGCATTGTAGCATAAATGGGTTGTTTGACCAAAGTGTTGACCGGGTGTGTTTGAGTGATGTGGTTAGTGATTATTAGGTGTGGAGGTGCTTAAAATGCAATTATGGCATCGAATTGGTGTTCAGTTGAGCTAACTGTAGTTGAAACAGACTAAGAGTCGAATCAGGGTTTTGTAGTGAAAGTGGATTAAAGTGTGATTTCGTGTAGCCAAAGCGTGCCATAAATTGTCTAGAAATGAGTGGTAAAGTTGGTTTGGAAGTCTCATGTCTCAGTTGGTGTGGGTAACTTAAGAAAGTTGGTCTAATGAATAGTATTTTATTAAATTGATGGTCAAGTGTTTATTTGATGTTTGTAGTAGGTGCCATGGGTATTGGAAAGACTAGTGTAATGTTTGGAATGGCTAGATGGTGGCTAGGACTTGGGAAGAGTTGATTTGGTGAAAAGGGCATTCTTGGTGATATTGGTCCATAAATATGTGAGGATGCTTTGGATAGCTTGGTTATGGTCCATAAGTGGATGTCGAGTGTGTAGAATGCTTTTAACGTGTTTCTGTGGTTATATGGTGAGTTTTGAAGTTATGTGGTGTAAAGGGCTTTTGAGGTGGAAATAGCTAAAATTGGATGTTCTTTGTTTAAAAGAGGTTCGTAGGGTGTTCCTAGGATGATAGAATGGTTGAATTGTGGTTTGCATGACTTTGGCTTAGTATAAGCTTGAATTGGACTAGAAGGGCTACTTGGAGTTTAATGCTAGCTGTGGATTAAAGTGCGGTTTCAGGTGATTGAGAAGTGTCATAAGGTGTTTGGAGGTGATTGGTAGGGTTGAATTGAGGATTGGGTGACTTAGGTGTTGGTGTGTTACTTGTATGTGATCTTTATATTAATATCTAATGTTATGTTGTTATTTGTCAATAAGTGTTTAGCTGTGTTGTAATAAATTGAATTATGAATCTTCTGTGAATTGTTAGTTTTGGCGCAAAGGGATAAGTGTGAAAGAGTTCGTGGCTTTTTAAGGTGAGGGATCATTCTTATGTGCATATTAAGTGTTTTACTTTGCTTTTATGTATGTTTTCAAGCTTTGAAAAATAAAGAGTGTTTTAGAAATGTTTTCGAGTTTTGAAAGGAAAAGAATGTTTTAGAAATGTTCCCGAGTGTTGAAAGTAAAGAATGTTTTGTTAGCTAAATTTTTCTAAATGTTAGCTTTTAAAGTATGCAAAATGAAGGTTTTCAATGCATGTTTTCAAAGCAGCGGCACTTAGTTCATGTATTGTAGCACATGATTTATAAAGACAAAGCATGTTAAGGTATCTTTTCATAGGAGTGGCCTCTTTGTCACTGCTCACTTATGTGCATTTAGCGTAAACTAATGATTAAGTGCTCCAACGTGTTATGTGATATAAACTGTCTCAGCGTACTAAGAATGTTAACGAGCGAACTAACAAGAGCTAACAAGAATTCTAGTGTTTTAGCATTTTCATGGTTACAACCATAGCGTTTTGGGTGTACCATCGCTTGGACTCAATGTCCTTGGAGAATCACTCTCGTGTGTACCCTCGTTTGAGGATCCCCCATGTTAGCGTTTTTATGCATAAGCGTTATCCTTTTCTAAAGTGTTTAACTAGCATCGTAAGCGTTTATTTAGTGTTGTTAATATTTAAGTGCTTATCAAGACAATGTAGCTTAAATTCGTAGCTTATAATGTTAGTTCAATGCTTTAATGCTTCTCATGCTCAACCTTATCTTTTAGCGTAGTTCATGATGATTAGTTAGTGTTATTACATGTCTTATCTGCATTTCACGAAAAGGTTTTCAAGAGTTCCTCGTTTATTCCCTCCCTCACTGAGTATACATGTATTGTATGCTTATCCCTTTTCAATAATCTTCCAGGTGTTACAGGGTTAAGAGAAGTCAAGAATGGCACGTGGGTGAGATTGGCTGCTATGTGTATATATGTGAAGCCTATGTGAAGAAGATTGTACCTATTTTGTGGCCAAGTGCCTTGTTTGTAATAAATTTTCCATGGCATGTGTTAAAATTGTAGTTAATGTTGTTAAGGGTTGTATGTATCTTAATATCTAAGTTAGTAAAGAATGAAACATTAGAGTAGTATGATAGCCTAGTTTATAGCCATGTTATAGTGGCAGCTAATGAATTGGTACATGTTTGTTTACTTTTGTTAAGGCTCGAATGGCCTATGAATGTTATATTATGTTTTGTGGATTAATTCTTCTGTGTGCAGGCATACGATTAGTCCTAGAAACAGGGGAGACTCTATCCGTTTTTCTTGTTTTTCGAGCCCGGGGCTAGGGTCAGGTTTTGATTAGAGAAGCGAGTAGGGGCTCTGGTAACATAAGGGATCGGGGCGTGACAGATGGTATCAGAGCTTAGTCATCTCTTAGTTGGGACAGGGTCCTCGGTCTGGCAGGTAGCAACCCTCGAGAGCATGCATGTGAAGTGTGTTTTGAGTAGGAATGTGCATGTGACTCTTGTGTGTGTCTTGGTATGAAATTGTGTACTTATGTGTTCAACTTGTGTTAAATGTGAAGAATGTGTAATATGTGCAAATGTGTCACCATATGTGCATCCACTGCATACATGCATTATCCATTGAAATGGTAAGTAAACTTTTCCCCCTGTAGTGAAGAATGGCAGAGAGTGGGCCATCCAAGGATGAGAATTCACAGCCAGAAGGGGCAGGCGATCAGACTTCTATTTCTGAGCAGATACAAGTGTTGATGCATATATTTGCTTATGTGGGATGGTAGAATTTAGGGTCATTCTTCGTATGAGTTGTAATCTATGAAAGGTTCGTGCTTATATTGGGACTCGACTGTTGGAATTTCTTTTTTGGCATTTCCCTCGGTGTTTCATTGGTATCTCAGTGGTCTCCTTATTGGAATTCATACTGAAGCTCCTATACGGTATTCATATTAGACAGTTTTCTTTGGAGTTCTATTTGGAAGTTCTATTGCTGGTATTTTTACCGGATTTCTGTTTGGGATTCTTATATGGTCTTTTACTCCTCATGACTTTTTATTCGAGCTCTCAAATGGTGTTTTCACTGGGGCCTTTATTTGACCACTTACTCTGGTATTTTCATGGTATTCTATGGGACTTCTACATTAACTTTCATATATAATACTTTTGCTCGACAACCGATGGCAAGAGATCCGAGTTGTCTATCAGTTGATGCAGAATTCTCTTGTCAAGAAGAGATTGCGAAGACGCAATTTGTTTAAGGGGGGAAGAATGTAATGCCCCAAACCTAATAGATAGTGCATTACACCTATTTGCATATGATTGTGTGCTAAATAGTATGCTTACATTAAGTTTATACCATTTTTAGTAAGTTTATTATTCACTTACATTTTGGACCATTTTATTTTTCGGTTTTTACATTTTTCTCATAACACTTGACATTTAGGAGGCATAAGAAAAACAGTATTTTGTGCATAGTATATCGGAAGCACGAGTTATAAAATGTTTAGTATGTCGCATGAATAGTAAATTTCAGCACTTTTGTATTGGATTTTTTAGTGTTTAGCATTGTTTTGACATTTTAATTAGCTTATATTGCATTAGTTTGACCCAAACCTTTGACCCATTGACCCAAGACCCATTTAATATCTCTTATAACCCTTATAATACAAAAAAAAAAAAAAAAAAAAGATAGCACAAGGCCTCTCAAACTTGCCGGGTAGAAAGCAAAGAAAAGAAGAGGAAATGAAGAAAATCAAACTTGGCTCTTGCAAATTGATCCTTGGGCTAGGAGTTTGAGCATCCTAGAACATCTACAAGGCTTCTACATCTTGCTAAAGTGAGGGATTCATCCTATTTTTACATTTAAATATATTGTCTAGTTTCTTTAAATTTTATTATTTGAGTTTATATTGCTTGAAAATGTCTAGCTATGCTTAAATTGCTCTTATTTATGTCAGAAGAACATTCTTTTATGAGTTTGTAGCAAAGTTGTTGATTGAAAATGGAGAATGGTGGAATTTGGAAGATAATTAATAGTGTAGTGAATAGTAACTTGTGAATTTTTGGGGTTTTCGTTCCGAATTGCGTTTTCTTGATTTAGTTAGATGCAATAAATATTTAAAAGCCTAAATGGATCATTTAAATGGGTTCTACATCGATAAAATTGAGAAATTTGCATTGATAAAATATTCATATGCAGATTATAATAACAATTTAACAAGAATCAGATACAATTATTTTCTCAAACTCTTAAAAATCTTACTTTACATTGTTTCAATAGCTATTGCCTACATTATCTTTCCTCTATCGCTTCATATAAAATTGCAATTTCAGCGCACCACACGCATACACATATATATACGATGTAAATGCAAGCATAAATTACTAGAAACACACACACACACATATATATATGACGTAAATGCAAGCATAAATTACCATAAAACACATTTTTTTGATATGTTCATATATACACACACACAATACGGCCATATACACACACACACACACACACTCATATACATATATATATATATATATATATATATATGTTTATATGACGTAAATGTAAGCATAAATTACTAGAAAAAAATTGTAAAAAGCGGCTACTTCAATTCGTCGACAATGAGATGCGAGTCCATCTCACATCTGATGCTGCTGTGAAGTACGATAGATGGAGAAGAAAAAGACGCACGCCTTTCACGTTTTTCGTATTTTTTGTGTATATCGATCTCGACTCGAGAGAGATATGTGCGAAGTATGTGTAGTGTGTGTGATTTTATGAGCTAAGCGTCGTGGAAGTAGAAAGATAGAGAGAGAGCGAGGGGAGAATGAAAATGATTGTTTTCTAACTGAATTGTATTTATATAAATAAGAGAGCTCGACCATTGATTTTGTTTGATTGGAGGGTGGATATTCAAATATTTCTTCATGGTTAATGTGTATTTTGTCTCTGGCTTTTCGCAAGTCTTGTACCATCCATACATAAAAACGATTTTTCCCTTTTTATGATTATTACCCTCTTTTGGCCAAACTATTGAAATTCCACTTCTTTTTTTTTAAGTGCATAGAACTTACCTTAGGACAAGTTCAAATCTACTCCAATATTATAAATCTCGTAATATAGCAAAGTGTCCTAGTATTAACAACCATATCGCTCGCTGGTCTTTTTGACCGTATTATCGACCATGATCAAATCTTGCGTGTATTTGAAATTGGGCAAAGACCTTAAATGGGAAGGGAAATAGCATAGCTATCATTGACCTGACCCCTATTATTATTACTTAAGTCTACTTTCTTCAAGATACAAAATGAGTAGCCGAATATTGCTGTCCCTATTGTATTTTAGATGGAATCATTAACATGACTAAGAATCTTACATTTACTTGGAAAGGGGTAGCAGTACCACGCTTTTTCCTGCTCATCTCATTAATTAATTAAAAAGTAAACAACATTATAATAAGATAGCATAAGTTCAAATTAAATTTCATTTGTTTTACTTCCATCAAATATTTAGATTACCTTGTGTTAATTGTATTTCATATAATGATCCAATAATTGGACTCAAGCTTTTATGCTTGGTAGGGTCAGAAATGATCCTAGTCAGGCCAAGCCTAAATGTCTTATAATTAGGTACTAAGTTTGTTCATGGTTGATAAGAAATATGGAATTCATCTTTACTAATTAGTATTTATATCTCAGCATCTAATATGACGATATTTAAATTTATGACTTATTAATGCGTGACAAATGTTTTTTTTATAATAGTCATTTTATGTGTGACTTATGATTGTTAAAAATGGATCTATTACTCTTAGGATTATGAGACAAATTAGGCTGAGCCGTTGAAATTGCAAACCAAAACTGACGTGATAGAACATATATGACGAGCTTGAAACATCAACCTATGAAACAAGAATAGCTCACAAGACGTGTTAATAGATGTGTTTCTTTTCATTTTTTAAAGGGTGAAGTGCATAGCACCTTTGAGATGAATCAACTATTAAGAACCGAAATTAACAGAGCCACAGAAGCTTTTGATTGTATTTAATTTGACAGAACTGAAATTACAAAGATAGATCCAATTTTTGAGCAATTGGAAGGCTCCAGAGAGAATGAGAGGAATATAGAAACTGTTTACAACTTTTTGCCTAATTTTTTCGTATTGAATTCTCTGGTGATTTATAGGCTGATGATCACGCTTCTTTTACTTTGTAACAAACTCGCTCAAGTGAGATAGCATCTTTCTGGTGTGTGCACTCAAGCGTAACCGAATGGCATCACATTGTGGTTGCTTTGTTATTGCCATATCATCATCCTCACAGTTAGCTTGAAGTATTGCTTTGTTGTGCTCTGTTTTTGCATCCATGACAATGCCTCCCCCATTAACAGGAACCTTGTCCTCAAGGTTTGAAAAATTTGCTGCGTTTTCCCAAGTTGTTTCCTCAACAGGCAGCCCTTCCCAATGGACAAGAACTTGTTCGATAGTTTGTTGTTGCCTGATAATGGATCGTTGCGAGAGAATGGCAACAGGTCGTAAAAGTGGTGATGAGTTATGTGAGAGTTCAGGCAGAAGAACTATGATAGTAGGATCATCTCCTTTGAATCTTTTAAGCAATGAAACATGGAATACATGGTGTATTTTAGATGATAGTGGTAGATCGAGTTTGTAGGCAATAGAGCCTATTGATTCGACAACCTTGAATGGCCCATAAAATCTAAGAGACAGCTTGGCATTGATCACCTTTCGAAGAGAAGTTTGTCGGTAGGGTTAAAGTTTAACCCAAACATAGTCCCCAACTTCAAAGTGTTCTTCACGTCATTTTTTATCAGCATAGAACTTGATGCGAGTCTGAGTTGCAAGCATATTCTGTCAGAGAGTTTGGAGGATGGCATCATGCTGACTTAATTCATTGTCAACTGCTTTATTATTTGTTTCACCAGGTAGGTATCTATAAAGAGAAGGTGGTGTGCGACCATAAAGAGCTTGGAATTGTGTCATCTGAGCTGAGGTGTGAAATGCTGTGTTGTACCAGAACTCAGCCCATGGTAAGAACCTTGCCCATTGAGCTGGTGCATCAGCCACAAAGCAACGTAAGTAGAGCTCCAATCCCTTATTGACTATCTCCGTCTGCCCATCACTTTGAGGATGGTAAGCACTTGATGTGGCTAGGGTCGTCCCTTGCAGCCTGAAATCTCTTTCCAAAATGTACTGATGAAAATTGGGTCACGATCACTAACAATAGTACGTGGAACCCCATGAAGACAAATAATTTCAGTCGCAAAGGCAGCTGCTACCTTGGTGCTAGTTAAGGGATGTGACTAACTAATAAAATGTGCATATTTCATGAATCGATCAACCACCACAAATATAATGTTCTTACCTTTACACATAGGTAAGCCAGTAACAAAATCCATTGAGATATCTTCTCATACGTGAGTAGGAATGGGAAGCTGTTGAAGAAGACCGGCTGTTGTTAGTTGAGCAATTTTCATTTCTTGACATGTATGACACCAGTTGACAAATTCACGCACCTCTTGTCTCATTTTAGGCCAGTAAAACCCCGAAGCCAGTCTTTGAAAGGTACGCAGGGAGCCTGTGTGTCCACCCAATGGTGTAGAATGAAACTCGTGCATCAATTTCTGACGAATTTCAAAATCTGAAGCAATTACAATCCTATTATTGTGAACCAAGATGCCATCACGTATTGCAAAGGATGTATTATGATAAGGATTTCTTTTGATGAAGTCATGCTGTTGTAACAACTCAGGATGACTCAAGTTTTCTGCCTTGATGTCATCTAGAATATGGAAGCAGGGTTGGGAAAATGCCATCAGGAAATCAGAAGAAACACGAGACAGAGCATCAGCAATCGTATTTTCTCGACCCGGATGATACAAAATTTCCAATTTATAACCTAGTAATTTGGATAGCCATTTCTGTTGTTCTGGAGTCTGGATCGTTTGACTTGTCAAATTCCTTAAACTTTGTTGATCTGTTTTGATAAAAAAATTTCAGCCAAGTATGTATTGCCACCACTTCTGGACTGCCATGACTATCACGTGCATCTCTCTGTTATAAGTCAAAGCATTTTACATTCTGTTAAACAACTTCTGACTATAATAAACTATGGGTTTTCCGTTCTGATGAAGCACTGCACCGATACCAGTTCTGGATGCATCCGTTTCAATGGTAAAAGGAATAGAGAAATTCGAAAGGCTCAAGATTGGAGCAGAGATAAGGGCATGCTTGAGAGCCTCAAATGAGGCCTGAGCGGTGTCGGACCCGACAAAAGCATTCTTCTTCAATAATTCAGTTAAAGGACTAGCTATTTGGGCATAATATTTCACGAATCTGCGATAGTAACCAGAGAGGCCCAAGAATCTGCGAAGGCCCTTGATGGTAGTAGGCTGCAGCCAGGCCACTATGGCTTGGATTTTGTCAGAATCTACAGCTAATCCTTGTCCCGAAATCACATGGCCCAAATATTGAATTGACGTCTACCCAAAGACACATTTAGCTTGCTTGGCGACCAAACCTTGCTCTTGTAATGTTGAAAAAACCAATTCCAAGTGTGATAAATGATCAGTCCAAGTATAACTGTAAACTAAGATATCATAAAAAATACAAGAACAAAACGTCGAAGGAAGGGCTTGAAAATCGAATTCATAGTAGCCTGAAATGTTACCGGAGTGTTGGTCAACCCGAAAGGCATAACGAGATATTCGTAATGCCCTTCGTGAGTACAGAAGGCAGTCTTTGGAATGTCTGCTTCACATACTCTAATCTGGTGATACCCAACCAATAAATCCAGTTTAGAGAACCACATAGCGCCATGTAACTCATCAAAAAGCTCATCAGTCGTAGGAATAGGAAATCGGTCTTTGATTGTTACCGCGTTGAGAGCACGACAATCAGTACAAAAACGCCACGTTCCATCTTTTTTTTTTTACCAACTATACTGGGGATGAATACGGACTCGTACTTGGGCGAATAAGTCCTTTAGTCAACATCTCATTGACCAATTTTTCAATCTCCTATTTATGAAAATAAGGGTACCTGTATGGTTTAACATTCACAAGCGGAAGACCCGGCTGGATAGAAATTATGTGATCATGTGCCCTACTAGGAGGAAGGCCCTTTGGTTTGGAAAAGATAGAAGCATACTTAGCTATCAAAGAGGCCAACGGTGGTGGTGGTGGTGGTGTTGCTGGTTCAGAGCAATTAAGAAGGAGGACCTTTAAACGAAAATACTCAGCCACGCCATTAGAATTACGAATTCGCTGCAAGCCTTTATATTGTATAGGCTCGACGGTAAGTGAAGCAACACCTTGCAACTCAATTTGTTGTCCCTAGTAATAAAAACCCAAAGTCAGAGTAGCATAGTTCAAACGAATGTCACCAAGAGTCATAAGCCAAGAGATACCCAGTACAATGTATGACCCATGCAAAGGTAGAACATACAGGTCAGTGCAAATTTCATGATCTTGAATAGTGATTCTTGCTTGCCGAACACAGCCTTCGGTATGCAATCGTTCGTCGATGTCGACGACCATAACGAAAGCAGGGGATGGTTCAACTGGAAGGGCTAAGTAATGAGCAATTCGTGTTTGGATAAAATTATGGGTGCTACCCCTATCAATAAGAAGTTGGACCGGAGCATCGGAAAGAATGCCGTTAAGTCGCAAAGTAGTGAGGGATTGGTGGCCAACTAAGGCATGGTAGGAAATTTCTGTGAAATGTGGATCATAGCTGGAATCAGGAGGTTCAGGTGGGGATGATGGTGGAAGACTATTGGAATCAGCTTCATAGTCAAGGAGGAGAAGTTTAGGAGTGGATCGATAGCGATGGGAAGGAGACCATTTACTATCACAGGAGTAACAAAGCCCTTTTTCGCATTTGGCTTGGATATCCGCGGCTGACAACTGGCGGATAGGAAAAGGAGATGGCGAAGGTGTCGTAAGCGCCGAAGAAGTGGGCGTTGGAAGTAACAATAAAGGAATGGGAGGGAGATGAGGTGGTTGTGTAGAGGATGTTGACGACGATCTGTGAAAGGAATGAAGAAATGGGTTGGGTGGAGAAACTGTAATGGGCTGCTGGTGTGGGCTCGGAAAATATTGAGATGAAGGATTGTGTGGGCCACACTACAGTGGGCCGCGTGGAAGAGTTTGGCGTTGGGCCTCCAGTTTTGTTTCTTGGAGGCAAGCCAGGCGGATAGCTGAAACCATGGAGGTAGGTCAGAAGGCTAAGACTTCATGTTTAATGTCTGGTCATAAGCCCGAAATGAAGCAATGAACAAGGAAATCGGAAGGTAGGTTGGTGGTCCGATTGGTAAGAGCTTCAAACGCTGATTGCTATTCAGCGATGGAGCCTTGTTGGGTAAGTTTGGCGAGAGATCTGTGAGGGTTTTCAAATTTGAGAGGGGCGAAGCAGGTTTCAAGAGCAGTAGTGAAGTCAGACCAGGTGCCCAGGAGGTGGTTGCGAACCATCCATTGATACCATTGGAGGGCGTCGCCGTCCATGTGGAAGGAAATGATGGTGAGTCGTTGGGAATCATCAATCCCATAGTAGTCGAAGAACTGTTCAGCCTTAAACACCCACCCAACGGCATCAGATCCATCAAAGCGAAGAAAATCAAGGCAGAGAGAGCGAGTGAGGTTGGGTGGACCACCGGACATGCCACTGGCACCCGGGATCGGAGAAGCGCGAGAAGAAGATGACTTACCCGAACAAAGCATCTGGTTAAGCTTGCCATTCAATGTAGTATATTGGAGAGCTAGTTGTTCCATCGAATGCTGTTGGGTGGAAATGGCAGATTGAAGGGAATCGAGGATTTGAGCTTGGGTGCGGAGAGTTTCGTCGACAACTTTGAGACGCGTACTGTCGGCCATTATTCGGAGAATGAAAGCACCAATAAGATGAATCAACTATTAAGAACCGAAATTAACGGAGGCACATAAGCTTTTGATTGTATTTAATTTGACAAAACTAAAATTACAAAGATAGATCCAATTTTTGAGCAATTGGAAGGCTCCAGAAAGAAGGAGAGGAATATAGAAACTGTTTACAACTTGTTGCCTAATTTTTTCATATTGAATTCTCAAGTGATTTATAGGCTGCTGATGACGCTCCTTTTACTTTGTAACAAACTCGCTCAAGTGAGATGGCATCTTTCTGGTGTGTGCACTCATGCGTAACCGAATGACATCACATTGTGGTTGCTTTGTTATTGCCACATCATCATCCTCACAGTCAGCTTGAAGTATTGCTTTGCTGTGCTCTGTTTTTTCATCCATGACAACCTTCTTGTGCTTTTGTAAAGTTACACAAAACTTTATTGTGATTTTAAAAATGTATGGTACCCTTGTGATTTTTGAAGCTAAGCACAATAGCCTCCAGTGGTTTTAAAAGTATACAATACCGCCTATGGTTTTTGAAACTAAGCACAATAACCCCCCTCTATAAAAAAAATTATGTTTATTTTAACAAAAAATGTGATGTACGAGCGTTAAATGCGATTATTCAAAACTTTTTCACTTAAATTATTGATTATTTAGACAAAAATACTCTTATATGACACATATTTTTCTCTTTAGGGTTGGAAAAAATGGGTATTTTTGTCTAAACAATTAATAATTTAAGCAAAAAAAACATATTTAACGCACGTGCATCATACTTTTTGTTAAATATATGGATTTTTTGACAGAGTGGACTGTTGTGCTTAGTTTTAGAAACCACAAGGGGGTACTGTGCACTTTTAAAACTACAGGAGACTATTGTACTTAGTTTCAGAAACCACAGAAGGGTGTCGTACACTTTTAAAATTACAGGGGATATTATACAACTTTACAAAAGTATAAAGAGGTTCTGTATATTTCATTTTTTTAAATGGTAAAATTTTTTAACATTGCGTTGTCATTGACAAAAGAAAGGGAAAGAAGTCGTTTAATAAAAGATTAAGGAATTGCATGGAAAAAAGAAAAGAATGGTATGAATACTTTTTTCTAGTTGCAATAAAACTAACCTTTTTCTCAAAAGAAAGGCACATTATTATTTTTTTTTTTTGTCTCAAAAGAAAGGCAATTGAAAGGATCAAATATTTCCCAATAGGAAACTATAAGTATATTTGGGCACCGTTTGTTTGTCGTAAAATAATTTTTCAGGAAAAAATATTTATAAAAAATAATTAAAAATTAAAAATAAAATATTTTTTAGTGTTTAATTGTCACACAAAAAAATATTTTCTACTGTTAGAATGTCAGAATAAAAAATATTTTTTAATATGAGATTTTATAACACAACACATATAGATACATATAAAAATTTCACACACAGATAGATATATCTATACTATATAATAAGAGTCTAATAAGGGTCAAAATCGTCCAACAAAGGAAAAGTTTCGCTCATCATGGCATTAAATGTATTGTACCATGTGCTAATCATTGTGTATGTTTTATATGATATGACCATAATGCCCTTTTGTGGCTGAGTGGAATCTTACATCACATTGCTCCAATCTAACGGTTAGTATCTCGCCACAACAAATCAAATACACAAGTGTCAACCGTCGATGGAATCTGACACTTTACATGGGTCAGCTTTACATTAAATGCTTGTTGGCAAATTACTATTTAACCCTTGACTAGAATATTCGAAATGCACTGGTTAAGGGCTATTATAGTCTTTTTAACTTCTTTCCACCCTCACTTCCCAACGTTGACAAAAGCTTTACTATTTCTTTTCTTTTCCGTCACATCTTCGGATCACATCTTTTTTTTCCTCCTTCATTGAAATGCACTGATGAAGGTCTTTTTCACTTCTTTCCTACTTTGTTGGTTTTTATTTATTTTTATTACTAGAATTTAAAAGCTTTGTGATTTTTTTTCCCGCTTGTTACGGAACTAATAAAAAGATGTATATAAGCATACGTTGTTACGATTTTTGTGGTAAGTCTTGTGAAAATTGATAAAAGAGATTGGTTATTATTTTGTGTTCTATGTGTGTTTATCTTGATGTTGATGAATTATGTGTGGTTGTTTAGGACTGGAGATTCGAGGGTTTTTGTGTTTGTGCATTACAACTACTAGGATGAAGCTAAGAAGGCCATGGATAAGCTCGATGGTGAGTTTAAAAAGAATTTGTGCCTAAAGTCATAATTTCGCAAGCAGGAAGCGTAAGTTGAGTCATCAAATATATATGCTGTGATAATTTTATAGCAAGCATCCACTCACTGCTGCACTCAACTTTTGTTTATGTTAATGTGTCTTTAGTTGCGTATGGAGTATGGCAATCCAGGTTTTTTATTATCTTCTGAAGAAAAACTTTCAATCCAGATTTTTTATTATCTTCTGAAGAAAAAAAAAGTTCAAGTCTTTGTTGGTTTTTATTTTCAATTTTCCTCTAGCTTCTATATTTTGAAGATTACAGTATCATTATTTATATTTTGAAGCACTAACACTAGGAGATGGTTTTTAGATCATACGCTTACTGAACGAAGAAAGTGGAAAGCAAAGAACAATACACTTTGTGGATGAGTGGTAAGTAGTTGACTTCTCTTTCTTTTTGGGTAAATTGCATCGGACCCCCCTGTGGTGATGCCTAAGTGCACAAGACCCCCCTGTGGTGTAAAAACTTCCACCAGACCCCCCTGTGGTGATACAAAAGTGCACATCACCCCCCCGTCCGTCAGCAATTCTGTTAAAACTAACGAGAATGCATGACACGCGCTTGTTTTGCAACTATGATCGCTATGTAACATTTTGTTTAATAAAAATATGTGTATTTTATCACCATTATACCCTTTGCTCCATAATAAAAATATGCTTGCAAGAAGTACAGTTGTTTGAGCTTCAACATCTCCTTTTCTGTTTGAGCTTCATCACCGACGGTGAGCTTCATTTTTTTTTTTTTTAACATAATAACTCTTCTTGCTTTTAACCATATTGAAATCTATAATTGTTTGAGCTTGAACATGTCCTTCTCGGCTTGAGCATCATTCAGTGAGCTTCATTTGTTTTTTTTTTTAACATAATAACTCTTCTTGCTTTTAACCATATTGAGATCTATAATTGTTTGAGCTTGAACATGCCTTCTCGGCTTGAGCATCATTCAGTGAGCTTAATTTTTTTTTTTAACATAATAACTCTTCTTGCTTTTAACCATATTGAGTAACTTTTTTGTTAATAATAACTCTACTTTATTTTTAAACAGTGGTTAGCATTTGTTTTATTAGTAATAACTCAATACATTATTTTGTTACATTAATAAATTTGTTATACATTTACATTTTTTATTATCATGTAATTATTCCTGTTTGTGAAAAATATTTTGTAGCATAAGTGAAAAATGTCAACATCGAGTAGTCGAAGTCGTACGCGTAGTCGAAGTTATGAAGACCCAGCACTTGATTTGTGGTACACTAATAGGACATGTCATTGCTATAACAAGGCTGAAATCATTGTTGTAGTAGATGATAAGAAGCCTTCAAAAGGGCGTTTGTTCTATAACTGTAATAGGTGCAAATTTTTTAGATGATGCGAGCCTAATTTTGCATCTTGGAAAGGCACTGAGCTCCCTGTTCAAATGAGATTGAGAGACATTGAAGCTAGTGAAGATAGTGATGATGAGGAGAGTGGAGAAGAGGTGACATTTCCTTTGAAGAAGAAAAAAAAAGAGAAATATAACAGAGAATAATTACATTGGGGAGTTGAATACGTTTCTTCTTGCCTGTTGTTGTATCTTGTTGCTACTACTATTTGTTGTGTTAATCTTCAAGAATTGAGATGTAAGGAGTCGTTGCGCCTTTGTAGTTATCATGTAATATGTAGTTCTAGGTTAGTTTATGCTAAGTTATGATGTATTAATGAATCCACATTGTGTTGCTCATTTTAATCTTCAAGTTTGTTGCTAAGTTTAATCTTCAACTGTAATGCTTTCCTTTAAGTTTAATGAATCAACATTGTGATGCTAACATTAATCTTCAAGTTTAAGTTTAATGAATCAACATTGTGATGCTAGCATTAATCTTCAAGTTTAATGTTTTTCAATGAATCAACATTGTGTTGCAAAGTTTTATGATTTCCAGTTTAAAATTGTTTTTGAAATACCAACCAAGAAATGTGCCACTAACAGACTTTAATGACTTGCTCACCTAACGTGTCCAAATATGTCCTAATACCAAGCAACAATACAAAAAAAATGTGTCCAAATACAGTGCAACCAACACAATATTTTATACCATAAAGTCATAAAGTGAGCATGCCTGCATACAAAGACAGAAAGTCTTTAAAAACTCCAACTAGAAGTCATAAAATGAGCATGCCAAAAACCAACAAAATGGGACCGCACCATGTGCCTTCCAGAAACCATCAAATTGGACCACACCCAATTGATTAATAGAAAATGACATAAATTGTTTAAAAACTCCAACTTGAAGTCATGGCTTCCATATTGTTTTCTTCTTATTCATGTTGTCTACCACTTCATCAGTGCGTTTTCTCTTTGTAGCATATCCACCCATGAGAGCTTCATTGCGGAAGCTTGTATACACCCTGCCCACGGCTTCATCACTAGTTGAACCATCTAGAACAGTACGACGCACACCAAGCTTTGTCCTACCACCTCTCACAGCTGACCCACTACCACCAACATCAAATCTAGTTTCAAAATCAAATCTATTTAGCTTAAGTTCAGATCTAGTTTCAACATCAGATCTGTTTTGCTCAAGTTCAGATCTGTCACCATCTGTTGTAGATCTGGCACTAATAGTACCTCGGCCTGCAACACTGCCTCGGCCTGCAACAATTCGTCAAACACCTCTACCTCGACCAACGACTCTTGGCATGGGTGGTAGTTGATTGCCCAGGTGTGATTCTTCAGTTATGGTAGGCTGTTACAATGAGTATGAAATATTTAGATTATAGTAATTAAGTTAATAAATGAATTTATATGTTACTTAGATTATAATCAATAAAGCTTACATTAAATGAAGCTTGTGAGTGCTCCATATTTAAATCAAGATGCTCCATACTAATCTGAGTTTGATTGTTCATTGCCTGCATACAAAGACAAAAGAATTGATTAGTGTTAGAGTTTGTGACCCGAATTCTATTTGGCCCAACCCGAAAAGTTCGCGGTGAAACCCATTTGGTGAAAACTTATTTTTGGAGAAAAATTAGGGGTCTGTGGTGGTAGCGAAGGTCGAGGGCCGAAAGGCCCGAGACCGAAGCCCACCACTGACCCTATTGGGGGTGCGGGGGCTTCGCCCCCACGGTATGGACCTTTTGGGCTAAGGGTTTTATTTGTATGAGCCTATATATAATAATGTATTTAGGTTTGTCAAGTAGGTTTTGGTAGCCAACTCTATTTGCTCACCTCTTGTACCAATTTTTGATATAGTGAATTTGCTCCTCCTCCGCCCGTGGTTTTTCCCGTTAAGGGTTTTCCACGTAAAATCTGTGTGTCTCTTATTTTTCTTTTCGTTTTCTGTTGCTATTGTTTGTCATCTTTGATAACAAGTGGTATCAAGAGCATCCAGGTTTTGGTTTGCTCACTACAATGGCAACTATGAAGTATGATATTCCGCTGCTGGATCGCGACACTAGATTTTCGCTATGGCAGGTTAAGATGCAGGCTGTTCTTGCGCAGATAGAATTAGATGATGCGCTGTTGGGGTTTAATAAGATGCCCTCGTCTTGGACGCAGGAGGAAAAACAACGTAAGGATCGTAAAGCCTTATCTCAGATTCAGCTTCATTTATCGAATCAAATTCTGCAGGATGTTATGAAGGAGAAAACTGCCGCTGCGTTATGGTTGAAATTGGAGCAATTGTGCATGACAAAAAGTCTAACTAGCAAATTGCATCTAAAGCAGCGACTATATTCTCATCGTATGTCTGAAGGTACGTCTTTGGCTGATCATTTAACTGTTTTTAAAGAAATCGTTGCTGATTTAGAAGCCATGGAGGTTAAGTATGATGAAGAGGATTTAGGGTTGATTTTATTATGTTCTATGCCTTCCTCATATTCTACTTTTAGAGATACAATTTTGTATAGTCGTGATACTCTTACTCTGGATGAGGTTTATGGTGCTTTGCTTTCTAAGGAGAAGATGAAACATCTTGTAGTCGGATCTGATACTCAAGCAGAAGGCCTTGTTGTTCGAGGTAGGTCACAGGAGAGAAATTATGGTGGTGATGGGAGAGGCAGATCAAAATCTAGTAACAAGGACAAAGTATGTAGGTACTGCAAGAAGAAGGGACACATTAAATCTGAGTGTTATAAGTTACAAAATAAGAATAAGAGGGCTGCTATTAATCAAAAGGGAAAACAACCAGAAAATTTCGGTCAGGCCAGTGTTGCAGAAGACAATTACAGTGATGGAGAGCTCCTTGTTATCTCTGATAATGACTCTAAACCTGGTGATGAGTGGATTCTAGATTCTGGCTGTACGTTTCATATGTGTCCCAATCGGGACTGGTTTTCAACATATGAAACTGTGTCTAAAAGCGTTGTGTTGATGGGTAATAATTCATCTTGTAAGATTGCAGGGATCGGAACAATCAGAATTAAGATGTTTGATGGAGTTATCAGGACACTAGGGGATGTTAGACACGTCCCAGATCTAAAGAGGAATCTTATCTCATTGAGTACCCTTGATTCGAAAGGGTACAAGTACACTGCTGAAGGTGGAGTCCTGAAGGCTAGTAAAGGTGCTCTTGTTGTGATGAAAGGGCAGAGAAAATCTGCCAAGCTATATATCTTGCAGGGTTCTACTGTTACTGGTGATGCGGCTGTTGCTACGCCTTCTCTATCAGATGGTGATGTTACTAGACTCTGGCATATGCGTCTTGGTCATATGAGTGAAAATGGTATGGCTGAATTGAGCAGAAGAGGACTTCTTGATGGTTAGAGTATTAGTAAATTGAAGTTTTGTGAGCATTGTATTTTTGGGAAGCAGAAGCGAGTCAGATTCACTAAAGGCATTCACAACACCAAGGGGATACTTGATTATATACATTCTGATCTCTGGGGAGCATCTAGAGTGCCTTCTAAAGGAGGTGCTAGTTATATGTTGAGTATTATTGATGATTTTTCCAGGAGACTTTGGGTATTCTTCTTGAAACAGAAGAGTGACGTCTTTACTACGTTCAAGGAGTGGAAAACTATGATTGAGAAACAAACAGAGAAGCAGATAAAACATATTCGCACCGATAATGGCTTGGAGTTTTGTTCTAACGAGTTTAATGCTCTATGTAAATCAGAAGGAATTGTGAGACACTTTACAGTTCGTCATACTCCGTAGCAAAATGGTGTAGCAGAGCGGATGAATAGAACTATAATGGAGAAAGTACGGTGTATGCTTTCTAATGCCAGTTTACCAAAGTCGTTCTGGGCTGAAGCGGCTTCTACAGCTTGTTTTCTTATTAATCGGTCTCCCTCAACTGCTATTGACAAAAAGACTCCTCTAGAGGTATGGTCTGGTACTCCTGGTAATTACTCTGATTTGAAAATTTTTGGATGTCCTGCGTATGCTCATGTTGACAATGGAAAGCTAGAACCCAGATCTGTTAAGTGTGTTTTTCTAGGATATAAGTCTGGTGTTAAGGGATATAAGTTATGGTGTCCGGAAACCAGTAAGATCGTAATTAGTAGAGATGTTATGTTTGATGAAACTGCAATGCTGTGAGATTTGGCTATTAGTGACCCTTGTGATACAAATCAACATAAATCAAGCACACAAGTAGAATTTCAGATTGGGTCAGGATCTCCATCAGAGTCTACATCTCAGTCTAGCTCCGAAATACATGATGATGCTATAACCAGATCACCACCTCCAGTGCCGCAGTATTCTATTGCTAAAGATAGGCCCAGAAGAGATATTAGACCTCCACAGAGGTATGCTGAGGCTGATTTGGTTGCTTATTCCTTAAATGTAGCAGAAGGTATTGTTTCGAGTGAAGAACCTTCTACTTATTCAGAGGCAGTTAGTTGTGACGATTCTGGCAGGTGGATGATTGCTATGCAGGAAGAGATAGAATCCCTTTATAAGAATGGCACATGGGAATTAGTGAGACTACCTAAGGGTAAGAAATCCGTTCGTTGCAAATGGGTGTTCAAAAGAAAGGAAGGAATACCAAGAGTTGAAGATGCCAGGTATAAGGCAAGACTTGTTGCCAAGGGTTATAGTCAAGTTCCAGGTGTTGACTTCACAGATGTGTTTTCTCCAGTTGTAAAGCATAGTTCAATTAGAGTTTTGCTTGGTATTGTGGCCATGTATGATTTTGAGCTTGAGTAGTTGGATGTGAAGACAACATTTTTACATGGAGAACTTGAGGAGGACATCTACATGCAACAGCCAGAGCGTTTTGTAGTTTCAGGTAAAGAGGACTATGTGTGCCTGTTGAAGAAATCCCTTTATGGCCTCAAACAATCTCCCAGGCAGTGGTACAAGAGATTCGACTCATTTATGATCTCTCACAGTTTTAAAAGATGCAGTTATGATAGTTGTGTCTATTTTAGGAGGAGTGATGACGAGTCATTTGTCTACTTACTTTTGTATGTGGATGACATGTTGATAGCAGCCAAGGATAAGGGAGAAATAAGAAAGGTCAAAGCCCAGCTTAGTAAAGAGTTTGAGATGAAAGATTTAGGAGCAGCAAAGAAGATTCTTGGAATGGAGATTCTCAGAGATAGACAGGCAGGAAAATTGTACCTAAGTCAAAAAGGGTACATTGAGAAAGTTCTTTATAGATTCAATATGCAGAATGCCAAACCTGTTAGTACTCCACTAGCAGCCCATTTCAGGCTTTCGTCTGCTTTATCTCCTCAATCAGATGATGAGACTGAGTATATGTCTCGAGTGCCATATTCTAGTGCAGTGGGATCTCTCATGTATGCTATGGTTTGTTCACGTCCAGATTTATCATATGCTGTGAGTGCAGTTAGTAGATACATGGCGAACCCTGGTAAAGAACATTGGAAAGCAGTTCAGTGGATTTTCAGATACTTGCGCGGGTCTTCTAATGTTTGTTTGCAGTTTGGCAGAACTAGAGATGGAGTCATTGGTTATGTTGATTCTGATTTTGCTGGAGACCTAGATAAAAGAAGATCTCTCATGGGGTATGTGTTTACTATTGGTGGTTGTGCTGTCAGTTGGAAAGCTACATTGCAGACCACAGTTGCGTTGTCTACTACTGAGGCAGAGTACATGGCTATAACAGAGGCTTGTAAGGAAGCTATTTGGTTGAAAGGACTATTGGGTGAGCTTAATGATGGTTTGCAGATAACCACAATCTTTTGTGACAGTCAGAGTGCAATCTTCCTCACAAAAGATCAGATGTTTCACGAGAGAACAAAGCATATTGATGTACGGTATCATTTTGTGCGTGATGTCATTGCTCGTGGTGATGTTGTTGTCAGCAAAGTCAGTACGCATGATAATCCAGCTGATATGATGACAAAGTCACTTCCGATAGCCAAGTTTGAGCATTGCTTGGACTTGGTTAGTGTTTGTTGTTGAGTTATGCCCTTAGGGGCTTTTGTGGAAGAGGATGAGAGTTTTTTGTTGAAGATTGGAGTTTGTGTTTCGTTCCTTGTATGGAATTCGTGTCAAGGTGGAGATTGTTAGAGTTTGTGACCCGAATTCTATTTGGCCCAACCCGAAAAGTTCGCGGTGCGACCCATTTGGTGAAAACTTATTTTTGGAGAAAAATTAGGGGTCTGTGGTGGTAGCGAAGGTCGAGGGCCGATAGCAAAAGAAGAAAAACACCATTGGCTTCAATCACAGATCTACACATACTCAAACCCACTCCTCGTCACACACACAAACAAAGCAAAGTGATGAAAAACATTTTTACCAACTTCAATCTGTGAGGTGATGCTAAAAATAACGCCATCGATGTTCGAAGTTGTATAGGGCTAAAGGTAAGGCAGTTGAGAAGGTTTCCGGTGATTGGTCTGAAAGTTATGCTTTAATGCCTCAGTATGCACAAGTTGTGAAAGATAGCAACCCTACATCATTTGTAAAAATGAAGTGTGATGATGTACTCTTCAACAATCCAAGGGGCATTGTAACGTTTGATAGAATTTTCATTAGTTTTATTGCTCAAAGGAACAGATTTGTTTATGGTTGTAGACCATTTATTGTACTTGATGGTTGCTTCTTGAAAGGTCATTATGCGGGCCAATTGTTGTTTGCAGTTTCACTTGATGCAAATTCAAGCATATTTCCTATAGCAGTGATGGTGTGTACATCTGAGAGTGAAGATACTTGGGGGTATTTTCTTGAATGTTTGCTGGATTTTCTTGGTATAGAAGTATCTATCACTTTCATGAGTGATAGACAGAAGGGGTTACAAAATGCTTTTAATAAGTATTGTGCAAATCACAGGATTAGGCATTGTGCAAGACATTTATATGCCAATTTCAAAAAAAAAATATCCAGGTGTTAGATTAAGTTGTTTTGGAAAGCTACTAAGGCATACAATAAGTTTGAGTTCGATGACTACATGGAAGAGATAAAAACTGTGGAACCAAATGCACATAAGTGGTTGATGGTGGACTCAAAAGTCGACACTGAATGTTGGGCAAGACATGAATTTGATGAAGCAGTTATGAATGACCATGTCACCAACAACATGTCTGAATCTTTTAATGCTTCACTTACCACATATAGAGCAAGACCTGTTATCATCCCTTTGGAGTGTATCAGAAAAAAAGTAACGAAAATGATGTACACAAGATACCAAAAATCATTAGAATGGAAATCAAGAGTTCCACCAAAAGTCCTAGAAAGAATAGACAAGAATTTTCAAGTTGGCAGGCATTTGAATCCATTGATATCAACTAAATGGCTCTTTCAAGTGGAAGATGACAAGAAAAGTTTTGTGGTCAACTTGCGAGAAATGACTTGTCAATGTTGAGAATGGCAAGTGAGTGGTATTCCAAGTAGACATGCCGTGATGTGCATACATACCATGAGATATGATCCAACAGAATTTGTTCATCAATACTTGAATGTGGATGCATACAAAAGGACATACCAGGGAATGATAAATCCAGTTCCTGATCGATGCATGTGGCCTCAAGTTAGTTGTGCTCAAGTAAATCCTCCAAAGGTACTAAAGAAAAGAGGTAGACCTAAGATGAATAGAATCAAAGAGGTAGGGGAAATTGCAAAAGAACCCAGATCTATCCATAAAAGATGTAGCATATGCAGAGAAATGGGACATAATAAAAATTTATTTCCAAGAATAGATAAGGAGGCACCCAAGAGATCGTCAAAAAAGAAGTATAAATCCACTATACAACATGAAGAAGCTAGACAGATCAATCATGCAACATAATATAGCAATCCTTGATCTTATTTTCGCAGGTATAAGCTTAATTGTTTTCTTAAAATGATTTTTCTAATTTCGATTCTCAAACCTTTCTTTGGTTCTATGTAGGCTCCACAGCTTCAAGATGTGGCACATATAATGGTGATATTTAATGCTTATACGTTAATTGATTGGTGAGAGTATGTGGGTGATGTTATGTGGACTTGTTGAAGTATTGGAATGTAATTTTTTGGTACTGGTAGTGTTGTTTGGTGGATTATTATTTTTTTGATTATTTTTGGTATGATGTTGGTGGTAGTGTTTGGTGGATTTTTATGAATTTTTTGATTGTCTTTTGAAACTTGGTGGACTTTTATGAATTTTTTAATTGTCTTTATGAAGCAATATTTTGTATGGATATTAGTTTATTATGAACAGATTCTGCAGTTCTAAGCTGATTGGGTGAATAATGGCAAAAATGTAATTGAAACAGGGTAATTTGTTACTAGCAGGATCAGTGAGTAAGGGCAAATTTGTCATTGTAGCCAATCAATAGGTTTGACCATTAACATTTGTTAACAGTGTTAAAAGCCATGGAGGAATCTGGGTAATATTAAAAACACATAGGGGACTTTGGAATTTATTACTCAACACATGGGGGAAAATGGAATTCTCCCATATATATATAAATTTCACGGTAGTGGGGTGGGAATGACGGGTGGGACGGAGGTTCGGCTTTTTTTTTTTTTTTGTTTTTGTCTTTGCTAAAAGAGGCTTGAATCAGCTACTTATGCTTTTAAGCACGTGTTTCTTTCGGCTGAAGTAAGTGGAAGATACTTGGCCCTTTCATGGTCTTCTACATTTACGACAACACTATTATTGTACTGATCGCACAAACATGTTTGGCCCAACAAAATCAGTTAGTAACATCAGTACACTTTTATTGTACTTATCATATCTAACATTTTTTTTTGTCTGACCAAAAAAATAAGAGAGAATGACCGTCTTTCTCCCATGGGGTGGTCCTAACTAACGAGATTGCTAGTAGTGAGTCAGTGTTGTTAACTTGATTGGCCACCCCATACTGATCATAGACATATGTCGTCTAGATATTTTGAAGTGTTTCTAATAAAATGATAACTTTAGTATATGAATTTGGTTTAATATAAAATTTTAAGGTTTGAATTTTCAAATTTGTAAAAAAAAGAGCTCAAAGACTCTAAGTTTTAAAAAAGGAGCATCTTACACACCATTAATCACAAACTATTACGTTAATATCATTTCTATTCTCACAATGTATATGTTATAGTATCGCTAGTTAATATCATTTTTATTCTCACAATATATATGTTATAATATTTTGTTCACTAATATTTATTGTATATCACTTTATTTCCTAACGTGATTCAATTAAAGAGAATATCCCTTGTAACTATTGAAAAATATATGAACGTATAAAATTCTCTTTCATTTTACTTATTTTTTAATTTTTTTTATGTGTAAATATTAAAATTTCAGACAAAAAATAAAACTTCAAGAGTGTAGCATTTTGCCCCCCAAATTATATTTAACTTTTTAGATTACTATCATTTTACCCGCTTAAAGTATATACAATGGAAAATTCTGTCCTCTCTTTATTTGGTATGACTTGATTTTTCTAGTATAAGGTCAAATAAGAGCACTTTTATACATTTCCATATTTTATAATGGCTATAACTTGCATTTTTCACAACTAAAAGATGGAGGGGTTATGTGGTATAAAATAAATATTTGGACAAAAGAAAAAGAAAAAGTTAGTCTCCATAGTAAATTAATATGTTGATAGTCAGCCAAATTTATATTTTTGTACACCTTGGCAGCTTAGCTCACAGACCATTTTGAAGCATCTTTGTAAAAGTTTTGTATGTTTTTTGAGGTGGAATGAAAATAACTTTACTTGTCTAGCAAAAAAAAAAAAAGGACAAAAATTTACACTAAATATACACTGAGGAGGTAAAGTATATTAACCTATGAGTGATTCTCGCTTTAGATGAGAGAGGTATCGAAATCAATTTTCGTGTGTAACATTTTAAATGATATAAAATGGCTCATGCCACCCTGAAATTAAAAACAAAACAAAAAAGTTGAATGATCCAACTAATATTTATTTTTTGTCACTTTGACCCTTTCAATTATTGGTACAAAGAAAGGGTATCTTTAAACTTTTGTATATTTTTTAATAACTACAAGCAATATTTTTATTAACTAAATCACAGAATGAAGTTAATTATATAAATAAACATTAGGAGACAAAACGTCTTCATGGTCTTGAAAGACCAGTTACTCATGGCAACGTGAGTTCAAAACAATGGGGGATCCATTTGCATATAAGTGGGGCTCAATCCAATTTTTTTTTTTTTTAAATATATGTATTTTAAGGTATTTTTTAGTTAAAAAATTGATTTAGTTCCTATTAATTTTTAAAAAAATATATATATATGAGTCTTAAATTGAGCAATTTTAGTTCTTATTGAATATAAATATTAAATTCATCCCCGGAGTTCAAAAGTTGCTTTTGTAAATGAATTATTTTCGCTTGTCGAGTTTGGATTAGACAAGACAATGATACCAGCTGTTGCAGATGAAATAGTGGTAGTTGCCAAACATTATGAAAACAAGGCACCAGAGCTTCAAAAAAATGAACTTTTGAAAACGCCTGGGCGGAATTCATTGGAAGAAAAGAAAGGAAATTATTGGAAATGTCCGGACATTTTGTACGTCGCGGCATGAATGTGTTTATGGGTGTGTTGTTTCATACATACGCTTCTAATAAGTGGGTCTTCTATAAGAATAACCTGGAAAATAGACCAAGGAAGAGGTCCGTTTCTTTCCATTTGAATTGTGAGTTTTATTTTACTTTTCTGCTATGATTTCTCCTGAGACGTGTATTGTTAAGGTATATTTAGGGAAAATACTATTTTAGTCCCTAAGAAATATGATAAATCTCAAACAAATTTTTATGAATTTAAATTTTTTTTCAAAAGTCCCTTGCACTTTAATATCTATTGTATGTTTTTATGAAAAAAAATGAATAAATGCACTAAAATGGCAATTTTTGCCCTTAAAATGGAATGTATATTAGCAAATTTGTTATGCTTGTAAATTTTCATTGCTTCATATAATGACATGCCAGGAAGGAGTTTGGGCTATAAAAATTTTATTTTGACCGTTTGCTTCTTGGTTAAAAAAATTACATTAGTGCAATCATATTCTAACGAATAGTTGGACATCAATTAAAAAAAAATTTCAACAAATAGTTAGACAATGATCAAATTGTAAGGGAAAAAAATGGCATTTTAGTGCGTTCATTATTCTGATTTCCATAAAAAATTATAAAAGAAATTAAAGTGTAGGGACTTGTGAGGATTACAAGGGTCTATTTAAGACTTATCATATTTCTGAAGGACTAATATAATTTTTCCCCGCCGTTGATAAGGAAGCAAAAGAAAAATCATTTGCATGACTACAAACATGAAAATGTATTTCCGCTGCCGGGGTTCAAACCCGGATGTCAAGTTAAAATCGTAAGACATTGCCAAGTGCTACAGCGGATTTGATGTCATGCTTTGCTTTTTCCTATTTATCTAGTGAAAGCAATAGTCGGTAAAAAAAAGAAAATAGTCACAATAAAACTTTTTTGTTCTTTACAAAAAAATTCAAAACAATATTATTAGGCTTCCATAGTTAGGTTTTGTAATACATTGTGAATGTAATGTTCCGTGAACATTTACAATTTTGAAACATTTATAATTTTGAATTAATAATACAATTATGAACATGATATTTTTTTTTATGAAAAAATAAATATCATAATTTATAATCAATATTGAGAAAAGGGTCCATACAGAAAACGTCCATTAAAATTGATATATCGTCTTGCTTGTGGGTCCCATATTCGTGTGGGATCTATATTTTTTATGGGACTCATATCACTTTTTCATGCACGTTCAAAATGACGGATTCTTTTACAAATTTTCTTAAGGCTCCTTTTGTCTGCTGTAAAATAACTTGCTGATAGAAAATATTTTTTTGAAAAATAAAATATTTTTCGATGTTTGATTGTCACACTGAAAAATTGTTATTTGGATGTAATAGTGAAAAAGTAGTTAAAATTATTATTTTATTAATTTTTTTTAAAAAAAATATTAATAAATTATTAATTTATTGTAACAATTTGCTTCTTGGTTTTAAAAAATTACATTAGTCCAGTCATATCCTAACAAATAAGTTGGACATCAATAAATAAAGTCCTACAAATAGTTAGACAATGGTCAAATTGCAAGGGAAAAAATCGCATTTTAGTGCATTATTTCGTTTCCATCAAAAAATTACAAAAGAAATTAAATTGTAGGGACATGTGGAGAGATTTTCAATTTTACAAGGACCTATTTGAGACTTATCATATTTCTGAGTGACTAAAATGATTTTTGTCTGTACTTTTAGTGTGAAAATTAATTTAAAAAATATTATTCGTATGAATGTATGAATGTTAAATTATGTGTTTAACTCCAATAATTCTAAATTCGCCGTTGAGAAGGAAGGAAAAGAGAAATCATTTGCACATGACTACAAACATCAAAATATAATTCCGCTGCCGGGGTTCGAACCGGATATCAAGTTGAAATCATAAGACATTGCCAAGTGCTACAGCGGATTTGACGTCATGCTTTGCTATTTCTTATTCCTATAATGAAAACAGAATGCTTAGCAAAAAAACTATGGTCAAAATAAAACTTTTTTTTTTCTTTGAAAATATTCGAAACAAATATTATTAGGCTTCTCAGGCTTCCATAACTAGGGTTTGTAATACGTTGAGAATGAGTAATGATCCGTGAATAATATTTATTATTTTGAATTGATAATATAATTTTGAACTTGACAATTTTTTGATGAATAATAAGCCTGATAAATATCATAATTCACAACCAATATTAAGACAAGGGTCCAGAAACGTCCATCAGAACTGATAGGTCGTCTTGGTTGTAGGTCTCGTATCATGTGGGTTTTGAGTTAATGTGGGGGCTCATATTACTCTTTGATGGATGTTCAAAATGAGACTCTTTTAAAAATTTCTCTACAATACTTGTTTGGTTCTTAAATAAAATAAAGTACAATATTCTAATTAGTTTCCGTTAATTCCCTTAATTTAATTTGCAATGGAAGAAAAATTGCTTTTCCGCTGCCGGGATTTGAACCCAAGTGTCAATAGGAAATTTTAAGACATTGTCAGTGCTACAACGGACTCCATATTAAGAAGAGTAAACGACTTAATATTCTCTTATATTTTGTTAAAAGTGTACAATACCTCTTATATTTTAAAACGTAGTTGATTACCTCCTTGTATTTTATAAATAAGTTGATTACCCCATGTGTTTTAAAAACGTGGCTACCCCCTGTGTTTTTAAAAACGTAACTGAATACCCCTTGTTTAAATAAGCAGCATATATTCAATTATATTTTTAAAAATACAGGAGAATCTTCACTACGTTTTTAAAATACAGGGGGTAATTAGCTTATAAAATACATGAAGTATTCAGGTACTTTTATAAAATAAAGGGGAATAATCAGTAACGTTTTAAAACACAGAAGGTATTATACACTTTTGACAAAACACAGGAGGTATTAAGTCGTTTACTCTATTAAGAAATATCTTTTTATTTTCACTTAAGCACGGTGAATGAAATTTTTGTAAGGAAAAATCAAACCGAATTAAGAAAATGCTTTAATTAACATCACAATATCAACACAATAGATATAAAATTTGGACATATAAACAAAATTTGGACGTATGTGATGAAAATGGAATTTTTTCTCACTTTTATGATATCTTGCATTGGTGTGAGAAATATTATGACAGTGGTTTATAAATATATGTTGTGGGTATAAATATTAATTTATGTTTACCCTAATAGAAAGAGTCTAATTAAGTTATATATTGCAAGAAGTATAGAGTTTAACTCTCGTTATTGAAGGAACCTTGAATAAGTCTAAGGCGAACAAAAGTTGAAAGGGTTTGAAATAAAATTACCCATTTTGTTACCACTGATTTTTCCCAAGGAAGCATATTGTTGTTATCGTTGAAGTTCTTGTAAGAGAGTGATTTCAGCTAGCATAACTCTGCCCTAGCAAAAACAATTGCATGATATTCTACTTTGGTGTTGGACTTAGAGGTGGTAGTTTGCTTCTTTGCAGCCCAGTAAACCACCCATTTTGTGGTGTGATACCATCGGAGTTACTTGTTTAACATTTAACTCAATCTTTCATATTTTCACGAAGCATATTGAACTTGACGTGCATTTTGTGAGGGAGAAAGTTGCAATAGGAGAGAGAGAGTTGTAAATTCGGTTTATTTCCACAACTGATCAGCTCGCCGATATAATGACCAAGGGGCATTCTCATACACGATTTGGCAACATTCAGTGTAAGCTTATGGTTCATAGTCCAATTTCGCTTGAAGGAGCGTGATGGGAGTCGTATCGCTCTTGGAACTTTCTTTTGGATTAAGTGTAAATTTGAATCATGTCAACAGATATACATAGAACACTTATGTAGAACTTTGTATAGGACTCGTATTTCTCTTGCATTTATCTCCTTACTATTAGCTTGTAAAAAGCAAAGGTGTACATTGTTGATTAACATACAAGAAATACACGACCTTTTACACGCTTTCATCGTAGCTCTCTGAGCGACTTTTGGTCTTTTTTTATCTTCTTAAGACTTGGTCTGATTTAATTTTGGAGAGAAGAACATTTTTTTTATATTGTGTTACACAATTTATGTTAAAAGAACATAGGGAAGTAACAAAAAGAAGAAGTCCTATGTTTTTCTATGGGAGAATGCCAAAAAACCCCATGAGTTTTCCCTAAAATTCCAGATTCTCCCATGAGCTTTTTAATTTACCCACATTCCCCTACAGTCACCTATTCTGCCAAACAATCCTAACAACTAAACGGTATTTCTGTCTTTTGATTAAATAAAATTAAAAAAATTATTATAAAAAATCAATCATCTGTCATCTATCCCTTCTTCTCTTTTTCTCCTCTCTCTACACACACAGTCACACGCCATACATAACAGAGTCACACACATCCACCTTTTTTTTTCTTGGTCAGGACACACACCAACCCACCTTGGCACAAATACACACGCACACACACTAATATTATATACTAAAATATACTTGAGTTCTTCAAAGAAACCGAAGACCATTGTACATTGTATTTTGGTGTAAGAGCTACGTTCTAAATGACTAATTGGGCCAAAATGTCAAGCAGCATATTAAGTTTCGAGAAGTAATCTATGCACTATATGGGGGCCGTGATGGTAATATTCTTCAAGAAGGCGCATCATCAAGCAATAAGAGGCAAAATGTCTTGTGTCTTGGCTAGGCAAAACCAATGATTTTTGCAGCCATGGCGGTATCACTTTGCATGTCGTACTTCATGCCGTACTTCATACAACAGTACTTTGTCCTTTTTCCCTTGTTTTGGTACAGACACTACACTTGGGGTTCTTCTTTTATGAGACATGTGACAAATTTGTCACATATACATAGACAAAAAGTGATTTAATTAGTTGATAAATGTTAACCAATTATTATAAGTAGGGACATCATAGTAATTTATTTAAAATTTTGTAAGGTCAAATTAGTAAAAAGAGAAATTTCAAACATTCTGATATAACATATCTGTACGATACAAACTAATATGAATTAATTTTATAAAATAACAACTTAACAAATCTGCCACAGTCTCGTAGAAGAATTTTCCCTACACTTGATGAATGATCTTGCAATAGATGAGTCTATGGAAGGATGATTAGGCTGGTTGCCCCTTTTTATGCCAATAATTTCAACCAAAAATAGCTATAAAAAAAAAAATACAGATTGGGGGAATGGGGGCAATGGTGGAAGGAGCTGGGGCCTTGGGAAGAGGCAGATTTTTTTTTTTCTCATCAAAAATTAATTTATGGTTTCAAATTGAGATGACTGAATTATCCTTTTAGCCTTAAGTATTGTTTGGGAGAGATAAGTGTCATGGGGGAATATGGGTAAATTAAAAAGCTCATGGGGGAATCTGAGATTTTAGGGAGAACCTATGGGGTTTTTTGGCATTCTTCCGTTTTTCTATGGGTAATTGGAATAATTGAAATATACAAAAAAAAAAAAAAAAAAGGTTTCCGCTGCCGGGGTTTGAACCCGGATGTCAAGTTGAAATCATTGCCAGTGCTACAGCGGATTTTATATTCTAAATTATTATTTTCATTGTAATCATTGTAGAAGCGATCAAACCAAATTTAGCAAATGCTTTTTAATTAACATCAAAATATCAACTAAAATATTTCTATGCGAGAGGTTCGAAGATCTTATTATTTGGTTTAGACCTCTTTTTAAATAAAAAAAATCGACTGAAATAGAAACACAATTTGGACGCATGTGATGAAAGTGGAATTTTATTCTCACTTCTACCATGTCCTACATTGCTATGAAAAATATTATAAAAGTGATTTATAAGTGAGTTGTGGACTTAAACAATAATTTAGATTCAATCTTTTAAGTGAGTAAATATGAGGTCAAAACATTTAATTTTAAATCTATAACGTTAATTGGTTTGGTGCGTGACACTTTTACTTTAGTTACTATTGGATATCGGCGCAACGGAATGGTTGGGGACAAGCAGTATCACGCAGCTAAAATATAATGAGAACAGAAAAAGTAGAGACACAAGATTTACGTGGAAAATCCTCAAACAAATCGAGAGAAAAATCACAGGCAAATAATGGAGGATTTCACTATGATGTGGAGTATTTTACAATAACCTTCTCGCTAATATAAGGAGAGAACAATATCACTCTCTCAAATAATATGAGAAACTAACTCTCACTCACAAATATAGAACAACAAAAGAGGAAGAGAAAATACTCAGGAGAAAACTTATAATTTTTCTCTCTGATTTGCTATGTTTTTGTTGATGCCAAAACTAGAAGAATGAACCACATATTTATAGGCTCATTCTTCTGCAAAGCCAACGTGCAAAATCTTCATTGCGCAGTGTGAAACCAAATTGCAATTGCATGCGCCTAACAAAGTTTGTGCATAAACTTTTCTTTCTTTTTTCCATTGCTTTTGTCTTTTTTATCTGCTACTTTTCTCTTTTGTCAACAAAGCAACAAAAGTTATTGTTGCTTTTTGACTTCAAATGAGCTTTACAGCTTAACAGTTACTACTCGATTATTCAACTCAACTCTTGCTCTTACAACATCAATATCCTTCCAACATGAATAATGTCTGACAGCAAATAATATCTCTAGAATAAGGGAAAAATACATTGCATCACAATGCTATCAAGAAAAATTTGTCTATTAATTGACATGAACAGACATTTACAGTACAAAAACAGAAAATTTTAAGATGACATAAACCATTCTGACCAAACAAGAAAGAGTTTTGGCTATAGAACATTTATTGTGATGTTTCTTTGTTAAAAAAAATTACATTAGTACAGTTATATCCCAACGAATAAGTTGGGAATTAATAAAAAACGAAGGCCTATAAATAGTTAGCCAATAGTCAAATTGCAAGGGCAAAAATGATATTTTAGTGTATTATTTTGTTTTCCATAAAAAATTACAAAAGAAATTAAAGTGTAGGGACTTGTGGAATGATTTTCAAATTTGCAAAGGCCTATTAGAGACTTATCATATTTTTGAGGGACTAAAATAATTTTTCCCGTTCTTTTAGTGTGAAAATTAATTTAAAAAGTATTATTCGTATGAATGTTAAATTATGTATTTAACCCCAATAATTCTAAATCCGCCGTTGATAAGGAAGCAAAAGAAAAATCATTTGCATGACTACAAACACAAGAAAGGATTTCCGCTGCCGGGGTTCGAACCCAGATGTCAAGTTGAAATCGTAAGACATTGCCGTGTGCTACAGCGGATTTTGATGTCAAGCTTTGCTTTTTCCTATTTATCTAATAATTCTAGTTAGAATACTTAGCAAGAAAACCTATAGTCAAAATAAATTTTTTTTGTTCTTTAAAAATATTCGAAACAATATTATTAGGCTTTTCAGGCTTCCATAGCTAGGATTCGTAATACATTGTGAATGAGTAATGATCGCGAATAACATTTATAATTTTGAATTAATAATACAGTTATGTACATGACATTTTTTGGATGAATAATAAGCCTGATAAATATCATGATTCATAATCAATATTACGATAAGGGTCCATATAGAAAACATCCATTAGAATTGATCGGTATTAAGACAAGCGTTCATATAGAAAATGTCTATTAGAACTCGTCGGCCGTCTTATTTGTGAGGCTTATATCACTCTTTCACGGACATTAAAAATGACGAACTCTTTTTAAAAATTTCCTTAAGATACTTGTTTAGTTCTTGAATAAAATAAAGTGCAATATTCAAAATAGCTTCCATTAATTCCCTTGATTTAATTTGGCAGTGGACGCAAATATTCATTTTCTTTTCTTTCCGCTGCCGGGATTTGAACCCGGATGTCAATAGGAGAATTTAAAACTAAATAATAATCTTTTCATTTTTACTTAACCACGGCGAATGAAATTTTTGAGAGGAAAGATCAATCCGAATTAAGAAAATGCTTTAATAACATCATAATATCAACAAAATCGAAACAAAATTTTGGCGTATGTGATAAAAGTGAAATTTTTTCTCACTTTTATGATGCCCTGTATTAGTGTGAAATTTGGCTAGTATGAGGTTTGTTTGCGTTGTACAGCTCATCATAATAAACTGGTATGAGGTTTGGCTGTGTTGTATGTTTGCCGCTCGTCGCTTGGCCGTTACTACTATTTCTATTTTTTTACCACCATATTGTTGACCACCTGTATTGGTGGTGTTGTTGGAGGCTTTAGGTGAGGCTTTAATTTTGGAGAGAATAATATATATATTTTTTTATATTGCGTTACACAATTTATGTTAAAAGAAGATAGGGAAGTAACAAAAGGAAGAAGTCCTATGTTTTTCTATGGGTAGTTGGAATAATTGAAATATATATTAAAAAAAAATGTTTTCCATTGCCGGGGGTTGAACCCGAATGTCAAGTTGAAATTCTAAGACATTACCAGTGCTACAACAAATTTTATGTTACGAGTAGTTATTTTTATTTAATTAATGTATTCCAAATGATTTCTAATTTAGCAAATGCTTTTTAATTAACATCAAAATATCAACTAAAATATTTGTATGCGATAGGTTCAAAGATCGATTCTCGCTAGATATAACATCTTTATATGTGATATATTATTATATGACTTAGGCCTCCATTTAAATAATAAAAAAAATCAACTAAAATAGAAACACAATTTGGACACATTTGATGAAACTGGAATTTTATTCTCACTTGTACCATGTCCCACATTGCTATAAAATATATTATGAAAGTGATTTATAAGTTAGCCATGATTTTAAATAATGATTTAAATTCACCCTTTTAGATAAGTAAATAGACTGAGGAATATGTCAGCTTTATATAGTCCAACTGAAACTAGAAATGAAAGTCGTACCCCTATTGAGGTTGTGTCTTTACTTTTGTATTGTGTGAGTTCTATTTTATTTTTCAGCTATCGATTTCTCATGAGATGTGTATTGTTAAAGTATTTTTAGAAAAAAAAAAACCTATTTGAAATTTTCTTTCACAAGTCCCTGCTCTTTAATATCTACTATATAATTTTTTATGGAAAAATGCATAATGTACTAAAATGTCAATTTTTGCCCTTAAAATGTAATGTAGATTAGTAAATTTGTCATGCTTGCAAAATTTCATTGCTTCATGTAATGACACGCCGGGAAGGAGTTTTGGCTATAAAAAATTTATTGTGGCCATTTGCTTGCTGGATAAAAAGAGTTACATTAGTGTAGTCATATCCCAACAAATAAGTTGGACATCAATTAAAAAAAAAAAAAAAAAGGTCTAACAAATAGTTAGACAATGATCAAATTGAAAGGGAAAAAATGGCATTTTAGTGCATTATACCGTTTTCCATCAAAAATTACAAAAGAAATTAAAGTATAGGGACTTGTGGAGTGATTTTTAAATTTACAACAACCTATTTGATATTTATCATATTTATGAGGGACTAAAATATTTTTTTCCCGTAATTTTAGTGTGAAAATTAATTAAAAAAATATTATTCGTATGAGTGTTAATTAAATGATGTGTTTAACCCCAATAATTCTAAATCTACCGTTGATAAGGAAGCAAAAGAAAAATCATTTGCATCACTACAAACACAAAAATTAAATTCCGCTGCCGGGGTTCGAACCCGGATGTCAAGTTGAAATCGTTAGACATTGCCAAGTGCTACAGCGGATTTTGATGTCATGCTTTGCTTTTCCTTTTTATCTAATGAAACTATAAAACTATAGTCAAAATAAACTTTTTTGTTCTTTTAAAATATTCGAAACAATATTATTAGGCTTCTCAGGCTTCTATAACTAGGGTTTGTAATACATTGTGAACGAGTAATGATCCGCAAATAATATTTAAAATTTTGAATTAATAATGCAGTTACAAATATGACACATTTTTTATGAATAATAAGTTTGATAAATATCATAATTCATAACCAATATTAAGACAAGGGTCCATATAGAAAACGTCCATCAGAACTGGCCGATCATCTTGCTTGTAGGTCCCATATTTGTGTAGGTTTCATATTCATGTGAGGCTCATATCACTCTTTCATTGATGTTCAAAATGACAAACTATTTTTAAAAATTTCCTTAAGATACTTGTTTGGTTCTTAAATAAAATAAAGTGCAATATTGAAAATAGTCTCCTTTAATTCTATTAATTTAATTTGCAATGGACGCAAAAATTCCTGCATTAATGTGAGAGACATTGTGAGAGTGATTTATAAATTAATATTGTGAGTATAAATATTAATTTAAGGTCAACCTAACAAAAAGAGTCTAAGTCACATATTGCAAGAAGTATAAGTCTAGCTCTAGTTGAACAAAAGTTGAAAGGTTTTGAAATAAAATTACCCATTTTGTTTACAACTAGTTTTTCCTAAGGAGGCATATTGTTGGTGTCGCTGAAGTTCCTATAAGAGAGTGATTTCAACTAGCATAACTCTGCCCTGGAAAAAGCAATTGCATTATATTTTGCTTTAGTGTTGAACTTGGATGTAGTAGTTTGCTTCTTTGCCGTCCATGAAACCATCCACTTTGTGGTGTGATAATATCGGGGTTATCCATTTAACAACTAATTCAATTTTTCATGCTTTCACGAAGCATATTTCACTTGACGTGCATTTTGCGAGGGAGAAAGTAGCAGCGGGAGAGAGAGTTATAAATTCAGTTTATTTTCACAACTAATCAGTTCACCGATATAATGACTAAAGGGCTTCTACGATAGCACTCTGAGCTACTTTTGGCCTTTTTTAATCTTATTAAGACTTGATCTAATTTAATTTTGGAGAGGGATATTTTTTTATATTGTGTTACACAATTTATGTTAAAAGAAGATAGGAAAGTAACAAAAAGAAGAAATCCTATGTGTTTCTATGGGTAATTGGAATAATTGAAATATACAAAAAAAAAAAAAAAAAAAAAGAAGTTTTCCGCTGCCGGGGTTTGAACCCAGATGTCAAGTTGAATTTCTAAGACATTACCAGTGCTACATCGGATTTTATGTTAAAAATTATTATTTTCATGTAATTAGTGTATTCGAAATTATTTTTATCTTTAAAGAAGAGATTAAACCTAATTTAGCAAATGTTTTTTAATTAACATCAAAATATCAACTAAAATATTTGTATGCAAGAGGTTCAAAGATCGATTCTTGACAAATGTAACATATTTGTATGTAATATATTATTTATTTTACGCTTTCCTGTAAATAAAAATCAACTAAAATAGAAACACAATTTGGACGCATGTGATGAAAGTGGAATTTTATTCTCACTTGTACAATGTCCCACATTGCTGCGAAAAATATTATAAAAGTGATTTACAAATTAGCCTCGGGTTTAAATAATAATTTGAATTCATCCTTTTAAGTGAGTAAATATGAGGTTAAAATATTTAATTTTAAGGGCAAATCTCACAAATAGTCCTTATTGTTTACAAATTTTTGACAAATAGTCCTTATTGTTTTAAAAGTCACACAATTAGTCCTCATTGTTTGTAAAAGTTTCACCATTAGTCCTCATTGTTTCACAAGTCATTCAATTAGTCCTTATTGTTTATAAAAGTTTCTCTATTAGTCCTTATTGTTTACAAAAGTCTCTCTATTAATCCTTAATATTTGTAAATGCATTTGCAAGCATTGAGGACTAATGGAGAGATTTTTGCAAATAATAGAGACTAACTGAGTGACTTTTGAAACAATGGGGACTATTAGTGGAACTTTTACAAACAATAGGGACTAACCTCGTGACTTCTAAAATAATAGGGACTATTTGTTCAAATTTTGTAAACAATAGGAACTATTTGTCTAATTTGCCCTAATTTTAAATTAGTAACGTTAATTGGTTTGAGAGCGTGACACTTTCACTCTACTCATTACTCGACAATTCAACTCAACTTCTGCTCTTACGGCATTAATATCCTTCCAACATGTTTAATGTCTCACAGCAAATATTATCTCTTGGATAAGGGGAAAAAAAACATTGCATCACAATGCTATCAAGTAAAATTTGTCTATTAATTGAAATGAACAGACATTTACAGTAAAAAAACAGAGAATTTTAAGATGACATAAACCATTCTGACCAAACAAGAAAGAAAAAAGAAAGATGACACAAACCATAATTACATTATAGAAGAATCATAACCAAGTTCTGAACATTTGTTACAAGAAGCAATATGGAAATTGAGCTCTATATTCACTTTCATTTTTCTCACTTTCCGTTCTATGCACCTGACTCGGCTAAAATGTGGGATGAAGGAAGCAGAGATGTGAGGAGAATTAAACTCAAACCGTTTGATAATTTGGGCTTTGATATAACATAAACGAGGAGGTTTGACACTCGAATTGCAGGGGAACAAGGGGATTTTTTTTTTAAACTTTTTTTTTTTTTGGAGTGTGTGCGAGGAAATGAGACATGGCATTATGTGATGAATGAAGGAACAACGCTTCTGCGCCTGCTCCAGAGGTATCAAATTTTTCAGGTTGAAGCAGGCCGAGGTTGACCAACAATGGGGAATAATGGCATAATACGGGGCGTGGATGGGTGACTTTGTACCATGAAAAAGATGTACATATAGCTTGTCAGATATCACAGGATAGGTAGAAACAAGAAATTGAAAGGAGGTTGATGAAAATAGGCTGGATTTTTACTGTGGCGCGATCAATAGATGATTGTTGTTTCGTTCCTTTAATCTTATTGCTCTCGGTATATGTAGTTTGAATCAGCACTGATAGCCCTTGCGACAGAAGAGAGCACCAGCACCAGAGGTAAGGGTACCAACGAGGGAGGACGGCTTGGCTGCTAAACTTGAGGCCTTAGCGTAACTGGCTGCAGCTCTGCGGCCAGAAGCAGTGAAATAGGCTCCATTTAGCATAAGATCTCCTTCTGATCTCCAGTTCCAGTGTTTCCACATACCATTATTAGGTTCTACTCTCTTCGTTACCTGTTAACACCATCTCGAGAGTTAGATACAACGATCATCTAACAAATGAATGTACATTGCCACGAGCCTTTCTCTTCCAAGTTCACCATTCTAACCTCTTTAGCAAAAGGGTTGGCCGGGGCAAGATATCGGTTGCCCTGGCTGTTAATTGTCGGATCAGCACTGCCACCAATTGCGTACATCTCCCAGTGAGTATAGTCATTGTTTACAACGTGAAAATAGCCGTGCCTACACCTGCATATCATATAACTCAGACTCAGATCATCACAACTATCAATTTTAGTCCTATTTACAACTATAGAAGAATAATACTGTCGCCTCCAAAATACACGAGAATAAAAATAAGGATTGGACACATTACCTTGGCATTCTCTGGATCAAACCTTCTCCGAAATGGTTGAAGGCAATTGTAACCTGCATACCCTTGTCTCTGACATAAGAGTCACTGTGTCCTAATAAAATAACCTGTCCGGATATTTCACAAACGAAGAATCAGTTTCTGTAAGATTGTCAAGTCTTATGATATTTGCATAAAATAATCAACTCGGATCAGCAAAAGACCTCATTGTGGTGAGTGAAGTAATTGTTCGAGATGGTAATTGCAGTTGATCCCATAATGGCATCCACAAGCCCATCAGCACAGTTAGACAGCGAGTTGTGATCAATCCAGATATGGCTTGAACCGAAAATGGAGATCGCGTCGCCATCAGCAATCGTCCTCCATCCATAGTGAGTAGGTGAGCTACGCACCATGGCATTGCCAGTAGGTTTGCAGTCGTGAATGTGGACACCATGAATGATAATGTTCGTAACAAACTGAATTGTGATGCAAGCGCCATTGGCGATGTGAACATTTGTGCCACGACCATCAATTGTCTTGAAGCTGTTCATGATCAGCTCTTGCTTTAAGGTGATCACCATGTCACGTTTGAAGACAATCCAGAGAGGCCTATCTTGGATTACGGCATGGCGAAGCGTTCCAGGTCGAGGATTTACAGGGTCGTCATCGCCTGGATCAGCGACAACGTAGTACCTGTCAGGGCGAATTCAAAATTTTTTCTCAGTAGGGATTAATTAGTTCTAGATTTTTTAGCGTTATTTTGGGCCAGTGAAAACTACAGCCCCACTCGCCCTTATATGGATGCACAAGTCTTACCTGCCATCACGACCCCCGATTGCATTACGCCCGAAGCCGATAGCACAATCTGCTAGACGTCTGCGGTGGCGCATCCAATTCCGGTCACAGCGCCAGCAATCATCGATAGGATTTCCAGTTCCACACGTGAAGAAACCTAGTTTTCTCCTTTCCGTGCTATTCCGAATGCTCCTGGTTAAACAAAACGAAGTACACTGTTATTAAAATCCAACTTTTTCTTTGTCCAACAAGTATAGACACTACACAACTCCGTACATGCAACTTCTACTATGTGTAATGTTTGAAAAATGATCGGACTCATTTTGAGTTTTGTTGTATTACCATCTTACCTTTCGTTTTGAAAGTTACTGTTTCTACAATTCAAAAGGGTGACCAATTTTTTACTTTTTATAAATTGGATAAACTAAAAGAATTAAAGTCATTTGAGTATTAAATACATTGTTATTATGATTAGACTTTTTTTCTCCAACAAGTACGCGTACACCATTGCACTAAGCTTTTATTATGCATTGAGAACAGGGAAAGAGTTGAACTCAATTTGAGCTCTATTTTATGCATTTTTATCTTAAATTTAATAAAGACGATTTTCACAACTCGAATTTATTATCAAGTTTTTACTTTTTACATTTATTATCGTTAATTGGATAAAATAAAAGCATTAAAGTTCATGTAAGCATTAATAATGACCAACTTTTTACTTTTTACATTTATTATCACAAATGGGATAAAATAAAAGCATTAGGTTCATGTAAATATTAATAATTTTCTTGACGTTCTATAATTTAGTAGTATCAGAATATTTAGTGAACTGAATATGTAATCAGATGCATTAGAATAATGTTAAAAAAAACATTAGACAAATGCTATGCAAAATAGTTACGGGGCCATGTGAATTAATGTGAGAATGATGAATACGGTTCATACGGAAACCACACACGATGTTCAAACATTGGAAATAAATGCACGAGGTGGAAGCATTTGGTTCACAAAGCGTCGGTGGGCATTTAATTCTCCGAACTGATCGAAAGTCATTTAATAAGCAAAATTATTGGGTCCGGCCCTCAACGCGTAAAATTTATATAATGTGGATCTAGTGTTAATAAGAGCGGATAGGCAAGCCGGACCCAATGACTGCCCCATTTAATAAGGTCATGGCATTGTGTCAGTGTAGCCATCTGCTAATGCCTGCATTGCATCTACCGGAATGAAGCCAGATCTCATCTTTCTGGAGCTTATGCCCCTTGACAGCCTGGGGAAAAATACAGACCAAATCTATGTGGTCCAACCCACTTGTGGGATCTTAAAGTTATTCAAAATAATTGACCCGGATTATCCCGTGACACTTACTTTTTAATAATAATAATTGACTGTTTAATTCACGGTGATAAATTAATAGATGATAATTTTTAATAATTTAACATATTTTTATATTTTGTCAAAAGTGTACAATATCTCCTGTATTTTAAAACGTAACTGATTATCTTCCTGTATTTTATAAAAATAGTTGAATACCCTCTGTGTTTTAAAACGTAACTGATTATCTCCTTACATTTTAAAAATGTAGTTGAATATCCCCTGTATTTTTAAAAACATAGTTGAATACCCATTGTTAAAAACACAGGATTTAGGGTTCATTTTTAAAACACAGGGAGGTATTCGGGTGTTTTTAAAAACGTAGTTGAATACCTCTTGTTAAAAACACAAGGTTTAGGGTTCATTTTTAAAACACAGAGGGATATTCAGTTACATTTTTAAAACACAGGAAGGTAATCCGCTACGTTTTAAAATATAGGGGGATATTCAACTACTTTTATAAAACAATGAGATAATTAGTTACGTTTTAAAACACAAGAAAATATTATATACTTTTGACAAAATACAAATAAGTATTAAATCGTTTACTCTATAATCTTATGAATGACACCCAATATAATAGTAAGAGGGGACCCAAAGTTCAGTGGTGATAACTACTAAATAAGAGATGGTTTGTTAAGCCCTTATTATCATTATTTCGTCAGTGTTAGATTGGACAATTAACCATCAAAATTTTCGTAGTAACATTATAAGATAGTTGGCGTTGTACGAGAATCCAAACCTTAAAATAATTCTAGTTCATTCCCCTACATATTCCATTACATGTAGATTTCAGTCTTGTCTGAAAGTTTGTGACAGTTTTCATGTGCTTTTCAGACAAAATAATTCAAAGATTAGATTTATATTCCCTCAATTTTATTTCTGAAATCAAGTGCACTATATATTGTGTTTCAAGTAATAAAATTATGAACCTTAAACAGGCTAAGATTATTTTTTAATAATATCATTAAGAATACAAATGAAGACAACAGATGTTTTAACAAGTGCATAATCCGATGCATATTTAGTTTTTTAATACCTTTTGATAAGCTAGTCGGTCATTCTAAATTACTTTAAAAGATGAGGCATTTAGTTTGCAGGCACGTGATGAAAAAGCACACAACATCTTTTTTCTAGTAAATTTTCCATGTATGAAATCTTCAGAGAACTATACTACTATAGGAATTGCACGTTAAGGTTTTACAAAGGAATGAAAGGAAATCGGAACATGTTTTTTTGAACAAAGTTATGTGGTCTAAAGTTTGGTTCATGATGTGAGTTCAAAGAGTTTCATATAATTGTTCTCCCGGTGTAAAAATAAGAAGGCTTTACAAAGGAATGAAAGGAACTCGGATTATGTCTCTTTCGAGTGGAGTCATGTGATTCAGGACATGGAGCACAATGTGAGTCTAAAATGGTTTCTCAAGATTGTTTCCCGATAAATAAAAAAAAAGGAAAGAAAAAAAAAAGAAGGCTTTACAATAGAATAAAAGATATTCAATCTTACATTTTTCAGATAGAGTCATGTATTTTAAAATTTAAATCATTTTGTGAATCAAAAATACTTTTCAAAGTGTTTTCCATCATAAAAACGGGGGTCCTTTACAAAGGAGTGGAAGGACCGACGTGATAAAGTTAAAATTACCAAAAATAAAACAAACAATATATGTGGGAATGTAAAGCCATTGTACTTGCAAGTAAAACATAGAGAAGGTGAAGAAAAGGACATGAAAAATAAGTTTTAAAGCGTGATGTGCGGATCTCGCAACAAGGACATGTGGGTAAGGCTGGCAACAAGATGTAGCAGTGAAATCAGATGCTTAACACTTCAAAGCGGAATTGGATCCTCTTGTATCATCACAACAACACGTTATAAAAGAAATTTAATGATAATTTTTTTTTTTTTGTCAGTAAATCCAACGACAATAAAAAGTTCATGTAGAGATCCAATAGTGATGATATGACCATGTAATTATGATAAAAATGATATAGATCTAGTATCACTATTGAATTTCACTAATAACTTTATAAGATACGATAGGATCTAAATCCGTTTAAAACACTTTCTTGACCAAAACAACTATGATAGGCAATATAGTAATGCACGAGAGAGATTTAATTTAGCTTAGCTAATCAGAAACAACTTTAATTTAATAAACTAAAATATCTTATTGATCAATTGAAAATTTGGATCAGCTGTAAGTGTTTAAAATAGACTTTAGAGGGACCTGTCGTATTGCATGTGCAATATTCCAAAGAGTGTTCAGTAGCTAACTACTTGACTCTTTGACTGTCAGTAAATCAGTGTAAGATTTGATGGGAGATGAAATTCAAAAAATTCGTGTCTAGACTAAGATTATAGTTTTATTTAAAATTATATTATCGATTATTAATTTTTGATACTAATAATGTGCTAAATAATATAATAATTGGCCTAGACTGTACATAAATAAAATATAATTTAGGTCTAGGCAAGAATTTTTCGGTACGAAACAAGTAGGTAGAAAATGCAAGACATGAAAGGGTAGGGTGTGTTTACTTTGTGGCTAATGTGGGGATCATGCGATGTATCTTTCACTCAGTAACTCTATCTCACAATGCGATCGTTAAATGAAACACATGATGTGTGGAGGTATGACAAGTCACCATAAAGCAACCACATTTTAATTATTGTTATATATATATATATAGCAATAATTAATGAAGAGAATTTCAACTTACATATCAACCATTGAAGCAATTTCTTCTGGGTTGTCCACAGCATGCTCATGCTTGAGATCATCCTCTTCATTTAACCTGAAAATATACAATAACCAATAAATAACATTTTACATTATGAACAAAATAGTTTCAACAAATATTAAACGTGACCGCTTATTTTATAATCTGTACACTACAAAATGGACAAACAAATAGTATACTCAAGTGACCGCTTATCTTATAATTTGTAGACTATAAAATTTATAATCAAACTGTGTATTCAGGTGACCGCTTATCTTATAATCTGTCGACTATAAAATTTAATTATAAACTAACTGTATACTCGAGTGACCGCATTTTAATAAATTCCATTAGGACAAAAAAACACTGTCCTCGAGACATAAAAGGTCAGAGAGCTTATGATAATGGATAGCTATTGGTTGGAAACATTGGAGACTCTGAAAGAAACTATATATCTATGATGTGAATTTACGAAACTAACCTCACAGAATTAATGAACAAACAGCATAATTAGCAACAAATTGAGTGAATTTCAGCAATTCCTCAAGGGCAATTTTGGGATGTGGACAGCGAAGCAAAGTTTTACCAAATTTGAGAAGAAAAAGACTGGAAGTTATGATAGTATCATAAACAGAACTAACGTTCAAGATCTTTCAGATCCGACCTGGACGGTTGGGATCATCACAAAGTTCCATAATCAACGGTGCTGATTTATTGTACACCGAAAAAGAAAAATCTACTGATCATCAAGCTCGCATGGTGATGAGAGTGCATGTAACCTACCTATCCGCCATTGTTGTGTTTTTTGACCTCTGAAAACGATTTGTTTCTTCAACCCTGAAGTCACATTAGAACAAAAACAAGATTGAAGAAAACAAAAGAAAACAAAAAACGTTAAGTTAATTAAGCAAATACATTATGCTGCAATTGCATGCAGCGAGCTCGAAGGATTTCTTACAAGAGTTTTCTGTCATTAAAAAAAAACCCAAAAAATGCTTCATACTAATATGTACCTATCTCTCACAGCAGCTACATTTCCAAGCAAAATAATAGCTAGTAATGCATAGAGAGCAAAAGGTCTTAAAAAGACTACTGCCATTATTGCTCTCTTCAGCTCTTCCTCTTCTTCTTCTCTCTATGTTTTCTCTCTCTAAATAAGAATAACAATGTTGATCTACTTCCTTGATCTTAACATGGGGAGTAAATGGAAAACGAATAGAGTCAAAGAAAATGTGTCAGAGAAGCACTCCTTTTATAGGAGAAAAAAATATAGCGGCATTTCAATTGCAATAAAGCTATTTAGTGGCCTCTCAACCACCTTAACCTCGCACCTAACTGCCAAGCACCGAAACACCCATCGCGGTCCTAATATTCTAACATTATATTTTAGTCATTTGTTTTAATTTTAAATTACAAAAAAATAGTAAAAGAAAATAAAATTTCAAATATTTTAATTGAAATAAAAGATTAAAATATAATGTTAAAATATTAGAATACAACACTAATTAGCCTGAGGATCTTAATCCTCTCCCCTGCCCCTACAATTAACTTCACTGTAGAATTTTTACCCGATCCAATTGATAATACTGATGCCTCTTGACCCAAAAAAATTTTAAAAAAATCATACACGTGCTTTTTTGAGAGACTAATTTGCAAATTTGAATGAACACACCAAGATGAAAGATGATTTCACGTATAAAAATAATTTCATGAAGTTTCCATCCAAATTTGAAAGAGAATAACAAAAGGCAGGTACAGTAAGCTTGGCCAAGACATAACACCCGAAAGGCCCGGCATACACAATACTCAACTTGATAAAAAGCAGAACATTTGACACTTTATAATGTGAATTGTTTAACATTAGCGATTAAACTCAAAATCTAAGAAAAAACCAGAGACTATTACTGTCTTTTTCTTTTGATTGAGTGCAAGACTACTACTGAAATTTAGTATTTATGACAACAATATCAAAGAGCACAAAGATGTTGCGTAGAAACAAATACTCCTAAAAGAAGGTTTTGAAAATATCAGTTTGATACATATAAGTTGTAGAATGACTTAGAGCAAACGTTAATATACATATGATTGGTTTTTTGTTGTCAAACTTTCATTTTGCTTTTTTGTGTTTCCCCCACTAAAAAATGCAAAAAATTCGTATATAAGTATTAAAATTTAATATATAATTCTTATTGAAAAAATTCGACATCGGCCTGTGCATAATTAGACTTATATATGAGGACGTATAATATATATTGAAATACTTTTTTTATTTATTTAAAAGGAGGTGTAAGCCAATATTACATCACATTATGATGTTACACTTATTAAAATAGATCTTAAAATATCTCGCACACAAAGCGAGCTCCATACCACTAGAGCAAATGCTCAGTTATTGAATTATATTTTGCGTGCAGACAAAAGTGATTTTACAAACAGAAAAGGAATATGAATAATTGACACATGAATTAAAAATAAATAAATAATAGTGACACATGAACTAAGCTTTTTAAGTGCAAGAAAAAATAATTTGCTGCATTTCATCCCAATAAATTTTCCTCTTTTACGTGCATCACAGTGGGTTTGGTCTTTCACGTGTCAGCTGCGTCGGCCCCCTCACGTGCCAAACCAAGACCATTGCTTTTGGTCTCTCACCATTCAAACTACTCTCAACGTTTTTAACTGATTTTGCATTCACCGCTTGGGGACCACTTCCGCCACGTCATCAGCTAAGCTAAATTTAGGATCGGCCTTTTGAACAATCAAATTGCATTGTCAGCATAGAGGGCGTGGGGTCTACACGAGTGTGGGGCCCACACATCCATACAGAGCTACGCCGTTCCATTTTATCTTTTTTTAGTATTTTCTCTAAATCAATATAACAGGTGGCAGAAATTTAAAAATAATTTAATAATGAATTCTTCTCCCTGATAATTGAGAAATTAAAATTTAAATCTCATTAAATTGGGTGTTCATTGTAATCGCCATATGAATTTGCCAAGTGTTACATGGTTCTGTTGATCACTTGTAACTAAATATTTAGAGGCCTCTCTTCAAATTAAAAAAAAAAAATCCGTAACTACATAATAAGATAAAGTATAAATGAATTCACGTAAGAATGTAACGCCAAACACTTTGATATTTTGAACAAGTTATGGCTTTACTGAGGTATACTTATTTTTTTAAAAAAATAAAAAATTAGAGGATTTGATTTCGGAATTTGTAGTTTTTGAAAAATTTGAGCAAATGGTCCTTATTCTTTTCCAAAAATTTTTAATTCGTCTATATTATTTAAAATTAGTCAATTTAGTCACTGCTATTTTTCAAAAATTTCAAATTTATCTCTATCGTTTAAAATAGTCAATTTAGTTTCTATTATTTTTTAAAAAAAACAAATCAATTTAGTCTCTATTTAAATTAGCTATATTGAATTTTTTTTTGCAAAAAATAGGAACTGAATTATTATTTTTTTAAATAATAGTGACTAAATTCATTAATTTTGACATAACAAAAAATATATATAATTTTAAATAATAAATACGATTTTAAAATTTTTAAAAAATAATAAAAACTATTTATGTAATTTACCCTGTAAATGTCCTTTTATGTTGCACAAATTTCTCGACTCTTGTAGCATTGAATCATATAATAGTGATGTTTGTCAATCAATATATATAAGACTGGATTTCGCCAATGGGATTTTAAGTTGTGTGGACCACGATTTATGACAAAGAATTTAAGAATTTAAACAATCACATCATTTTTTTTTTTTTTTTTTTTTTTTGTTCCCTGTAAACAAAGTTATACTACAGATTTCAATCAATCAAAGGTCTGAATACATCATGTCAAATGTCAATTGCTTATTTAACTATTCTTTGAGTTGACCATCCCAACCAAGGCAAAACACCAAAAAATGCCAGTGTCAAACTTCACATTCTACTTCTACGCCTCGGCCGGATGGATTGTGTTTGGCAAGGCGGAATTAAAATTTTAATATTAAAAAAGTTTAAAAAAAAATTTAATGGTATTACATAATTTTTTTGAAAAAAATAAGGAGAACCGTTAATTTTTTTAAATATACTATATAGATATTTTTTTTAAAATTAAAAATTTTGGGAGGGTCGACGAGGCCCCTGCTCCCCCTTTGGTGTCGGCTCTGGTGTTTGGGGTGGATGGGTGTTCTTTTCTTGCCCTCATTAAAATGAAAAAAATTTCATGGGAAATTAAGAGAGGATTGCGATGTAAACATGTTCATTATATTAGTTGATTCTTGAAAGGGCTTGTTTAGGGATGAAAATGGGTAGATGAGTATTTCACCCGATCATAAACTCATTCAAGAAATCGATGAGATATCCATCACGGTTTAATTTTTATAAGTGGTTACCAATTGATAGTCAGATAAAGTTTGATAATAGTAGTGAAAAAAACTCCGAAACTCAAAAACTAGATTATTAATTTAGTAAAAAAATAAATTAATAAAAACATTTATATATTTATATACACACACTTATAATACAATGTTATTTTAGATTGTTTTATGAAAATATGATAACTTCTCAACAAAAAGATTTTTTTAAATACTTCTATTATGTTTAGACTGATTTGAATTTGTTTATGAACAAAAAATTTAATTTATTATTTTTAATTTTAGTGAGAATGATTATTTATTTATAGACAAATATTGTACTATGTTGTTTATGTTGGACCTTATCATATTTTATTTATTAAATAATTGTTATTTTATTTATTTATTTATTAGGTCTTCTTAATATTTAAATTTTATTTTTCTAATTTAAATTTTATATGCTTTAAAAAAAAAAATAGGCTATTTTGTTTGCTTAAAAAAATTCACTAACGACTCGTGTCAGGTATCTACAGATTTTTAAATGCTTATCGAATTCGGGTTTGTTAAGTAACTTAACACTGTCGGATTTAGTGGGTTTGAAAAAAATAATTTAAATGAGTTTGGGTTCATAGTTTACAAGTTTTAGTAAGTATCTGACCCGCTGCCATTCTTAGGCTTGTTTGGGTTAGGAAATGGGGATAAGGGAAAGGAAAGAGAGGAATCAAGGAGTTCAAATAATTTCTTTTAGAAAAGTTCAAGGATAGAAAGTCAAAATTCTCATTCTTTCGTTCTCTTCAAATTAGATATAAAATTTACCCACTTTTTATTTTTATTTCATTTTAAATAAAACAATACAAAATCCTTTATGATCACCCTGTTCTTTATGGTCTCGTGCAATTTAAACAAGAGAATTCTCATCTTTTCTTTTTCTTTATAACTCTTTCATTTCTTTTGTTTTATGATTTTTCCGGGAGTTCAAACTAGTCCCAAGGTTTTATGTGGGATTATCTTGACCTTAATGAAAATTAATAAATAAATAAAAATCACACGCACATACTAACAGAGAGACAGTGCTATATGGATCCAGATTTTGTTCTATTTTCATGAAAGATCGAGGAATAAGCCTTATAGCGTGCAATGGAATATTAAATAACGAATAAGAAAGAAAAGAAAGGCAGAGTTTTCCACGCTCCTAACTATTGATGATTCTCATTTTTTTTTTCTCAATAACATGAAACTCTTTTTGGAAAGTCTTTCGAGCTCACATCCGGAGTGTCAAATTCCAAGATACATAATTCCATATGGAAAAAAGCATGGGTCAAATTAATTAGTCACAATACATTTTTCTATTGTTCATGTTAATTAGTCACAAGATTTACAAAAATTAGTCTCATATAAATTAACTTCTTAACTGATTCGAACTAGACACGTCATTAAGTCTTTAGCCTATGCTTCAGCCCCCAAGTGTTTCACCGCAAATTATCTCTTATTCACGAGTTGATAACTTGATATTCTAAAACAGTTTGAACTGATATCAATCCGCTTACATGGGGTATTGATCTAAGTCATAAGGTTTTCACTTGGGTTTGACATATTGGACACAACCAATGCCGTGAAATCCAATTAGATCATGATCAAAAGTTGCATTTGGTGCAAAATTTGATGTGTCACGAAACTACTATACCAACAACAACGGTTAAGAATGATCTTTTGGTTTGGTTTTGAAAGAGATAGCCAATTTGGATCGATGTGGGTTCGGATATTTCAACTCATTTTTGATAACTTCATTAATGATAAGATGACGATTGTGAATATAAGTCACTATCCTACATATATACAATTGTTTGCTAACTTTGGCCATTTGATATATTCATGATCGAGTTGAAATCAAAACCAGTGGATAAACCACCAAGTTCCACAAGGCGTCTCTAACCACCTACCACCGCCACTAACACCCCTCTCTCTCGAGCACAAATTAAAAATGACTAGTCATCTAGAAATGCAATTCAACTTTGAGATCTTTGTTCATTGATTGTCTTTTTTTTTTATATAGTAGGTATTCTCTGGATAATTCAAATCGAAGTAATTAGATGTTCAACTCGAGTTTATATGACCAATTAATAAAAATACTCCACCTTTGTTATATATTCCATACATCACACTAGATAGATATTATATTTATGAAATACGACTTACTTTCAAGGGTGTTCTAATGCGTTGTATAAATTCTTATCCAAGACTTGTAGACCAACATATATAAAATTCTTTTTAGTGAGATCCACCCTTGCACCGAGCCATACGTATAAATAAGAAAAACTCTTCCAAAAGGCTGGGCCGGATTGATATCAGTCATCCACACGGGGTAAGTTCCACACACATATGAAGTTCACATCTCTTTCACGGACTAATGTCAGTTCTATCTACATTGTTGGAAGAATTTTTTTATAGATTAAGTTTGACCAAAGCTAACAGACTATTTGATGAAAGAACAAAAAAAGAGTGATCGTCTTCGTCTAGAGCATAGGCATGTGATTTTGAACTTATGTCATTTTATCACAAATATTATCTGATATTTTATGGATTCAGAGCATGAGATAGGATATCATTATACCATAAAATTTATAGGTTTGGGATGAATCTAATGAGGTCTTAATTAAAGTGAGTTATCGTTAAAAAGAAAAAAAAAATAGTGATGAAGCATATCAAATATTTCCGAAGTTCTAGTAAATCAATGCAATAGTCCTCTCACCATCATAAAGCCACTCAACTTCAATCATGCTATACTTTGATCGTTTCATTTCACGCCAAGAAATTTCAAATAATTTCACTTAATTTACAAATCTGACACTTTTTTCAATTTTTTTCTACATATTAATTTCTTTTCCATTTGATCAGAATAAGGGCTTATTTCCATCCTTTCAAACTTAATAGATTGATGGACTAAACAATGGAAGAAATAAAAAAGAGAAAAATCATACATAGATTAAGCTAATCCAGAGACCTTATTTGCACATTATGGGAGAAAATTGAGTATAATATGTGTTGGAGAATTTTAATGTTTTACATGAATAAATAACGAATTTTAAGACAAATATATATACATGATTTTAGACTATCTTATTTAACATCTTTTGATTTTAAGATGAAACTTGATGTTAATTTCTTATTATGGTATTACAATTGGACCTTAGTTTGATCTTGTCCAACCATATGTTTAACTCAATCTTGTTTTAGAAGTTGGCTATGATGCTTAGCTATTCCAAAAAAAAAAACTCTACGATATCAATTGCATAGATTCTGAAGAAATATATGGCACGGTAGACACTTTTATGCCCGAAGATTACAACGCTACTCATATATCTCACAACCTATAAAAGATTTTAAATCGTTTAGAAGTTGCAATTTCCTTTTGCTAGCTTGCTTAGAGATTACTGGGAAGAAACAACTACGCAAAAAGTTTCATCTGTTATAATGAAACTCAAACTTAATGTCACAGAATGCAGTTTTTCTCATGTCTGAGTCTTTTATCGAGAAGTCCTCAAAGTCACACAAATTGTACCAATTGCTGAAGTAACTGATATATCCTATGTTTACTGGTAACATACAATCTTTAAACATTGTGTTTATGATTTATAATACTTGTCGATCAAGTAGGGTAAGGCTTGTCCCGTTCTTGGTTTTGAGAATTGGGATATCACACTAGCTAGTGATAGGTAATGTACAATCTCTAAAATTGTGTTTATGACTTATTATACTTGTCGATCAAGTAAGGTAAGGCATGTCCCCTTCTTGCCCTATAAGAATTGGGATATCACACTAGCTAGTGATAGGTAACCTATAGTCTCTAAAATTGTATTTATGACTTATTATACTTGTCGATCGAATAGGGTAGGGCTTGTCCTGTTCTTGGCCTTTGAGAATTGGGATATCACACTAACTAGTAGTAGGTAACGCACAGTCTCTAAAAATTGTGTTTATGACTTATTATACTTGTCGATCAAGTAGGGTAAGGTTTGTCCCGTTCTTGGCCTTTGAGAATTGGGATATTACATTAACTAGTAATAGGTAACGTACAGTCTCTAAAAATTGTGTTTATGACTTATTTTACTTGTCGATAAAGAGGATAAGGCTTATTCCATTCTTGATCTTTGAAAATTGGAATATCATAATAGTGATATGTGTTCGTCCCGTAATAATAAATTATTATTTACCCAATGGTCTCTAGACTCTCTACTTAGGCAGCATATTGATTGAAGTTATAAAAATAAAAAATAAAAATGGGAATATAAACTTGTGGTGAGCATGGTGGAGAAACAAGCACAAGTCAGAAACTAATCAAGTCACGTGGACTTGTGTGTATTTGTGAATGAAAATGAGGTCATATTTTGAATAATACCATGTGGGCTGATACAAGTATATGTTGTGGATAATAACTAGACAGACCAAAAACACATAAAAAAAATAAAAATAAAAAATAAAAAATAAAAAAAAGACTTGGAAAACAATACACGGCATTCGACACCTGGAAACATATGATCCCTTGTTTTGCTGTGCACTTCCCACGAGAGATGTTTAGCTGGCCTCTAGTTTGGTGGTGAACACGATAACAATACCACATGATCCATGGCTGTGTCAATGGGTTGCGCTGGAATTTTTGCATATCATTCACAAAGACAGCTTTGGTTCACTAATCATAATGAGTAGCTCTTAAATGCTGATACATGCGGGTCTAGAATTTTTGTTTCGATGATTGTTATAATATAAAATTTATCATTTATATACAATTTTTTTTTTCAGTAGGGATTAATTGATTTTTTTAATTTAAAAAACCCTAAAAATTACCCTGAAACGACTTATATATTGAAAATAATTTATGATCGGGTCACCTAAGAGTTGAGTGAAATGATCGAATAAGGACCTATTATAATTCATTATACCAAAAGATAAAAAAGTTTAAGATCAATAGAAACTGCAGCTCCCACTCAATTTTCATTCTCCTAAAGGTACATGTGCCTTGGTAATGCATTTCTCTCAGTCTTTCCCTCATCATTTTTGAAGGGTCAAACACTCATTAAGTATTCTTTTCTATAAAAACGAAGCAAAGCGCATAACGCTAAAGTGAAGAATCGATGGTTTTTAACCGTAGTCATTTTGCCAGAAAATTGGTGGGCTCATCGTGAATTAGGTGGTTATGCCAACAAAATAAGTGGATGACAAAGAAGAACAACAAGAATGGTATGGATGTAGCACAACTGATAGTGTTTTAAGCATTAAATTGATTGATAATGATGTGGGATTAATTAATGGCTCAAACTTTAGCAGACTTATGTGAGCATTTTTTTTCCTTTTTTTTCAGTAACACTTGTTTAGGATTTGATAGATTGGATTTTCAAGTGCTTGTTATTGAATCTAAGCCAACATTGCTACTGGTCCAACTTTCTATATATAGAACTTACAAATTAAGCTTTCTATTTCTATTCTAAGATCACTACAAGAAAAACTATATTTGGTGACGGTCCGTATCCTTTCCGTCGCCAAAAAAGCGACAAAAATAAGACGAAAATTTTGATGTGACAATTTGGATATGGTTTGGAGACGGTGCAAAAAGTTACGACACATTTTCGTCTTCTTTTCCAAATTAGAGATGAAAATGAGACAGAAATATGCTATCTCCGACGCAAAATTTATTGTAGTGGATGATGAGGACTAATATGTGATCAATGGACAAAAGACTCCAAATGCAAGTGCCTAGTGATAAATTAAATTTAGACTTGATAGATTTCTATTTTTTGGAACATTGACTGGAAGCCTTATATTAATGGGTAGATCTAGAATTTTTCACCGATGAAAGTTATATAAGAACTAAGTTTGTTTACAAAACAAGAATTGATAAATCAGTGGAGATTAATTATTTTTCCAACTAAAAAAACATAAATTTAAGATAAATTTAATGTATGTTTGATGGCCATTGAGGGCTTTAAAGTATTTTTGGAGATCAGTAAAGACTTTTAAAAGTATTTTTACAGACTAATTTTAAAGTATTTTTGAAGTTTAGTGAAGGCAACTATATCAGAAAAGAGAATCTATTTTTCTGTTTTAGTTCTTTTCAAGGGTCTATACAAGGAATCATCTATAAAATTTAATTAACGTTGTGAATTCTTAATACAAAATTAACATTTGAGCCTTTTATTTTATTTTATTTTTTGATTCAAATGAGATCTAAACCGTATAACACTTATAGGTGCTATTTCATAATACAATGGGTTGGATAATTGGAGACGGCATGTCTCACAACCAAAGGAACTTGTATGAAGTAATATTGAACCTTACATTTTTGTGTAGCTCATTGTATGTCTGGATAGGCTGTCATCATTCAGCTCGCCGACTTCAATATGTTAGGAGAATGGCTAATGTTTTGCAGTATGTGGAAGCGATTAGATGTGAGAGTTTTCGACAATAATTTTTATACGGAACATTTTAAATGACATTAAATAGTTTAAGTCTTCTTTGAATTAAAAAAAAATTAAAAAGAAAAAAAAAAAAGAAAAGGATTACTTCTATGTTATTTGTTGATTTTTTCAAGTTTATTTCTTGCCTAATATTGTTTTATGCTTTATGCAAACTGTAATAAGTTTGCGATTGTCATGTCCTCAGGTTTAGAATCTCTAGTTTACCAACGAGATTAAAGATCTCAAGTCCAAAAATTTAAACCCACAAATAAAATTAGTATGGAACTAATTGTTTTGAGCCTGCTGGTAAAAAATTGTTAATTCAAAATATTACTTAAATTCATAACAGTGACTTACGTACAAATCACATTCTAATTATGTCTCCCACTAATATAGAATATTACAATGGTACCAATTGCGTGTCATTTCCTTAATCTCATTGGATACTTGCAAAAACGTCTTTTTTGAAGTTAATAATACGTGGATTTAATGTCAATCCAAATAGATTTTGATGTTCTAATTACCATCCGTATATATGTAGGCCAGATTATAGCTAATTGTTTAAAGGCACATGCATAAGCATGAGCACGTGAAAATAATTTTTAGGGTTCCTCCATCAAGTGAGACATATAGCCAGAGATGCTTAGGCTGCAGATTCCCCTCACATGCCCTCCCATGAAGCTTTCGAGATGTTGTATATATTTCGAGAATCAATCTCGTGACCTTTCTTTTTTAGAGTGAGAATTACGAACCTTTTATTATTAAGAAGAATCTTACTCTCAATAAAACTATATTATGGCTCCTAAAATCAAGGAATGGATAGAAAATTAAAGCTAGATTAGCATTTATGCAATTCATATTAATTGTTATGGATATTATATGTAGATATCAATGTCAACTAGTCTAGTAGTATACATTTTTGATCGACCAATGTTCTCTATTTTGTCTAGTATCACCATCACATGATCACATTTTGATATGTTGTAATAATTAAAACAGTTACAAATGATTCTTATGCAACCGTTTTAACTGTTGTATATGATCTCCTTATAAATTCTCTTTTACAATGATTTTTCTTTTTATAAACAATAAGCATCAATTTTAAAAAGTAATGTTTTAAAAGTTTTTAGTTTATACAACAGTTAAAACCATTGCAATAACATGCCTATTGCAACGATTTTTTAATTTTTCAAATAAAATATTGTAAAAGAAGTAAAATATTATAGTGACGTATATGTTAACAAAGCTATCATACATTCAAGAGAGTCTAAATTTAAACCACAGTTTTGACATCTATCACGTCAAAAATAAAAACAAAATGCTATGGTTTAACATAATAGTACGATCTTGATTAATGAAACAAATACACTGAATGGTCTTTAGAATATTTTAACCTGTTGTCCATATGCGAGTAAATCGCCCACGTGGAGCATCCAATAGTATTTATTGAATTTTTTTAACACTAATTAATTTTTTTTTAAGAAAAGGAAACCTAAATCAATTTTAGCAAAATCTACTAATATGAACTGATAATACAGTTCTAAAATCAAAACATGTCCATTCATTTCAATTCAGTTACTGAACAAATTTTTTATTTCATTAGTCCATTTTGTTAATTTTTCAATTAATTTATCGAACTTTTGTTTTTTACTGGACAAAATTGTTGTTTTTTTGGTGTTCTAAAAGGGTGGAAAGAGTGCATGACATGTATTCAATCAACATTTTATTTTTTTTTGTTTACTTGTAAACAATGTTGAACACCTGGGCTCTCTAAGCATCCAACCCATTCGGAACAATATTTCCGATAATTAATTAATTAAATAAAGGATGATTTTTTTATTTTTTGATGATGTGAGAACCCATTTGGGAGAATCTAATCATTAGATTATTTGATAGAATTCAACCATTAATTGATAAATTCACTTATACACGACATATATATTTATTTAGTGAATGACGGAATTTCATGTCAGAACTCCCAACTTTATGGATAATTTAATTGGCTCTAGCCCAATTTTGACTCATTATGGACTTCATGGGTTTGGATAATTTGTATCCATCTAGTGAGCCTTGATAAGTTTGCTTCGTCGGCCCAAAATGCTTGACCAACAAAAAAATTCTAAAATGAAAAAAAGAACAGACAACAAAGTGACTACAGTGTGTTTGGATTGGGAGAAATGGGGGGAAGGGGATGGTTAGTAAGGGGAAGGGTTGCATCCTTACCTTGTTTGATTTGTGAGGAAATGGGGGGAAGGGGTATAGAGGGGCTGAGTCTCACTCCTCCATACCCTTAGATTATGGTTCATCCGATTTGGGGTAAAATGGGGGAGGGGAAAATACTGTTTGTTGTAATGACAATGTTGCTCTTTTCTTTTTTTCTTCATCAAATCATGAAAGTTTAATATAAAATAAAAAATGGTATAAAAGTCATTTTACACAAAAAATTTCCCTCCCTTCCATTTTCTTTCTAATCCAAATAAAAAACACTCATCATCCTTTACAATTCTCTCATTTATAAAATTATGCAATCCAAACATGATTTGATCCTCTCCACTCATTTCTTTTATAATACTCCCCCTTCCTCTCCTTTATTAAACTTCCTCCCCCTCAATCCAAACACACAAGAAAGTAGTCCTATGCAAAGTCTAATCGTAAACAGTGCTGCTACTTTGTGAAGGATGGTTTGTGCTATGTTCTTTTCAAAAGGACAGGTCGATACAAAAAGTTCTCGCTAAGTACAGGGTGCAAAAAAAGTCGAAACTACTTTAAGTTTACCGTACACAATCTTATCTTACATTTTTACAAAATATACTATTTTTATGATTTAAACTCGTAATATTCCGATTGCAGCATGAGGACAACTTTATTGTTACATGAAAACTACTCTTCTTGCTGCATGCTTTTTTGCTGGTATAAAATATTTATCAAGTGTTTGTTCTACTCGTTTTGGATCCTTTCCTGGCTATATGTTTTTCGTCATTTTCAAATGAATAAGAAACAAACAAATGTTTACAAAGCAGGAGGAAAGTAAATCAATTAAATAGTTCAAAACACCAATCAACTTCAAAATTCTTTATAATTACTTAATATCTCGTGTGACTATTTGTATCGGGGAGAAATCCCAAGTGTGAGTCACTCGATAGAGTGAGGAAAAACATGTGTAAAATACAATTCCTTGAGTAATAGAAAAATTATTTTGTGTACGTAGACTAATTACTCATTGAAGTCAAATTACATTAAAAATGTGTAGGTTAATTCCTTATTGAAAGTTAAACTACGTTAAAAATGTATTTTGTCTCATATTAGTGTGCACGATCCGTCCCAACGGGTGCCACTATGAAAACCAAAACAGAGGCATATACTTTACTGCCCAGACGTGACATTCATAAAAAATTGGTAGAGAAAAACAGTAAAAATTGTTAGACAAAGCTCTAGCATGTAGTATGATCTACTGCAAAAACAAAAATCAGCCTACCCATTACCTTTTTTTCTTTTTTGGATGACGAGAACCTCAATCCAGATACAATATTCAATCTGTCTCAAAACTAAAAACCCTATGGTGATTGGTGCAATTGCACACACCAACTCATGCTAAAGATCAGCAAGGGTCAAACGATAATTAAGATGGTACTTTTTATCTATATTTGGAGAGACAAATCAAGCTTCTGAGGTTTGTCTATACCATCACCCTTATAATTTTGAATCTTTTGCCAACGTATATATATTCTGTGATGGCCACTGCCATCTGCTTCTGTTCAAATGTGCTGCAAAGACTATGGAGAACATTAGACTTGTCTATAGCCAAGATTAAACCAACAGCCCTCCTTCATCGGTAGAAAGCTTAGGAACCGCTAAACTGGACTTGAATCTCATCTTAACATTATAACGTGGTGATAAAATAGTGATATAATTACAATGAAATTATATGAATATTTCATCAACGTTAGATCACTCTCATAATGTTCTCATAATGTTATAACATTACAAGGGATCCAAATCCGCTACACTGCAGCTCATTCTTACTATCGCATTGAATTGTTGCAAGACCAAGAACTAAAAGCTGCAACCATAGGTCCCATAAATTATGAATAACGATAGTTACTAAAGAAACACTACTGTGAGAGAAATTATTTGAACCCCTTACTTAGAACGGCTTACTGAATAATATATTAATCTATTTTGCCTAATTATGAAATTTTGTTAAGTTATAACGCTTTTAGTAATAAAAATTTAATTACAATTGTTATTGAATAGAAGTTGTTAATTGTTTCGTCTTATTATGTCAAAAAATAAAAATAGCTTTTCACATGATATAAAAATAGTTTCATGAAAAAAATATATATATATATTGGAAAGCTTCGATTTGAAATTTCTTATTTTTTTAATTTTGAATTTTACCTAAAAGCTCTTTTAAAAATGACCAAATAGATTAACTTCAACTTTTAATTTCACATTAATGCTTTTAAATATCTAAAAATTAGGCTAAACAGATCTCAGATGTGCATAACACCTTGAGCAGCTAATTAAATTGCATGTTTACAAAAACTTTTAGCTTCAAAGTTAATTTTAGTATACAACTGTAAATAATAATCCTATCTGTGTTAGCAATGTTCTGCAGTTAAGCACTCGAAGCAAGGTACTAATTGTTGTTAACCTAGATTGAAAGAACAATGTCAACCATAACACAAACCATCGAAACTCTTCGCATCCAGAAGTCTGTTTAAATCTTGATCACCAAACTAGACTTCTGGATGATGAGACCAAGATCCAACTCGAGCAAGATGGAGATTGGCCGTCGAGTGCAAAGACGAAAGGGAGCTTGACTGCAAGACTCACCCACCCGTCAAACAGGGACGAACTCAATTTTATTACTTGACTCAGCTATCAAAGCGAAAAATTAAACGACAGGCTACACCTCAAATGGAGCCCTAAAATATGGAGCGGGACTGAGGGAGGGAGGAATCCACGAATAAAAAAAACTGCAACAGAATATCTCCAGGGAGGAATACACAATTAAAAACTTCAACAGAATAAGACACGGAACAACAACGATAGAAAAATCAAACGGGGGAGATTAATATAGGGATTAAAAGTAATTATCTACTACGATAATGAAGAAACAGACGCAGGAATAAAATCATGACCAGTTAATTAATAAAGCAATCAAATGAATCATCACTCTTTACAACTTCAAGGGAGAAGAAGAGATGGTTTTATTGGATATTTTAGTGACTGGCCTCTCAGATGAAAACGCTATTTACAATATATTACCCGTGTATAACAATAATAAAATTTAAATCATTAACAAAATATACGAATAGAAACACAAACCACTGTATTTGCTCGAGATCTAAAAACAACCGAAGCATCTTCCTATGGAGAATAAACTTGATGGCGCAGGTTTTGGCTCAGCCACAGGCGTCTTGCGAGGAAGATGTTTAAAGAAGGCTTTTACAGCACCTTCCACGCCATCTTCATTCTCCATATCCTTTGCAAGTTGGACCGCACGCTCCTTGACCTGTGCATTATTTCTTCAATTAGAAACGGTCACAGAAATATGCTTTGGCAAGAACACAAACAATTGTTGATACTTATTCGGAGATCACACAACGATAAGATATTCAACAGAACAGGTACATAATAACTAAAGCAGCCACAAAACTGTTGAGTATCTGAATGTACCCGACACGCAGTTGTAGATGTCAAAAATTTACTTAGGAGGTACCTTGGGATCTAGCATGAATTTAATCGCGTTGATCAGCTTTGGCAATGAAAATTCATCAACAGGTATGGGTGCAGGACCTACTCCTCTGCTATGTACTCTATCTCCCCAGAAAGGTTGGTCGCCAAAGAAAGGAACAATTGTTGTTGGACACTGTAGAGCAACGATAATGTCAACAAGCATTTATATTTTTTTTTTGCTAAGTCATAATAATCGTTGAAGAACAATATTTTGCAAGCATTACCGCAGCCTTAAGACCAGCAGCTGTTGTCCCAGCACCCCCATGGTGCACCTGTGAAAAGGTTAAAGCAACATAAATAAATTGCTCTCTGTAGATGTTTCGGACATTGTATTATTTAATGTATTTCAACAAACAGCAGTATGTTTTTTTTACATCACAAAGCTGATCATGATGTCATAAAGCGCAACTAGATATGCAGAGTGCAGGGTCACATAAACAAACTATGCAAAAATAGAGAGAACGGACAAGCTAGGTAAACAAGCCTGCTAACGTGCAATACATTTGATATTTGAGATTGAACATTCAAGTGAAAATGTATGCACATCTGAAGTCTGAACAAGGATAAAGAAACGAAAATTAAGTGAAAAACGAGTCCACTTCACTAAGGGAAAATGACAGAAGCTCACCACAGCTGCACATTGTAAGAAAAGCCAGTCATGGGGGACATTATCCAGAAGATATACAAAGTCCTTTGGTTCTGCCACTGGAAAGAAAAAATATTCAGCATAATATATGCACTGCCCACATCATGATAGATATACTAAAGACTAAACAGATACGTTCTGTCGCAAACCATACACGCTAAGCAGAAACGTCAATAAAAATCATTGAGACTTACAGTTACCAAGGCCACCCCAGCCTTTGTTGATTATCCCCCTTTGGCCGGTAGTCTCTAAAGCTTTGACAATAATTTCAGTCATCTTCTCTGGCTCTTGAACAGGCTGAAATGGAAGCGTAAGATAAAGTTGAAGACCAATTTGCACTTCTCAAAAAAGAAAAAGTTGCAATCTCTTCATGGTAATAGAACAGAAGCAGTTCAATCATACATGAAGAACGCCTACAACATGACACATTCAACCCGGTGACAAATAATGGCCGTTTCTGATTAATGAAAACGTGTTGATTATTTACCCTTTATGATAAGTGATAGAGTGTTGTAAGTATTTTTGGTGGTCACAAGCAACATTGAACCCACGTTTTCAAATCCTTGATAATGGCTCTGAGCTAAAACTTCTAATAACTTTTGCATACCATATTCTAATTTTGGAGACGTATGTTAATATATATTGCAAGTTATGAATTTACAAATAAGGTAAGAAATGATCATTCACTTATTAGAAAGCTACCTCCAAATGACCTTGGAAGAGTCAATCAGTCAAATGTGTTCTTCTTTCATCACCAAAATCAATGCTTTACTTTTACACATTTTGTTTCAGTTTCATTCGTCTATATTCTTTTTCTCACTCTTCAACTTAGCATGAAAATTATGTTCTTCAAGGAAATAGAGAGGTTATGTGCAATGCATAAATCATGGGAATACAAACTTGAAGTCTTCACAAAGATATGCCAAGCTTCCTTTTCTTTCTTCCAGGCACAGTGATAGACGGTTAACTTTCACAAAAAGATGATATATACTATGATAGCGTGGTCATGGCTCTTAATTTACAAAAGACAAAGAAATTAGCAAATTGATGTGGATCACCACAAAGCTAGAAATGCTTTACCTTTGCTTGAGGAGTTGATGATAAGGTTAGTGGCTCATTGAAACGTTATGTCTTATACATGTAGCAGCTTAACAAATGGTATAAAGAAAGTTTCGAAAACTTAGGGAGGGGGTATGGCCCTCGTCAGACCCTCAGTCATCTCCTATTTGATTTCAGAAGGTCTTGTGCATTAAATTTTTAATTAACCAATAAAAATTATGAAGTCGGATCTTAGAGAAGACCTCTAAATTTTGAAACACTGGAAGGCCCTTGGCAGGTCATTTATTTGTTTAGGCTATATATTTACAATAGAAAACGTCAAACTCGGAAACCATTCGCATGATGACAACCCAAGAGGCAAGAGGCAGAGAGATCACTTGAGAGAGTTTTCAGCAACCAGCGAAATACCGGAGAAAACAATGCTATGTATATATCTACACACACACACACACGCGAGGGGGGGGGGGGGGGGGGGGGAAGAAGTGGGGAGAGACTTACAAGGCTACCAAACCCAATGTATATAGGCTTTGGGCCAGCAGCAAGCCAGTTTACAAGTGATTCAGGAGGTTCATAGTTGGATGCAAGATCAAGGAAGCAAAAGCCCACAACATCGACCTTAGGTCCCCAATCTGCACAACAAGAGATAACAATAGAGCTAAATCTGGTGATCTTCCTATTATAGTGACAGGAAAAGCAGATAATTCACAAGCTTCAGAAATCCATAAAAATTCATGTCAGGTTATATAAAGCAGTTATTCTCTTTTATTGTTCTGATCAATAATTTTCTTTCTGACGTCAATAAAAGATCTAGCATTTCACATAGCGGAAGAATTCAAAACTTCACAACTAACACAGATAATAAAGTATAAACCCCCCAGTGAATATAAGCCTAGTAAATGATGTACCTTTTGGTTTAGGGACAAGGTGAGGACTCCAGATATATCCATGTGGAATATCAAACTCAAAGCCTTGTGAACCACTTAAGTATGTGACTGGTCGTAGCTTCAATTTTTTCTTCCTAACATCATTTATCAAGTCACGCATCCCCAGCCAAATCATTGAATCAACTATCTGATACGATAACTGCAAAAGTCACATATGAGATTGTCACGTTATGATAATATGTGCTAATTTTCAGAAAATCCAACAGTGAAGAAGAAGACAAAGTGAAAAGTATTCATATTAATCATGAAGAGTAAAAACATAAACAAATTGGGAGATGGTTTCAATGGAGCTCACCCTATATCCAGCCGATTGCTTAACACGAGAGAGAGGATGAGGAAATTCACTGGTTGGCCTGGTAGAAGAAGATAATATATGTTTTAAAAAGTAAAGAATCCTCATTCAACCGTTTTAAGGCAAGAAAACAAAGCAACAAAAGGATGCATGAATTCGTCAGAAGCAGACTAAAAAATATTCAGAAACATTTTAGTTAGATCCCGTTACCCAAACAAGACTTACGTCCATGGCATTGTGAAAAATATATGAATTGGTATTTTCAGCGACTCTGCAACATGTGTATGCCCTGAAATGGTACTTGATAAGGTTAGTCGCTTGAATGAGTTTTACCTCTATGATGGACTGCTAAAGAAAATACATTTAACGTTTTCAAATTCAAAAAAACTAGAATAAGTATTTCCATTACAGTTTCTTAACATATCATTAAACCCTCATCATTTATTTTTAGGAATTCAACAGCCTGCCACTATATCTATTAAGTGACATTTGCATGCCATGATAGGCTGCTAACCCTTAGAGGTTTTGAGAAGACACCTACATATTGCCATGATTTTGAAAGTCAGCTAATTTGCACAAGCCCAAGAGCCAAGTCTTCTGACAGGGTGTCTGGTAGGAGAGAAAAATGGAAGAAACAACAGGAGGGGAAGAAACCCAATTCCTTGTTTCCTAGGAAGGATAGGGGAGGGGAAGGAAAAACGGAGGAGGCCGGAAGGACTAGGGAGCAAACTCTGCAGGCCACTTTTTTCAATCCTTCCAATATGGAAGAGCTCCAGGAAGGACATCACTGAAGAGATCAAATTGTCCTCAATTTAAATGTTATTGTTTCACTAGACAAGGATAAAAATGTCAATGTCTTAAATTTCCCCTCCACCAAACAATACTGAGAAAAGAACATAATCCTTCCCCAAATTAAGGAGTTTAATCTCTTCTCTTCCCAGTACACTCTGATAGCCCATCATCATACCAAACACACTGTTAACGTCTAAGACCAAATAATTGAGTTTCCGAATGTATGAGGAGTTGTCATTAGCCTACCATAGAAGGGAAACACGAACTCACAGGAACTTTCCCTTGGTCTCAAAAGAGAGGGGAGGATAAAGAGAATTTCATTTTAATGCTCTGCAAAAGAACCTCAAACCTTCCAAGATTTCCCATAACAAACTTATCTGATGTGTGGAGTTGTGATATTGCAAAACAAGAATGGATCTTATTGTGCACATACGTCAAGATAAAATATTTCCAACATTGCATCTTCTCACACAATCTGATTTCATAACTTCTAGGGAAAAACAGATAAGAAGAATTGTTGAGATGAAAAAGGAACAAATATCTAACCATATGCTGGGGGATTAGCTATAATTGCATCTGCCTTAAAAGGAATTCCAGAATCAACATCAGGGTCCCTGCAAGCTGGGAGTAAAGAATTTATTATATCCTTTATCTGATTTCTCTGAACAGATATTTCTGAAGGTCCTGACGGCAAAAATCCCTTGTTTTTTACCATATCTGCAAACACACAACAAAACAAAAGAATGAATCAAGTAATTTGTCTATAAGTGTTGGTCTACAATAGGGAAATTGACTCTTGGGCTACAAGAAATCTGGTTTCCAGAATTTAATTTACACTAAACCATATGAATGGGAAACATTGATTTTGGAATCAACTGAGTTTATGAACTCCTAACTCACAGGCACAGAAATTTGGGTAAAAGACATGTTACTATCAGAAAAGGTGAAAGAGAAAAGTACTGCATCTAGAATGAATATTGGGGTTTTCAAAAAGCTTCAGTGAAAAAAAAAAGAAGAAGAACCAAACGATGATATAAGCAACAGAGGATAAGAGTAAAGAATTTAGTTCCAAGGCAGAGAAATAAGTGGCCACACATAGTCCTCGAAGGAGGAGGATGATGCACATCATTTAAGATAAATCACACTTAAGTAACAAATAAAACATCTTCAATTGCAAGATCAACTGAAATAGGAGAAATAGTCATTATCAGACCCACATGAGAATATTGAATCACTTTAGGATCAAACAGGAATATTACAAACATACATCCAGCAAGAACTTTTGGATCGCCACCGAGAGGATAAAATTCCAAACCAGCAGTCAAGACAAACTCCTTAAAATTTGAATGAGTTGCCAGTCTAACACGATGACCATAGTCCTGCATCCAACAGTCTTCATCAATTTAGTGACATTTTTTTTTCTTCAGACAAGTAATTTAGTAACATAATTAAAAACTGTTTTAGGAATATTCCCTATGTCCTATGAATTCTCCACTTTCCTTTACTGGAGCCCAAGATATTTTTTTCCGATGTCAAAATTAAACTACTTTTTGGCGTCATTTGTCTTGAATGCATCTCTCAAATAATGTAACCTGTGGGAAATACAATCCTATAATTTGCAGTCTTATAGGTATGGAGTTAAAGGAGGAGCAAAGGAAAGTCTGTATAGGATTAACTCCATCTATCTTCAAATTAGAGCTAAATTCAACCAACTCTTTATGCCTCTACAGAAATTTGAGAATCAAATTCCATACAGAGATGTTTTACACATTATTACTCATATGGATTGGCAAAACAAAATCTGATGCAATGAAGTAAGATGAATATGACTGGAAACTAAGAAACAAAGTCTTGGGCTCTAAGATGCAGCACCTGATAGTCAATGAAAGAGCCAGTTACAGAAGTCCAATTTATTCTGCTACTTCACTTCTAAAAAGTACACAAAGTCCAATTTCTTTGCAAATAGGTTTTTTTTTTAAAACAAGTCGAACCTTAAGGGAACACCTTGGAAATGTTCAAACTTAGACCACAGGGGGAAGGTCGAGAAATATTGATTAGTAATAAACTAGAAGACTTTCAGTCAATATCTTAACTGTTGGTCAGCTGGATCTAAACTGGACAACTAAAACCAAGTGAATAATTTAACAGAAGAAACACGCAACTGTATATTAACTTTATTTTTTGGGAATCTTAGGCAAACAGAGATAAAGAATTCCAATATTTTCCCCTCTCCAAATAAGATATATAAGGGCTTCGAAAACACCTGCAACCGCTTGCCAATTGCAACGAACGGCTGAACATCGCCACGTGTCCCAACAATAAGCATCACGATTTGAATTGGTGGAATGTATTGAAGTTCCCCTGAGTCAGGAATTCTGTCCATAGCTTCGCAAAACACGTTCTCCGATTCAACTCCAAGATCCTTGGGTTCCACATCTCCTGGAACTTCAAATTCTACGGTACCGTCATCTTTGACGGTAGCAATTCTTTTCAACAGTTTGAGCTGCAGTATTTCAAAATTTTGATGCATCTAAGCATTAGCGGAATCAACTTACTACAGCTAAATTTAATCAACAAAGTTGTTACGAGACATCTACCCTAGTACTAGTTCTCCTCTTACATATACCATGTACTCCATTACAAATACATAAAGAACATTCTTAATTCCTGTAACTATTAATGCTACGTATGATGTACAGACTTAGCACATTAACTAAAATTCGACCTAAGATTGACAAATTTTGACAGACAAAGTATATTTCCATGGTGCCAAATTCCATGCTGCATAGGATTTGATACACTTCAATTGCACCTTATGAAGGAAATGAATCGTACCTTCTGCTGAACAGATATTTTGTCATCAAAAATTTGTGCTGCCTCTCCAGCAAGGATCTTCTTACATCTATGCGTCTCAGTTTTTGATCTTCCTAAATTAAGTTGACTTGAAGGTCTCTCCAATTTTTCATTTCTAATTTCTCCCGGCATAGTATTTACTCTGGAAATATTCCTTCCATCAGTCCCTGACATATTATCCGTAATCAATTTCATATTTCGCTATTCAGAAACATCAAAGCGAGTATTCAATAATCTCAACCAGAAAAATGCACATCCATGAAAAGCAGAATAAGAAGTCGATTATTTTTATTCGAATACTCAGCTCCGTATACTGTTTACTCAAATCAAACTACAATCATTAGCATTCTACTAACAGTATCATTTATTAAAACATTCAAGCGAGTGCATTACAAATGCTAATTTCATTAATTAAAAGAGCAAAGCTAAGCTTAAGCAGTTAAGCTACTAACGTTTCTTGCTCGTTTGCATAAATAAATCAAAATTCGAGTTAAAATTCAAGAAATTTGATAAAAATGCTAATTTAATTAATTAAAAGAGCCGAAACTAAGCTTACGCTAGTAACATTTCTTGCTAAAGAAGTATCGCTTTGCATAAATAAATCAAAATTCGAGTTAAATTGAGGAAATAAAAAAATTTCCTCTTGTACAGTATTTAATTTCCTGCTAATTCTCGAGAAACAGAAAAGAACTTAAGTCGAAATTAACAAACCTGGAGAGTTAGTTTCACCATTGCCGAGTTGAACACCGCTCGCGGCGATGCCGCCGCCGCCGTTGCCAGTCGAAGTATCACGAGCTTCCTCCTTCGATTCTCCGCCATTTCCGCCACCTCCGCCTTTCGTTTCCTTCTCGAGCTCGATCGAAACTTCACCGGAACTTGAAGACGAACTCGACTCTTCAGTCTTCGATGACGGCTCCGCCATCGCTGCCAACTCCGGCAAACTCTTCTCCCTTTGCTCCAGATCCGCTGACCAGAATCCTCACTTTCTCTCTCTATCTCTCTCACTCTATATATATATATCTCTCTCTCTATATATATATATATGTATGTATGTATGTGTGTGTCTGTATAATTGAAAGTATCTGTTAAAGTGGAAAATGATTTGATTGCTAAGAGAAATTTGAGGTAAAAAAAGGGGACCACGTTCGAAGATTAGTGCTGGAATTTAGCAGGCCCTAACATAACCGCTGTGGACAGCTAGGAGACCAATATAATCATTGAGGATAATAATGGTAATTATAAATAACTACGTGTTGGATGAATATGTTCAAACGAATTATTACTCGTGAATGAAATTAATATAAAAAATTATAATAAAAATAAATGCATGAAATTAAGAGAAGATATCTTTCTTAACAAAAAGAGGTGGTATCCCAAATACACATAGTCAAGTACTCTTTAATGAATAAGATAATATTTGATTTGGTTTGATTTAAGAAAAAAATACAAATTATAATGGACAAATTTTGGCATTCCGTTTAGATAGAATCTTTGAGATAGTGAATTGTATATATGATATCAATTTGAATCATGCAGTAATAAATTCAACTTGAACTATTTTTTATGAATAATTTTCATTAACCTTGCCAAAAGCAATAAAAATAAATAAAATAAAATAAAAAACCTAATCACGACCGAGGTTGTGTTTTTTCTTTTTTTCTTTTTAATTTAAAGAAAAAATACATTTTAAAAATTATTCTTACAATTTCTTATATTTAAAATAAAAATATTCATACCACTAAACTAAATAACTAGTGATTGACTGTGTTTTTTCTATTCTACTTTCATCGTGTTTAATCATGTCTACCAACAATACCCATAACATTATTTTTTCTTCTTTTGTTAGACTTTATCTTTAATCAACCTTATCAACAGTCAACCCTATCAGCAGTACTCCTAAGGATCATCTCATTGGTTGACCTTCCATATCTTATTAGTGTCCACTTAAAAATAGAATTATAAAATTTCAAATTTACAATCTTGATTGTAAATTCAAATGTTTACACAAAGTGTATTACTCTTTTGAATTTGTCATTATATCCTAATTTTTGACTTGAAATTACAGTAATATCCTTTTTTTTCTTTTTGTCAGGCACTAATTTCCTTTTACTTGGCCGTGTGTTTGAAGGAATCCGAAAGACGACGGAAGAATATGATATAAATGCCGCGAGACACCTGCCAAGTTTTTTTTTTTTTTTTGTTCCCCAGGTCAAAAGACACCTGCCAATGTGACTATACATGTGCTTTTTTTTAGTGGTGGAATGCTTTAGGAATTTGTTGAGGAAGTCATTAAACACTTTCACTCGACAAAAAAAAAAAGGTAAATCTCATAAATAATCTTTATTATTTATAAATTTTTGATAAATAATTTTTATTATTTTAAAAATTAAGCAGTTAGCTCTTATTATTTACAAAAATTTCATCAATAGTCTCAATTATTTCACAAGTCATTCAGTTAGTCCCTATTGTTTTCAAAAGTCTCTTCATTAGTTTTTACTGTTTGTAAAAATTTCTTCATTAATCTTCAATGTTTACAAATACATTTATAAATATTAGAGACTAATAAAGAGACTTTTATAAACAATAAGGATTAACTAAGTGACTTTTGAAACAATAGAGACTATTGGTGAAATTTTACAAATAATGAGAATTAACCGCGTGACTTTTAAAATAATAAGGACTATTTATCCAAAACTTATAAACAATAGAAATTATTTGTCAAATTTGTCCAAAAAAAAAAAAAACACTTCCCCTTTTGTTATCTACATGTAATATATATATATATTTTTGGATCATATTATCTTTATGTAATAAGATTAGTGGGATGTTGACAAAATTAGCATCAATTTTACAGAGCATGTATTGTATAAAACACGTCGGAAAAAGTTTTTTTTTTTTTTTCTTGTTCAAAGGCGACAAAGTCGAACTTAAACGATTAGATGAAAGAATATTGGTAATTTACCAAAATGGTCTTTGATCTTTGTATTTTTTGAAATTTAAATTCTCTATCTTTTATTTTGGACAAAATAGTCATTTATCTTTTATTTTGGTGATAGTCGTTAGTCTTTAGAGTAAAATCTATAAAAATAATAATGTTAGTGAATATGTGGATGATAGGTGGTCGTAAAATGCATAAACATTGGGATGTTTATATTTTACCGCGTTACAATTTATCCATGAAGTTTTGTGAATTTTGCAAGTACGTTTTATCCACGTGCTCACTAACGTTATTTTTTGACGAATTTTGCTACAAAGATTAACAGTTGTAACCAAAATGAAAGAGAAATGATCATTTTGTCTAAAATAAAATATACGAGACTTAAATATTAAAAAATGTAAAGATTTATGACTATTTCAATAAATTATCTAAAAATGTTGAATCTCTTTTATTTTTTTTAGGAGGATGAGCAGTGGATGTGGTAATAATTCCACTGCATGGCACCCCAAAGGGCAGTTATAAACCAAGGTTGGCAATTAAGCTAGCTCGCGCAAAAATTAGCCTCTTGAAAAATATAGCGTTCTTCGTATAATATTAAGCAAAACTTTTGAGTCCATCTCTATTGTGAGAGTCTCGAAGGTGACCACCTTTTTGTGAATTTGGATTATCTAATAATGTAAAGTTATTAAGAAAATTAAAGGTGAAAAAGTGATAATAGAATTATTTGATCTTCACACTCAATAATTTAGATTATTTCATCGTAACTGTATAACTAATTTATCATCTTGGATTTCTAATAACGTTATTGTGATTAGAGAATCTAAAATAATTGTGTAAAAAGTCAAATATGTCCCTCAACTATGTGTAAAAGCTCATTTTAGTCCATCACCTTTGGGAAATACCCATTTCAGTGCCTTTAACTATATTCCAAGTAACTCAAAATACCAATATGCTCTGTGAATAAATGTTAACAAATTCATATGTTTTTCACAAATTATCTTAAAGCATTACACATCATCATAAAGGCAATACACATCATCCCAAAAGTAATACACATCATCCACAATTTAAAAAAAAAAAAACCTACAATTATATTAATATATTCCAAACATAAACAACATAAAATTTATCCTAAAAAAATAAAAGTTATAATTTGTAGCAAAAAAAAGTCATAATTTGCCGCAAAAAATAAAAAGTCATGGTTTGTCGTAAAAAATAAAAAATAATCAAACAACCAATTCCTCCAACTGGTACCTCTTTTTCTAATTACTCAAAAGCTAAATCTATCTCCATTTATTTGTTCAAGCCCATATTATGTGGTGTGACTTCTCTGAAATTTGTTCATTTTTTAATTAATTAATTATTTATAATATTAGCTTTAAAAAAAATGTTTAATTTTTCGTTTGTTAGATGTTTATTAATATTTTTTTATTTGGTAATAGTATTTTTTTGAACTTTCATTATTGATATTTCTCTTCCTTCATTTGTGTCAGGGAAATTTATTGCCTTGAGTTAAGACCTTTATTTTCAAAGGTAAGCAAACATGAGTTTTAATATTTTTACACAACTTATGGTTTTTTGAAATTATTAATATTTGTTGTTTTTGTGTTATATTATTGCTAATTTTGTTAGTTAATTAGAGATTATTTGTAATACGTGCTATAATTATGTAGGATCTTTTTTAATATTGTTAATGATTTTCATTTTTCCATATATGGCGTTATTAATTTTTTAGTTAGGAGCATAACATGTGCTTGAATAAATAGATGGATACCGGTTTAGCTATCGAGTAATTAGGAAGGGAGGTACCAGTCAAAGGAATTAGTTATTTGATTATTTTTTATTTTTGCGGTAAATTATGAATTTTTATTTTTTTGCTACAAATTATGATATTTTACTTTTTTGTGACTTTTTATTTTTTGAAATAAATTTTACGTTGTTTATATTTGGAATGGATTAATATAATTGTAGTTTTTCCATTTTTTTTTATTGTGAATGATGTGTATTGCGTTTGGAATGATATGTAATACTTTAAGATAATTTAAAAAAACATATGAATTTTAACATTTCTGCATAGGGGCATATTGGACATTTGAGTTACTTGGAATACAGTTAGAGGGACTAAAATGAGTATTTTTTAAAAATGAGAGACTAAAATAAACTTTTACACATAGTTGAGGGGCCTATTTGACTTTTTCCCTTTAACTTATAACTCTCGTAATAATTCTTGACCTTTTCCTTTTCCTTTTCCTTTTCTTATTTGATTTATTTTTCTTGGAGATAGCAAAACCAAAAAAGTGTACAAAAACACACTCACTTATGTATATAGGGAAAATTGCGCAAATGGTCCGTATTTTTTTTTAAATTTAAATTCATCCTTATTAATTAAAATTAGTCAATTTATTCATTATTGTTTCAAAAAAATAATAATAATTTAGTCTCCAAATAGTGGTCACTTGTAGGGACTAAATTAAATTTTTTTGAGAAATAATAACGACTAAATTAAAATTTTATGACAAACAATATAAACGAATTTGAAATATTTTAAAAAACAACCAGAACTAAATTAACTAATTTTAAATAATAAAAAAAAATTAAAAATATTTTTAAAAAAATAATAAAGACCATTTGTATAATTTTCCCTATGTATATATATAGACAAAAGATGTACAATATGATTTTATGTCGCAAACGTGAGTTCCTATGCAATTCTTTAGACTTCCTTATAGTAGTCAAGCGAGGAATTAAGAGATTCATACAATATTGGCTTCACTTGTTATTAAATGAGTATTAAATGTGATTGTTATTCCTTCTATGTTAAATAATAAATATTAATTTTGTAAATCAAACGTGATTTAAAAGACACGTAATTATGTGTTGAAGTGGTCTTGCATATGTAATATGTTTCTTCTCAAAATAAACACATGATTGTTTAAGTGTTACTTCTTCCATCCAATTCATGTCTTGAATCTCATGACAATAATGAGAAATTTGATTTGTTCCGTTGGAATAAATTGGCCATAAATGAGATTAGGATTGATCTGATAGTATCATACAAGTTCATATTTTTACGGATGCGTGCTCAAATATATATACAAATACTCTTAAAAACTCCATCTCTAAAGTCTTATATATGTAAATTCCACACAATCTTTAGTTTTTTTTTTTTTAACACTCTATGAAATACTCACACATACAATACCATATTAGTGTCGCAAGTGATTTTGTTAAAGAGCTTCGGTCACCTTACTATATCAATTACCTGCACGTTGATGCAGGGGCGGATTTAGGGGGGGCCGGGGGGGGGGGGGGGGGCGGGGGGGGGGGGGGGCCAATCTCCAAAAAAAAAAAAAATTAATGTATATATATTTTTAAATATATAGGTTCGGCCCCCCATAAATATTAAAAAGTTGTCTTTAATACACAACTTTTTAAGTAGCTTGGTTGTTAGCTATATTTAAATTTACCTTAGAGTCCTGTGTTCGAGTCATGATGGCAGCATTTTTTCTTTTTTGTTTTGCTGCCACTGGCTTTTAAGGGGAAAAAAAAATTAAAAAAAATGAAAGGCATTTTGCTGCCACTGCTTTTAAGGAGGAAAAAAAAAAAGATGAAAGGCTACCCTAAACCCATTAGCGGGAAACGAAACAGATATCAATTGATCTTTTTTTTTTTTTTTAACTGATCAATTGATCAAAATAACTTATTTCTTTTGAAAATAAAAACCAACGAGCCCTCTAAACCCTAAACAATTTCTAAACAATCCTTTCTTTTAGAAAAAAAAAAAAAAAAAAGACTAAAGTATCATATCTTCTTGACTTGTTCAAGTTTTCAAGACTTCAACTCTCAAATCTCTTTAGAAATTTTAATTTCTCCAAAGGTATGTATATCTTTTCAAAACAAAACTATCATTTTTTTTTCGTTAATTTAAATTGTATATATTAAATTGTAAATGATTATGTATTATTTACATGTGTTTTTTGTTAAATAATATTATTTACATGTGTTTTTTGTTAAATAGTATTATTTACATGTGTTTTTTTTTAGCTAAGTTTCTTTATATGTGTTTGTGTTTAAAATATGTTATATCATTAATCTTTTTAACTAAATCTCGACCCCTCCTATATGAAAATTCTGGATCCGCCCCTGCGTTGATGGTTTTAACCCATAGCCGAAATTGTTCGCATGAAATATCGCATGTTCCTATTGTTTTGGGTTAGAGTGGCGCGACGGGTTCCAACTCCTACCGCCTTAACTCAAGTGCTTATATAATTCTTTTTCCTTTTTCAATTTCACTTTGATATTTAAGCTTTGTCGAGACTAACTCTCCAACTTGACGAGCTCAGGTTGCCATTGTTAGATTGCCGACTTTAGGTTTCGATCATCTCATAACGCTTATTATCTCATATCATTACAAGAGATATCTCGACGATTAATTCTTCAATCCAACAACAATAACTAGAGTTCAAATAGTTGACTCATCACTTTCTAATTTTTTAATTATCATCGTAACTTCATTTTTGTAATTAGTGATTTAATACACTCTCATAATATTATAACATTATGAGAATATCCAAATTCACGGAGCAAGTGGCAAGGCCTTCCAAACATTCCGCCAGTGATATGTTTAACTCGATTTATCTGGCAAAGAAGATCTGCCCTTTTGTTGGGCCGATTTGGTTCTACATTCCGAAACTCCAATCGTTTGAGCTAGATTTAGGCCCAACACCATCCTATGTAAGAGTGTATGCAAAGCTATTAACTATGAATAATCCATGGGGAATTTTTTAGCAATGCTCAAAAAGATTTTGCGGGATTTCAAAAAGTATTTAGACTCTGCTTAAAATGACATATATCAACATTACATGCACTGAAGTGACATGTATAACCACAAGAGTCCGATAGACAGTTAGTTAAGTTAATAACATTGGTTTCCGTCTTTAAAATTCAAATTTAAGAATCGTTCATAAATTCATAGTCAATAATTAATAATTAATGGTTTCAATTTATTATAAATTTTAACTTTTGTGAAAAAAAATTCACATTTTTTTTTTAAATTCAAAAGATAAGTTGGTAATATCGGTTTCCTGTCCCTACTCTCCTATCCCTTTCACCCTGGTTGGGCTACAAAGGGTTGGGGAGTAGAGAAGGTAAAGTGAGGGTAAAGGTTTTACTGAACTTTTGCTTGCTTTATTACCAGCAGACTGTGCAGTGATATGATACGTATAATTACTTAAAATTATCAGACGTAGATTTTATTTGGCCTAACTTTTAGACACTCAAAAGCATTTTCTGTGAGTTTAGAAGCTGAAATAACTTGTTTGACCTATTTTTAAAAGTACTTTTAAGTAAAAGTTGAAGTTAAAAAAAGTTAAAAACTGAAAAATTCCAAATTGTAGTTTTTTAGAAAAGGCTTTTGCGAACTGTTTTACATAATGCAGGAAACTATTTTTTTTTTCTCAAATTTATCCCTCCATATTTTTAAAATCCGAAATTATCCTCAAAAGTTTTAAAAGCTCTACGTTATCTAACACATGCCAAACAGTCAACGACTTTTATTCAACAACACTTCTTATAAAATTTATACTTTAAAAGTTCTATAACTCAAAAGCTAAAATTTTACAGTTAAGCCAAACAAAATCTTAGTAACATTTATAAAAAAAGTTCTAAATCCAAAATAATACCTACATGTAACAATTATTTATCATTCAACACTATCAGATAGCACGACTCTCATTAAACAATAAAACTCACTATATATAAGGCCCATTCTTCACTGACCCGAACATCCAAATTGACGGATATGATTCTTATACCCAACATGCATCTCTAGAAATCTTGATCTTTCATTTTACACCTAGGTGGTGTACTCGCATTGACTTTTTGCAATTTCCCTTTTACATTGTCAAAGATCTACAAAGGCACCATTAGCAATCATGTAAGGTGGAATCCATGAATGGACAACCACTACGCTTGACCATGTTTCTGTGGCCTACAGCCTGGATCTTTGTAGTAACGTGCAATGGTATCCGTGCCCACTCTGGTGGGCTGCATCTGCGACCCAGATTTCATAGGATGCGAACATGCACTCACAAACAAACGGTAGAGCATACTTGCGTTTGATTTCTGTGTCGGTGTCGATCAAATTTAGATTCGTTCATATTATTATAATATTATAAAAATAATTTAATAATAATAATATATTTATGAAGAGATTAAATGATAATAATATATTTATAGAATTATGATAAAGTCATCTACTTGTATTATCATTATTAAATTTCTTTTGTAATATTATATGATATAAGAAAATATAAATTTGTGTCAGCTGTCATACATTTTCATTCTAATAATTTGGTATGGATATTCTGGAAGAGATATGACATTCTTTATAGTAAGAATCAAGTGAGAAATAAGCTATTTCACTGCCAATTTTTATTACGAATATGAAAATTAAATAATCTTATAAAATGAAAATGCAAAAAATATTAAGTGGTTTTGAACGATATTGTAAAAGGAGTAGAAGTTGTAACCCTCATCACCAACACCATATTTTCGCTGATAGTCACCTCCTTCCTCTTTGTAGGTGATGGATGGTACGTTAGGTGATTTATATTGAAAATAATAAATAATTTAATAAATTTATTTCTAACAGTTTTAAATACGTTTATTTATGTTTTTAAACTTTGTTGGCGCCAATTTGACTTTAGTATAGTGACACGTGTGTTATTTTGATGGGATCTACCATCCTTTTTTGTACTCTCATTGTCGATGTTGGGAATCTCACAGTTGAGGTTGAACGGCTACGCCTGCCAAGCTGAACTTTCGGGTCGGCTGCTTGACCTGCACAAGGGAAGGGAAGGAAAAAGTAGGGTGATGATCCGGATTTTTCCCTCGGACGTGCGAATGATTAGTATGTCCGATCTGACAAGGTAGCTGAAAGTATTAATGACGAATTACCTCTTAAATACAGTGGTGGAGCTCTATTTATACTAGATTGGGATCTGATAACAATTAATGCTGTGCAACTTTATGTCCCATCAGAACTTTATGTCCCATCAGAGTAGCTAGCACAAGGGTCGGGGGTTTTTCTGGGTCAGGGTGAGGTCAGATTGATATCCAGGTTGGGCATTAACTGATTGGGTCAGTCTTGGCTCGGGTTGGCCTACCCCAGCTCGGCTACCCCTCGTCAATTCCCTCCCCCAAGTTGAGATCGTAGGGGGAGAGATATAGATTTGGGAGTTATTCCCGACCTAGAGGTACCCGACCCTAACGGAGTAAGAAAACCATGTCAGCAGAGTATGCCCTTCAGATGGCTGACACGTCACCCGACGGTTATGACAAGACGCGACGTTTAGGATTCTCGAAGCGGTTACAGTTAGTCGCCTATAAAATAGGGCACTGATGCTTGAAATCCATTCCACTTCACTTACAAAATTTCAAGAGCTTTCAGGTCGGCATCTAGAGTGGTTGGAGCTTTTCACTCAGCAAGGTATCTGCTCGGTGTATTTAGCTAAGAGACCAATCAGCTCGGGGTCAGTTAGCTCGGATAACTTCCACAGTTAGAGCCGTTAGGTACGTCCTGACTCCCTTTAGATCATTTCTGCATATATACTTTCAATTCATATACAGAATGGGAAGGTCGAAGTCAGAAGATTCCCAAATGATGGAGGCAAGAACCTATGGCAATGATGAGAATCCCTCGATCTCGAAGTCTACTTCGAATGGTAGTGGAGATGAGGACAGTCCCGTCGCATCTCAAGGGTCAGCTCGTTAGCTCGAGCCCAGAATCAGTGATGATGACTGCCAAGTTATTGAGGTCAGACGAGTGCAAGAAGAGGCTGAGGTAGATCTTTTGGCCGACCTAGGAGACTTGGGAGATAAAGAGGATGGGTCCCCCCTAAACCGGTTGGAGGGGCTTAAGCTGCCACAGGAGTACTTAGCTAGAGCCTCCACGGTGGAGCCAATTGAAGCGGTTCGCCCCCGGAGCTCGGCCACGGCCAGCGTTTCTTTAGGTCGGGGAAAGAGGATCGAGCAGCTGTTCGCTTGTTGTAAACGCGAGTATCACTCTACCGTGCAGATGGCTAATGCCAGGCTAAAGAACTAGTCGATGGACCAGCACCACAAGCTGAAGGTCCCGGGTTGGCACGACGTTGCTTGTTATCCTCCACCCGACCACTTTACTATTTATGACCTTGCCTTCGACGTCATCCAGCTCCTGCTCCCGGGATTCATCGTCAGCATCCTGAACTACTTCGAGCTCAGCCCGGGTCAGATGTCTCTTAATGGATGGGCAATAGTTGTGGCATTCTACATGTTTTGCCTCGAGAAGGACGTGGAATCGACCCTAACTCGATTCAGGCAATTCTTTGTGCGCAAGCCTAACCCTAAGCAGCCTGGATGGTTCTATTTTGCGGCTCGGGCGGGCAGTTCCATATTCACCAAGTGGCACTCTTCCAACAAGGGTTGGTACCATGACTATTACTGGGTAGAGCTAACTATGAACCCGGGGTATAAGAGGGACTGGAATCTCTCCCTGAAGAAGAGGCTGAATGACAACCCCAAGCTCTAGGAGGCGGAGCTCTAGGAGGTCGAAGTGCCTAGACCTGAGTCGGGATCACTAATCGACATTAACAACGTGCTGAAATGGGACAGGATTTGGGACTCCAAGTTGTTTAGGCGGGAACCCGACCTGTCGAAGAAGTATCATCACCTGCTACCCGAGGAAGATGAGTCCAGCTCACAAGAGGGTCAGTTCGAGAGATCAGCACCCGACCTCCTCATTCTCTTACCTTTCGCTGTCATTATTTCCATTGTTTTTTTGTCGTTTCTCACTCTCTCTTTTGCAGACATGTCGGAGGCTAGAAAGCTCGCTTATGCCCAGAGGAGGAGGAGGGCTGAGGCCAATGGCGAGGCCTCGGCTAGATCTGGTCACGGTGCACCTACACCACAAGACCAGAGGTTGCGGTCCAGCGACAAAGGAAAGGAGGTTGGCACCAAGGTGACCTGCAATATGGCCCCAGAGTCCCCCGTGCAAAAGAGACCGACTTCTGGTGTGACGATCAAAGAGCGCTCGGCCGTCCGCTCCGACACCAAGAAGAGACCTCGACCCGAATACACCGAGAAAGGTAAAGGGCCGGAGGGGGTTCGGCCTAGGAAAGATTACGTCGAGGCAGCCACGGTCGAGTGCAACCCCAAACTGGCGAAAGTTTCCGCCGAGCAGCTTTTCCTCGACTTGAGGACGGTCGTGATCATGGTGAGTTGCACTCAACAATGTTTGAACGGTTATGTTTTTGAATTCGGTTAACAATGTCTGTTGTCTTTTCGTGTATGTCGAGTCTCATGCGCTTTCCATCCCATACGTCGGGCCCCACAGAGATAAGGCAGTGGAAGCCTTCAAGTCCAGCGAGGCGGCCGTAGATTGGGTGGCGACTGAAGGTGGGGCCATGGCCAAGTATGCCGAGTTGGAATACTATTTCCGCGGCCAAGTCGCTGCTCGGGAGGGAGCAAATACCTTCTTTCCTGCCTCCAAGAATGACTATATCGAAATCTTGGAGGCTCATCCGTTAGAATTTTGGGAAGTTCCTGAGGTCATGGCTGACCTCAAGTCTCAAGCTCAAGAAGTGATGGACTTCGTCAAGAAGGGCATGTATCAGGCTGAGGAAGAGGCCGATGTCACTACCTCTCTGACCGTTCCCACTGCACCGAAATTAACTTTGTAATCCGCCCTGGTCGGGTTTCTATAATTTTGTACTCTTTTCATGTTTTAATATAATGAATATGTTAACGTTATTTTGCATTTTGTCCGAGTTTGTACAAGTGTACTTTCCTCTTCGCAAATTTCTTAAGTAAATAGGGTTAAGCTATCATAATAGACCTTTCAAACTTAAGTAACGGATTTTCTATATAAAGAACTGAGCTGGATGTAATTGATAATTAAACAACTTAATCCGAGCTGGTCAATTTGGACAACTATATAATTTTTGCTGACCTAGACTCGTCAGTTCGATTTAAAATTGGTCAAACTAATGTTGACTAGTGTTGAGTTCGAGTTTAGACCTGAACTAACATATCGACCCAAAGCCGGTTAGTACTGATTTGGACTTTAATCCAAACTAGTGAAGCAAATCAAATTATTATTGATTAAAATCGAGCTGAATTTCTGGTTCGAGCTGATTTCCTTTAGCTCGTAATTAAGCGTGGCCACTTTAGCGTTAATTAGAGTTTGTAGGAGCTGAGTAGCTAAGGCGCTTAGGCCCAGGTCGGGCCTCGCACTGGTATATGAAATACTGTATTGGAATTACGTACATGGTGTACTTGGGCTCGGGGCCCTTACAAAAGATTTTGGCTTGGGGGCCTTACAAAAGATTTCGACTCGGGGTCTTACGAAAGATTTCGGCTCGGGGGCCTTAGACAAAATCTCGTTTCAGGTGTTCTGCGTTCCATGCAATCTTCAGCTATTTCCTGTGCTTGTCGCGGAGGTAGAAGGTCCCAGGTTGGGCTTCTTTCGCGACTTCGTATGGTCTCTCCCAAGTTGGAGAGAGCTTGTTACCCGAGCGCGACAAAAAGATGGCCTTTTTGAGGATGAGGTCACCAACCTTAATAGGCTTAGGCTTGACATGCTTGGCATAGACTCTTTGCATGGCAGCTTTGCTAGGTAACATCCTTATTTGAGCTTTAGCTTAGAGCTCTTCAGCGAGGTCGAGCTCCACACGGATTAGGGCTCCGTTTATTCCTGGATCATAGTGGAGGGTCCTACTGGTAGGAGACCCGATCTCCACTAGCAGCACTGCTTGAGTGCCGACGGTCAGCTCGAAGGGCAATTATAAAAGAAATCCGTGAGACTATCTCTTGGAATTCCACCAAGATCAACTCGTTATACATAATAATTGGCAATTTTAAATAAGAGAATTAGGATTACCTCTTCGAACGATTCATGGTAGTGTTATGGAATTGCCCAACGGAAGCGTCTAGCTCCTCCTACTTCGCACGCGAACAAGGATGAAAGAGGAGAAGGCTATAATTTTCAGAGAGAGGGTTTTTTTTTTTATTCTACGTTTTCAGAAAAACGATATATGTCAATCTCTCTACTTTGAAAACCCTACATGGCCCTTCTTATAAAGTCCATGTAGGCGAGGCTCTTCAAAAGGCCAACTCCCAAAATAGTTAAAAAAAAACCCAACCTTTTAATGTGGGTTTCCATAAAGCCCACAACGATTCAAATTAAATCACTATTTAATTTAAATCAATTAGCCTAGGATTTAATTGATGAATCATAAATCTAGTGCTAGCTAGAAATTGTCAAATAATTAAATCCACGACCTAATAATAATAATCAGATAATATTTAATTCTTAATTAAATATTAATCACAAATAATATTTAATTCTCAATTAAATATTGATTATAATTAGGCCGTCTCTCCAATTAAATCACTTATTCTTTTGCGTGACTCCATAGGTTCAAACTTAAGTCGATAGCATAAAGATTATCCTTACACTAATCAAAGATACTATCTAGTAATGGTTCCCAACGACCGAATAAGCTGAATAAGTGCAAAGCAACATTCAACGAACCTCGGTACAATGATGAATTCCCTATGACCCTCGGTATTCTGAAATAACCCTAGGGACATGGTTAACTGTCAAATCCCTAATTAGTTACTTCATGTCAAATTTCAATCCTGTCATGACACATCATGACTTACCCTCGTGACTTATCACGAGATGTGTTTTGGCCAAAGACTTTCTGAATTGAAATTAAGCGAAACACCATTCTCCAAATACCCGGAGCGGTCAATCCCATCTTGACTCACACATTGACTTCTTCAGCTTGCCCATACCCAGTAACCTTCTGTTACCATATTAAAAATCTGGATAGTCCGGCACCTAAGCATGAGGAGTAATCCGTAAGTCTCCATGGCAGTCTCAGGTTAGAAGGAACATGTCTACCACATGTACCACGAGCTATCTTTAGACAGTAGGGTACATACCATAGGACACTCGTAAAGAGAGTCATGTTCAGTGAACATGTCTCCACATGTCACCTGTTTATTGCACCGGTGTCCCAACACCTATTGGTCATGAGGATAACCAACCAATGCAACAAACAATAACTTATACTCGATGATATTGACGTCCCAATACCAATTTCATCATTTGGTTACGAACAAAGTTTAAGAATGACCAAAATCAACCCTCATTCATATGATTCTATAAAGTCATTCTAAGGACTACATCATGATCAATTAAAGGTAAAAGAAGATGGACGATATGATGTAATGGTCAAATATTATTAATAGAACAATAATTCACATACAAATTAATTTGCCAGCTACACTCGATGACTGACTTTAGGACACAATTCCTAACAATCTCCCACTTGACCTAAAGCCAATCGGATCTGTATCCTATACCCATATTTTCTCGATGTGCATCGAACTCTTTGATCCCGATAGCTTTGGTGAAGGGGTCAACTAAATTCTCTTTACTATCAATCTTTTGCAGAGTGACGTCACCTCTAGCAACGATCTCTATAATTAGGTGGTAATATCTCAGTACATGTTTGGCTTTCTGATGAGATCGGGGTTCCTTAGCTTGTGCAATGGCTCCAGTACTATCACTGAAGATCGTGACTAGACCAGTCAGATCAAGAAGAACTCCGAGCTTCGTGATGAATTCTCTAAGCCAAACTGCCTCCTTCACCGCATTAGATGCTGCTATATATTTTGCCTTACAGACAGAATCGGCTACAATCTGCTGTTTGGAACTTTTCCAACTGATGGCTCCACCATTTAGGGTGAACATAAAACCAGATACACTCTTACTATCATCTCTATCTGATTGAAAACTTGAATCGGTATAACTAACCAGTTTCATATCAGAATCTCCATAAATGAGCCATTGGTCCTTTGTATTTCTTAAATACTTTAGGATGGTCTTAACCACTTGCCAATGTTTATCGCTAGGATCAAATTGGTATCTGCTTACTATTCCAAGGGAATAAGCCACGTCAGGTCTCGTACAAGACACAACATACATGATAGATCTTACTGCCGAGGCATATGGGATTCTACTCATGCGCTCTCTTTCTTGAGGAGTTGTCAGACAATCCTTTTTAGAAAGAGTAATTCCATGACCTATCGGGAGATAGCCTTTCTTGGAATTTTCCAAGCTGAACATTTTCAGCACGGTGTCTATGTACGTAGACTAGGACAATCTCAGCAACCTTCTTGATCTATCCCTATAGATCCTAATCCCAAGGATATAGGAAGCATCTCCTAAATCCTTCATGGAAAATTGGGATGACAACCACAACTTCACGCTCTGCAATGCAGATATGTCATTCCCTATAAGGAGAATATCATCCACATATAGTACCAAGAACATGACCACATGACCATTTTCCCATTTATAGATGCAAGGCTCTTCTTCATTCTTAATGAAGCCATACGTTTTGACAACCTTGTCAAAACGTATGTTCCAACTCCGAAAGGCTTGCTTGAGTCCATAAATGGATCTTTGTAGCTTGCATACTTTAGATTCATCTGTGGATGTGAACCCTTCAGGCTGTGTCATGTACACCTTCTCTTCAAACTCACCATTAAGGAAAGCTATCTTGACATCCATTTCCCAAATTTTATAATATAAGTACGCAGCTATAGCAAGCATAATGCGAACCGATTTGAGCATTGTTACGGGAGAAAATGTCTCATCATAGTCAATACCATAATGTTGACGAAATCCCTTAGCAACCAAACTGGCTTTGTAGGTCTCTACCTTCCTATCTGCTCATCTTTTTCTTTTAAAAACCCATTTATACCTTATGGGTCTTACCCCTTCGAGTGAGTCAACTAATGTCTAAACATTGTTGACATGCATGGATTCTATCTTGGATCGCATGGCTTTAAGCCATTCTTCAGAATCAAGTCTCTGCATTGCATCCATATAAATGATCAGATCCTCATCATTCTCATCAAGTTCGATGGGATCACCGCCACGGACTAGGAATCCATATCTGTCCGGTTGACGTGGTACTCTACCAGATCTTCTTATTGCTGTGTCTACAGCAGGCTTAGGATTCAGTTCACTAACCTTATCATGTTCTATATGTTCTTCTGCTAATATTTGTTCTTGTTCTAGTTGAACTTCTCCAAGTCCACTATTGGAGGCATTGTTTTTCTTCTCGAGAAACTCTTTCTCTAGGAAAACCGCTTTGAGGGCAACGAACACCTTTTGTTCGCTGGTGTTGTAGAATTGGTATCGTCTAGACTCTCTAAGGTACCCTACGAACAAACATTTATCAGATTTTGGTTCTAACTTGTTAGCTTGAAGACGCTTGACATATGCTGGACACCCCCAAACCTTAAGGTGTATAAGTGTTAGTTTATGCCAAAACCACATCTCATATGGTGTCTTATCTACTGACTTGCTATGAACCCTATTCAGCACGTGAACAGCAGTTTCAAGGGCATATCCCCAAAAGGATATGGGTAGATCCGCACGTCCCATCATGGATCGTACCATGTCTAACAAGGTTTGATTTCTCCTATCAGATACACCATTATGCTGCGGTGTAGCGGGGGGAGTCCATTGTGAAAGAATCCCATTCTTCTCAAGGTAACCCAGAAACTCATTGGAAAGATACTCACATCCACGATCAGATCGTAGAATCTTGATATCTTTCCCAATTTGTTTCTCTACTTCATTACGATATCTGTTGAACATTTCAAAAGATTCTGACTTATTTCTCATCACATAGATATACCCATACCTAGATAGATCATCTGTAAAGGTAATAAAGTAGGAGTATCCTCCTCTAGCACTTGTGCTCATAGGCCCACATACATCTGTATGCACGAGGCCCAAGAGCTCTGCAGCCCAATTACCTTTTCCAATAAAAGGAGATTTGGTCATTTTACCCAATAGACAAGACTCACAAGTAGGTAGTGATACTGGATCACTAATATCAAGCAACCCTTCCTTGATGAACTTGTTAATCCTGCTTTTACCCTAACGCTAGTACTGGAACTTGATTTCCATTTCCAACGTTGAGGTATCGCTCACCAACTCTGAACTTCCTACTGACCTCTAGCCCCCCGCAACAAATTGCAAATATGATAAGGACTGCCTGTATCTAATACATAGGTAGTAGAGTCTATAACACTGAAGTTGCAAGGTGTTATCATATACATACCTTGCTGAGCAACTCCTTGCTGTCTCTTTGGCCTGTTAGGATCTAACGATGCCAGATACTGAGGACAATTCCTCTTCCAGTGTCTCTTCCTCTTACAAAAGAAACATTCTGCTTGACTCTGGTCAGCTTTCTGCTTGCGAACTTGTGGTTGCTGCTGAGCGGGTTTCTTAACCCCGCTTTGAGCTGCATATGCATTTTTGTTCTTTTTCTTGCCACGTCATTGAAGAATTCTTGCGTTTTGAGGAACTAGCACCTCCAACCACATTAACCGTCTTTTTGAGGAGCTGATTATCTTTCTCAAAGGTTTGTAGTAACCCCAGAAGTGCATGGTAGTTAACAACTGGCTTGTTTATCTTGAACTGGTTCAAGAAAGGGAGGTAGGATGGAGGAAGAGAGTTGAGGATGGCATCCTTGCCAAGCTGTTCATAGAGCGGATAGCCTAACTTAGCCAACTTCTCAATTTGCTCAGTCATGTACAATACATGATTAGTGACGGAAGTCCCTTATCTCATTCTAGTGCTGAAGATGGCACAAGAGGTCCTATGTCTTTCTGCGTCATCAGATATGCCGAAAGATTCATTTAACGCTTGAATGATGTCCTCAGGTTGTGTTTCCTCAAATTTGTGACTGAATTCATCATTCATCGTAACCCTCATGATACAGCGAACTGTTATTCTATCATCAACCCATTTCTGATATCAACGACGATCGGCAACAGTCGCTTGGGCAGCAGGTTCAGCAGGTGCTAGATCAGACAGGACATACAGGATACATTTATGCTCGAGCACAATGCGCAATTTACGATACCAGCTATCGTAATTTGGCCCGGTCAACTTTTCACTATCCAATAGTGATCTCAAAGACAACATGTTAGCCATTAAATCTGCAAATAATTGAAGTAAAGGAAATAAATTAGCTAAAATATATGAATTATCTAATCACATTAGACAAAGGCCAGTGTCTAAAGGATTATCCCACTATTTTGTTCAGATTGATAGCCTCTACCTTCAATCCAAAGGAATTTCCAATCCAAATTCCCTCAGTGGGTACTAAGATCCAAATAATTGTAGATAAGCCCGACGGAGGCTGGCCCACCTATGCACATTTATCTGGTAGGTTCATAACCAGTTATTTCTCCAAATAACTCTCAGTGATCTCAATTCTGCCCCAAGCACCCCTTCAGCAAGACGGAGGTCCTCCACTGAAAAGCCCAGTTAGGTCAAACCATTAACATGATATCTCATAGTCTCTCTCTAAGCTTGATGAGTAGGCCTGACGAAGGCCAGCCCACCTACTCACCATCTCAAAGAGATTCCATGGAATTCACACAATGAATAATAATCCCAACACCTTGATAAAAGCCAGGCTGGAGGGCCTCCAACATTTATTAAGATGTTGGGCCCATTATTATTCACTTTAATGGGAGGCAGTAAGTTGAACATCTAATATTCAACCCACTTAAAGGACCTAATAATTTATAGGATTTTTAATTATAGTATAACGATTGGTTTTATTTGCCTTATTATTAATTAATCCAATTAATTGATCGCGAGAGATATATATATAAAAAAGGCATGCATAATAATAAATTGAGCATAAATAATGGGTGGTTATGGGCTATCCTAATGTGGTCCACTAGAGCCATCATGGACCACTCTAGTCATGCAAATAAAGATTATTACATTTAATTGGGTTAACCTGGACAGGCCCAGGCCTTCTAGAAATATTCAACACCTTGATCCATGCTCCAAAGCCCTATCTCTATTAATTACATAAACATGATAGAGAACTCCTTCTAAAAGGAGGGGATACATTACTTGGGGTAGGGATTTACAACCAGAAAAATAGAAGGCTGGACTCGCAGGCCCAATTTAACCCAAATAAATAATTATAACAATTTATAATAATAAAATGCAATAATCATCATGATATGCAAGCCCATAACCTCCTTTAAATCCATGTCATACATCATTAACACAAATAGGTATACACATAGACATTCTATATAATTTCCAAGGCATTAAATCAATTTAAATCGATATTTCCAATTAATTAAACTAATTTTAAATTAATTGGATGTCCTACAATAATATTCAAAATAAATAGTGTTAAAGAGGAACAAATTAATAAACAATTTATTAATATTAGCAAAATTAACAATTAAGTTTAATAATTTTCTAATTAATTTGATATTCTAAATTAATTCACCAAATTAATTTAGTTAAATAAATACAACTAATAAACTATTTACTAATTGCTATCTAAATTAATAATTAATTTAAATTTAAGTAAACTCAATTGCAATACTATATTTTTTTTTTAATAATATGGTCCTAGTGCAATTCTATGAAACTATTTCATATACCAAAACAATTAATAAACTATTTTATTAATTGTTGATCCAAAATAAAATTTAATCCATATTGGATTAACATTATCAACTAATTAATATTAATTTGGACTTAGTTTAAATTAATTTAATAGTTGAGCTCAATGTTTCCAAACCATTTTTAGAAATATACATTTAGTTATCATATAAGCCCAACATAAAAAAATAAGTGAATAAATTAAGGCTCAATAGAATTAATATATCCTAAGGCCTAAAGAATTAGAATTTAACTTAAGCCCAACTCCTTGAGCCCAACAAGAAATAAAATAAAAATAAGCAAGATTGGGCTGAACTGATCCAAATTGGGTCAAGCCCAATCGGATCAGGCAGCCCATTAGGGTTCAGATCCCTTTTTTTTGGCTACAGTAATCGCTACAGTAACACGCTATAGTACCATCGTTATAGTACTTGCTATAGTAATTGCCCTTTTTTATTTATTCTGCTACTGTAATAGTATGAAAAAAAACAAATATATCAACCATATCATATAGGCAACGTATAATCTTGTATCAAATACGTAAAATAAACACACTAAATGAGGTGGCTCTGATACCACTGCAAGAAATCCGTGAGACTATCTCTTGGAATTCCACCAGGATCAACTCGTTATACATAATAATTGGCAATTTTAAATCAGAGAATTAGGATTACCTCTTCGAACGATTCGTGGTAGTGTTATGGAATTGCCCAACGGAAGCGTCTAACTCCTCCTACTTCGCACGCGAACAAGGATGAAAGAGGAGGAGGCTATAATTTTCAGAGAGAGGGTTTTTTTTTTTTTTTGATTCTACGTTTTCAGAAAAATGATATATGTCAATCTCTACTTTGAAAACCCTACATGGCCCTTCTTATAAAGTCCATGTGGGCTAGGCTCTTCAAAAGGCCAACTCCTAAAATAGTTAAAAAAAATCCAATCTTTTAATGTGGGTTTCATAAAGCCCACAACGATTCAAATTAAATCACTATTTAATTTAAATCAATCAACCTAGGATTTAATTAATGAATCATAAATCTAGTGCAAGCTAGAAATTGTCAAATAATTAAATCCACGACCTAATAATAATAATTAGATAATATTTAATTTTTAATTAAATATTAATCATAAATAATATTTAATTTTCAATTAAATATTGATTATAATTAGGCTGTCTCTCCAATTAAATCACTTATTCTTTTGCGTGACTCCATAAGTTCAAACTTAAGCCGGTAGCATAAAGACTATCCTTACACTAATCGAAGATACCATCTAGCAATGGTTCCCGAGACCGAATAAGCTGAATAGGTGCAAGGCAACATTCAACGAACCTCGGTACAATGGTGAATTCCCTATGACCCTCGGTGTTCTGAAATAACCCTAGGGACATGGTTAACTGTCAAATCCCTAATTAATTACTTCATGTCAAATTTCAATCTTGTCATGACACATCATGACTTACCCTCGTGACTCATTACGAGATGTGCTTTGGCCAAAGACTTTTTGAATTGAAATTAAGCGAAACACCATTCTCCAAATACCTGGAGCAGTCAATCCTATCTTGACTCACACATTGACTTCTCCGGCACTTGCCCATACCTAGTAACCTTCTGTTACCAGATTAGAAATCTGGATAGTCCGGCACCTAAGCATAAGGAGTAATCCGTAAGTCTCCATGGCAGTCTCAGGTTAGAGAGAACATATCTACCACATGTACCACGAGCTATCCTTAGACAGTAGGGTACATACTATAGGACGCTCGTAAAGAGAGTCATGTTTAGTGAACATGTCTCCACATGTCACTTGTTTATCGCACCAGTGTCCCAACACCCATTGGTCATGAGGATAACCAACTAATGCAACAAACAATAACCTATACTCAATGAAATTGACGTCCCAATACCAATTTCATCATTTGGTTACGAACAAAGTTTAAGAATGACCAAAATCAACCCTCATTCATATGATTCCATAAAGTCATTCTAAGGACTACATCATGATCAATCAAAGGTAAAAGAAGATGGACGATATAATGTAATGGCCAAATATTATTAATAGAACAATAATCCACACACAAATTAATTTGCCAGCTACACTCGATGACTGACTTTAGGACACAATTCCTAACAAATTCTCCCATTGCCGAGCTGGTGGTGATTCGCTGAGCCTACAGTACTTCGGGGAGAATCGACGCCCACTGGCCTCCCGTTTCTTCCAGCTTGGTTTTCAGGCCCTGCAAAATGATTTGGTTAGTCATTTCGACTTGGCTATTACTTTGAGGGTGAACAATATATTGAGAATCTGAGGTCGATCCCAATCTCAACACATTTGCCTCGAAAGTATGCACTATCAAATTACTTGTCGTGGTCGGTGTTGATGACCTTTGGCACCTCAAACCGACAAATGTTGTTCTTCAATATGAAATCCCAAGCTACCTTTAATGTTATTCTAGCAACGCCTTCGGCCTCAGGCCATTTAGTGAAGTAGTCTATAGTTACAAAGGCGTGCTTCTTTTGGCCAATACTGGTTGACAATAGGCCGATGATGTCTAGCCCCCACTGATAGAATGGCCACGGGCTTATCATCACTATTAGGTCTACCGCTGGCTTCCTCTATATATTGGCAAACCTTTGGCAGGTATCACACTTCTTCATATACTCTTTGGCATCTTGTTCTAAGGTTGGCCAGAAATAGCCTTGCCTCAATGCTTTCTGAGCCAGAGCCTTGCCACCCAAGTAGTTCCCACATACCCCTTCATGAATTTCTCTGAGTATATTGTTTCCCTTCTCAGGCCCAACACATTTTAAGAGAGGCCAAGTGTAAGCTTTTTTGTTGAGTTGTCCAGCTATTATGACAAACCTTGAGGCCTGTTTCATGAGTTTTCGAGCTGCCTTTTCATCCTCCGGGATCATCCCCCCTCCAAGTAGTCCACGATTGGTCTAGTCCAATTTGGGCTTAAATTGAGCTCGGCTACGACTTGCTTTTCCAACTGAATACTATGTTCGTAGATTTCTTCCACATGGACCAGTGCAGGTCGGCTCTCTCCCAAGGCCAACTTAGATAGAACATCAGCCTTCATATTCTCCTCCCTCGAAATTTGTTGTATTGTGAACCTTTTGAACCTTGAGGTCAAATCCCTAACTCTGCTGAGGTAGGCCATCATAGCATTATCCCTGGCCTCAAATTCTCCTGACACCTGACTGACAACCAATTGAGAGTCGGTGTTCAAGTCAACTACTTGTGCCCCGAGCTGAGCCGCGATTTTCAATACCGCCTCATACTCTGCCTCATTGTTGGACGCCAGGAATGCAAACTTGAGGGAGTATTGGTGCTCGTGCCCAGTTGGGTCGAAGATGACCACTCCGGCTCCGCTTCCTAACTTCCTTAAGGCTTCATCCACATGGACCTTCCACACATCTTCCGGGTCATATTCAGCTCAACCATTATATTCTACCACGAAGTGCGCGATGGCTTGGGCTTTGATAATTGTTCTAGGTTGATAAGTGATGTCAAATTGACTCAGCTCTACTACCCATTTTAACAACCTACCCGACGCCTCTGGCTTGTGCATGATGGACTTGAGCGGGGCATCAGCCATGACCTTGATTGGGTGTGCATCAAAGTATGGCTTCAGTTTTCTTGTCGGCAAGATGAGCGCGAGGGCAAGTTTTTCTAAGGATGAGTATCTTGCCTCTGTTTCCTACAAGGTTTTGCTGACATAATAGACCGACTTCTGCTTTTTTCCTTCTTCTCGGACTAGTGTCGTTACCATTGCTGTCCCAGAACATGCCAAGTATAATACCAGCTCTTCCCCTACCTCAGGTCGGGATAGCAGGGGTACGAGGCTATATATCTTTTCAACTATTGGAAGGCTTCGTGGCATTCCTTAGTCCATTCAAAATTCTTCGGGTTTCTCAATATCTTAAATAGAGGAGCACACTTGTCGGCCGACCTGGACATGGATCTATTTAATACTGCAACTTTGCTTGCAAGCACCTGGACATCTTTCACGCAAGTCGGTGGTGTCAAGTCTAGTATCGCCTGAACCTTTTTCGGGTTGGCTTTTATTCCCCAGGTTGTCACTATGAACCCCAAGAACTTTCCCGCCTTGACGCCAAATGCACACTTTTTCGGGTTTAACTTTATCCCAAAGTGCTCCATTACGGCGAAGGCTTCAGTCAAGTCGGTTACATGGTTCTCCGCCCTTCTGCTCTTGACCAACATGTTATTCACATAAATTTCCATATTCTGGCCAATCTGATTTTTGAAGGCCTTATTCACCATCTAAGTGTAGGTAGCTCCAGCATTCTTGAGGCTAAAAGGCATGACCTTATAGTAGTAGAGCCCTTGATCGGTGATGAAAGCGATTTTCTCTTTATCTCCAGGAGCCATCTTAATTTGGTTATAACCCTTGAAGGCATCCATGAAAGAGAGTAGTTCAAACCCGGAGATGACATCCACCATCTGATCAATCTGGGATATAGGAAAACAGTCCTTGGGGCAGGCCTTGTTGAGGTCGGTAAAGTCAATACACAATCTCCATTTGCCTGAGGACTTGGCCACTAGTACCACATTGGATAGTCAGGTTGGGTATTGGATTTCCCTTATGTGGTCGGCGTCCACCAACTTATCGACCTCTTCTTCTATGATTTTTTTGCTTATCATAATAGAAGTGTCTGCGCTTCTGCTTTATCGGATAGTGATTTGGGTCGGCATTTAAGTGATGCTCAATCACACTCGGGTCGATACCTGTAATATTAGAAGCAGATCAAGCAAATATGTGTTCATTTTTCAAAAGAAATTGGCTTATACCTTTCTTGAGGTCATCGGAGAGCTCATTCCCGATTTTTGCTTTCTTTGTTTCCTCGGAAAGCTCCACCTCTTGAAGGTCTTCAGTTGAGCTCCCTCTTTTGGTATATCTCTTTGGCACAGGCAAATCTGGTCCCCAGCCAACCTGATATTTAAGGTAAATGGAGTTTTCATAGCATTCCCTAGCCGAGAGTTGGGCTCCTCGGATGGTGGCCGTACCGCCTGGGGTCGAAAACTTCAAGGTCTGATGGTAAGTGGAAGGAACGGCCCTGAAGTGGTTGATGGCCACCCATCCTAAAATCCCATTGTAAGTGGAGTTGCAATCCATCACAATGAAGTTGGCTTGCATCGAAACCCGCTTGTCCCCATCTTTCAGTGTCAAGGGGAGATTGATGACCCCATCAGCTTAGTGGGCATGCCCTGTAAAACCAGCCAAAGTGCCCCTCAACGGCTTGAGTCGGCTCCTGTCCAACCCCATCTGCTCAAATGCCATCAAAAATAGGACTTCTGGCGAGCTCCCAGTGTCTACCATCAGTCTCTTTACGGTGAAATTAGCTATTTCAGTGCTGATCACTAAGGGGTAGTCATGAGGCAATATCACCCCTTCCAAGTCTTCCAAGGAGAAAGTGAGCTCCTCCATTCCCGTGACTAGACCCTGGATCGGCCCATACTCTCTTCTAGCCCGAACATAACGAGGTCTCTCCACCCGACGCCAATCCCCCTGCGATGGTTTCAATCACAGCTAAATGTCCGTCCCCGACCTGGCGCCTGGGTGGGGTTTTTTTTTTTCTCTCTCTAGTAGTGATTCCGAGTTGGCTGTTGGTCTACATATCTCTGGAGGTGACCTCGGGCTATCAATGCCTCGATCTCCTATTTCAAGTCTCTGCACTCCTCGGTGGTGTGGCCGTAGTCTATATGGTAACGACAATACTTGGTCTGATTGCACTTCTCAGGTCGGCCTTTCATCCTCAACACTGGAGGTATGTAGTTCTAATGTTGGATCTCCATCAGGATCTGTTCCCTCAAGGTATTGAGGGGAGTAAACATGGTGAACCGGGGGTTCTGCTTAGGTTGTTAAGGCTGCTTGACTCAATCATGTTGGGCCTTTCCCCTAGGTTGGCCTCGGGCGACCTCTCCCTTCTTTCCGGCTTCCTTCTCCTTGTCATTGTCCCTCTTCGCCTGATGGATTTCTTTCGAGTGTATATGTCACGACCCCATCTTCTTAATTACAATAATAGCCTCTGATATCGTACTAATCGGCAAGAAAATAGATATATTTAAACTTATAATAACCTTGAACATCTGGGATCATGATGCCATGGGTTTAAGAAGATCACTCATCTTAGGTCCGCTAAAGCACAAGTTACCAGCCCAAGCTCTAATATCCATAAAACCATACAACCAAGAAGCTAATATTACCATTACAACACCTATTTTTAAGCTAATTCCAGTAAAGCACATTATACAAACTTCATCACTAATAATTAAGTTCATAACCACCGAAATTATACTTACAAGACCTAGGTTCAATTGTTCATTCATAGTTCCAACCCAAACTAACCCCTAGGTTACAAAAGAATAAAAGAACAAATTAAATACAGTCTTAGAATCCAAAAAGTTAATATATTATATCACATTGTTTAACTTACAACATAATCTCCTATTACAAAAGTTATAGCTACAACAACATGCAGGTAGATCGCAAGAGCATAAGCACATCCTGACAGTTAGAGAATCTCCTGTATCAACTTGTGAAGTTGGCTTGAATCCAAATTCACCTAAAATTGTTATAAAGAGAGAGTGAGCTACACCTAGCTCAGTGAGGGATATGGAAAAATGGGGTTTTCGCAAACATTTTACCCTTTAGGAAGCATTTTTGAAAAGTCATGTCATGCACATACAAACAGTTGTTAAGAAACAAGGTAAAACCTGATAAAGAACTAGTTTGAGCATGTATAAACAAGTACTACTAGCAGAGAACGTGCATCCCGAACATTTAATGAAGAGGTAATCAAGCATACTAATAACAAAATTAAGCATGTGAACAAGTAATCAACTCTTCTACCTGAATGAGAGTGGTTGAACATATAATAAGAGGATACGGGCAACGCTTTCCTCCGAGGACCTCAAAAGACCAAGCAAGAGTGGTTGCAATTGCTGGAGATGCGGGCAACACTTTCCTTCAAGGGCCTCAAGGGACCAAGCAAGAATGGTTGCAAATGTTAGAAATGGCAAATCTCGCTGCTTTATCAATATCATAACCCAATACGCCAAATTACGAGGACGAAATCCGGATATACACCCTAATGCGATGGTAGCTTGTCCGTCCTGGCAAGCCCAATGCCGCCCAGGCGGTACCGGAACTTCTACCATGGGGTCCATTATATTGCTTAATTATATCATTTATATAACTTCCATCTCTCCAAGGATAATTCACCAAGTGAGAGTGGATTTCAAATGTAAAAACAAGCTCGGAAGCAACAAAGTAGGTTGCCACCGGTTAGTGATAACAATTTAAACACATCAATATAAGCATAATCCAATTAGAGTTCATGTAACTTATAAACATGCATGAGAAGATCAACCAAACAGGATTCCTCCGATAGCCAAGCATGGTCACAATGTAACAAGAAATTCATGCTAATTCGGTGCTCATGGCTAGGTTCTAATGCAATGTATTTACATGAGCAAGGTAAAGGTTAAATTTTATGTTCAACGCTTACCAATTAAGTTACCCAAAAAGGTTCATGGAACACGTTAGAAACAAAGGGAGAAAGTGTGCAAAGAAAGAGGCAAGATAGGCTTAGCAAGCAAAGTGAAATAGGGGAGTTACACAAGACCTAACTTAAATAGTTAGTTTCCCTATGTTCCTAACCTCCAAATAACTTGATTTTGGTATATAATCTAAGCTTATCGAATGTAGATAGTTCTAGAATCAAACAGAATGGAATTCGGAGTTGAATTGAGTAAGTTATGGCCTTTAGAAAAACGTTGCACAAATTTGTCAAACCCGAAGCCTCACCAGTGGACGAGAGGTCCTCCACCGGTCGACCGGTGAAGGGGGGTAGTCCGGTCATGCCAAATCTATTTGTGAACGCTACAGTGCAACAAATGCATGAATTTTCCTTTTCTTGCTTCTTTTGCTATGCCAATCAAAGCCACTTCTTAACCATTTCACCAAACATAAATTCCACACAACTACAACTCCAAAATCACAACTTAACAAGCTATAAACATCTTCAACATAAATTCAACAAGAACACCAAGAACACCCACTAAATCCAATAGACTTTGTCATTCAATTTCAACAACAAATACAAGCTATATGCATCCTATCATATATAAAACACATCTACATCCTTATTCAACTCTTCCAACTCTTCCACACAAGTTCATAAAAATTCTTAGATCTACAACACAAAGTACACACAATCATCACCATGAGCTCCATATGTACATATAAATAAGATTAATCAATATATCTATATCCTAAAATTGGATGAGCTTTAAAACCTTTAAATGAAAATTCCCTCACCTTAGCTTTTGAATTTGAATGGAAGAACAAGTGATAGAAAGCTTGTATGAGCAAGAGAATAGCTTGAGGATGACACAAAAATGGCTAAACTTCATTCTTCTTCCCTCTTCCTCTTCTTCTTTCTTCTTTCTCTTTTCTCTCTTCTTTCTCATCTCCCCTTCGTCTGATCGTGTGTGGTGTGTGTTTCCTGATGGGTATGTGTGTGTGTAATGTTTTTGTGTACGTTGAGTGGTGTTTGTGTGTGTTTTGGTTGGTGGAAAATATCTTATAAGCCCAAATACCCAAATTGCCCTCTAACTAATGAATTACTTCAAGTTTGCCATTCTAGTTTTGTTTTAACTATTTAGTTAGCTAGTGTAGTGTAGTGTAAATTATTTAATTCCTACGATATCTAAGACACACAAATTGCCCGTTAAACAATGCAAGTACACGTAAAACGATGCAAACATACGTTAAATGATATAAATGCATTTCCAATGTTGTGAATGCCTAGTATTATCATGTAGTTATAATTTTAATTATTTTGGTTAGTTAATCTAATTTAGTAAAATTTAATTATCATCTACATCCTCTAAGGTTCTCGTATGCATGCTATTGCACTCATATACACGTTAAACGAGATAGATGCACGTAAACCCAAGTAAATGTACATTAATTGATATTAATGCACGTTAAATGATGCAAAAATATATGAAATGTTATAAAATGCACATGAGGCTCGTGTGGGGTTTCACAGTATGTACCCTTCTGCTCGTACCATCAGCTCAGCTACAGTATCCACAGGGTCGATGGCCAAGGATGATGTGAGGGGGCCCGACCTGAGCCCACTTTGGTAAGCCATCAATGCCATAGAGTCATCCAGGTTGGGAATTCTAAGGGACTCCTCATTAAACCGGGGTTGTATAAGCCCTCAAACTCTCTCCTTTCTACTGCTTCACCAACAACAATGATGCTGTATGACGGGTTGCACGTCGACTCCCCGAGAAGCGAGATAGAAAAGCCTCCGCTAGCTGAAGAAAACTTGCAATAGAACTGGGATGAAGTTTTTGGAACCAATCCAAGGTATTGCCAACCAAGGTAGTCGGGAATGTATTCGTCTTCATGAGGTCGGTGATGTCATGCAGAGTCATGTGGTGATCAAAATTAAGCAGGTAGCTAGCGGGGTCTCCGTCCCCATTATAGACTGCTAGGTTGGGCATTCGGTTGTTGGTAGGCAATGGCGTGGCCAGCACCTCGGGAGAAAGCAAGCTTATACCGAGCTGGTTAATGACCTTCGCTATGGCAGCCGTGGTCTTGGCCTGCTCGAGGTTAGCATGTGCCGCCCTTTGGGATCTCATCTCATCGAGTCTCGCCACCGACTCTAGGAGGCCCTCTCCGTCTTGAGCCCGGGCTCGGCTTGGGGACGGAATGCTGAACTGTGGGCATGCGGGCTACGACATAGTTACTTGTGGAGCGGGGGGCTCCGCAGCTAGCCGGGCTACCTATTCCTTGAATTCTTCAAACATCCCAAGCATCATCCTCATCTCTAGTGACAGACCGGAGCTGAGGTCAGCATCTATAGAGGGGTTAGTTTGTGAGGCTAGGTGTATACGTTGGCTCGTTCCAATATTAGTTTAGGTTGGGTTTTGGCTAGGCGCCTGTGTGGTTTCGAGGTCCTCGTCCTGGTTGGGCGAGTCCTCTACCGTCGCGCTGTGGCTTCTGGTTTCTACCATAATGGTTTCTCAGTGAGTGGTAAGAAGAGTGTTGAAAATAACTCTTCCCACAGACGGCGCCAAACTGTCGAGGTTGGGAATCTCGCAGTTGAGGTTGGATGGCTACCCCTGCCGAACTGAACTTTCGGGTCGGCTGCTTGACCTGCACAAGGGAAGGGAAGGAAAAGGCCAGGTGATGACCCGGATTTTCCCCTCGGGCGTGCAAATGATTAGTATGTCCGAGCTGGCAAGATAGCTGAAAGTATTAATGACGAGTTACTTCTTAAATGCGGTAGTGGAACTCTATTTATACTAGATTGGGATCTGACATCAATTAGTGTTGTGCAGCTTTATGTCTCATCAGAATTCTTTGTCCCATCAGAGCAGCTGACACAAGGGTTGGGAATTTTCTTGGGTCAGGGTGAGGTCGGATTGGCATCTAAGTTGGGCATTAACTAATTGGGTCAGTCTTGACTCGGGTTGGCCTACCCCAGCTCGATTACCCCTCGTCACTCTTTTTTTTTTCTTGCGTTTGTAAGCACGATCCTTTCCTATACTGTAAAATCAAATGCAATTAAATCGTAAACTTTTTTGACGGTTGCAGGAAAAGATAAACCTACGGCAGGCATATATATGGCTTCTATATATGTGTATTGGGGTGTCAATGGATCTTGTTATTCTTTCTAAAAGATTTTTAGTTATGCAATGAGGTTTCGTCCCAAAAAAAAAAAATTATGCAATGAAGTAGTTGGGCAAGTAAAAAGAAATCAAGAATCAAGCTTGCCTACGTACCACAATGAATGTGACATGTACTTATTTACATTGATGAGCTGTTAACGAGTGAGTGAGAGTTGTCTAATTTTTAATGTGTATATATATATATATATATACTATTTAAAAATTATTTTTAAATTAAAAAATAATTTATCTTACTAAAAAGATTTATTTATATATAAATGTTAAATTATATATTTTTATTCGTTACTGAACAAAAATTTTAAATTCACTCTTACTTATTTACCAACTTATAATAATTTTCATAAAATTAAGTGCGTTGAAACTAACATTTTGCAACACTAGATGATAAAAAAATTTCTAATTAAGTATGATATTGTTAAAAAAAAAAATTAGCATTACATTTACTAGAGTGAAAAATAAATGATATTTACTATTTAGATACGATATTGCCTCACATAAACGCTACCTTATTCTTAGCACACACATACACACACACACAAATATTAGAATAGGTAATGACTCCTAGTCGATGACGCATGTGAAATAGTATAGCAAACTCAAAACCAGTTGACCACCAAATAAATAAATAAAAAAAGCTCAAAACCAAAAGGGGTCAAAACCATTTTAGTCTCCGAGATTTGCTCTAAAGATCAAATTAGTCCTTTAAGTTTGTAAAAAAATCAAAGAGGTCCCTCCAGTTAACTTTGGTTAGCCAAATATTAATAGTCAAAGGGTTGACCGAGTTAAAAGACCATTATATCCTTAGGGAACATATATTATAAAAGAAAATTACAATAAAAGTCTAAATCAGTCTAAAAAAAACATAATTAACATAATTCGTGTAGGAAAAAAAAATAAAAACTAAAAAATATCAGTTCAAATATAAACAAATTAAAGTTAGTAATATATCGTTAAAAAATGAACAATCATGATTCATCCTCTTCTCTGACTGGTACCCTCGCTGTTAATTATGTCGATGATAATTGTTCATTTTTTAACGATATATTACTGAATTTAATTTGTTTATGTTTGAACTGATATTTTTTAGTTTTTTTTCCTGCACAAATGATGTGAATTATGTTTTTTTAAACTGATTTAGACTTTTATTGTAATTTTTTTTTATAATATATATTGCCTAATGATATAATGGTCTTTTAATTCGGTCAACCCTTTGACTATTAACATTTGACTAACAAAAGTTAATTGAAGGGACTTCTTTGATCTTTTTGCAAACCTGATGGACCAATTTGGTCTTTAGAGCAAACCTCAGGGACTAAAATAGTTTTTGCCCAAACCAAAAGTGGTAGAAGCTATCGACAAAAGTGACGTATTGATTGTCCCATACGACAAAGGTATTGACTTGTAAATTAAATATTTTGAAGCTAAGCCTTAAATTTCACTTGAAAATCAATGAAACTATAATATTTATAGAACAGTAAATATATCTGTTTATAAATTCAATAAGCTCCTACTTAGAAGTATTCCTACTAGCCAAGAGGTAGTCTAGTGACAAATAAGAAGTAATATTTGGCAAATTAGAGTTCAAAATTCCTTAATTACTTATTAACTTCACACTTTTAACCACCGACATAATTACATTAGGTTCAAGGGTGACGATGCACCCTCTAAAATTTTAGATTTTTTTTAATACTAAAAATGGCACCAAAATGGTTGTAGAAGTAGCCAAATATTTGCAGTAAGTCCTAAGAAAATATAAGAAAATTGCAGAGTATTCATAGAAAAATTTATATACAAATGATTTTCTTCGAATCCTCATTATTAATTCTAACGCTGTAATGCACCTCCTAATTTGTGGTACCTGATGCCATCACTATTCCTAACTCACTTGGAACATATGTTGGGGCGTATTGATACACCCGTAAATTTATTAGTTAGTGGTTGGATTCCGTTAAATTTAAACGGTAATCGAGCTCCTACGTTAATACAAAAAAGAAAAAAAGAAAAAAAAAACGAAAGAAACAGTACGCCGACTAGTGAAGGCGGGAAGACGAGATCATAATCTTTGGCGCGCCCCAACGTAATGGAATCAAGTGCGCCACCTGGATCATTAACTTTTTCACCTTATAGTCTTCGCAACAAAAAATAAAAATAAAAAACATAACTACAAACATCTTTGGCAACAGAGCCAGATTAGCTGATTGGTCATTTTCACTGACACGTCAATTTTACCTTCCCAATTCTCAAGCCATGCACTGCCACGTAGGAGAGAAATAAAATAATTTTCTAAATCCATATTCTTATTCTCTTCATTTAATCATTATTATTTTTTTATTTACTGTCAACGACGATAAATAATTCAACTTTAGTAAAACAAATTCAAGTATAACAAATAAAGAGAAGTGAGCTGAAACCGCAAGTGTAAGCCACGCGCTCTCTCCTTTCCTCTTCTCAAATTCATTTTTTCTTGTTTCTTTTTAAATTTCACTTAATTTGTAATTTGTTGACATAATATTTGTTTTGCTTATTAATTTGATACTTGTATTTGATTGTTCGTAATTGATATACTAGTTGTATTTGATTGTTCGTAATTTTTATTTTATTAGCTTCTTTTAGTACGATCTTATGTTGATTTTTTGTGTGTAAACATAAAAATAAATATACTTGTATTTGATTATTTGTAAATTTCGACTCTTTTTTTAATTTTTTTTTTTTTGTTGTAATGTTAAAATATTTGATCTATTTAGCTTCTATTAGTACGATTTTTAATTACTTGTGTGTGTGTGTGTGTGTGTGTGTGTATTCACATCGTAATGGATGCATTTGTATTTGATTATTCGTAAAATTCGACTCTTTTTTGTTCTGTAATCTTAATTTTTCATTTTTTTAGCTTCTATTAGTACGATTTCATATTGATTTTTGTGTGTGTATATAGTAGCTGGTACATTTATTCGTAAAATTCAACTTGTTTTTCTTTCGTAATATTAAAAGTATTCGATCTAATTAGTAGTATAATTTTGTTTTGATTTGTGTTCATAATTTTTTATTACACAGATTGATTGCTTAGCTGAAGAAGATCGAGCCGGATTGTATATATTCTAGAGTAGTCAGTGTGGGGAGTATATGCATTCTTTGTTTTTTCGAATTATATTGTTCATCTAAGTTTGTTTTGGAGATTTAGTTGATAGTGTTGATCCATAGAATTGGAGAAAGTACTATAATTTAGGGTTTTGCTGTATTGGTTTGGAATTTTCGTGCGATAGTAGTGAAGTAGAGGGAATTCAGTTGGCTGTGGAATTGATGATAGAGATTTAGAGCTGTTGCACATAGTTTGGTTCATGTGATGGAGAGGAAATACGCGTTAGATGTGTGAGGATAACTGTTCGGATGCAGATATATAGATCAAAAAATCTAGCTGAAACCATGATCACTGAGATGCCTCGCCCAGCTGGTCGGTGGATCCAGCAAACATCATCTTCATCTATGATTCCACGAGAGGAGGTTGTGATGCAGTATGTAAATAATAGAACTTCAGTCCAGACTGGTGAGGAGTTCTCGCTGGAGTTTCTTCACGATCGTGCTTGTTCAAGGGTGGCTCCGGCAATGCCTGGTGTTGTAAGGAATCGAGAGATGAGGGTTGGCCTTTATGATAATCAGAACCATCAGCAGGGTTACGAGGACCTTGCTAAAGTTCTGGGTTTGAGAAGGATGAATTCAGAATGTGGTTCTGATATGATTGAATCTGCTTCTGCAAAAGGGTCAATGGGGAATGGAATTTATGTTAATAACGAATATGGACTTCGCAATGAGGATACTTCTTCTCGGCACGGGGTGAGCAAGGCTACTAATGGAATCTGCCATGATCAGGTGGATTTGGGGTCAAGTGCTCCTCGGTTAACTGAATCAGAATTTGGTCAGTCTTCCCAGCCTTCTGCCTTAAGAGTTTCAGACGGTTCTCAATCTGGAAAAGTCAAGTTTCTCTGCAGTTTTGGGGGTAAAATCTTGCCACGTCCAAGTGATGGGAAACTCAGATATGTGGGAGGAGAGACCCGAATTATTTCCATAAGTAAGAATATTTCTTGGGAAGAATTTGTGAAGAAAACTTCTGAAACTTGTAAGCAACCTCACACAATTAAGTACCAGCTTCCGGGAGAGGATCTTGACGCTCTTATATCTGTATCCTCTGATGAGGATCTTCAGAATATGATAGAGGAATATTACAGTATTGAAAAGCTGGGTGGTTCTCAGCGGCTCAGAATCTTTTTAATTCCTTTGACTGAATCTGAAAACTTGTCTGCCATTGATTCTAGCATGATTCAACAAGGTGACCCTGATTATCAGTATGTTGTTGCTGTCAATGGAGTAACGGGAGTAGATCCCAATCCCCAGGAATACTGCAATGGGCAGTCTTTTGCTAGTGATGTGAGCCTCTTGGGTCCTACCGTGAACCAGAACGCAAGCTTTCAGGTAAACTCTCTCTCTTCGTGGAATCCTTCACAAATAGTTAATGGCGTGGATATCCCAAATTCTACGGAATTCATCAATGAATCCCTAGATACAAGCATGCCAGCAAAACACTGTGCTTATTCTCTCCTGTGATTATCCAGCAGGTCGATTTGAAGAATGATTACCCCCAGTTTCTGAAGGACAAGTCATCACCAGGAAGTACTCAAGGCCCCATATTAGTTAGCACCGCCTTGTTACCTCCCGAAACCTCCAGTAACAACATTATTCCTTATTATGATATCCCACAAGCGGCAGTAGATTTGATGAACTTGCATAACAATGCAAGCAAGAATGACATTATCCATACAAGTAAATTGGTTGAACCAGTTTCTCATGTTCGTGATCTCAGCAGTAAGACTTTGTCTTCTCCAATACTGGAATTTAATGATAGCAATTTTCAAGAATATTCTTTTGACAGGACAGGAATTGAGCTAAGTACATCTCATTCTGAAAAGCATCTCTCACGCCCTGATGATGTAATGGGTGTATTATTGGGATGTGATAATTCCACTGGTTTGAATCATAGGATGCTGCATACCTTCTCTGACTCAAAGCTTCAGGAATATGGAGGCAGTTCCACTTACAGGTCACGTGAAGGAATAAGTCAATCTTTCTCCTTGAACTTAACAACACCTCAGTTGTCTGTTTTGGCTGAGTTGCGAGAAAAGCAAGTCCAACAGCATGAGAAAGTTGAAATTTTCAATCCTCAGCTACAATCTAAGGTACTCAATATGGAGCCAATTGTTTCTAACCAGGGGATGGATTGCAGAAACATTCCTTTTGGCGCTGAAATTAACAAAGCTGGATCTGTTCACTGGGATATAAATGAGAACGATGAGAAGCGCCAATTAGCAAAAGCAAAGTCACATAAACACGATTTTGTGATGAGAAATCATGAGGAAAATGGTTCAAGTTGTACCCTGATGAATGATAATGGTGGATTGTTTTGTGATAACAAGTCACCTATAGCTGCTGCCGAAACTATGAACATAATGCCAAATGTTAACATCGACCAAGAATCTCATGTTGGCCTTAACAACATCAATCAAAATATACAAGTTCATATGTGTGCAGTCCCTGTATCACTAGAAGTTGGTTTGAAACCCTCAACTGATGTGACGATGGAGCAAAACCTAAGGAAACAATTGGCATCAACCAGGACAGCTCGAGGTGAATCACAAAGCAACACATCGTGTGCCATGAACTTGGAAACTGTGGGCGTCGTTCATAATTCTGAAGAAAATTCTTGTGATGCAAACCGTGCGACTGATCTGATCTCTGAATTATGTGATGGTCTAGTCTCTCACAAGTCCTCTACGCAACAACCTATAGCCTGTCAAACGGACATGGGTTTGAAAGAAACCATCCTAATGAACTGCACACAATCATTCCCCTCTGCAGTTGTTGATGATGCAGGCCAGAACACAATATTGCATAGTTCTGACATGCAAAATTTAAATCAAAACGCTACTTTCAGGAGAGAGTATTCTCTTCTTGATGATGACTACATCAATAATGTGGAGCAAAACATGGCAAACTCTGGTGACAACAACTGTTGTAATGAGGAGCAAAAGCCACAGGATGTTTCCTTTGGCAAGTTTCAGAAGAAATTGACAGCTGTTGTTGAAGAGTGGAACTTATCTGCTGCTGAATCTGCAACTTTTCAACATCAAGGGGATATAGTTCATACAGATGGGCCTGTGCCTAGTCCAATAGAGGCTGAGAGCACACTCCAGGATTTGGGTTCAGAGGTGAAAATCTTGGTTCATACAATTTTCTATAACTATATTATGTTTATGTCTGGACACAGTTTAAATTGCTGCCTGAGTTGGTGCAGAATGAAAATTCTAATGTTGGGAGTATAAATGAATCAATTACTGATGCAATGATAGCTGAACTGGAAGCTGATGTATATGGTTTGCAGGTATACCCTTTCTCATCGTGTATATATTGTCTGTTTTTCTACATACATCTCCCGTGAGGAAAGCCATGTCTTCTTAAAGTATTTACTTTTTCTTCCAATTCAGCGCTTACTCTCCTTGACCTTTTTTAATAAATTTGACTTTGAGGATATAGAATCTCATGTACAGAGAACTCTGCAGCTGCTTCCTCTGATTGTACTTTGCAGCATGAGTAGCATACCAAAATGGAAATTTTGGCAGCTACCTTTCATTACAGTTGACAAAAGAAAATCTGACATTTATTTGATATTTAGTCTTATTTTCAAGTTATGGCATGCTATGTGTCACATAATTGATTTGAAGTAACCCCTGAAGTAGGAGGAGGAGGCTTGTTGACGATAATTCAGTTATCAGATGAGAACTTGTCTAAAGACATTTTCCAGCAAACTTTTATCCATTTTTGCTTGATAATATTACTTAATATAAAATAAAGCTGAACTTTTCATTTCACATATTTTATTATCGGCTCCAAGTGCTTACCAAAGTTGAAGTTGGAGATATATAAGTGCATAGAACAGTGATTAGGACGATCATGATATTTGTGAGTGACAGTCCTCTGCAAATTTGGCACATTTTGTCTGACACAATTCCATAAATAAGCATTTACAAAAGCTGATGTCTTTAGTGATATTTAGATGCAACAGTAAACAATTGGAGATCTCAACTCTCGTTATGTTCACTGGGAGAGCATGATTCCCTTCATTATTTCTCTCTTGAAAGATACTGTCTTCACTGCCTTGAGTTTACACTGCCCAGACATTTCTTTATAGTGGTGGAGGATATGGCATACCTCAAGCTCAAACCCGTAAATTCTTGGATAAAAGTCAGTTCATAGATTGATCTGGTGGACAAAAACTTATTGCGTTAAGTTCTCATTTCTTAACCTATTTAATATATTCTGCGCAGTAGTCTTAAAATGCATGTATCTCCAGGAATGTAGAGGAAAAATTGGTCAGCCCGAAAATCTTCTTGAACATGAGGACTGCCCATCCCCTGTCTATTTTTGTAGGATATTGTCTTACGTGAATATTTTTTGGTTAAATTTCTATTTCTCTTATTTGCATTGCTTAGTATTAAGCCTTTTTTTCTGCCTTCTTGTTGGCACATGAACTGAAAACTAGTAAATTTATTTAACTCTTGTCATCCTCTTAGTGTCTGGAATTGATGCAGCAAAATTTATTCTGCATGAATGCTTGATTCATCAGTTGCAGGCCACTCTTATCTCATATATCACGTTTTCCTGTTCATTCATCTCAATTGCAAACACTTTGGTGTCGTGGATAGACAAAAGATGAACAACAACTAATTGTTGCCAAGTCCATTTGTGTCACTTTCCGCCTCCCAATTAATGTTTCTGTGCTGTTAGAATATACACTTGTCCTACATCGAAAAATCATAAAATCCAAGATTGCCTTATTCAATCCTAGGCTACTCTCCCTAGTACCAATTGGTTTTAGTATGAAATTCTTATGATTTTTAACATGGTATCAGTGCCTAGGTACTAAAAAGTCATGGGTTCAAAATTCACCACCACCCATTTGTAAAATTACGTCCACGTGTAAGGCTCAATAAAAAACTATTTACCCTACACGTGAGGGGGCGTGTTGAACATGATAAATAAATACAACAAACTCCTATTTAACTGCTTAAACTTTAAACTACAGGTTTTAATCTTGAACTGCTATTTTTTCCCGATCAACTGCTTCATAAGTTGGTCAGATAGCTTAGGCTCTATTGTAACCATGAGCTTCGTGTCCAGTTTGGGACGACTTGGTAGACAGATTAAGTTTTCTTAAGTTGCATCATTTGAAACTTAATTTGACTACCTGCTTAACGTTTTGCATTTTATTTCAATTTTATATGTCATAGTCTTACTACGGTTCCTCACAGATGTGAAGTTAATGTTTCGAATGACATTATGTAGATTATAAAAAATGCTGATCTTGAAGAATTACGGGAGCTGGGATCTGGTACATATGGAACGGTGTATCATGGGAGATGGAGAGGCACAGATGTTGCTATCAAAAGAATAAGGAAAACATGTTTTTCTGGGAGATCTTCAGAGCAAGAGCGGTTGGTGGGTCACATTTGCAGTCTGCACTGTGCATCTTATGTTATAATTGATCGCTTCAGATTCTCTCTGTATATAACCTTTATCTAGAACTGATAAGTCTTTATTCTTGTTCAGATCAAAGACTTTTGGAAAGAAGCACGGATCCTTTCAAATCTTCACCATCCAAATGTGGTTGCGTTATATGGCGTGGTACCTGATGGGGCTGGAGGAACCTTGGCTACCGTAACTGAATATATGGCAAATGGATCGCTTAGAAGTGTCCTACTCAAAAAAGATAGGTATATAAGCTTCAATCTTTAACCATCCCCTCTATGCCTTAATCGTACACTAGTACACTAACAGGAACTAAACTCATATTGCAGATTGCTTGATGGTCGTAGGAAATTTATAATTGCCATGGATGCAGCTTTTGGCATGGAGTATTTGCATTCAAAAAATATTATACATTTTGATCTGAAATGTGATAATTTGTTAGTTAATTTGAGGGATCCACAGCGACCTATATGCAAGGTATCCTTACTGCGTGTAACCATAGAGTTAGGTTCACGTCGTGGTGTTTCACTGTATTTATATGGAATCAGAAGCACACATATACTTCATCCTGTTGGTATCTGTAACGAAAGAGCTCTCCTTACAGGTTGGAGACTTTGGGCTATCAAAAATTAAGCACAATACACTTGTAACTGGAGGTGTACGGGGAACTCTTCCATGGATGGCACCGGAACTGTTGAATGGTAGCACTAATCTGGTATCTGAGAAGGTGAGAATAAATCCTACCATTCTTCATCATGCAAAGTGATAACAGCATCACCGATAGATCAGCAACATAATTTGGCTTTCTGCAGGTTGATGTTTTCTCATTCGGCATAGCAATGTGGGAGATCCTGACCGGGGAAGAACCTTACGCAAATATGCATTATGGGGCAATTATTGGTGAGTTTGCTCTGTTTAACCTTTACTCATAAACATCCGGTTGTTGCAGATGTTGGAGAAGCTAATATGTGAAAGCGAAATATATGATTTCCATAATCAAACCAGACAAATCCTTGAGAAACAATTGAATCTTGATTGTATAGTTTGTATGACTACGGATAAGCAAAGAAAAGGATATCAACAGGAGAATATATGATCTTCATAATCAAGCCAGACAAATCCTACAGCAGTTAAACTACGTTGATATCCATTTCGAGAAAAAGAAAAGGAAGATCTTTGTGGTTTCCTTATTTATTTTCCTTCACTTGTTTTGATCGGCGAATCATCATCCATGTAGGGGGAATTGTGAAAAATACCCTTCGGCCTCCCATTCCCGAACGCTGCGATCCTGAGTGGAGGAAGCTGATGGAACAGTGCTGGTCGACTGACCCCGAAGAGCGACCTTCGTTTACTGAGATTACTAGTAGGTTGAGATCAATGTCCGCAGCTCTGCAGGCTAAAAGGTAATGACAGTCTTGCAAGACAGGTGATACCTAAGATCTCAGTGTAAGCCAAAAGACCATGTAAATTTGATGGATGAAACTGTTTAGTATCCCCTCTGGCCACTGGGGTGGCAATTTTTGCTGAGTTGTTGTCCCTCTTTTTAGTTCATAGTATATAAATTTTTTATTTTTTTTCTTTAAGTTTTCTTTATTGGCTATCTAGTTTTTAGACCCTCAGACGAAAGCTTAGTGTATGGAGAGCTAATAGAGGAGATGACTCTCAACATAAATAAGTGACATCGTCAGATCTATATAACTGATCATACCTAACAAGATAAGCTTGGTTTAGTTCATTTATTTATTTATTTGCTTTAGTTTAGTTTGGTTTAGTACATATGTAAAAAATATAAATATAAATAACTTTACATGTGTGAGAGATGGATTAGGTGGGGCAGGGAATGCTTATCCCCGCATCTTACCCCAACCCCGCGTGAGAAAAAGTTAATTCCCACCCTTTGCCTCATTCTCTATTTCCCATTCCAATACCCTCCTCTTTTGGGGTGGCCAGGATGTGTTGCCACAAAATCAACTATCGTTGTCATTCCTAACAGGGAGTCATTAAGAACAAATGGGATTCAAATACACATTTGTAGAATTTAATATTGATCGAAATGACATGTATATATTAATTTTTTGTAATTTTTCAATATGGAACGATTCCTAATTATTTTTTCTTAGTTTGTTTTCTTTTTTTTTGTCAATTTTTTTTTTCCTTCACCATGCGAATTTTTAACAAGAACGAGAGTCATGGGGTTACTATATTAATATTTTTGGACTATGTTTCACACTACCTGTATAAGCAACTGTACTATTTTAACTTCATCTAGGCAAGCATAAATGTTTTTCAATAACAATTTGGAGTACCATCTGACCTTATCTTTATAACTTGAGTTGTTATTTAACTGGTCTAATTGATATTAATCTTTTCATATGGAATGAATTTTACATGTATGTGAGACTCATTAATTCTTTTATAAATTGATGATAGTTTTAATTTATGATTTTTTTTTTTTAATAAGTTACAATATAATTGTCTCACCAAACTGGCTTCTTACAATTGGTCAATTGGTCAATTGGAGATAACCCCGATGCTATGGATAGTTGGGTGGTAGTTTCAAAGAAAAGCATCCAAACGTGTCTCATGTAGTACATTCTTGATAGACCATGACCTACTCTTTTATCTTTCTTTTTGTTTTTCTCTCTATGTAAGAAGTGACTCACAAATATGGTGAGGAAGAATTTAAAATTTAAAGACGATAAGTAAATTTGGGATATCGATGTATAATAGAGTAATATTATATATTATCTTGGTGTCAAACATTATATTATTTATTCTTTTATCACATAAAATTACATACAACATCAACAATGACGGAAGTATTAGAAAGTGGGTAGAGGCTGCAGTGCCCACCCACTCCAAAATTTTATTAAAAATTTGTATAACTTTAAGGTATTTTTAGTTTAAAAAATTAATTTAGACCCTATTAAAAAAGAACTTATTGAATATAAGTACTAAATTGTGTGTTTTCAATTCTTAATAAGAAAAGTTGTGGATCCATCTCGGGATATCAAGAGGTCAAGGTTTAGTTGACTAGTGCAGTTAGGGAGACACACACACACACACACACACACATATATATATATATATATATATATATATATATATATAGTGCCTCTCTTTATTTGGATTATTCTAAAGTTGATTCAACTGATGAAACCTTTCTTTAGCCTCACGCCTTATGACAAAAGGGGAGTTTGGGGTAGCTCTCTAGTGCTAAGCCTTTTGGTGTCTCGTCGACTATTTCTTGATTTGCAGAATAGGTGAAGAATCACTCTGGTTCTGATTTATTCTAGGGTAAATTGCGCCTAGCCCCCTGTGGTTTATCATAAGTGCATGGAATCCCCCTGTGTTGTCAAAAGTAGCACATAACCCCCTTGTGATAAATCAAAATGGTGCACAATACCCTCCTCCGTTAGATAAATCGTTAAAGTTAACCGCGATTGAATCTCACGCACGTTTTTTACAATTGATTTACACATTTTAATGAAATTGAACTTAAAAGGACAAAAAAACCCATCCCAAAACCCCTTTAGGGGTATTATTGTCATTTTTACAACTATTTTTTTTATAAAAAAAAAAAAAAAAAACCCCAACCCCAACGGCCCACGCCTCCCCCCCATACCCAAATCCTAAACCCTAATCCCCACATCCCAAAACCCAAATCCCAAACCCTAACCCCCAAATGGCGCTGTGTGTGTATGTGTTCAAGAGAGAATGTGTGTGTGCGTGGTTGCTCTGCTGTGTGTAAGAGTATGTATGGTTGTCGCGTTGTGTGTGTAAGTGTGTGTGTGTGTGTATGGCTGTCGTGCTGTGTGTGTGAGTTTGTGTTATAGTGTGTGTGTGGTTGTCACACAGGAGACCGAAACGTCATTTGTCGTGCGGTGGCTGTTGGCAGTGGGATGGGGGTTGTCGTTGGTGGTGGGTTTTGGGGGTGGCGGTGGTGGCTGGTTTTGGGGATGGTGGTAGCTGGTGGTGGGGTGGAGGTTAGGGGTATTTTTTTAAAAATATTATAAGGGTATATTTGCTATTTTATTATTTTCGTCAAAAAACTAACAGATGTTAGCTATTGGGACATATGTGCACCCTTTTAACTAACCACAGAGGAGTTATGTGCTACTTTTGACAACACAGGGGGATTTCATGCACTTATGATAAACCACAGGGGGGCTAGAAGCAATTTACTCTTTATTCTAAGTCACTCATAAAGTAGTCCATGACAAACAAAATAAATAATTCAAAGTTAAACCAATTTCTAAAGACAAGTTTATCCCTTTATAGATTTAATCATTTTTTAGTAATCAATTATCTCAATAATTTTTTTGGTCAAGAATTATCTCAATATTGAATATTTAAGTAAGGAAAAATTGCACAAATAGTCCCTATTAGTTTTTTTAAATAAAAAAAAATTTGTCCCTATTATTTAAAATTAATCATTTTTATTTTTATTATTTTCTAAAAAAAATTAAATTCATCCATATTATTTAAAATTAATCAATTTAGTCCCTATTGTTTCTCAAAAAATTTCAATCTAGTTATAATTTTTTTTTAAACATTAAGAACTAATCTGAATTTAAATATTGTGATTAGATTGAAATTTTTAAAAAAATAATATAAACTAAATTGGCTAACTTAGAATAATAAGAATAAATTTAAATTTTTTTAAAAAATAATAGAAACCTTTTGTGCAATTCTCTCATTTGAGTAAAATCACAAACAATTTGCATCTTATAAACCAAACAGGCGATCTACATTGATTAATTTATTTGTAATTAAATAGATTTGGACTATCTTTTCCAATGGTACCTAAGAAAGTGTTCTTGTATTTATCCAAAAAAAAAAAAAATTCTTCAGAGGAAGCAGAACGTTGGTTATGCACAATCGTCTTAGAACACGTCTCACTTCTTTTATCTTTTTTAATGAGAATGAGCAGCGAATATGATAATGCAGCCACTTTATGAGACCCAATCAATAATTGTAATACATAATTGATAAATTAATCTGTACAAAAATTTATGAACTAATTTATCCAATTTCAAGAAAGAACAAATGTTACCTACCTCTATTAATTTATTTGACCACTGAATCAAATGTAGCACGTAGCCATCATCCACTTTTTTCGTCTTTTCTTGGTCAACTTATGACAGCGTGACAATTTAATTAACCTACCTAATAAATAACGAGTTTGGATTCATTCTTTTGTTGATTATTATCATTATTTTTTATTATTAATATTATTTTGGTTGGTATAACTACTTATTAGTCTCATTAAGGTCGTGAAACATGGCCGAAGTTTCCACATGAAAATAACAAATATTTGAATTTAAGTTTGGAAACAAGGAAATATAAAAGATAAAAAGAGTGTTCACTATAGAAAAACGTTCTCACACCTTAGAATTTGATGAAATAATCAGGTACCGACCTTTTATAATAAAAAAATTTAAGTTTGAACGACGATTTTAACTTTTATGGAAAAAAAAAATATATTCTTAGAAATAATTATTATCAAGTACTAAATTTAGAACTTCAGAACCGAAAGAAATACTAATGTTATAATCTTAAAATTTAAATTCAACAATTCAAAATAATTTACTTCAATTATTTAAAATAACATTCACTTATCAAATACACACATACCATATCTTGAACTAGCGTGTTACATTAGAATTCTCCAACAAGTAATTTTATAATGCCTGCATCAAATGTTTATGTAAGGATCACTTTAAAGTTCGACAGTTGAATGTGTGCGGTACTAACATAAGTTAGGCCTCACAACTTGCACCCCCTCTCTCACAATCACACACCGATAACCATGTGGGGCTCAGATCCCCTCTCTCACACGAAGAATTTTTTATTTATGTAAAGTCCACTTTGAGTCTTGTAATTTTTTTATTTTTTATTTTTTATTTTTGCTTTTTGGCAAGCTTCGAGTCTTGTGAGAAAGTAATAAATTTTGTTAAAAGAATGAACCAACAGCCACTGACTATTTGTTTTTTTCGTTTTAGGTGCGAGAGTTCGAATTTAATTTTTAAAATGTATATTTTTTTAAATTTAAAAAAGAGAAAAAATGAACTAACAGTCAAAGGGTATAATAGGAATTTTAGTTGCAGACAGACGAATCGCTTACCGTTTTGCAATCAGTTGCTGTGAACTTCTTGGTAGTTGGTGAACACACACACACACACTGCATATAAAGCTTACTAAGGTTGTATTGTAATAAGGAAAGAGGAAGTGAAAAACCAGAGAAAAAAAAAAGAAGAAGAAAAAACAACCAAAAAAAAAAAGCAAAAGAGAAATGGAGAAAGCAATCAACAGGCAAAGAATTCTACTGGGACACCTGCAACCCACTTGTTCTTCTGTTTCTCATCACAATCATGAATCATCATCATTATCATCATATATTGCTGTAAGTGTACCTTCTGTCATTTTTTTATTTTTATTTTTTATCAAGCCTGTGGATTTTTCTTGTAGTTTTTGATCTTTTATGTGTCTTGGTATGAACTTTCAATGCATGCATATATGTTAAAATTTGTCCTTTTTTTCTTTTGTTTTTGAATTGACGAATTTTCCTTCTTGTCTCTTGCTGGTTTCTTTCTTCGTGGCTCGATTACTGGCGTGTTAACACATTGATCCACTAGTATAAAATATTTAAACCCGTGTTAAGAGTAGTAAATAAACTAAGTAATTATAGACAAGTACACTTTATAGGAAAAACCATAGGTCAGGACCACTAGAGGGCTGCTAGCCTGCTCTGATACCATACGTGATGATCTACTAGCTTATCTACACATTGAGCCTAATGAACCGGTTTAATTGTTTAAGTCTGTGTTGGCAACAAAACTCAGGCAGGATGTTACATCATGTATTTTCTTGGTTTTCTTGGTTTTCCTGGTTACTTTGATGGGAAACTATTCATTGTCTCGCATATTGGTGGAACCTACATGAACCATGTGAAAGACCGACCCAAGAATTTTCCTACTTTGATATGCATCACATATCTTCTGAACTCATATCTTCTTAATGTCTATAGAGTGAGTATCATAAATATATTGTTGAAGTCTCTGTTTGATATGCAAAGACATGTTTCTGATATGTAGATTTTGGGGATAGTACTGCTTACACTTATAATATCTTCTCATCTTCTATGACAGCCGTCAATTTGTCTAGCTGGGGATAGTGCTGCTTACACTAGAACAGCTGGTTTTGGAGATGATGTTGTGATTGTTGCGTGAGTTGCTCGCTTTTAGTTGTTTTGGGTCTGAAATTACGATATATTGCTTCTGATTAATGAATTTTTTTTATGCATATTCCGTGTTTTTCAGCGCATATAGGACTCCCCTTTGCAAATCTAAACGTGGGGGTTTCAAAGATACCCCTCCAGATGATTTACTTGCTGCTGTTCTCAAGGTTAGATGAATATTGTATTTCTGTTTAATCTTATAATTAGAAGTCACTAATGGGGGTATGCATTTTGTGCTGTGAGTTAAAGAGAGCTTTTAGATCTGTAAATTATGTAATTCCTTAATTACGATCTTTTTAGAGCAAGATGGGAGAGTTTCATTCTTAACAGAGGAGGGAGAGGCCTTATTCGAGATTATCTTATGCCTATGGCTCCTACTTCTACTTCTTTAGTAGCTATTTACCGGATGCAACCTTTCTCATCGTGATTTTTCACCTACAATATATTTTGCTTATCACTGAATTATTGCTCTCACTTTCCTTGGTGTGCTAATTAATTGTCGCAGGCATTGATAGATAAAACAAAAATAAACCCAGCTGAGGTCAGGGATATAATTGTTGGAACTGTGTTGGCACCTGGTTCACTGAGAGCAATTGAATGTAGGATGGGAGCATTTTATGCTGGTTTTCCAGGTATTCCATTCCCATGCCACGACTCAAGTGGCGCATGAGTCCATTGCAATATCCGTGGTTTATACATATTACACTGTCATTATTGTTTTCAAAATTCTGAACTGTAGCTACTCTTCATGTAATATCTTTCTATTTCCCCTTTCACCAGCCCCTCCGCTTCATAATTCGATACTAACTAATTTATCTTGTCTTGTCTAGACACTGTGCCCATTAGAACAGTCAACCGGCAATGTTCATCTGGTCTTCAGGCAGTTGCTGATGTCGCTGCTTTCATAAAAGCAGGATTCTACGATATTGGTATATAGTAGCTTCATCTGAAACTTATCTGCTTATGTTCTTTTTCCATCTTTTGCTTCAATTCTCAAGTTCTTTTGCAGGCATTGGGGCTGGCTTAGAATCCATGTCAGTTGATAGTATTACCAACCTTAGCAGTTCCAATCCAAGAGTACGTTTATATCAACTTTCTTCCCTGGGTAAACCAATATGGAGATGAGTATAATTTATTGAACATGAAATGCATTGTGGACAGGTGGACAGTTTTGCACAAGCCCGTGACTGTCTTTTGCCTATGGGCATCACTTCTGAAAATGTTGCACAACGTTATGGAGTGACTCGGGAAGAACAAGACCAGGCTGCTGTGAGTTTTAGACCTTCACTAATTATCACTTGAAGGATCGACATACTTGAAAGCATTTTAAAACCATATGTTTGCATCAATAGGTTGTATCTCATAAGCGTGCGGCCGCTGCAACTGCATCCGGAAAATTTAAAGATGAGATTGTCCCAGTTTCCACAAAGGTAAATGATTGCTGAATTATTTCTCTGTCATAGTTCTAGTGATTCACTCGTCTCTTGACATAATTTGTGATCTAAAGATTGTGGACCCCAAAACTGGAGAGGCGAAGTCTGTCACCATTTCTGTAGATGATGGCATTCGGCCAAACACAAATATGACAGATCTGGCAAAGCTGAAGCCTGCATTTAAAAAGGGCGGAACAACAACTGCAGGTAACCAAAAAGTTGCATTTAGACAATTAGTTTAAGGTAGAGGATACCCAAAACAAACTATGCTAGCTTTTCGGGTCTAAGACATGAATCTATTTTCAGGAAATGCAAGCCAAGTTAGTGATGGTGCTGGAGCAGTTCTTCTCATGAAGAGGAGTGTGGCTATGAAGAAGGGACTTCCAATTCTTGGAGTATTCAGGTGATAATTTCTCAATCATGACTCGAGGAACCAGATGTTTTAATTGACATATATATCTTATAACAAAAACAATGGTTTTAATCTACCAATATAATGGGTTAGTGAATTGAAATATCTGCTTGAAGGATTGTTAGGAATGGCACAGTAACTCCTGAATGACTGAGATTTTTTCAGCAAATGCCCGAATCTCATCATGCAAGAAAACATTTTATTACGGTTTATAATTAAGATTTCATCGCCATTTTAAAGAGAAAAATTTATGCTTCTGATGCAGGAGTTTTGAAGCCGTTGGAGTAGATCCTGCAGTTATGGGAATCGGCCCTGCTGTTGCAATTCCAGCTGCAGTGAAGTCTGCTGGTCTTCAACTTGACGATATTGACCTGTTTGAAATCAATGAGGTACTTAATCAACTTAAAGTACCATATCTCCTTCGTTAATTTGTGCGAGCAGAAATGTTAAATGGTGCACTTTCCAATTCTCTGTGCAGGCATTTGCATCCCAATACGTATATTGCTGCAAGAAATTGAACCTTGATCCTGGAAAAGTTAATGTTAATGGAGGAGCAATGGCATTCGGGCATCCTTTAGGAGCTACTGGTAATTAGACATGCACCTCTCATATAGAACTTCTGATTCCCTTGCACTATTAAGTACTGCCTGGACTAGTTCTCTTTCCTTCCTTTTGTTCATATCATTTGATTCGTTAATTTCTCGCATCAACAATTATGTAAAAACTATACAAAAAGAGGACGTACAAGTCTAGAATATAATCTTTCAAGTTTTAAGGTATAAGTCATGTCTATAGGGGTAGAATGATCTGCTAGAGTTTTATGCGCAATGCTTAATCTCTAGTCTGGAAGCTTGCTTCAGTATACTAGTCGGGTAACTAGTATATGATCATGCTATCTTAAATTTGAGGAAGACAAATTTATTAATTCACTCAGATTTTTCGTCAATGTAATATAGGAGATCCGCTGTATATTTGTTTCTTCTGTTTCTGCATTTGCACCCACCTTCACTTGGTAATCCATAATCCTTCTCTCGTTTCAGGTGCTCGTTGTGTCGCAACTCTACTGCATGAAATGAAGCGTCGTGGCAAGGACTGTCGTTTTGGAGTAATTTCCATGTGCATAGGTATCTACTATGGCTTATATATATCATATTTCCACGTTTTGTACTAGGTGATATGTGGGTGGTTAAAACTGTTTCGTGTACGCCTGACTGCAGGCTCAGGGATGGGGGCTGCTGCCGTCCTTGAAAGAGGGGACGGTGTTGATGATCTCTGCAACGCGCAAATGGTCAATAGTAACAATCTTTTATCTAAAGATGCAAGGTGAACACTTAAACGCAAATGTCATAGCAAAGAAGAAAGATCATTACACTCAGGTGAGTTTTATTTGTATTTTGCATGGAGATTAGATGAGAGAGTATCTTTTGTAGTGTGTGTGATTATTTGTTGAACTCATGTTTCATCATTGATTATTGTAATTTGACTTGGATTTTTATATACTTACTTGCTGACGCAAAAAAAATAAAAATAAAAAATGAAAAAAATACAGTGTCTTTGATGTATAATTGCATGAATTATTTATTTACAAGGGTAATTTATAATATTTTTCTAGCAGTGGCTAAGTGAAGATTAAGTGAGTCCAAGGAGACAATATTGATCGTGTAAAGAAGTGCAGTAGAACTAATTCCAAATGATAGGATTTGAGAACTGATTACACCACAACTTTCACTATTCTGTCTTTTTATTTAAAAAGTTCGATTCTTTCTTTTTCGACATTAACCAAAATAGATATGGATAGTAAAGATACCACGAAGTCCTGCAGTGAATGAGCCGCCTCAGCCTACTCGCATTTTGATCTAGGTAACGAGTCTAAGGACAGGATTAAGCTTGAAAGAAAAGGACGAGCAAACTCAACTTGACTTGAGATCAAGACTCCTTACAACTTGCACTAATAGCGGCACTAAGTGGCGGAAGATATGAGACTTTTTCGCCCAAAACTACCTACTCATTGAAAGACTAGACATGAAATGAGAAGTCATATTATAACAATTGTAAACTTTCCCTCCCCGCTCTAACTTTGATGGACTTGCCCGCGTAGTGTTTTTCTAAGAGAAAATCATGACAGAATTTGAAACTACACATCAATCAACAATGGAGCATAAACCATCTTAAATGTGCTACAACTAGGTTAGGGGTAGGAAGACTTCTGCGAGGACAGATGTTTGAGAGAAACCAGTCCCAATGTTTAAAATGACCATTCTCAATGAAGTTATTATAATTCAGCTTTAATAATTAGAGTTCGTTTGTTACAAAAGATTTTTCTTCAAAACGGTAATTGTCTAAATTTGCCTATATTAATTAAAAAAAAAAAGATAACAATTTAATTAAAGAAAGAAAAACAAAGAAATATAATAAAAATAATAATGTGATTAACGTTAGCTGTTTTTAAGATTTACCCTCGACAAAGCTATTGTATTTAATATGAACCTTTTTGTTTGACCGAAATAATTCAATATTCCAACGTCTTTTATGCATTGTCTCATCTGTGGATAGCAATCATCAAGACATGGAAAATAAGATATTAAAACTGCTGCATGAGTATATGAATGGCCAAATACATGTAGACACCATGGAAAACATTACCAAATATAAAAAAGAACATAAAAAAAAAAACATGGAAAACAACACTTAAACGTGGATGACCCCAAGAGGTCGCCCCAATAATAAGTGGGGAAAGATAAATAATTGTAAACACGAGTTCGAATTCTCTTAATTGTCATTGAAAATTATACATTTGATTAAATTGATATTTATTGTGGATCGAGACGTTGTACTCCTGAGTTTTGGTTCACATTCATTCGTTAGGTTAGGCGGTGAGATGCTGACGTACCTATCGTTGGAGTGTTTGTCCCAATCCGATCTATGTATCGTGAGTTGACTGAGTGTAGATGTTTTTTAAAGTTAACCAAAAAAAAAAAAAAACTAAAACGTGGACCGACTAAATTATTACACAAGAAGAATGTGGTAGATCTAGAGATTTCGGAGGTGGGGTTGAGTAGGGAAGTGGGTGGTGGGTTGAATAAGCGAACTTTTAAAATTGTTCTATAAAGCTCAATCATGATCTCATTCATGGTAATTTTTGAATCAGTTTAAAATGAATTATCCATTTCTCATATATTTGACGAAATTCATGTGTATGAAATCCTATCGATATGTGAAAGACTAGTATTAAATTCAAACTAATCAAATAATCTCCCGCTAAGTCATTACTTTGAGCTACCTTTAGCATGACTTTTCTCAGGTTCAACTTGAGCCAATATAGAGTAGCTTGATCTTTGTCTTTGCTTTCATGCTAACCATTTAATTCAATTGAAAATTCAATCTTGATGTAAATATTTGAATGAAGACCATAAATTGTAAGCTGCTTTCAAAGAATAAAGTATTTAAATCAAGCTACATCTTATTGTACTAGGTAAGATCGGTTATATATGAATTACGTCAAGAATGAATTTTATTATATCTTATCTTACCTTTAAAAAAAAAAAAATGTAAAGAGGGAAATAGCGATGAAGCAAACAAATCAAGGTCGACCTCTAACCCTACCTTGTTAAATTGACTTTTTTATTTAAGAAAATGATGTGAACTTGCATAGATGTTTTTCAATAACAACATGGTGCATGAGAAAAAAACACTAAAAATAAAATAATAACAATATGGTGCATGACAAAAAAATTATAATAACAATGTGGTGGGCTAATTTATCTTATCTAACTCACCATATAATATCTTTCCTAGCTAACATATATTAATTGATCAATACCTAAACCTGTTTCGTGCAGCACATTGTAATAGAGCAAGAAAGGAGCAAGAAGTGATACAATACTTAAAAATATTGCGAGGAAGAATTAACTGCTCAAAGAAATTTGGGATATTAATATATAAGAGATGAATATTATATGTTAGTTTTTATATGATATCATTCGATCTTCAAATCTTTTTTGGAAATTAGTATCATAATATTTGTTCTTTTCGTGTCAATGGACCTCATTTATATGTGAACTAAGCTCGTAAAATTGTATAAGATGTCAATTAAGAGGTAGAAATTTAGGTAATATAATCTGAGTGATATATAAATTATTAGTACATTATAATGTTTCTCTTGGTCTAGATTTTTCAATTGATTTCTAAAGACTAGTTAATCTCTGGCGGGTTGATTTGTAGACTTAATTAATTTTTAGTTATCAATTATCTCCAAATTGACAATTTAAAATAATCACAAACAATTACATCTTCTTATATCATTTCATCACAAATATTATCTGACTTTTTATTAACTTGAAATATTTATTGGAATGTGTCACTACACCACGGGATTCATGACCTTTGGGTAGATCCAAAGTGATTTCTGGATCCCCTCGATCACTCTCCCTTGAGCCTGAATTGATCGAGAGAGATGAACCCACATCACATTTTATAACCTTCGAATCAAAACCTTCAATTAGAGATGAAATTCGAAAACCTAAACAACTTAGTTGAGAGTTTCGTGACTGGTTGAAGAAAAAATCCACCTAGAATGAATTACTCGTCTAAAAAAAAAAAAAAACAATTACGTCATATAAACTAAATTGGCGATCTACATTAATTTATTTATAAGGAAAGAGATTTGGACTATCTTTTCAATGGTACTTAAGAAAGTGTTCTTGTATTTAGCTAATTTCGAGAAAGAACAAGTCTTACCAATCCCTATTAATTTATATGACCACTGAATCACATGTAGCTTTAGATTTAAAATAATAATAATAATAATAATCATATGATAGCACACAATTTAGTTAATCAAGCCAATACATCACCATATTCTTCTTTCATTATTAATCTTATTGTTTGTTGCTATCTTTTTTTTTTTTTTGCTTTATCACTATTGTTGTCATTATTAATTATTATAATTGAGCTCGCGAAACACTTTCGAATCTTCCACCAACAAAATTACAAAAAAATGGATCTAAGTTGGGAAAAAACAAGGAAAAGTAAATAGACAAAAAGAGTGTTCAAGTTGGGAAAAAGTTAATTCTCATAGCTAATTCCATAATTAAATGTATCGACCAAATTTCTACCACTCAAATTTTATTTTTAATTGACATTTTATGTAACTTGTGTTACATGTAAATAGAAACTCTTCATTTAAAAAATAAAAACAAAAACTGTAACATTTGAAAAAAAGACTATAACATACTATAAGCTGTGACATATAAAATGACTCATATATACACATACCACAATGCCTCCATTAAATGTTATGTAAAGTGCAATTTGAATAGGATGAGAATCATCTCCTAACTAAATGTTTATTCTAATAATTTATATTTCATTCAAAATAATCAACATTCTAATAAATGCTTGTTTTGCTCCATGGGTCAAGATTGTAGAGATCATTTATTTTTTCAATGCTCATTCACCAGAAGAATTTGGAACCATTGTGCAAGGAAGCTGAGATGTGGTGCAGTTTGCTATGATTGGGGCTCCATTATTGACAAGCTGGCTGGTATGAGTAGGAAAAATGGCTTGAAGTCCAATCTTAGCAGAGTCACATTCTGAGCTTGTGTTTATAACGTTTGGATTGAACGTAACAATAGATTTTATAATTCGACTGCGAACACAGATGAACAAATTATTGAAAAAATCATTTTGGATGTTAGAGGGAAAATTTGTATTCAACGTAATTATAGTAATAGTCTTCAAAATAGTATTCTTTGTACAGAATGGTGTATCAGTATGTACTGATCTCATACATTTTGTAATATTTTTTAAGATGGAATGAAATGAATTACTTATTTGTCTAGTAAAAAAAAAAAAAAAAAACTTGTAACTGTTAGACCGTAATATTTAATTTCACCCAACAAATGCACTTTCTCTTCCTTTTTGTAGTTTAAAAATTAGATGAATAGTTAGGATGTAATGTTAGACTATTAAAATAAAAAAATTAGTTAAAAAATGATACTAATCTCTTTGAATTTAGTTATTTTTTGAGAAAAGAAAAAGCATATTTTATTCAGCTTAACGGGTCCGGCCTCCTCCTTTTGAAAGTGATAAATGGTGCCCCAAAAGAATGAACAGTCAAAGGGTATTGCTGGAATTTAGAATTGAATGATGCAGACAAATCTCTCACATCTGCATCCAACACACATATACATTTATAGTTGCCCCATGATTTGTAGTCAAATTCATGGTAGTTAATGAAAACACACGCACATAGACACACAGTAAACATCGAAAGAGAAATGGAGAAGGCAATCAACAGGCAAAGAGTTCTGCTGGGACACCTTCAACCCACTTCTTCTTCTGTTTCTCATCACAACCATGAATCATCATCATCATCATCATCATCATCATCATCATCATATATTGCTGTAAGTATATATATCTTGTGTCATTATTTCTTCAAGCCTATAGATTTTGTTAGTAGTTTATTTTTATTGCATATGCATTAGTATTTGCCTTGTTCTTTTTCCATTTTTTTGTCATATTGATCTTTTTCCTTTTTGTCACTTGCAAGATTCTTTCTGCCCTGATCATATATTTTCTTGTTTTTCCTAGTTACTTAGAGTCAAGCCCCGAGCCTGCAATGCTAGTCTTGCCCGCGAGCCTAAACTTCTGAGCTCGTGGCCTTGCGCGTGACACTTAGATATACATACGTGATATGTCACACCTCAGCCTTAGAATACTATGTCTACAAAGAATACTAGTTTCATAGGCTTAAGAATATTATTATTGATCCCCAAATTCACTCAAAATGGTTAGACTGAGTTACTACTTAAACTCACAACCGTAACTTATAAATCAATCTTCTCATATCTCTCTTATCAATGTGGGACATATTCAGAATTTTGATTGAGAGGATGGAAGATATATTCATGTGGTTGATATTTAACATATACTTCAGTTAAAGATTAAGAAATCTTATTACTGTCTAGAGAGTGAGAATCATAAATATATTGTTGAAGCAACTGTCTGCTAATTGGAAAGCTAGTTGTACTCTCCCATGGAGAAGTGTCAAGTGTATGGTTTATAAGTGGGGGTTCAACGCTCGAGACATGACACTAGTTTTCTTAGGTGTAGATTCTGGGGATAATGCTGCTTAATAAATTTTTTTTTTTCTTCTCACCTTTTATGATAGCCTTCAGTTTGTCGAGCTGGGGATAGTGCTGCTTACAATAGAACAGCTGCTTTTGGAGATGATGTTGTGATTGTGGCGTGAGTTGTTCATCTTGAATTCAATTTTCTTTGCAATCAAATTACTATAAATTCTTCTGCCAACTGAATTTTTTTTATGCATATTTCTTCTACAACAGTGCATATAGAACTCCCATGTGCAAATCTAAGCACGGGGGTTTCAAAGATACTCCTCCAGATGATTTACTTGCTGCTGTTCTCAAGGTTAGTCGCGTATAATATTTCTGTTTACACAATGATACTGTCCATAGATCAAATCATTTCGTGGAATGTGAAGCCATGGATGGGGATATGCATTTAGTGATGTGAGTTTAGAGTTTTTAGATCTGTGAAGTATGTAATTCTTCAATAACAATCTTTCTAGAGCAAGATGGGAGAATTTTGACCTTGACAGTGGAGGAGAGGCCTTATTTGAAGGGAAACTCTTTGGTCCAGCAAGGTTGAAATGTGTTGCTCACAATGGGTGGATCCCACATGCATGTGGGGATCCACCTATTCCCTCTAAGCCGGATGTTCAGCCTTCCTGGTTTTAACTATTTTCTCATCATGATCTTTCACCTGCAATGACTTTTGCTCTTTATCGAATTCTGCCCTCACTTACCCTACTTGTTAATTAATTGCGCTACAGGCATTGATAGAGAAAACAAAAATAAAACCTGCTGAGGTTGGGGATATAATTGTTGGAACCTTAATGGCACCTGGTAGCCTAAGAGCAATTGAATGCAGGATGGGAGCATTCTATGCTGGTTTTCCAGGTACTCCATTCGCTTTTCCTTACCCCCTGGAAGTTCCTCTCATGAAGGATAGGAGGGGTGAAACAGTTCCTAGTGTGATTAATTTGTAAAACGGCTTTCTGTGATCTCTTTCCCCTTCCCTTTTCACCAGCCCTGGCTAATTTATAATTCCATGTTAACTAATTTATCTCGTCTTGTCTAGAAACCGTGCCGATTAGAACAGTCAACAGGCAAGGTTCATCTGGTCTTCAGGCTGTTGTTGATATAGCTGCCTACATAAAAGCAGGATTCTACGACATTGGTAAATAGTAGGCTCCATTTACTCCAAATTATGAACACCCGATCGGATCTATCAAGAACGATCTTTCATGAAGCTTGTCTGCTAGTGTTTCTTTTACCATCTTTTGCTTCAATCTCAATTTCTTTTGCAGGCATTGGGGCTGGCTTAGAAAGCATGTCAGTTGATGATATTAGCAACTATAACCTTAACTATTCCAATCCAAAAGTATGTCTATCATAGCTTTCTTCCCCTGATTAAGCAAAATATTATACAATTTATTGAACTTGAGATGCATTGTTGATAGGTGAACTATTTTCCTCAAGCTCGTGACTGTCTCATACCTATGGGCATTACTTCTGAAAATGTTGCAGAACGTTATGGAGTGACTCGGGAAGAACAAGACCAGGCTGCTGTGAGTTTTTAGACCTTCGTTAACTGTCTATCAAACGATAATATAGTTGAAAGCATTTAAATACCTTATGTTTGCATGTATAGGTTAGATCTCATAAGCATGCAGCTGCTGCAACTGCATCCGGAAAATTCAAAGATGAGATTATCCCGGTTACCACTAAGGTAAACCATTGATGAATATCTTTTTAAGTTATTGTTCTAGCTATTAGCTCGTCTTTTAACATTTGGAATTTGAAGATTGTGGATCCAAAAACCGAAGAGGCGAAGTCTGTCACCATTTCTGTTGATGATGGCATTCGGCCAAACACAAGTATGACAGATCTGGCAAAGTTGAAGCCTGCCTTTAAAAAGGGTGGAACCACAACTGCAGGTACTAGAAAATTTGCTGACAATTAGTTTAAGCTAGAGAATAGCTACCACATTTCATGGTCGCTTTTCTGGTCTAAAGCATAAAACTATTTTCAGGAAATTCAAGCCAGATTAGTGATGGTGCTGCAGCAGTTCTTCTCATGAAGAGAAGTGTGGCTATGAAGAAAGGGCTTCCAATTCTTGGAGTATTCAGGTGATAATTTCTCAATAAGGACTCGCGAAATTAGATGTTTTAGTTGACATCTATCTTGTAACAGCTAGAACAAATTGCATCTTATCCAAAACAACGACAATGGGAAATCTTACAATAGATAGGTCTAACCTGCAATTTAACCAGAATTTCTGGAACCTTTTCAATAAAAGCTTATGAATAACTAATCATGTTGTCTCTTGAATTAGTAATAAACTGATAAGTTTTGAGGGAACATGAGTTCCTTTTAACTATAGTCACTAAACGAAAATCTGTCTGCGATCAGAGGTTCATATGCAACATTAGTCAGAAATTTTGATGGAGACCTAGCAATAGAGCTTCACTGCTTTTAATGCTGGACATGTACAATGCAATCGAAAATTCTGATGAAATATCTGCATCAAGGATTGTGAGGAATTATACAAAATCTCCTGAATGACTCTTCAAAATGTTTTCAGCTTCTTCTTTAGTGCCTGGAAGACTTATAAGGGCATGCTAAACTTTCATGAAGCAAGAAAACGTACAATTTTGTAGATAAGATTGCAACACTTTTCTAAACGAAGATCAACTTATGCTTCTGATGCAGGAGTTATGAAGTCATTGGAGTAGATCCTGCGGTTATGGGAATCGGTCCTTCTATTGCAATTCCAGCTGCAGTGAAGTCTGCTCATCTTCAACTTGACGATATTGACCTGTTTGAAATCACGGAGGTGCTCAATCAACTTAAGTACTATTACTCCTTGACTTATTTATCGATAATCAACTCAAGTCTTATAATTCCTTGACTAATTTATCGAAGCAGAAATCTTGATTTATGCTCTTCTGTGATTGTCCGCGCAGGCTTTTGCATCACAATATGTATATTGCTGCAAGGCATTGAACCTTGATCCTGAAAAAGTAAATGTGAATGGAGGAGCAATGGCACTTGGGCATCCTTTGGGGGCTACTGGTAATTTAGACATGCACTTGTATAAAACTTCTGGTTCATACTCTTGCACTGAACATTACTACGCTTGGATTAGTTCTATTTTACTTGAATTACGTTCATGTTATTTCATTGATTATTTTTTCGTGTCTACAATGATATGGAAGTAAACGAGAAGAGGAACACTAAGTCGAGAATATAATCTTGCAACTTCTAAAGATCAATGTCATACCTGCAGTTGCAGGAATATAATGGTTTTCCGGAATTTTATATATGTTGGTTTAATCTCTAGTCTAGAACTTGTTTCTCATAGGAAATTTTTTCAAAACGTTCGCTGTTTAGGAACGATGTGAGATAGTGATGTGGGCCCCACGCACACACTAGACATGGGCGGGCATTTTGAAGAATGACCCTTTAGTATATTATTTGGGAACCATAGTAATGTCTATGGTAGTGCTATACTGCTATCTATAGTTTGAGGAAGACAACTTTATTAATTCAACAAGCAGACATTTCATCAATGTAGTATTGGAGATCAACTGAATATTTGTTTCCCCTCTTTTGCAATTTCCCCCACCTATAAGACCGAGTCGTTGCTCTAAGTACTATGTTGAACAAAGTGCTATACCAAAAAGACGGTGAAAGCTATCTAAAATCTTGCACCGCCTAGTCTATGCCTTTGATGAGGAAATAGTTATTTCTTCAGTCTATGACACTAATTTCGCTTGTAGACCTGATAATCTAGCTTCTTTCTCTCATTTCAGGTACTCGTGCTATCGTGACTTTACTGCACGAAATGAAGCGTCGTGGCAGGAACTGTCATTTTGGAGTTGTTTCCATGTGTAATGGTACGTACATTGTATTACATGTTTTACATTTCTTTGTTTTTTACAAGGTGATGTGTGTCTGGTTTTAACATTTTTGTGTACGTTTGATTGCAGGCTCTGGGATGGGAGCTGCTGCTGTCTTTGAAAGAGGGGATAGTGTTGATGATCTCAGCAACGCTAGGATTGTTAATGGTAATGATTTTTTATCGAAGGAAAATAAATGATAGAATCATAAAGGAAACAAAAGAAAGCGATTATATAGAGAATTATGTGCTTTCTTTGTTTGCACTGAAAAGGAAATGACAGGAATGATAAACTTTATATATAAACTGACACACTCGTTGTATATTGAAATTGTAATTCCATAGAATGGCATCTGTCCTATAATGAAAACTTTGTCATGTTTACTGTCCTGCTGCCCTTTGTTGGTACGGTAGGATAGATAGCAAAGCCCGTACTATGTCGTCTTACTCTAAGAAATTCTAATCTGATGATCGATGGTGTAAAACCCGCGATAGCAACAGAACTAGAGAAAGTATACAGATGGACTCATAGTTACTCTTGTACTAGCCATACCAACTTCCTAAGAGAGCAAGTTGTACAATTTGCTGTGTTCCCTCACGCCTTGTGCGCTCTATAGTTATAGGCTTCACCTTAATCATTGCGTGCCGAGCCATTGGACCTAGAAGCTCAGGTAGATTCAGATTCAACTTTAGTTGTTTGCTTTCACGAAAACTGCATCAAGAAAATAGTTGATAATGCTTAATCGTTGAGGGGACGGGGAGGAAGAGGTATCATTCATCATGCTGAAATCACTTAACATATGATCTTATTGCAGACAATTTTAACAGCAAAAAGTAAAGGAAAACAAAAGGATATGAATATTGTGGGTTAAAGAAAAGTGGAATAAGATTAAGTGGCATCTCATCTAGAAGCATAAAAGACTTTGTTTACCTGCTAGACACCTTTGTACAGCAACTGAAACTTTGGTATCCGCTCTGGAGGCACGGGACAACTCACAATAAGCTTCCCTTTCATGGCTCCTCTATAAATTGCCTGCAACCAAACAACAGTCATGTGTACAATTGCACCGGAACCACACGTCCGCAGAAGACACAACCACTTGTAAGTGATAATCTTCCATGAAAGACTACAACTGAGAAGAACTCCTATTATTACAAACCACAACTGCATCATCTAAAGAAGTGTCATAGTATACAAATTCATCAGTTGTATTCCAAATAAAGCAAACTGTTTTAACTTTTTCTACTTCTCAAAAGACCATGATTGATTTTCACTAAATCGAATAGCTATTTCCACAAAAAAAAAAAAAAGTAATTCCTTTAAAAAGACAAAGTTCAAGAACTCTAAGTTGCAGGCTGAGAAGCAGGGGAAATGTTCCTTACTCCCCTCTGTTATGCATATCATATTGTGTACCAAACTTTAAGTTTTACAGCGTTTCGTGGTCGCCCTTGTGCATGTCATGTTAGTCAATAACTATCTAACTTCTCTTACCGCATTTTGCTAGTACCCCACCGTTATGAAGGTCCAATTTTTTTACGAAACTTAAATTACAGCAATTACAGCATTTCGTTTACGATCCCTGTGCATGGCAAGACAAAATAACTCTCCAACTTCTTATCAATCCCTTACAGGAAGCCGTAGTAAAACCAAGATTGAATATAGGTAGAACTTCTAAACAGAGAAAAAAAACACAGTAAAATGCAAAATGATGAGAAAACTGGCAGCAGCGTACCTCCACAACATCGATGAAGTCTTGTTTTTTGTAAAACGCACCAACCCACTTTGTGTGATCAGCAGTCCTGAACCGGAGTTTACACATAAAATTTAGTTCCCAGCCAATCCAGATTAATGCAAAAATCTGTGCATAGACGCACATAAAGTATACAAGAAACGTGAAGAGGCAATGTAGCACAAATAGTCCTTTATCAAATGTAACTATCAGCATCAGATCAGATAACTTGAAAGCACTGCAATTAGGACCACAACCAAAATTCGAGATGACCATCTATTGTCTAATCAAGGGAGAGAGAGAGAAAATAAATAGTTCAAAAATCTTATTATTCTATAATCCATCCAAACAGGAGATATGTAGAGCAATCAGATAAAAAGGGCTTGCAAGCAACCAAGTAATGTCACGGATTTGTATAACGTATTTTAGCATACATTGCCCAATTCTCTCCACCGCCAGATAGAGAAGGAAACCAGACGCCAACTGCTATAACCAGCTATATTAATCTCTCATTCGTTCAGAATTTTTCTAACTGTCCTTACTTTTAGTAGCAGATCAAACAAATTTCTCAAGATGATACAAGCACTATTGTACCACAAATACATGTAAACCAGTGGCGCGATTAGACTCAAAATTCAACTTTTAAAACAAAAACAATCATAGGATCTGAAAACACCAAGGGCACCCACTTGCCATGGAACAAAATCGATGAATTTATCATTATTGTCTTCAAGAGTTCAATTATATATGTGCTTTTGTGTTTTGCAACAGCTCCAATTACTACTATTATTGTAACGCCCAACACTCAGAATCTCAAGCCCGCTGGTGAAACTAGTCTCATAAGCTTAAAAATAACAACTTTGGCTCTCAAATTAACCGACTCAAAATGGTTAATCCCCCACTTACTTACTTATCACTTCTCCTCCTATGAGGGACATTGCAATTATCTTAAAATTTCCGGGATCCAAAAAAAGCCAATGTTGCCAAATAATACACATATGCGTAGTCTCAAGATTCAATAACTTAAGCGCGTACATTTAGTTATATGCACGTATATGAAGCCCTAGAAATTTTACAACGCGAACAATAATAATAGCGCAATTATAACTGAATAATTGAAAAACATAAACGAATATTAATAAATCAAAAGCACAAAAAAAAAAATTAAAAAGGCGTACCCAGAATCCATCTTCATATGATGAGCATTGAAGAAGAAAACAGTGGAGGGTATATATGTAATATCAAAATACTTGACATAAACTAGAACATCCTCAGAATCAACATCCACTAACGCTATTGTAGCAAATTTCGAAACCTCTCTTGCTGATTTGTAGAGCTGTAGTGTGTTATTTCAAATCAGATAAGAGGGTAAGAAAGTAAATTCAAATTAGGACATAATTTATATGCTAAAGAATTGGAATAAATTGAATTGTACGATGTCGTCGAGCTGGAGGCAGACGGCGTCGGAGGCGCGGCCGAAGCGGAGGACGAGGACTTTGTCGATGGTGTCTCTGATGGTTGAATCGATTTCTTGCTTCTTCGTTAGCGTTCTCAGCAAGTACTCCATCTCTCTCTCTCTCTCATGTGTAACTTTTTTTTTTTATTTTATTTGGTAGCGATAGCTCGGTATGTTAGATTTGCGAGGGAAGAAAAGAAAGAGATTTTTTTTTTCGATATAAAAGAAAAAAAGTAAAAATAAAAATAAAAATAAAAACTGGCCCTTATTTAGTTGGATTAAATAAGGAAATTAAAAATTAATATTTTATATGAAAAGTTACTAAAATAAAAAATTATAATTGTATATGAGAAGTTATGAAATAAAAAGAAAAGCTAAATTGTTTTCAATATTATGTAGTCATGGACAATTTAGGACTTTTGCAAAATATTGTTTTCTCTTTCTTTGCATTTACTCCAAATTTAGGAAGAAAGCAGAAGCAGCTCTAATAAAGAAAGTAAAGGTTTACTCCCAAAAAAAAAAAAAAAATGTAGAAGGTTCAGTTCGATGGGAGTTTCTCTTGAAGCAATAATGCGTTGAAATGTCTAAATTCAGCTATCTAGCATCAGGTGAATTAGAATATAGAAATATTTTGAATTGAGTGTAAAAAGAAGAACTTTCTTTTAATTTATCCATTCCTGTACCAAAAAATAAATTCAAACAACTCTCGGGTTCATATCGTTATCCTTCATTTTTCTTCCCAAAAAAAGTTTAATTCTAATAAAGAGAGTGATTCCCGATAAATTTAATTTAAACAAAGAGAGTGATTCTCAATAAATTTAATTTCTTTCTATTTCTACAGACCCTAAACCCAAAGAGGGTATAAAGATTAAAGGTCTATCAAAAAAAAGGTTCAATTCTAACAAAGAGAGTGATTCCTTAAAAATTCAATTTAAACAAAAAGAGTAATTCCCAATAAATTCAATTTCAATTTAAACAAGAGAGTGATTCCCAATAAATTCAAAGCACCATTACGAGATTGTTGGTTTGTGGGATTGTTTATGCTATTTGGAAAGAAAAGAATTGCAGAATCTTCCGTAATACCTTTGTCGCGAAAGAAACTATTGTTGCTAGCGTTTTCCAATCTATTAGATTGAAAATATATACTTGTAAAAAATATGATGACTGTGCTAAGAAAAGGATTCTTTGTGAAAAATAGAGATTAGAGGATATTCTTAGCTAATGTTTGGATGACTTTTTGTACATGTACCCAGTTTTGTTGAGTTTAATGGATACTTTTGCTTACTTACCAAAAAAAAAAAAAAAGAGTGATTCCTAATAAACTCAATTTCTTTCTGTTGCTATAGACATTGAACCCAATAAATTCAATGTCTACATTTTGTTCTCAAACCAAGCCATATTTTGACTCACTTATATGAAGTAGATTCCAGAAAGATACAAGGAGGGCCCAGGGAGGGAAAACTCTGAGAACCGTCAAGATGGATCTAATCGTCTCTCACATCACTAATGAGACCCAAATGTGTGAGATCAACTAATGTTAAGTCTAGACGGACTAAAGATTCTTCCCGACCAACAAAATACCAAACAATTCAAAATTGAACAATAAATTTTGCTAAATTTCAAACCGTAATCTGTCAAAATGTGCCAACATCCGCCTGTTTTGGATCCATCTTGCGGATCATGAATACCTGTTATAGCATACTATCACAACAGCAGTATCACAAGCAGATCATTCATTACAACAATTGAAAGAAATGGTCGCAAGTAGCACCAAATTTATACTACAATATGAAAGATGAAAGTAAATCAAAATACAATTTTTAGAAGATGTCATAGATATATTACAGATACAATCTTAGGAGTCAACAAATCATCAATGCCAATCAAAGCAAATCAGTCATTTGCTTTTTCTTCCGTAGGAGGTCGACCGTGCTTACAACTAGAGCTTAAGGAGAAGTCATCTACGACGAGTTCCTCAGCCCGGCCTTTAGGGAAATACTTTTACGGGTTCCTGCAACTTGGGTTCCTAAGCATGACGTTCCACTTTCCCTACAAGGCAGTCTGCATGAATTGAATATATAGTAGTATTAACAGGTCATCTGAGAGCAATGAGGACAGTAATTCCCATGAGCAGAGTAATTCATGCTACAAACAGGGAATTACCGCAGCTGCAGGGCAATGATCTCAAGGCTGATCCTCATCTGACCTGGACCGTGTCAACCGTCTTCGTCTTCTGGGGTTTAGAGATGCATCATCATCACCCATATCACTTAACATATTTAGATCTGGTCCATCATCCTCATCATCTTCATCATCTTCATCGTCATTCTGTAGGCGCAACAGATTTTCACCCCAAAGATAACGTCGCCTGCTCCAGGTCGAGCGGCGATGCCTCGATAAAGCCCTTGATCTGCCACCTCTTAGCTCAGTCCTACGGTCCATTGAGCCAATCATCTGGAACAAGAAAAATGTACTCAACCACCGTCCATTATCGCCTGGTCCCCTTTCCCTTTCGCCTGATAGCCTATCACCATTCTCAATCACATAATCCCCAAGAACAATTGCACCTGGCATGGCAGAGCGAACAGCACTGACAATATCATCATACTCACGTTGATCCTCAAGGCGCCGCCAGGCTCGCTGCCTAGATGGGTCAATATCAGCCGGACGGGCCGTTGGGTGAACCCTCCTAGCATGTCGACGCAATTCTCTGTAGCTACCAGAGAATGAGCATGATTCACGAGAGCAACTACGCTGCTTCAGGTTGAGATACTTTCTGGCCTCTTCCACAACCTCCCAGCCAAGCACGGTTCCACGGCACAATGGACATCTCAAATTCAACTTTGCTTCTGATGAATTCCCAGCATCAAGTTCTTCAGCTCCAACTCTTTCTAACAAAGGCTCATTTGCACTATGGATCCTACTATCTCCTGATCCTCCTGGCAGTCCAACGGTCGCAGCGATCACACTTCCTGCTGCATCTTGATTTTCATGAGTTCCAATTGACTCATTTGAGCTGCTCAAACCCAAGTTCCTACCAGAAGTATTACTTGCACCATGCTGATTTCCAGATGACAAACTGGGAGGACTAGTTTCCCCATTTTCAGCTTGTAGCCTTCTGTAGCGATCCAAGCAATTTGAATGCCTGTAACTGGTATCACAAACATATGACCGGCAGCCCTTATCGTGGGAGCTACACAAGAGAAGAACGGCATTATGAGGGTGCTCCATGCATATGGGGCATGACACTTCATTCCATTCCTTGTAAAGAGCACGCATATCTTCATCTTTTGATATGCTTCTTTTCCTACTAGCCATCTACGTGCACTGTAATATGTTCTAACATTCAAGACATTAGCATAGTGGTACTACTCAAGCGGAGTGCAACATGGAAAAAATTTTACCGCAACGACAAACGCACAAGTGATGTAGCAATAGGACGCGTTATTGCAATAGATATTCAGGTCTAGTTAAGATCTTCACTCTTACGAAGAGCTAAAAGAGAACCACAACTAGATGCAAATATGTAAATAGATTTCAAAGAAGCAAAGTGCAGCACACAAATATACTCCAAAGCAACCATCTTTGCATGGGAGTTTTGCACATGAGAGTGTTCATGTGCATCTGTAATTGGGCGTTGAGGGAGAGAGATAAGTTCAACCCTCCTTAACAAACCCACCCCCCCCCCCCCCCCCCCCCCCCCCAACCAAAAGAAAAAAGAAAAAAAGAAAACAACAAAACAAAACAAAACAGAAAAAAAAAAACCGAAAAGAAAGTCTTGGAGACCACTCTAAATTGGTTGTACCCTAGACTTCTCAAAGTATATCGTGTCAACTCCTCCTCCATCACCTTCTAGATGCCATTCTTACTTCTATTAAGCACTGGAGACACACACACATCCCAAGAGAAACTAAAAACAAATATAGGAATAAAAAGATTAACAAGAGTCTCAAGCCAACTGCAAAAGTCACAAAAAGGTTAACATATCAAATACAAGATGTTGATCACACTGGCGCTTTCTAAACCTAAAACAACACTCTCCATTGCTTCAGTAAAACAAGACAACCTCATCCTTACCTACTCATCAATGTCTACTTCCTCTTCTGCTTGCTGAAATGATAACAGAGAAGATTTCGAAAACAAAAGGCAGAATCAACTAGGTAGAGAGTTATGCCTACATTCTCAGAACTACCAGTATATTCCTCATCCAACACAAAATGCAAATTACATCACCATGGAACCAATAACGAATAATGCCTCGTTATGCCTTCTTTTCATTTTCACCTCTTTTTTTTATTCATCTTCCTTTTTCCCTTCTTCTTTCAACGAAGAACTTAAAAAATAACTGATCGTAGATAACCTCAGAGAGAACACCGCAAATAATCACCTCTGAATTACAAACATTTACCTTCTCCTTCAGCCATCATCTTGACGGCATGAAATTTAAGGTAAGCAGTATTTTGACACAGATGGAAAGGGTAAAGAAGTTCACAAACAGTCAACATAAATATGCACACACTTAAACAATTCGTCATGGTACAAGCACTAGTATACATAAGGTTATAATTATCATATAAAGAACACTCCGATTTCAAAATAGACAAGAGGTGACACAGAATAGAAATACAATTAAGCCTTATCCACATATAATCAACATTCTTCTTTGTACACTCACCAAGAAAAGGCACTGAGACTACTGGAACTTCTGACTCTTATGATACTGGTGAGAGTTAGCAAATTGAAGTAGTACAGAAACTTTTATCCCACTTTAAAGCAAATCAGGTTGGCAATTGGTCACGAGCGTTTACTATATTTAGTTCAGTAATGCACAGTCCTACAATTCTTCAAGTAATACAGCCTCATATAAAGATCTATTGTATATAGCTTGAGCCACAATCACCAACGGCTCCTAAAAACCTGCAGTTGTAGGTGAACATATATGGTCACGCACATCAATAGTACATCTATAACTATTAAAAGGCAATGTCACAAACATATGATGCCAATTTGCTACTAAAAAACGTTTACAAGGCAGAAATAGAACACAACGCAAAAAAGAGTCTATGAAAAAAGTTGTTGCTCTGAATTGATCAAATATAGACCTTGCAAAAAGGTCTGATTGTATGCTACGACACCCACGATCACATACCAGACCTCGAAATCCTATCAAATGAATGCAGCAAATTATGGAATACAACCAAATAACATAAGCAATATTGCATTAAAATGTTTATGTATCCATAAGAAGAGCTGATCGCGTGCAATCAAGCCGAAATGAAAGTCTAAAAGGCATATCAAGAGAAATAAGAAATTTTCACATTTTTTAATATAATAAATTAAAGCCCAGCCTCTAAACCCCTATAAGCTCTAGATACATATAGTCGGTTAAAATAGAAATTAATTTTTTAAAGAAGGGAAATTAAAAAAAAAAAAAGAAAAAAGAAGAAGAGATTTTGATCCATTTCATAATTTTCAATTAAGAGGTTAAAAAAGGGAAAATTAAATTAGGAAAAATATAGGGGCTCATTTTAAACAAAAATCCCAACACGAAATTTTAATATTCCAACAATATATAAAAAAATCCCCCTTTTCTAACCCCAACCCTAACCCTAACCCAATCAAATAAACAGATCAAAAAGATCCTTACTTTATTCGTTAATCAATCAATAAATCAACACAAATAGATGCTCATCTATTCAATTAGAAGAAATCAACAAGCAATTGAATCAAAAACATGGAAAATCAAAACACCCCTATGTGAGAAAATTGAGGGCGTGGAATTACAATTCAGATGAATTTGAATTTGAATTTGATCACGCTTTTTTCCTTGATTGATTGATTGATCGATCAATTGTGAAATTTGCTTCCATTTTATATAAATTAAAAAGCTTTTCGTGTGAAGATTCACAGAAGCGTTCGGTGAAATTGGGTTGAAGAAATGAGGAAATGTTGGGGGAGGTGTGTACAAGCGTATATTTTAATGTATACATATATATTGACAGACGGTTAAGAAAATTAATTATATAAATAGAAAGGGGAAAAATTTATACCGGGTGGCCCTAGTGCTATAGTTCTCTTTTTGTATACAAGATATTTTGAGATTGTTTTTCGATATATGTAATATTATTTGTATGTAATATAATATTAATTTTAATTTTTTTTTAAATTAATTAAAAAAATTTATTTCGGGTGGCACCTAGAGTTGGTAAAATCATTAGATGTCGACATGTTGTAATTGGTTTCAAATTCTAATGATGAAAAATAAATTATGTGGGTGTATGATGGGTTATAAGAGTTGATTGGGATAATGGGTGGTGACTTATTATAATTAAAGATTTTAGGTTCAGAATATCGTTTTGGATTTCTATTGTAGCAAAGAAAAAAATATATATTATATGGGGTGTATGATAGGTATTTGTAATAAGTACAGGTGTGTGAAATTCACTTTATGTGAGAGGACTTATGTCAGTTATTAAATAGCAATCCTTATAATAATTAGATGGAATAATTTAGTAACAATTTGTGGTAATGATAAATTTCAAGTCCGAAATACAGTTAGGTTTTCAAAATAATAGTAATAATAATAATAATAATTAAAAAAATAAATTATATGGGGTGTATGATGGCTTACAATTAACTAGAGCGGTGCAACACAAGTACGCAACGTTGATTGGGTTTGTTTATGTCTTTGTGTATGATATGAATGCTGCCAGCTTGGAAAAAAGAGAATCGGCTTACAGTGATTGTAATTCTTTTTTTTTTTTTTTTGTCATTAAGGTATTTTATAACATACTAAAATATACATGATCAACCAATTTCCTGAAGATGTATGCTACATAAATATAGTTAAAGATTTACAAAATTTAAACGCAGCAAAAACATATAGCATACTTATTCAGGATTAAACCACAAAAACTTTAGAAGAACGATTGCATAAATAAAACTAACATGTGAATTCTAATTGTGTAAATATCAAAATTCAGCAACTAGAATAATTTGTTACATGTATTCGTTAGTGTAGAAACTTAACGAAAACACTAAATTCAACATTGATCTTGATGGAGGAAGATCTACAAGCTTTGGAGACGAAGAACACCTCTTGATCTTCTCTTTTATGACCTTCTTCGTACTTGAAGATGCTATGAAGATTTGTGAGAATCTTCTTCTTATTTCATGCCTAGCTTCTAACATGTATAAGAGAGGAAGAGAGAGAAAATTACTTTTCTTCTCATTTTCCTGCGTGTGAGTGCGTATATTTGGGGTAGAGGATAGCTCATTTTATAGATAAGAAAAAGGCTAGAAACATGAAATTCAGTTAGATTAGGAAAAAGTGCTCAAGCCCATAAGGAATGTATCTGGAAACTTTTATAAATTTTGGATTGCAAGTAATTCATCATAATCCAACCAATATACCCCTTGGGTATACTTTTAAGCTTAGATTTGGATGATCTACCGGATAATCACAAGGGAGAGATTACTCCGTCACATGACGGTATGAATTTTATATTGCATACGTACGTTCCAACTAATCACACCCATATGCCCAACACATAGAGCTATTGACCCACAGTTGAGGCCTCACTGATAGTACATCAAAACACATGAATTTGATTTCATCAGTTCATCCACATTTGTTCAAGATTGAGAGTATTGATCACTTAATAGCATAAAGTATATTTAATCTCTATCTTTGATAGTACTTATTATGATCTGTGTGACACACACACTAGTAAGGCTTTGTTCGGAATCTATCAATGATCAAGGCATGTCACCCTTCACAGGAGATTATATCACTATTACCTAAAGCATGATGAAGTGTTCAATTCCATAATTCGGTTATGAACATAATCTATAACTAAGTGTCAATGAGTTAGACCTTTTGTGATAAATGAGATAAAGAGAATAAGAATGAAGGCTTTCATTAATACTAATAATAACAATATGTATCCATTATCACTTAAATGTCACGTGCTAATGAGCTTTAGAGCATACTAATCCCAACAAAGAAATCCAACCCTTTTTTGGAAGACGGATTTGTGCTAACAAAATTTGAGTATTCCTATTTATAAGCAATCAACTGTGGATTGGTTCAAAGTATTTGAACTTGGACATGTAGACTAATTAGTATAGTAGTTCAATTTTTTACATAGCCTATAATTAAATTAATACAAAGACACTCTTCAATGATTAATTTAATTATTTATCTTTACTTATCAATCCGTTGGATCTCTATAGTGTGTGACTTCTCGAGTTCATGATTAATTGCCAGCAAGATAATATGAATTCAATTTGTATTTAATTAGAATTCTTCTAATTAATTTTTGCAAGTCGTGAGTGACATCTAACAGTATATCACGATTATCCAATTAATAATAAAGTGAAATCATACTACCCATGTAGCATATAATTTTTATGTAATTAATTCATTTCGTTTAAACAATACCGATTAAGTTAGAGTCATAGATAGGGACGTCAAATTTTCTTACTTAATTATATAACCAAATCTCATTAATTAATAACTCGTCAATGAATCGTAGAACAACTTTCACTATTCGACATCGGCCAATAAATTCCAATTACTTAATTAATAAATCGCATAGGATCCCTAGTTGACAGATTCTATATAGCACACGTACATGTTTCCGTATAAGAATAGATCATAACCACTGAGTATATGATTTAATCCATGATTAACACTAGATAATATTGTAGCAGCAAATTATGGTATCCCATGCACAAGACAACTTTGGTGTCTCAGGTTTAAGGATTAGTTATACAATTATAGCATATAACAAATTATTGACTATCTATGTAATTTGTTATATGATTGGTCATGTGCAGTTACTTATTCTTAACAAGTACTTATACGTCTACTAATGCAACATGAGACTCATTACCCTTATCATTAATATATTATATTAATCAAGGCAATGAACTATATGCCGATTTATCCGGATGAATTAATGCCCAGTAACTGATTCTACGATCGGGGACTATTTTAGAATATATCGTCAATTATAGATATTGTCACTCATATTCTTAACGATTCAAGAATAAAATCTATAAGATAATTCTAATAACTTTATTTAAATATCAATTATCACATTAATTAATAATTAAATAATTTACCCATAAAAGAATAATAATATAAATATCATGTTCTAAAGTTATAATAAATTGACTTTTAAGACATATATTCTAACACGACAAAGAAATTACAAAAAGTGAGCCGAAAAAACAAAGACTTACTCATAAAATATCATGAATAGTTAGGTTAACCTTGAAATCAAAAGATTCGAAAATCGAAACACCCAATCCTAATTTTACCAACTAAAAAATCGTTTGTAGGCTTACAAAAAATTTCAAGTTTGCTCAATAGACAGGCAATCTTGTCTTGGGTGGCAACTTCTTTTAACCAACATAAGGTACTAAAATTATATTATTTTTTACTTGTGAAACACACTCGGAATTATGCTCAATCATAATTTTTAGAATGTAAAGATCAATATACCCAAAAAATATAACCCAATGGGAAAGAAAGGAAATAAAAAGTGTGTTTTATCAATTATATTTATACTAAACAACAAAATTTAATTTCTCATTTAAAAAAAAAAAGTAAATGCTTCTCTCAATTTTAAAATGTAGAGGTTACTAATTTTGGATGGAAAAAACAAGGTAAAAAAATTTCCCCTATATTTTTAAAAAAATTATATTTTGTCTCATGAAGAATCAATGGTCTTAAATTGTCACAAACGAAATTTTTAGTACTACTAGTATTACAATGTAGTTCAATTTTCTCATGCTATGAAAAGAAAAACTAAGGTCAAAGGGCCACATGAAACTCCTATGCAAATTTTCCTCTAAACACGAACATTAATTTTTTTGCAGTGTGAGAAAATTGAAACACATTGAGACACTCGTGACATTTTTATGATCAATTTGAAACAATTGGTATTCATAACAAAAAATAGAAAAAATTTAGGGTCAATACGTTTGTTGGTCTCTTGAGTATGGACAAAATGATAATTTGATTCTGCAACTTTCAAAACAAGCATTTTGATTCCTTTATTTACTAAAATGAGACACTATTAGTCTCTTAGGCGAATTCCGTCCATTTTCAACCATTAAACTTGCGTCAAATGCACGTGTCATGTCTAATTACTTCGCAATTAACGATTGAAAATTGCAAAAAAAAATTAGTTAAAAACTAACATGTCCTACTCTAATTACTTAAAGATAAAAATGCTCGTTTCTAAAATTAGATAACTAATTTATCATTTTACTTGATAGTAAAAGACCAATAAAGGTATTTATCATAAAGCTTAGAGATATTATTAGGGGGCAAAGTGCAATTTCACCATACTTTTCGTCCAAATAGATAAGGGTATAAACAATAAACCTTATTTTATTTTTTTTGTCCTTGTACTTTTGCTAAATTATAACTTTGACATTTCACTTGCCCGAGCTACCATTAGACTTGTCCGGCGACTCTCAAACCTAGTCAAACTACTATCAGACTTGTCTGAACTGTTATTTGACTTTTACGAGTAACTCAACCGGGCCAAATTATAATATTCGAAAGTGAAGGATTATCGTTCAAAGATAATCTACCAATCGAAGCCCTTTAAAACCCTTTATTTCTCTTTCCCTTCATAGACCCGCTTCATCTTCAAGCACTAGTCAGCTCACCTCTCAGCTTATACCTTCAAACCCTTAACCACAGTCCTCACATGGCTAACAATCCCTCTCAGCTCCTCCCTTCAGGTCTCTCTCTTTCTCTTATCCTCACTTAATTGTTTACAGTAAAGCATTGTTCAAGTATAATTAATAATTTATTTATTTATATATTTGATGCAGAGTTAATAGATCGATGTATTGGGTCGAAGATTTGGGTGATAATGAAAGGGGACAAAGAGCTTGTTGGCACTCTCAGAGGCTTCGATGTTTATGTCAACATGGTCCTCGAAGATGTCACTGAATAGTCCGTACATTCACCTCTTCTTCTAATATTATATCCACTCTCTTTCATATACTATTTTAGGGCTTTAATTTCGTTACATTCCAAATCGTACGCATATTGTGTTTTGCTGAAGTTGCACGTTTGGGTGGTAAGCTTGGTACTGAGATAATCTATAATAAACTCGTGTTGAATCATAAAAGTGTGGCAGAAAACCTCCTGTTGTGACCAAATACACGGGCATTTAGCTACGCAAGCTATATATTTACGGGTTATTAGATGATTCGATTATTATGGTATAATAGTGTCTAATGTACAACTTGGGTAAAACATGAGTTTTTTTGTGCTTTACCGGTTTGATGGCTTAGAATTCGGGTTTTTAGACTTGGAACTGGGAAATTTTTTAAATTATAGATGGATTGTTCTTTTCCCAGTTCCAATTCCACACGCTTTGAATCCTAAGCAAACATATACAACTTTAGAAAACTACACTTGGTCATTCGAATTTATTTTTTCGCTTGTATTGGATTAGTTTTTGGGTAAATGCAGCATATTATCGGGTAATAACACCATAAATCAGAATTTTATTAAATACTTTTTTTTTTTTTTCACAAAATGAGAAAGTATAAGCTAGGTAAAAGCACAACTAATTTAGAGTTCTTTTAAGTTCGTTCACCTGCTAATAGACGATATATTACGGTTGACGCTTTGTTCGTATCAGTTCTCTTTTTGATTCTTTGGTTAAAAACCCAACTGTCATTTATCAAGAAAATCAGATATACAGTAGTTTAAAAGTGGATGTCTTGACTAATAATAGACTGATGTCAACCCTTTTCTTTATTCATTTTATACGTGGTGTTTCCTGGGTTCTACTAGAAATATTTACAAATGCAAATATCCAATGCACATTCTCACACAGAGACCTCATTTTATATGCGGTGTTTTCTGGATCTACTAGAAATATTTATAAATGTCAACATACAATGCACCCTCACACACAGAGACAAATATCGGTATTTACATGTATACGTAGAGAGAGCTGAGGGTCCCCAGAGAAAGAAATGTGAAATCATTCAGAGTTATGGTACTTGGAGAAAATAAACAGAGTCCATATTAGAAGATGCTCATTTTGAAGAAACATCCTGTTTTGCTTTCCTTCCCTTCTTTTCCCGTGGAAATGTTTTTCATTGTTTTGGGTGATGTCAGAAAAAATATTTTTTATTGTTATGGGCTAGAGTCCCACCTAGCGGGATAAAGCTTGGTTTGGTCTGGTTATGGGCTGTAGTCAATGTCTTTGGTGAAGTTGTTATACAGTGTGCATTATCTAGATAATTCATTATGGCTGGGATCGTAAAGCTATATATTACAGATTATGGTCTTGATAGTCTGGCGTATCTTACACCTGTTTTATTTTGTTACTTTGTCATCGCAGTGAAATTACTTCCGAAGGAAGAAGAATAACAAAGCTTGACCAGATTTTGCTTAATGGGAACAACATTGCTATTGTAAGTACATAGATCCTTTTTTCATATCAATTTAAGTTAATCCAAATATTGGCAATTTAAAGCCACTCGATTTTTTGTTTATTGGAGGATTTCTGCTTCGCTAAGACAAAAGATAAATATTTCTCAAGCTTTTCAGTTCTGAACTTGTGAAATTTTTTACGAATGGAATCCCTTGAGGGAAGTCTCATTGAGGCTGGTTTTATCAAAGTATTCAAAGCCCACCTTAATCTAATATTTTGTGCTTTATGCAGCTTGTCCCTGGTGGTTCCCCGGACCCAGAATAAGCACAGTGATTTCTCTTGGATCCGGTGAATTTTCTGGTCTTCATGAAAGGCTATAATTTTACTAATCTAAGCTCATTGTGATGAATGAATATTATGTGAATTGATACTATTCCTATGTAAAATTTGGTAGCATAACTTTGTACTTGTTTTCCCTCTGTTGTCCTTGATGCTGATTAATAGATATTCTTATTTCCCTACATTTATATATGTATATGTAGATGCACATATAAGGTGCAGACACGTGTGTGCTAGTTAGCCTCGGATCACTTGCAATAAATGGTCGTTGCATGTACATACTGATCAAAGTATCCTGTTAGATCCAAACTTGTAGTGAGCATGTCATGTGGAAGCAGTTTGTTGCATTTTATTGCAGTGTTGCTAATGGTGGCACAAGGACTAGTTTGGAGACAAGTTGAGCAGAAAAACTGAATGTGGAATGTGGTTTCTAAGATTATGGAAAAAGTGTGTACGAGAATGTGTGGTCATTTCCTAGTTAAAGCTTTGTGTAATGGTTGAGAAAACATATAAAATGCGTAATAGAAGTTTCTCCATCGGTATAATGTGATGCTTACTATCCTATTCTCAGATTATACATTTGCTAAAAGGCAGCCGGGTTCAGAAAGGTCCCACTATGAGCAGAGCCCGGGGAAGGTTTGGACCCACTTTGGGTTTTGTTGGACATTATAGGATTTATTTGGAACTAAGATAATATGATTGGACTGATTTAGGGAGGTGAAACATAATAAACAAGATGACTGTTGGAGTCTTTCTTCAAGTATTAGTAACTAGCTCTTCGATTGATCATCTAGTGATGGAGTTGAGATTCATTTGTGTAGTCTGTCTTTAAGATGACAAGACCATGTGTGGAATCATGATTAAGTCAGCTAGTCTGGCTTTGGGTGGTTCCCTAGAGGTTGTTAGTTTGAGTCTCTTAGGGCCACTCAAGGTTTATCTTGCCAGTAATTTCAGGGTTCTGTGGGATTAGTTGGACAAAACAAAGATAGCCACAACTTTCAAAAAAACGTGAAAAAAGACCATGCGTGGAATCATGATTTGTTCTGCTCAGGAGATGTAGTGTTACATGGGTTTTTTGGTGTCTGATCGTAATGAACTCGAGTAACGTCGTGATTTAAGTTTGAATTACGCGATTAGAGAGGAGAGTGAGAGGATGTTTAGCTTAGTTTATAAGTTGGTCAAATATGCAGTTGAAGTGCTGCTTATAAGCACATATGATTATAGGATGTGCTTATGAGGAAAAAAAGGCCATAGAAGTTGACTTGTTCTTCATTTCTATTGTATTCAATTTCTTATCTACTGCAATCTCAATAGTCTTGTTACTGACGCAAGAAGCAGGTCGACGTTCACTTGTGATTGTTTGATTTATGGTTGTTACATGGATATCAAGAATGGGGAAAAAAAGATTTACAAACGGTTACCGTTTTATTGTAACGTTATCACGTGTCCTTAAGTTGTCATCTTGTGGTATTGTTATTTTCACGCGTAAATAAATATTGTTGCTATTGTTGCTGTCTTTTGAAGATTTTGTAACAATTCCAGTCCAATTCAAAAGACTAGTCTATGAGGAGGGAAAACTTTTATACTTAATAATTACCTCTTGTGAGGATGAGATCTCAATGTGAGATTATTACGTTCTACCTCCTTTAAGAGTCAACACTCACATCGAACTAGTCTATTGACACTGATTCGATAGTGGCCTTTTCTTCCAGGCGGTTGCACTCATCTACTAGTATTTAGTGTGACACTTATCACACTTTAACCTAATATATAGTCTCTTCTCCCCCAACCCAAAAAATTAGTTTATTAAGGCTCCGTTTGTTTGCCCAAAAATAATTCGTTTGTGGAAAATATTTTTTGTAGAAAATGTTTTTTAGAAAATAAAATATTTTATAGTGTTTTGTTTGTTTGTCATAAAATAACTTGTTGGAGGAAAATATTTTTCTGAAAAATATTTTCTGGTGTTTGAATGTACTGTACCGTGAGTTCTGTAAAATATTTTTTTCTCTGAAAGGAAATGAAAATATTTTCTAGAATTTTGTACTAGTCGCAATTGTTGACTAAAAAATATTTTACAGTTGATCAATTTTTTAGTGTTATCAAACACCGTAAAATTAAGTAAAAATAGTCGTAATTTTTGACTGAAAAATATTTTACAGTTGATTAATTTTTTGGTGTTATCAAATATCATAAAATTTTAAAAATATTTTTCGAAAAAATATTTTACGGCAAACAAATGGAGCCTAAATGGAAAAATTTCTTACACTTAAAAATCACACTTTGTAAAAGTGAGATTTGATGGGGGGTTATTACAAATTTACCCAAGAAGAGAAACTATTCATATTTACAGAATATTTCTTAATGTTGGGATATGTGGATCTGCAATAACGTGTATAAGTTATTCGAATGGTGCCAGTACAAAGTTCACCTAGTAATGGTGTGCACAAGACCTTGGGTCCGGTGCTTGTTCTTGCAGCTGCAAGTTCTCACTCATGATAAGACTAACCAAAAGGAAAAACTATTGCAAACGTCTACCCAGCCTAAGATAAACTTTGCACATATGAGAGAGACAGACATTTGTTCAACGTTTGCAAGAGTTTCTGTCTTCTGGGTGAATGTCAATTACAAGACCCAAGTCAGTACTCGAGAGACAACTACTACTATGAACTTCGTCAGCTTTTTTTTATGAACTTGATTGTAGTGCTACATAAATAATGGTTTTCGTAGCTTAAAGAGAAAATGACTCTTTACAAAAATAATAATATTGGTTGATCTATATAAATGATCTCATCTAGTAAAATAAAGTTTGATTTGATTTGGTTTGATTCGATTCGATTTAATTTGATTTGATCTGATCTAACACAAAATGATCTTGAAGAATAAGGATACGTACGGTAGATGTGGCATTTGGGTATGGCTGACATAGGCCCAATTCGGCTCAGCACACGAAAATTTGGGCCCAATCCAGCTCGAATGAAAATAAATTCGACTCAGTTCAGCTCACCACATATAGGTGGGCCGAGCTGGATCATATATTTTTGGACCCAACCCATTTGTGTTCAAACCTATTTGTGCCAAGCTCAGCTTAGCTAAGCCCATAAACTCAACCCAACCCAGCTCGAACCCAGCACAAGCCCAGCTCAGGCTTAATTCGAGTCCAAATAAAGTCCATCTTGATATTATAATTTGTACATGTAATTTTTTTTATAAATAGTTAGTGTATTCAACTTCATTTTACTATAAAATTATATATTTATTTTACTACCTATTATCTCTTTATTTTACTACAAGAGAATACACAATATCTATGGCTATGGGAGAAGAAAATCTTTCACAACGATTATGTTCAAATGTTTGGAATCATTTTGCTTACTTTGAAAAACATGGGTATATAATTTGTAACTATTTTGAGCATAAATATATATTTTGTTGTTAATTTGAAACTGAAACGCTTGTAAGACATCTTGTATCTTAACACTCAAATGTTTCAAACTATTTTAATCCTCAACCACTGCCACCGCTACCACCAACAGTTTCAGCACTCGCACAAGGAACATAATAAAATAGAGAACTTCTCCATCAACTTTCTTCAAGCATTTATGTAATGTTTTTTTTTTTTATGTTTATTAGTAACGTATCCGTGTCTTGTGAACTTGTGGTTTGTTATATAATGTTTTATCATTTATATTAATATTATCAATCAACTTATATCTTGTTAATTTCTAAATTAACTTTTTCGTAAAAAAAGTTAAGTTTAAGTTTTTTTCATTATTAATTCAATTATCAAAATTCAAAACACACTAATAAAAAATAAAAATAAAAAGATGGGCTGACCCAGCCCAACTCGCGACTCGTGGTAGCGAACTCGTAGACCGAGCTGGGTCTTATATTTCAAGAATTGAGGCCAACCCAACTCAGCCCACTAAACATATGTACCGAGCTACGCTCATTTTTTTTAATCCACAATTCGACCGGGCCGTGCTGGGTTAGTTCATTTGCCAACTCTAACGTACGGTATGAGGTACAAGTGGAATAATTGCGAACTGCCAGAATGTTCGGAGGGCAATCCAAAATTTGCTGCAAAGTTGTTTGAAGTTGAGAGATGTGACTTGGTATTAACTCTAGGAATAAATCAAGCTCTCTTAGTTCGTCCAACAAGGAGACACGAATATGAAAATAAATTCACTCATTACATTATTATACTAATGTAAAAAGTTTAATAATTATAAATTATTAATATAATTATAATAAAATAATATAAACTTTTTTATGTTCGCTCGATTAGACCCAGACCAATGAAATAATATAATTATTATATTTTGTTCATAACGTTATTATATTACGTGAAAATTTTTGTTCGAGAAAACAAACGATGGGTTTTGGTAGCAAATTCAAGGCAGAGGTGTAGCAACGTCGCCCTAAATCAATCAACAGGAGGATGTAACTTTCTCGTACATTCAAAAGACAAAAATGCATTACGCACGTAATGCCAAAGCCACTGATGGCCATGACAAAATGTTCCATTTAGGTATTCACCTACTAAAGATTTAGTAATGTCTGCTTATTTGCCAGGCAATGTAACTTTCTTGACACCGCGATTGAAAGTGTTGCAGAAGGAGTAGTCAAGGCAATCAACTCAACAGATTATGCTCTTGAATGGAACGCTAAAGCTCTGTTTAACTTAACTTTAAAATTTTAGTCGTTGATTGTAGAATTTTTAGTAATAAAGTTTTGAATTGAATTATTATTGAACAGAAGCCGTTAGTTTTTTAGCACTGTCATGTTAGGAGTATTACTCGTTGTCAAATTTGTGAATTCTCAAAAATTTCAAAAATAATTTCAATTTTCGTAAATGATATTTTTTAATATGTATTGTACGACTTAAATATCTATTGAATTAAAAAAAAAAAAAATTACTTTCCCTTTCATGTTCATCGTTTGCTAATGGCATATGGTCTCACATGGGACAGAGACCTTGATGCCCTCTTCAATTATTTTGAGACCCCTATGAGTCCACGTCAGCCTTGAAGCTAGATGGAAGGAAAGCTGACACGTCATTACCACCTGGATTTGTTCGAAAATGATAGAAAATAACTAATTGGAAGGAATTGAGAACCTTATGGAGGATTGTAACGAGAGAATTCTCCTCTTCCCCCAAGACTAAGGACAAGTTAGGTAGACCGGTCAAGTGGTGACTTATTGTATTCAAAATTTTTAAATTTGAACTATGACTTCGATATTTACTGTTTAAAAAAAAAAAAAAACTAAAACTAGGAATATGTAATCACAAGGAGTTAACCAAGTGTTTAGAGTGCGAGTGGATGACTTGCTTACATCTTGTGTTTAAATGAGTTAAGAGGCTATTTATTTAGTGCTAGTGTTGATAGGTTTGGTACCTAACTAAATTGGACCCTATTTATTTCGGATAAGGTCATACGTCTCAAAGTTTGGACCTCTAATGTAAGTCCGAAGAGCTTTTCAACATATTTTTTGTCATCAAAAGAAAATAACAAGCTTCTTATTCTACTACAAAAGAAATGAGACAAAAAATAACTCAAAAGTTGGGTGGAACGATTAAGTAATGACATATTGTAATTAGAAATTTTAAGTACAAATCACAGTTTCGACCTCCATCGTACCAAAAAAAAAAAAAAAAAAAACTGAAATGAGAAAAACCTTAGTCGACTAAGTTGCAAAGATTGAAACATGAGGACTAGTTTAGTTGCACCATTCCTGAAATTTTGCTGCTATTAATTGTGAAGGATGTTTTTGTTTTAAAGCATATTAATTACTTAGTAGCCCCATGTGAGACAATGTATACTGATCTGTGCCCACTCTCTTACTGTGCTTCCCGGCAGGTTCATTGTCGTAAATTAATATCAATTCTTCCACATGCTGAACAAACATGTCAAGCATTTTTATATGCTAAGGCATTGAATCTATGGTGTTGCACGTTACATGAAACGTCATGCATAATTAATCACTCCGAGAGTGCTCGTGAGATTTGAATTTTTTTGTAACGTTATGACGATATAAAAAAAAATAATAGTAATAAACTGATAATACAATTATTTGATTTTCACACTCAATAATTCAAATCACTTATAATATAATTGCATCATTAATTTATTATTATTAATTTCTCTTATAACGTTATAACCTTATATAAAAATTCAAATTCGTACATGTGTCATGGGGGTCCTTATGCATGATTTTGTCTTATTTCATGGTTTTGAATAAATGGAGAATGCTTTTGTCTTATTTCAGTCAGATTTAAGCCAATGATCATAATATCTAACCTAAGATTTCCAATATAGTGACTTATAATATTACAAGATCTTAACAGAAATTTTTTTTCATCCAACGTCTCAAAATGAGTTCGACCCTTTTACGTAGGAGTTTGCTATACGATTTGCAAACTTATTATCACATTTTTGCTAACATGAATGATAATAAATCTCTGCTCATTACTTAGAAAAGATTATATCTTTCGGAGAAGGCTTAATGGTCCAACTAAATTTAAAGGATGTGTGGAGTCGTTAACAATCTCAAGCAATCAGACTTAATGGCGACATGATTGAAATTTCCCCAAGTTAAAAGAGGACAAGTATCAACGATAACAAGAATCTTGTATACCGAACTATCATTTATTCACTTACTATATTAAAACGTGTTTTGTTTTGTGTTATTTCTAAAATATTATTATGTTATTAAAAAATTCAAATTTAAAAAGTATATTGTTAACGAAGATGGAATCGTGCACACTAGCTAGCCCATTCTTGAAAGGCAAATGCAGAAGATTTATTCCAGATAACACCAGAAACATACTCCAGAAGCTACAAGACTAAATTCAGACCAGTCTTGGTTCTAGTTACAACATTGGGTTGGTATTAAAAATGGTTGTGGATCCCATATTACACTTTGACAAGTGAAATTACGCACTAAGGTGTGGCTCATAGCCTTAGTTTAGGACGTTTGAACGTCCAGATGTTTTAAAAAATTTTCTTACAATATTAATTAACTGGCATGGTCAGATCTAAACTTCCTAGTCACTTAAACTAGAATCGTAATTGACCCCTTTGTCATTTAATAATCTCTGGGGTTTATAAATTTGTACTATTGCCTTCTCTTGTGGTTTGAATTAAATAGAAGACATTATCATTCTAACCAACAAAATTACTCCATAACAAACATGGTCTATATTCATTAACTCCTTTTTGCTTGTTGATGTGGATAAAAAATAGCCCTGGAAATGTTGATTGGCCCAAGGCTCATGGATGATAAAAACAATCCACACAGCCGAACACTTGTCATAAATATGGCATATAAGGACAAAATGACAACCACACTACTATAAATAGTATAAGAAAAGTAGACAAAAGGGGAGTTTTTCTGGACCTTTCAATTTTCTTATTAAATCTGTTAGTTTCGCTAAGAGCCGAGCAAAAACACTAATTCTCACGCCCGAAAAGGACGCGGGAAACAACCCCCGCTGTTTCTTTCCTTTTTCTGTGTAGGTCTTTGGCTCGGATTGGTACATCGCGTATTCAGCTCGGCTCGAGAATTCCGCATTCAACACTTGTATTTCTCAATTATTTAGTTTCCTCCATATACAACAACTCTGAATTGTATATATACACATACGAATACAATTTCTTTTCTCTTATAATGCGAGACTAGTGTCTTGAGCTTAATCCATAACCCACGGCAGTCAGCTGGGTTCTTTTTTCTTTTTTAGTTAAAAAATTTAGTTTTATCGGTATGTGATAGTTACAAAAGAAACTAACGAATTCCAGTAAAAAGGGAGTTAACCAAGTGAATATTATTTAAAATCAGAAGAGTATTCTCGAGTTCTTATTTAAATTTATAATATTATTTAAAATCAGAAGAGTATTCTCGAGTTCTTATTTAAATTTATAATATTTACTTGTAAATCATACTTATATCATGTTTACTCAATATCTTACAATGAGAAAAAAAGTTTTTTTTTTTTTTACCTCAATGGAAAAAGGTCAAAAAGATAAAGGTTAAAGATTCAAGTACACTGCTCTTGAATCTGTTTCCACGGCCCTCTACTCGTTAATTGAAAAGGATAAGATGGAAGAAATGCCTCCACAGTTAATCAACGAATAGTTATGTGCGGCTGTTGCCCCGATTAAGGTTCTGTTTGGCCTAATTATAAAATTTTAGTTTTTGAGTTGTAGAGTTTTTAGAATAAAATTTTAGTTAAAAATGTTGTTGAATAAAAATTGATGACTATTTGACCTATATTGAGTAATATTGAGCTTTTAAAAAATTTGAGGGCAATATTGTATTTAAAAAAATATGAAGGAATATATTTGAGAAAGAAAAAAAAACAGTTTTCCACATTATATAAAAACAGTTTTGCAAAAGCCTATTTTGAAAAACTCTAATTTGAAGCTTCTTGTTTTTTAACTTTTTTTACTTTCAGTTTTTACCTAAAAATACTTCTAGAAATGAGCCAAATAGATAAGATCAGTCTTTAAACTTATAGGAAGCACTTTTAAGTGTAAAAAATCTAAGCCAAACAGTGCCTAACTCTTTAAAAAAAAAAAAAAACTACTCTTGAACTGGGGCTACCAGAATTGAACAACTACAGGCCTACATTTGTCTGGCAGACAAAGGAGCCACAAGGGCTTAGTTTCGTTATCCTTCAAATGATGTTAAGTTTATGCTTAAACATATTTAAGATGCTTGGTACCCACCACATGATCAACTTATATAAATAAACCTCAATCCACTGAAAAATCACAAGCCAACTAGCCTTGGTTGTCTCACCTATCTCTTAGATTCAGTCAAAATTACACCTCATAAGAGTCATATCAAGACAATAATCTTCTTTCTTATATAACGAATTCATAATTTTAACTTATAACCTTTAATTATAATAAGTCGTTATTCGACCATTTTACTTAACTCTCGGGTGTTAGACAAAAATCTTTGAACATATACATACAGCACACAGATAGATTTCTTCTGTGCTGTCTTTTTGACCAAATTTGTCGCACTACAAACTTCACTACTTGACAGTGTAGTCTTCATAAAATATCCATTGTAACATGCAGGTCAGTTAGCATTTGTAATTTTTTTTTCATCAATTATTTATCACATCATGTTCACATTCCTCAAGTTATATTGTATATATAACAGATCATCCACCGGCTCATCAGGGTAGCATATGATCAACCTCCCAGACAGAGTGCAAACAGCCCACCCTGCAAGGGAGGTACTAGTGGTAAGCCTCGTGTTACAACACGTAAAATATAAGTAGAAGTAGAAGCGTACCTTTAATCAAAAAGTCAAAGACTTGTTTATTCTTCATTGTAGTACTGTTTTTCATCATTCTTTGTTGTTTTCATCAGTAATGGCGTAAACGAGTCTATGACATTTTAGTATAAGATCTTGAATTTGATGAATTTGTGCTTTTTTCAGATGATAAACAGATTACAAAAGACATAGTATTGTTCAACAAGCGAGGGAAAACTAGACGTAGACTGAGAAAAGCCGAGCAGAGCAGATTAAACTGCGAAAACTTCAATCTATTCAATCTTCTATGTCGAAGAGACATCTCTAAGGATTGCTTTTACAGCACCCTTAATCAAAAGCAGTTGGAAATCTCTCGAAGAAGGACGAATCATCGCGTCCGCGCCATGAAGATGATGAAGAAGGAAAATGCTGAGCCTGCAGAATCATCGGCTAGTAGCCATGTAGGAAACACCAAGGTTTTACCTATTACTGATTCTGCAGTTTCATCTTCAACGAAAGGTGATGATCAGTGTGTTCCAGTTGATAAGAAAGATAGAGCAAAGAGTGATCATAAAACTAAAACTATCTCCAAGATGAAAGAGCTGCTGAGATGGGCTGCTGCTGCCAAGTCCGAGAAGGGAGGGAAGTACCTAGGTAGAAAGGTTAGTCTTATCTTCTATTCTCGTATCGTATATTAAGTTCAACGTGTTGGCAGGTTAGTAATTAAGCATGGTCATTACATAAGACCTCGAAGTTATCTCTAATTAGTAACTGCTCTAAATTAATAAACATAATAAATCTCTCTCTAAAAGGTGGTAATTTAATATAGTATTAGAATCCGAATTATAAAACAGTTCTGAGAAAAATATTAAAATTATTCATATATCAAGACAAATCCAATCTCTACGTGCGAGTGTCTACCAAATTGTTTGTCTTTATTTGCTGTCAATCAAGTTCTGGGTTCAAATCTCATCATAATTTATTTAAAATTATTAAAATTATTCATATAAAAAAACGAATCTAGTCTCTACGTGCGAGTGTATACCAAACTGCTTGTCTTTATTTGCTACCAATCATTTGGCTGTGCCCACGCCTTTCTACAGAAATGAACTACCCTATGATGTTTTGTGCTCCATAAGAAAACAGATATTGCAAGGTCACTCACCATCTAATTGGTTGCTTTTTATGCGTGGGTTCATAGACTTAAATAGCGAATCTTTATAAAAAAATTTAAAATTGTGAATGGTATCAAATTATGAATATTATCGATTCATTTGTATTTAAAAAGTAGTATTAAAATTACATTATATAAACTTTTAAAATAGACTGACAAAAAGGTTATCATGACATCATTGTCACCAAAAAAAATATTATCAACAACAATAACCACTCCTCCTCTTCATTAGGTTCATCTTCACTTGTTTCTTCACCTTAGCCTTTTCTTATTATAGTTCACTGACCTTTATTATGGTTTAAACAATTTTGCAAACAAATAAGAAAAGATAATTAGAAAACAAGGTGATGTGATTTAGATGTAATATAGAAATGAATCGTATGAAATCACTAAATCATAAGATTCATTATGATTCGGTGCTGTTCAATTGTGGTTCATATAAATTTTCAGTTCATATGTTAGTTTGTATTATTTTACTCGTGAATTGAACTGACTTATACGATTGTGATAACTATGATTCTCAGGTTTTCCAGTTTCGGACTAGATCAACCCTGAAAGCTGTACCGGATGATGATCAATTAAGTAATGAGTCTCCCAAAATCAGATTCAGATGGGATGTGGAAAGCTGCTCCACTACCTCTTCTGTTTATTCAGCCATTTCGTTGGCTTCATCAACAAAGAATGATCAAGCAGTGAACATGGCTTCTGTAAACTCTACTCCAGCACATGACAGAGATCAATGCATTGCTAGAAGAGGGAATTGGATCACTTCGGATTCAGAGTGTAATCTTCCTCTCTCTTTCACACACACACGCACTAATCCTCCAATAACATGCACATACGCACACGCTTAGACATTGTTAGTGATCCATGTTCTAATATCTATGTCTTTGCTGTGGCAGTTGTGGTGCTGGAATTGTAAAGATTTTGATCCAAAGATGTTTTGATGGTTGAATCAACTATGGCTCCATTGCCTTGAGTTTATTGGCTGAAGATGGTGATTAAATTTGGTCTTCTTGGCAAGACCTTTATGCGTGCGCCCGGAAATATAGGTCGACTGTTGAGCCCACTCTGACTCAAGGACATTCATTTAGTGATGTGAAATGTATTTGTTATAACAATGTGGCCTACATGGATATTCAATGTTCTTGCTAATATTGTAGTTGTCTAGAGAAAATGTTACTTTCTCACCTAGTGTGAGAGTGAATTTCACTGTCGAATAGAAAAGAATCCCGTTATCTAGTTGATAAGTATGTAATGAGACATTGGCATCTTCAGGAATGGCCACTTGAATATTTGTTGATTTCCCAGTAGGCCTGTTTATGAACAATGATATTAGCTATGTTTAGGCAGCTAAATGCAAAAGATTGTGATTTGGTTATTCAGTTTGGCTCTTCATATTTTATCAAGCATAGTCCGACATTGCCTTGTCGGTTAATTAAAAACCCAATGTTATATATCAACTCTTATACGATATTTCTTACTTTTCATTTTTTACGTGTCAAATGTCCCATCATTTATTGTTTTAAAACAATTGAGTTTATTTACATATGACACTTGACCTATAAGACTACATAAAATACTAATTAGTCAGTAAAACTTGAATAATATATATGATTACTGTAATTAAAATGCACGCTGAACAATCTTTAGTTCTCTTCTCGTTAGAACTCTATGTGAGGCTTATCATATCAAATACCAATTACATATGCGAATTAATATGTGAGGAGCCTATGGATTGGAATAATATTTTGGTAGCAAATACCATCTTTGTAATAATAATATCAGATATTTTCTTGATTCATATTTTTAGAGCTAAAGCAAAAGATGTATAATCTATCATTATATCGTAATTATATTTCTAAAAACAAGTTTAATTAAGTAGTTTAGGAATTAATAATTTTCTAAGTTTTCATCCTCTCGCAACCTGAACGTCCATAGAAATAGCCTCGAGCATTGCTTCTTATCAAGATACAAAGTATTACCCATTTTTTACCTCTTACATATATGTCTAAACTTGACATGCTAGTTAGCTATCATCGTTTCTTTTTTATTTATATCTAATTGACATACAAGACATACACGAGCGAAAAAAATGGGTGATAATATACTAAAAGAAACATTTGAAGGCTATCTACTATTATCAATAATTTTACCGCCACTAAACTACTAGTTAGTAGAGGTATAGCTTATCCAAAGGTCAATGAAATATGTGGGTTTCAAACCGAGACATGTATATAGAAAAGTAAATACATGTGCCGATTGAATTACTAATATAACACTTGATTACCCTTTAAGCAACCATGAATTACAACAACATTTGGGACCTTTACAATTGTTGATTGAAAAGGATAGAAAATATGTATCTACCCCAAGAATGATTGTATCGTAATACAACATTCAACCTCTCAAAAATGTATGAGAAAAAGGCCAACAGAATAAAACTTGAGGATTATAGCCAATGTTTTGGTGATAATCTACGACTATTATTGAATTTGGAACTTTTATTCGATGGTTCTCCTTGATCAACAACAATTAAGCTTACAAATTTTAGCACGATAGTAACCCAAAAATATTGGGAATGACTTTCATGGTCTCTTATACATCTTTTTCTTATCAAATCATTCCATTTTGGGCGAGTAACACGTAGACTCCTATGTTAATCGTTTTTTTTCAACCAACTCTTCTATCTTTCAAATGCAACTATTTAATCTCTAAACAAATATCTTTGCATCATCGATATTTTTTTGTGCGAATTTCACATAATTTTGGATGAAATCCACTCAAAAGACTGATAGTGACGTAAAAACATTAGTTCATGAACTAAAAAAGTTATATTTTAAAGATGAGAGAGTTAGTTGACTAAATTGGCTTTATTTAAATGTTTCTTATGAAAATCATTATAAAATAATTTTTTTATCTCATTAGAGTATCTCCAATAGGAGATACTATTTACAAAAACATACTATTTTTGGCAATTTTTAGATACCGGATCTCTAAATTTAGAGTCAAAATACATGGGGTCCGTCACTTTTATCAACTTTTTGGCTAAAATAGAGACCCAATCAATTTTTGGGTCTCTAAATTTAGTCAAAAAGTTGATAAATGTGGCGGACCCCATGTATTTTGATTCTAAATTTAGAGACCCGATCTTTAAAAATTATCAAAAATAGTATGTTTTTGTAAATAGTGTCTCCTATTGGAGATGCTCTTAGTAGACTATATCTTATACTGTTGATAATTAATTTCAATATAGTAATATAATTTATTAGGAAATTATTTTTTAGATAACGTGAGAACTCAATTAGCGAAGCTTAATTATTAAATTATTCGATGAAACTCAATCACTAATTGATAAATTTTTAAGTACAATTGTACGCCCTATACATGTACCAAAGATAGAACTTCAGAACAGTGTATTAAATCCGCGACCCTACTACCCCTAAATCATGCTTTCGTTGGGCTATTATAGACAAAGTACAGAAGCCCTATATAAAATCGGCCCAACGATATAGATCATGAATATATACAAATGTAAAAAACGTGACTCGTCATGGTTAATAAGTTGCTGCTTCTTCTAAGGGTTTAGCCCCTCTCTCTTCTCTTCTCTGTGTCTCTCTCTCTAGGGTTTTGTTACAGAGATTTCAGTAAAAAAATATATAAAAAAATGGATAGATATCAAAAGGTTGAGAAACCAAAGCCCGAAATGCCCATCAACGAGAATGAGATCCGCATCACTTCTCAGGGCTTGGTCCGTAACTACATCAGCTATGCCACTAACCTCCTTCAGGTATTGTGTATATATACATATGTATGTGTGTGTGTTTTTATGGTGCGGGTGTATTACTTATTCTGTAAAATATTAAAGATTTTCGGAGTTTTGCACCTTATAAAAGTTTTACGTGTTTTGTCAAAATTACACGTTATAATTTTTATAATACGTTTTATACTATTTATAAGAATGTGGCTTGCTGACTCGTTTTCGGTAGACGGTAAGAGAATGGCTTATTGTATCCTTTGTAACGGTGGGTATAAACCATTGCGATCATAGTGTTATTAGATGATTTCAAAATCACATGTCGAACTTGTAATTTATGCAAACTATGTGGGATTTTTGTTGCTTACTATTATTTTTCAGTTGTGTTGGGATTTTATTGGGTTTATCCAATGAAGATCGGATATCATTGTTAGAATTGTATCGAGTGGTTGGAAATTATTGTGCATTGTACGAAAGTGAGAGGTCTTTGTTGAACTTTGATATGGCTAATGCGAATCTGGGGAATCGGTAGATTTTGTTATAATGTGATATTGTGAATTAGATAGCTTGTTGGTCTATATGCATTGTTTCAAGGTGTCAATGATTTGTATTTGTTGTGTCTACTTTGTTGCTGGTTATGTTGTTCTTTTAGAGCATAATTATTCATGTATTACTAATTATGTATGCACAAGGAAGTCAGATAGTGGGATTACGGAAAAGTTGTGGACAATGTTTAAAAATGCCAATGAAACACGAGAATATAATCATGAAAAGAATGTACTTATGTGTGTTTTTTAGTGTGATGCATATTATGATAATTACGAGTAATGGCCAAACTGAGCTTGGGAGTTATTGTTATGCTAATGCTTGAGTTCTTTATATCTTGGAGAAAAGATATAGGATAAGCGTGTAGAAATTTCCAATTGCTATATGCGTGGGAAGGAGGATGGTGCTGTCAGCTGTGAGTCATTTGCTTCCTGTTACGATAATCATAATGGACAATGATTGGTTATAATTTTATCTTCAACATACCTTAAATTTTTAGGGGCAGTGACCTCATCTAAATTGTAGATTTGGCTTAGGGAGTTTAGCTAATAGATAACTAATTAACTATACATTATCGAAGCTTTTGGAGTCCGTCCTATTTTTGTTGATCAATGTGTAAGGCGAATTTGCACTTTTTTTCTCCATAAAGCCTGGAAAGATATGATTTGACAACATTATTTGTCAAATAAATATTGCATATGTGGTAATTATATGTTGCTTTGTATCTGAAAGTACTGACCTATTACTTAGCATACCCATATCTTTTGTTTGTGCAGGAGAGACATGGCAAAGAGATTGTTTTAAAAGCAATGGGTCAAGCAATAAGCAAGACGGCAGCTATCGCTGAAATAATTAAGGTAGCTTTCTGTTTTCATTATTTCTTTCTAGTATCATTAGACTATGAGTTCAATTGCTCATTCAGTCCCTTTTTTCTTTTAATCTAAAACAGAGAAGAATTCCAAGACTGCACCAAGACACTGCCATCAGTTCAGTAAGCATTACTGATGTATGGGAACCCATTGAAGAAGGACTTTTGCCGTAAGTTTCAAGTCTTGCTTGGGATCTGTCTCTCTGTTTCACTTACATGCAAAGAGTGGGTTTTCTCTCAGATAATCTAATTAAATGCACATATGTATGTGCTTCCAATACCTTCTGTAACCTCTTTGCAGTGTGGAGCAGACTCGCCATGTTTCTATGATTTCAATCACCTTGTCACCTAAGGAGCTGAACAAGAATTCACCAGGGTAACATACTTTTATCTCAAGTTCAACACGCAACACACACACTCTCTCGCTCTCTTTCAGACAAGGGATGTGAGGGAGGTGAGTGCGTTATCGAGAGCTGGGCTTTAGTCGTAAATATGTTGCCTGATTAAGACATTTTTTCGTGAATCCTTGAATGGCTAATTGTGTCTGGCCGTATGGTTTTTCTGGAACTGCTGTGATAATCTATTATTGTCAGTTACTTTTCATGTCAGCAGTGTTATTTCTTATCTCTTGTGAATTATCCTTTTCCTGTCTCTGTTTTGTTTTTTGCTTAATTCCTTTCGGCTCTAAGGCAAAGGTTTGTGTGTGCAGGTATCAAGCTCCATCTCATGATCAACAGACCAAGACGCAGTACAACTACCAGCCACAGTATAACTATCAGCCACAGCAACAGCAACAACGACCACCACCTAGACAAGCACGTGCCATGTATAATGCTGGTAATGGTAGTTATCTAATGAAATAAATAGGTATCGGGTATTTTTGTTGAATTACTGCATTGACTTTGCACTGAAACATTGGATTATTTGATTTTAGATTCCTATGGAAGAGGAAGGGGCCGTGGCAGAGGGAGGGGACGGGGTTGGAGCGGAGGTGGATATGCGAATTATCAAGGTAGTAATTCTGATAATTATGTCTCATATTGTGGATGATAGATGTGATTTTAATATATGTAATGGAAAGGAGTAATGCTAGATACCACCTTATTTTTATTACCAATTTATCACCTCCTATGTGGATGCTTACTTGGCATGCTAAAAGAAGAGAGAAATAAAAGATTTGTTATTTTAGCATTCTAACTAAGCATCCATGTAGGAGGTGATAAATTAGTGATGAAAATAGGGTAGTATATAGCAATGCTCAATGGAAATTTTCATCTTGATTTTCATTTTGATTATTTTCCTTCTTGTTCACTAGAAAATGGTGGCTACTCAAACTGGGGCCGAGGTGGCGGTCGTGCTGGTGGTCGGGGCTATGGTGGTCAGGTCTATGGTGGTCAGGCCTATGGTGGTCAGGGCTATGCTAATCAGGGCTATGGTGGTCAGGGCTATGGTAATCAGGGCTATGGTGGTCAGGGCTATGGTGGTCAGTATTATTCTTTTGATTCTGTAATTGTATGATCATTTTCTGTATTGGTTATAAGTTCTAAGGATATTTCTGGATGGCATTTGTCAGCTGGTGCAAGTATGTGTTTCACTTTCTGCAGGTCCGTTATGATTTTGTTTCATTTGACTGAGTCTGTCAATTTTATAGTTGCTGGATATGGAAGAGGCAGAGGTGGAGGTGGCGGCAGAGGCTATGGTCGTGGTCGTGGGCGGATGGGTACTCGTTTGAGAGGTGGCAGCAATCAGGCGTAGAGTTGGGGATTGGTATTCTTTCTTGCTGTAACTAAATGCCTAGGCCTTGTGGTTTTTATACGCAACTTCTATTTTCAAGGAGCATGAAATCATAGGTTGGTTTATCAAGAGTTGGTAAGCAGTGATTTTATTGTTCTAATTGTTATATGTGGGCAAAGCTTCTTTCAGATGTTGCTTTCAAAAGCCAATAGCAAGTAAGCCAATTTCTGATTAGTCCTATTCATTTGACGCTTTGATGCAGAATATTTTTTTTGTATTTATTCCAATATCTCAATTCTTTTTATCTTCGTAACTACCCGAGCGCGCCCTCTTTCTCTCTCTAATAATTTAGCTAGCTATGTTACATGGTTTTCTTCTGAAATATTTGAGGTCACCCCTGCTTCCTGTTCTACATTTCGGCATTTGATTACTTGAATATATTGGAGTTCTAGAGAATGGTTTGGGTCTGGCAGTTTGAGTTTACAGAGAGGGCTTAACAATTGGATTTGGATCGACTCTCGTATCATATAATATTATGAGAGAGATCCAATAATGATGAACCGTCAAAGATTATTTTATCTTTATTACATGGAATCGCCACCATTGAATCTCCCGCATAACGTTCAATCAGATTTCTAGAGGATGTCGACTTTTTGACACTTATCTGGGTGAAAGTATGCTGCTGCACTTGTTTTTGTTTGTCATTTTGACTTTAAAAAGACAGGAAAGGGCATAACAGTGTGCTGGTTTAGATTTTAGGACCGCCTTAATTCTGTGGAGAGACAACACCTGATGCTGCCCTGCTGGTGTTCTCTGCCCTTCAGTTAGATAGTTGCTATTAAACTCTTGATGAATAAGAATGATCTTGTGGAACAGTTTAACCAAACCAAGTCCAATTTTATCTAACTAAATGGGGTTGGGTATATAAATTTGATAATCTTATTCATTCTTGTCGAGAGTTATCTTATCTTGAATTAGATTGCGGTTTTAATAATATGAGTTTGTGGATTCACTTATCTTTCATAATACTTTAAACATATTGGAATTTTTAGTGTTAAAACGTAATTAGCTTCTATTAATTTACTAATTTTCAGTATTCAAAATTACTTGGCTCGTATGGGCCTTTAACTTGGGTTTATAATATTATTACATATATGATTACCAAATTGTATGTTATAGTTCTCGAAGAATAATTTAAATCTGCCCTTGTAATGATGACAATTAAATCAAGAAAAAGGAACAGTAATTCGATTTACGGATGCAGAATATCATGTAAAATTGTTCTCTTGGAGTTTGAAGCTTTTTTTTTTTTTTCTTTCTAAAGGAGGTACTTTATATATATAAACAGAATAAAATTGTACAAAAGATGGGCCCAATGATGAATCTAGGGTTTGGAGAAGAATTAGTCATTCAATCAAAAGACGAGATACTCTTATGATTGATTTTTTTTGCCATGGAATGTATAGATAGAGATTGTTATATGTTTGGAAAACCCGTTCTGTGCTCTCTATCCCCCATTTTTTGACAACATACCATATTTAGGTTAGTCAATAGGAAATCCAGACAAACTGAGCATTACGAATTGTGTCATGTCAATTTTTTTCCTTATGAATGTGGCCGATCCCCGGTCCGCTCTATGACTCAAGGTGATTCGTAAAAGTCCATATAAACATGTACAAATAGCTGCGTAAGTAAAACAAACCAAACAACTGTCCTAAAACAATGGGCTACTTGGGCATTGAAGCTCTCCTCCAAGGGTAATCTGGAATTTAATCCTACAAAACAGGCCATAAGTGAAGGAATGTTGAGCTCATTCCCATTGGTAGAATTTAATTGTTTTATATGTATAAATAATAAATTTCTTGATCAATATATAAGATTTGGGTTACTCTATGTAATACTCGATTGGTATATGATTTTTTGTGGTATAAAATCTAGGTCTTAGTCCAATTTGGTCCATTTATGTTCGACAAATGAAATTCTTATTTCACGCCTTACTCTGATTTGTAGCTATTTTCAAATAAAATGCAAAACTATGTCTTGGATCACATAAATGCATTTTCACAATCAATCATAAATCACATATGAAAGTCTTTTTAGGAAAGTACGGAATGTATTTTTCGAAAATTGTATTATTATGTACCAGAAGTCTCTCAAATTGTTCCCTCTTTTTGAAGGCTCATTCAACTTTCAAGTATTCTAGCAAAGCCAAGAGGAGTTGGACGGCAGGCGGAAGCTAAAGAGGAGTGGTGCAATTAGGCCTTTCGTTCATCATACTATTAGAGAATTCAATTGTTTTACACAAAAAATAAATAAATTAAGACTGGTATATAAAATCTGAATTATTCTACTTAATACCGATTAATTTTTGACTGAAAACATCAATTCTACCATACCTTATCTTCTGCAATTTAGACATTCATTCGACTGGGTATTGTAACTGTCCAGGTTTAACAAAATGTGGTAGAGGAACCTTTAGTGTAACTGACGTCACTTTATAAATATAAAATTTGAAGAAACATTTCAGAAAAAAAGGTAAACTCATGTTGTGATGCCCTCCATCGGTGCATTTGTATCTGGCATCTTTTAGAGGCTAGTTTCACCCGCACCACCAAGAATATCAATGAACCCGATTATTGTAATTACTTAGGATACTTTTTTTTAGTTTTTAGGGTCTATTTTTTAGTTTAAGATCCCTCTTACTAACTGGAATTAAATAATTAATAGATTTGTTCTGCCAAAATGGGAATGAATTAGGGTTGTGAACTTATAATTTGATGATCGGGTTTGAATCCCAAAAGTAAAGGTAGGCGGAAATGGGGATTAAAAAAAAGAAAAATGAAAAAAGAAAAGAAAGATAGAAGTTTGCTTTCTCTAGCGGGTGAAGTGCACAAGACCCCCTTATACTTTTGTTAAGGTACACAAGAACCCCTTATATTTTTAAAAGTGCACAAGACCCCTTGTGATTTTCAAAATACATCATGGTTACCCCCTCTCCACTTTTCCGTTAACTTTATTGACGGAAAATGGTAAAAGACATAAATACCTTTATTTTTTTTCTTGTCTCTTTTTTTATTTTTCCCTTTTACTTATTACATACATATATATATCTCTACACAATAATCTCCAAGAATATTAAAATATTTCCACATCCATCTTTCTATGCATATATATATATATATATATTATATAATATGTATATGTAGATGAATATATATACATACATATTGTAAAAATTAAATATCTTTCAATTGTTTATTTCTTAGCATAAAAAAGGATGAAAAAACTTGATATTGTGTCTTTGAGAGGCAGCGAAAATAAGCAAAATTCAACAAAAAGCTTTCAGGTGCACTTAATAAGCAAACTTGATATTGTATATATATTTATGTTTCGGGGGGTGGGGTGGCTAATGAGAGGGATGTATCTCCTCCATAGGAGGGATACTAATAAACAGAGAAGAAGATCAAGGAAAAACGCAATAGCGAGAGAGTTTCGATGAAATGTCCCAATGAGAAAATATTGGCAAATCCTTTTTCCAAGCTGTGCTTCAGGAGAATTTTTAAGTAGGTCAAGACAAGATGGGTTAATTCTGGAGGGGAGGATTTTGGAGAAGAAGATGACTGTTTAATTTTTTTAGAAAATATTTTTTGTGAAAAGGGTATTTTAGTAAATGAATAAGTATATTTTATTGTAAAATTGATAAAAGAATAATTTAAGTTAGAAAATGGGTGTGTGTCATACACTTGCGGTTAGAATTAACGGTTTTTTTAACGAAAGGACTAACCGTGATGTGTTTTAAAAATTATAGAGGGGTCTTGTACACTTTAAAAAACACAAAAGAGTCTTGTACACCTTAATAAAAAGATCGAAAAGTTTTGTGCACTTCACCCTTTTCTAGTATTCATTTCTCAACGTCAATTTTGTGAATTTAGATTCCGTTATAATTTTATAACGTCTTTATTTGAAGAACACAATGATGAAGCCTGTAGGGAGTAGAAAACCTTTGGTGGTACAAAAATTATATCATGATGTCACTTTATAGTTCTTTGGACATTTATGGATGCTTGGTGCACAACTGCACATAGTTCCCGACTCAATACTATACATGCACGGTTGCTTGTAACGTTTTGAGTCCAGAATATTAAGGTAATAATGAGATTAATGTCATAATTTTAAGAATAATTATTTTGTATAAATTCATTTTTATTAAATTTTTTTTATAATGTAAAAATTTAACTGGTAAAGTCTGATCACTGATTGAATCTAATAGAACTCAACCACCTACTGATAAACTTCCGAATGCAATGGTATGCTCTAACACATATATCGAGTTAGTTAAGAGTATAAACAAATATGCAACCAAAGAGTTTTGAATCAAGATATGATTCCGACCAAAAAATAAATAAAAAAATCAAGATATGATGAATTATACCTCTCGTTGTTATATGAATATATGACACTAACTTATATACTACTCTCATATTATATCTTACATCGATTTATATACCACTCTTATGTTATATCTCACAACAATATTAAACACACCACCTGCTATCGTTTAGCATATGTAATTAAGTTGTACACATATTTGTCTATGAGTTAGGATAATGACAAGATATATGCCTATTATTCCATGAGTCAAGATTAGGAATCAAATACATGTTCTTGGAGAACATAATCTTTTATTTTTTATTTTTAAAGTCATTACGAACATAATCTTGTAACGTTAATGATTATATCTCTTGCACATGAAAGTTTGGTAGTATATTACTTTGTTTTAATCTTGGTCACTTGTTAGATTTGACTAATATTTCTCTTATAATAATCTTAGTGAGTGGTCCCTAAGAGTCTGGAAGAGTAGTCAGATAGTAACTTGTAGTGATCCTTCACATCACAAATATTATTTAATTTTTTATTAACTTAGAGTCTACGTTCGCACACTCTGTTACACCAAGAAAATTATAGTTAAAATAGATTCGATGTAGTTCTATCTGCAATGAATTTTCCGTCATATAAAAAAAAACTCAAGTGAATTCTAAGTAACCAGATGCAGCTGAGAAAGGCTATTCCATGTGGTCTCATGTGTTTCGACATATCCATCACTCTCTGAGTATCAAAGGTCAAACTAGTATTTCATGAAATAAACTGAAAGAACATCTAATTAATATTGGTCATGTTCTATAAAAAAAAAAATATATTTGCTACTTAATTAACAAGTATTTTAATTTTTATATATAATTATATTCTACATTTATTGCCGTTATATATCTAGTTAGTTAGACTATTTCTAATAATAACAATAAGCACATATAATGCTAAATTGCTAATCTAACTATCTAAGACAGCTTGTTTGACGAAAAAAAAATTAATTGTAGTTTGACTGCCTTAATTGGCTTCAAATCTACGTGGTCGAATTATAAGAAACTTGTTAGGTTTTTGCACATATAAATTAAGCCATATTAATTGTATATGTTTCTTTCTTCTTCTTCTTCTTTTTTAATTAATTTTTTAATTGGTGGACTATATGCTTTTTGTGCTTTAATAAACTTCTAGTAATAATGGGCAATCATGTGGTATTGTGGTGACTAACTTGGAGCATTTGACAAACAAAAAAAAAAGACTAACTTGGAGCATGACGTTGAGTATGTTATTATATTACGGGATTTATAACTTTATGATAGATATAATGTGATCTTACTTAAAGTGAATTTTTTAATAAATTCAAAAAAAAATAGTTCCTCGTCATAAAAAAAAGGGCATTCAAAATACTACATTACTACAAATGGGCATTAATATATATATTTTTTTTGGCTAAGTAAACAAGTGTATTCATTTCAAATCAACAATTATCAATAAAGTATAAAAGGATTGTTCACCACCTAAACTAACAAAAACTCAATATTCCACTTTCTACAGATTTTTCTATTCATATCATTGTTATTAACTTTATGGTGAAGGCGGATTTTTTTGCCTAACTATAGCCACACTTTTCGCAAAAAGTTGCTCATCTGAGAGAACATCTCTACCATGCAATCTATTGTTCCTCTCCGTCCAGATATTATATACAATAGAACCAACAAGAAGTCTCACTAATACTGCTCGAAGATTTTTACCCTTACCGAAACAGTTACTCAACTGCACAATATTATCCTAGCTCAAAATATGTCTAACAATTAAACACAGATTCAGGCTCTTCTTCCATATTCTAGCACACAAACCACATTGAAAAAATAAGTGATCTCTATCCTCCTCAACCAAGTAGCAAAATTCACATAAACCATTTGTATTAAGTATAACACCCCTCTTTCTAACATTTTTAGGTTTAGTACGAAATGACTGGAGTATCTACAAGCTATCTGAACTTCTGTGCATTGGAGTGTTGTTTGCTCGTGGTTGCATAATTTGTAAAGTAGAGGCTTAGTTGAATTCATGTATGTGTATTACTTGGAATTTAAAGGATTTTGTATATAATTCAATGCTTTCGAATGTAATCTTTAGTAAAGAGATATAATTATAGTTTAAATTAAAGTTAATTCGAGTGGTATGATAACTTAGTAAATGTAATAAATTAGTATAGTTTAAATCCGAGCCTAACATGTATGTATCTGTCTAAGAAAAAGAAATCTGGAATAGTCTTAGGAATTGAATTTGGAACTTTATATATATATATATATATATTTTGGGGTGGTGTTGTGTGAATTCTTATGCTTATAGGCTTTTGGATTGGCCTAAGTACAGGGGAGATTCCGTCTGTTTTTTCTCGTTTTATGTGCCTTTGGAAATGGGATCGGGGCTCCGGTCTCATAAGGGATCGAGGTGTTATATTCAGTCTCCAAGAAAGCATCCTCCATTTAGTAGGAAAGCGATCCATAATTGCAAGCCAGAGGATAAAGGTAACTAATAACACCTCTACAGTTTTTGTGCTCTTGGATCTCTTTCTAATGCTATATATCATGGGAGAGAAAGAGTAATAGTTATAAAGTAATGATACAATTATAATAAGATCTCCGACCAATTCATTGCAGCACTGCTGAGAGAGATGGAGAAACACTCCAAGTAAGTAATTTCGCAAGGGGTTCTACAGCGGGACTATCTGAAGCCATATATAGTGAGGCAAACAGTTGTTCCAGATCTGTGTAAATGAGAACGGAATCAATTCTTTGCCAAATATAATTATCGGTTATAATTATAAGGTTATTTACCCCGACCAATACTGACTTGAATGTCATAGCTATTTCCGGAATTATCTTTATAAGTTATTGGTAATTTACTCAATCCGTCCCATATTCTTTTCTTACTATATTTGTAGATATTAACTTAGATAGATATCAATCATTTCTCGATTACTATTAGTTCTTCTAGTTACTTGTTGGTAATTGATCACATTGTTCTATTCTAATATACATGTGTAGTTTATCGTATTTTTCAAAAAACTTAATAAAAACTGGAATTCTCTCAAATTCTTTTTGTACTATATTTATAAATACCAAATTAGTTTTATATAAATCATTTCTCACTAAATGAGTTCTTTTTGTTAAACTAGAGTTTCATTATCTGCATTATTTTTGAATTTAAAAATCGAGGATGAGATTTTAGCATTGATTTTGAGACTTGAGTTGTCCCAGGTTCTATTCTTACAAATTTGTGGATGTTAACTTTTTTTTTTTTTCCTAATTTAGTAAGTGTCTCTATTAAGCTCAACAAACTCATACAAAAATACAAGAGTCTACCATGGCACCAAACAACAATCAATCATGCACAAATTGGTTGCCATCTAAGTTCCAAAAGTTACACAGAAGGATGTTTGTAAAACTTCTTCTATGTCTAAGAATATTTTTAACTCTATATTTTACAACAAAACAAATTTTTTCAAAAACTCGATCTTCATCAATGGAGATCGTATTCTCAGTTCATTTGTGGATATTAACTTGATGCATATTGATCGTATTCTCAGTTCATATGGATTCTCTTTTTATTTTTTATTTTTATTATGGGTAAGTTACTCGACCTGAATTATATTATTACTATATTTATGGAATACTAACTTAGTTATATATTAATCATTCTCAATTAGTATGAGTTCTCTTTGTTAATTATTGGTAATTTATCACATTGTTCTCATTATAATATACACGTGTAATTTATCATATTTTCGAAAAACTTAACAATAGATTCTAGTCGTCTTGAATTTTATTTGTACTATGTATTTAAATATCAACTTAATTTTATATCAATCATTTCTCACTTAATATGAGTTCTTTTTGTTAACCTAGACTTTATTATCTTTATCCATTTTCAAATTCGAGAAAATGCGGATAAGGTTTTAGCATTAATTTTTAGACTCGAGCTATTACAAATTTCATTCTCATTGTATTTGTAGATATTAATTAACTTAATCACATATCGGTCATGTACATGTTCTCATTTAATATGGATTCTCTTACTCGAGCAATATATATATTTATATTCTTAATATATTTTTCGATATTTACTTAGTTATACATCAATCATTTCTAATTTAATATTGATGAGGGGACCCCGAGCTGAGGTAAGATATTCGCACCAAGCTGAGGCCGGCCAACCTAAGCCAAGGCCAGCGTATTCAGCTAATGCCCAACCTGGATGCTGATTCGACCTCACCCCGACCCAAGAAAACCCCGACTTGTGTGCCAACTGTTCTGATGGGACATAAAGCTGCACCGCATTAAATACTGTCAGATATGAATTTAGTATAAATAGAGCTCCACCCCTTCATTTCTGAGGTAACTCATCATTAAAATTGTCACGCCCCGACCTGACCCCGCAAAAGGCCAAGCCCGGACCCGACACACGGACGGAGTCTCCTCTGTACCGCGGACGATTCGAAAACCCTAAAATCAATATAATACTTGCGATAGCTATATAATAATCAAAACAAGCCAACTTTCTTTACAACATACATTTCTTATTATCCAACTTTCCAAACCAAAAATGCCATGCATACTACACAGATATTTATGCCACTAAACCGTTAGCTATTAGCATGCATTTCTTCACTAGTCATCAGAGTATAAGTTTACAATTTTACAAACTTTAATCCATTACAACATAAGACCATTAAAGGTCTCAAAATAGAAAAAAATACATACAAGGCTACAAGCCTCAAAATTAAGCGACCTTCACGCAATATACATAACAAACAAGGTTTACACAAAAACTGGCAACCAACCACCAGCAAAGCAGGGAAGTGCTATCATGGAAACACCTCCACCTGCTCCTCCTCCTCTATTACCTCGAGAGGGTCTGCTTCAACTACTCCTGTAAAAACATGGTATAGAAAGGAATGAGCAAAAACTATTGCTCAGCGAGGGCAATTGGTCTCAAGGACGGAGATGAGAGGAGTATGCAATGCAATTAGCCAAGCAATACATACAAATCATATAAGTTACATCCAAAGCCAACAATAAAGCAAGACAAGTATTTAAAGCTGCAAACGCTCAATTAAAGGATACGATACTCTTTTCACGAGCAACTTTCAAACACGAATTCGATGACGACGCGCCGGCCCAAAATCACCTTATAACACCAGTTTGGAATACCCCGGAAGTATCTATCAACCTACGACCCAAATCTCCCTGGGAGGCAACCCAAGCGAGAAAGGGAATAGCAGCGGAGCTAGAGCAACCAACACTGGCAACCCGAGGCTACCCAGAGAGGTCCATCACTCACGCGCGAGACACTATGCAATGCAAGACTCGATACAAGGCGATAAACAAGTGATAAAGCCACACGTGGGAGAATAACAAAGTAGGTTACTCTCGCACGCAATAGCAGCAATTGATAAGCAATTCAATCCAAAACAACTCAAACAAGTAATTCAAGTAATTCTAAGCATTCTATAGGCACAAAGACAAGAAAACACACAAAACACAAATCAGCCCCAACTATCAAAACGCTACCATTTCCAAACGAGCCACGAGTTCTGGAAACCGACTTCGCCAACCCTCCTAGGTCACCATAAGGCACGTCTAAAGACCCCGAAACCTTACTTTACCCTAGAACTCGCGCAAAGCCCCGATTTCCCCCTTTCTAGTTTGAACTACAACTATACCAACCAAACACCCAACCAACGCCATAATCGCACCAAAAGTGCTTCCATGGCTTCCCGAAGCAATGCCAACACGCAAAACGAGAAAATGCTAAAGTCGACCTAAACGACCCCGACTTTCCCAAAGGCATAACTCTCATTTTTTTCACTACGCAACCCAAACAAACCACACATTTTAGCATTCTAGCGTACCTAGCACATTTCTACATCAACAGAAAGCATAACAGCGCAACTTCAACGTTTCAAGGTTTTACTATTCATAAAACACTATTCATTTAACAATTTAATTTGCAATCACAACATTTAACCGCAGAAAATGTTACAAAGCTATAAATACATGTTCTACAAATGCCAAGGAACATTCTAGAAGCATCAAATAGCTTTAAATAACGATCTACGGATAAATCTAAAAATTGACAAAGTTAACATACACAACGTATAAATGCGCAAATAACATGCTTCCCTCACCTCAGGTACTCCTAGTCGCTACGAAAACAACGCTAGTTCCCTCGGAAATCACCCCGCACGAGCTCACGCGAAGATTGATCGATTGGAAGTTGAAAGTTTTTTTTTTTTCCTCAATGAAGCTCACGGCCTGCTCTCTTTTTTTTTGCTGCTGTTTCTCTTTTTATTTTGCTTAGTTTTTTAGCTTATAAGTGTTAAATGGTCAACAAGTCAAAGGGCTAGGTCAAACTACTTAAGACTTGGTCAAAGGGCCCTATTTTGAGCGTTTTAAAGCCATTTTAGCTAAGGTAAGATCAATTAAAGCTAGCAACATTTAAAATATAAAATTTAAGTCATCTAAATACTAGTTTCACTATTTGCTGAGGACTAGAAATCGTTATCTAGCTATCGCTCCTTAAATGCAATGCACGTTGCGACGACGAGAAAGTAACAATTAATTCACAAAGAATTTAAGGAAATATAATTTTCAAAATAATAAACAAAGAATTTTCACATTCCGGGCTCGGGTATTACAAAAATCTCTCAGCTACTCCTCCAACTCGGACATACTAATCATTCGCACGCCCGGGGGAAAAATTTGAGTTATTACCCCGCCTTTTCCTTCCTTTTTCTTGTGCAGGTCTAGCAGCCGATCCGAAAATCCAGGTCAGGTAGCCGACCCAGAAATCCAGCTCGGCGGGAGTAGCCATCCAACCTCAACTGCGAGATTCCCAACCTCGACAGTTTGGCGCTGTCTGTGGGAACGAGTTCTTTCTGTCACTCTTCCCACCACTCATTGAGAAACCATCATGGTATAAACAAGAAGTCACAACGCACCGGTAGAAGACTCGTCCAACCTGGATGGGGACCTTGAAACCACGCAGGTGCCTAGCCAAGACCCAACCCAAACCGACATTGGATCGAGCCAATGTATACACTTAGCCTCACAAATCAACCTATCGACAGATAAAGACCTCAACTCCAGCCTGTCACCAGAGATGAGGATGATGCTCAAGATGTTTGAGGAACTTAAGGAGCAGGTAGCCCGGCTAGCTGCAGACTGCCCAACTCCGCCAGCAGCTATGCCGCGACCTATGCGTCTACAGTCCCGCACCCCAGCCCTAACGCAAAAACGGGCGTAAGACGAAGAAGGCTTCCTGGAGCCGATGGTGGGACCCGAGGAGGCGAGAGGAAAGAGGGCGGCACATGCTGACCCCGAGCAGGCCAAGACCGCGGCTACCATAACCAAGATCATTAACCAGCTCGGTGTAAGCCTACTCTCACCTGAGGTACTTGCCACGCCATTGCCCATCGATAACCGGGTGCCCAACTTGGCAGTCTATAATGGGGACGGAGACCCAGCCAGCCACCTGCTCAACTTTGATCACTTTATGACTCTGCATGATATGACCGACCTCATGAAGACGAAGACATTCCCGACCACCGTGGTTGCCAATGCCTTGGACTGGTTCCAAAAACTTCGTCCCTGCTCTATTACAAGTTTTCATCAGCTGGCTGAGGATTTCCTGTCCTGCTTCGCAGGAAGCGGACGTGCAACCCACCACACTTCAACATTGCTGTCAGTGAAGCAGCATAAGGGAAAAAGTTTGAGGGCTTACACAACTCGATTCAATGAAGAGTCCCTTAGAATCCTCAACTTGGAGGACTCCATGTCATTAATGGCTTACCAAAGTAGGCTCAGGTCGGGCCCCCTCACATCTTCCTTGGCCATCGACCTCGTGGATACAATAACCGAGTTGATGGTACGGGCAGAAGGGTACATACACTCGAAAGAAATCCATCAGGCGAAGAGGGACGATGACAAGGATAAAGAAGCCGGGAAGAAGGGAGAGGCCTCCCGAGGCCAACCTGGGAGTAAGGCCCAAAATGACCGAGTCAAGCAGCTTCAACAGGCAAAACATAACCCCCAGTTCATTATGTTCACTCCCCTTAACACTCCAAGGGAGCAAATCTTGATGGAGATCCAGTACCAGAACTACCTACCTCCAGCGCCGACGATGAAAGGCTGACCTGAGAAGCGCAATAGGACCAAATATTGCTGCTACCATATGGATTACAGCCACACCACTGAGGAGTGAAAATATTTGAAATAGGAGATCGAGGCATTGATAGCCTGGGGTCACCTCCGGAGGTACGTAGACTAACAGCCGACTCGGAGTCACGATCAGAGAGATAGAGAGAGAAGTTCACCCAGGTGCTAGGCTGGGGACGGACGTTTGGCTGTGATCGAGACCATTGTAGGAGGATTGGCATCGGGTGGGAAGACCTCGGCTGGCAGGAAGGGTTATGTTCAGGCTGGAAGAGAGTATGGGTCGGTGCGGGGTCCAATCCCGGAGATGGACGAGCTCACTTTCTCCTCAGAAGAGTTGGAAGGGGTGATATGCCCCATGATGACCCATTGGTGATTAGCGCTGAAATAGCCAACTTTACCGTGAAGAGGCTGATGGTGGACACCGGAAGCTTTGTCACGCCCCGACCCGACCCTGCAAAAGGCCAAGCCCAGACCCGACATACGGACGGAGTCTCCTCTGTACCGCGGACGATCCGAAAACCCTAAAATCAATATGATACTTGCGAAAGCCTTATAATAATCAAAACAAGCCAACTTTCTTTAAAACATACATTTCTTATTATCCAACTTTCCAAACCAAAAATGATATGCATACTATACAAGTATTTATGCCACTAATCAATTCCATTAGCATGCATTTTCTTACTAGTCACAAGAGTATAGGTTACAACTTTACATTCTTTCAACTTATACAACATAAGACCGTAGAGGCCTCAATCCAGGAAATATATACAAGGCTACAAGCCTCAAAATTAAGCGACATCCAAGCAATATACATATCAAGCAAGGCTCGCACAAAATCTGGCAACCAACCACTAGCAAAGCAAAGAAGTACTATCATGGAAACACCTCCACCTGTTCCTCCTCCTCAATTACCTCAAGAGGGTCTGCTTCAACTACTCCTGTAAAAATATAGTATAGAGAGGAATGAGCAAAAACTATTGCTCAGCGAGGGCAATTGGTCTCAAGGACGGAGATGAGAGGAGTATGCAATGCAATTAGCCAAGCAATACATACAAATCATATAAAGATACAACCAAAGCCAACAATAAAGCAAGGCAAGTATTTAAAGCTGCAAACACTCATTCAAAGGATACGATACTCTTTCCACGAGTAACTTTCAAACACAAATTCGATGACGACGCGCCGGCCCAAACCACCTTATAACACCAGTTTGGAATACCCCGGAAGTATCCATCAACCTACGACCCAAATCTCCCTGGGAGGCAACCCAAGCGAGAAAGGGAATAGCAGCGGATCTAGAGCAACCAACACTGGCAACCCGAGGCTACCCAGAGAGGCCCATCACTCATGCGCGAGACACTATGCAATGCAAGACTCGATACAAGGCGATAAACAAGCGATAAAGCCACACGTGGGAGAATAACAAAGTAGGTTACTCTCGCACGCAATAGCAGCAATTGATAAGCAATTCAATCCAAAACAACTCAAACAAGTATTTCAAGTAACCCTAAGCATTCTATAGGCATAAAATCATGAAAACACACAAAAACACAAACCGGCCCCAACTATCAAAACCCTACCTTTCCAAACGAGCCACGAGTTCTGGAAACCGACTTCGCCAAACCTCCTAGGTCACCATAAGGCACGTCTAAAGACTCCGAAACCTTACTTTACCCTAGAACTCGCGCAAAGCCCCGATTTCCCCCTTTCTCGTTTGAACTACAACTATATGAACCAAACACCCAACCAACGCCATAATCGCACCAAAAGTGCTTCCATGGCCTCCTGATACAATGCCAACACGCAAAACGAGAAAATGCTAAAGTCGACCTAAACGACCCCGACTTTCCCAAATGCATAATTCTCTTTTTTTCCACTACGCAACCCAAACAAACCATGCATTTAGGCATTCTAGCACACCTAGCACAATTCTACATCAACAGAAAGCATAACAGCGCAACTTCAACGTTTCAAGATTTTACTATTCACAAAACACTATTCAATTGACAATTTAATTTGCAATCACAACATTTAACCGCAGAAAATGTTAAAAAGCTATAAATACACGTTCTACAATTGCCAAGGAACATTCTATAAGCATCAAATCGCTTTAAATAACAATCTACGGATAATTCTCAAAACTTACAAAGTTAACATACATAACGTTTAAATGCGCAAATAACATGCATCCCTCACCTCAGGTACTCCTAGTCGCTAGGAAAACAATGCTAGTTGCCTCGGAAATCACCCCGCACGAGCTCACGCGAAGATTGAACGATTGAAAGGTTGAAATCTTTTTTTTTTCTCTCTTGGAACTCACGGCCCTTTCTCTCTGTCCAGCTGCTGTTTCTTTTTTTATTTTGCTTAGTTAAATGCTTATTTAAGTGCTAAATTGGTCAACTGGTCAAAGGCCTAAGTCAAACACTTAAAACTTGGTCAAAAGGGCCTTATTTTGTGCATTTTAAAGCCATTTTAGCTAAGGCAAGATCAATTAAAGCTAGCAACATTTAAAATATAAAATTTAAGTAATCTAAATACTAGTTTCGCTATTTGCTGAGGACTGGAAATCGTTCTCTAGTTATCGCTCCTTAAATGCAATGCACGTTGCGACAGCGAGAAAGTAACAGTTAATTCACAAAGAATTTAAGGAAATATAATTTTCAAAATAATAAACAAGGAATTTCTCATTCCGGGCTCGGGTATTACACCCTCTCCCCCTTAAAACAATTGCGCCCACGCAATTCTTACCTGATTAACAAACAACTCCGGATACTGATCCCGAACTTGGTCCTCTCTTTCCCAAGTTGCTTCCTCAAACCCATGATGATTCCACAGAACCTTTACTAACGGAATACTCTTTCTGCGAAGCTCCTAAACTTTCCAATCCACAATTCGAATCGGGTTCTCTTCATAAGACAACTTCTCTTCAATCTGCAAAGGCTCTGGTTCAAGTACATGTGAAGGGTCTGGATGGTACTTCTTCAACATAGACACATGGAACACATCATGCAGTCTCGACAAGCTCGGAGGTAAAGCTAATTGATAAGCCAAAGGACCTACCTTTTCGGTGATCTCATACGGACCCACATATCTGGGACTAAGCTTCCCGCTCTTACCGTGCCGAATCAATCCCTTTCGTGGAGAAATCTTAAGAAACACCCAATCTCCCAAATCAAACTCAAGATCCCGACGGTGCTTATCCGCATAACTCTTCTGACAACTCTGAGCTGTAAGCATACGCTGGCGAATAAGGTGAACATTATCTACCATCTTAATCATCTCAGGTAACACAGTCGGATCAACTATTCTTATCTCTCCAACCTCTTCCCAATATAATGGGGATCTGCATTTCCGACCATACAACGCCTCGTAGGGAGCCATACCTATAGTAAACTGATAACTATTGTTGTAGGCGAACTCCGCTAAAGGCAAAAACTTCTCCCAGTTCTTCCCAAAGTCTAGCACATATGCTCGAAGCATGTCCTCCAAGATCCTGATGGTTCTCTCAGACTGGCCATCAGTTTGCGGATGATATGCAGTACTGAAGCTCAACTTAGTTCCCAAGGCCTCTTGCAACTTCTGCCAAAAATGAGATCTGAATCTGGGATCCCTATCTGACACTATACTTTGTGGCACACCATGCAATCTCACAATATTAGCAACATAAAGCTCAGCTAACTTATCAAGGCTATCCTGTTTGTTCACGGGAATAAAATGTGTAACTTTAGTCAAGCGGTCCACAACAACCCAAACAGAATCACATCCTCTCGGAGATCTAGGAAGATCGGTCTCAAGGTCCATTGTTATATGTACCCACTTCCATTGCGGAATCGACAACGGCTCTAGAAGTCCGGCTGGCCTCTGATGCTCAACTTTAACCCTCTGACAAATCAAACATCTGGATACATACCCAGCAATCTCCCTCTTCATATTATTCCACCAGAAGTGTTGCTTCAAATCTCTATACATCTTTGTACTGCCCGGGTGAATCTTATACCTCGAATTATGTGCCTCAGACAGGATCTCATTCTTCAAAGTTAGATCACCAGGAACACACACCCTGTCCCTGAATCTGAGGATGCCATCTGCATGTAATTTAAACTCCGACTCTCCCCCTTTTGACTTTTCTTGGATCTTCAAGATGTGAGGATCAGTCTTCTGAGCCTCTCTGATCTGTGCTAGCAACCCTGACTGAATCTGCAAACTAGCAAATCGAATCCCTACCTCAGTAGCTTCTGGTTTCCATGAACAAATTTCTTCCAAAGTCTCCCAATCCTTGATAATCAAGCTTGCAACAGTAGCCTTTCGGCTCAAAGCATCAGCAACAAAAATTGCCTTACCTGGCACGTAGCTAATAGAATAGTTGTAACCACTCAATAGCTCTAGCCATCTCCGCTGCCTCATATTCAGATCCTTCTGTGAAAACAAATACTTGAGACTCTTGTGGTCAGTAAATATTTCAAATCTGCAACCCCACAAGTAATGACGCCACTTCTTCAATGCAAACACAACTGCAGCTAACTCAAGATCATGTGTAGGGTAATTGACTTCATAAGGTTTCAACTTCCTGGAAGCATAGGCAATCACCTTACCATTCTGCATTAAAACACAGCCCAATCCTTCTTTAGATGCATCACTATAGACAACGAAGTTCTCTGTTCCCTCAGGTAAAGCTAGTATAGGAGCTGTAGTTAGTCTCTTCTTCAATTCTTGGAAACTAGATTCACATTTGGCATCCCAGTTGTAAGCAACTTTCTTCCGAGTCAACTGGCTTAAAGGCCCAGAAATTTTGGAAAAGTCTTTAACAAATCTCCGGTAGTAGCCTGCCAATCCAAGAAAACTCCGAATCTCTGACACCGTCTCAGGTCTCTTCCATGAAGAAACAACTTCAATCTTAGCTGGGTCCACTGAAATTCCTCGATCTAAAATGATATGGCCTAGAAAAGATATCTGATTCAACCAGAACTCGCACTTGCTGAATTTAGCAAAAAGCTTGTTTTCCTGCAAGGTCTGTAGCACAATCTTCAAGTGTTGCTCATGTTCAGCCTCATTCTTCGAATACACTAAAATGTCGTCAATAAAGATCACGACAAACTGATCAAGGTAAGGTCGAAAAACCCTCTGCATCAAGTCCATGAATGCGGCTGGTGCATTCGTCAAACCAAATGGCAAAACAACAAACTCATAGTGGCCATATCTAGTCCTGAAAGCCGTCTTTGGTATATCGTCACTCCGAATTCTAAGTTGATAGTAACCCTGCCTCAAGTCAAATTTGGAGTAAACACTCGCACCCTGCAACTGGTCAAACAATTCTTCAATCAACGGCAAGGGGTATTTATTCTTAATCGTGACTTGATTAAGTCCCCTGTAATCAATACATAACCGTAGCGTGCCGTCTTTCTTTCTCACAAACAACACAGGTGCGCCCCACGGCGAAGAACTAGGTTGTATAAACCCTTTTTCAAGCAAGTTCTGAAGCTGAATTTTTAACTCCTGAAGTTCAGCCGATGCCATTTTATAAGGACTCCTAGAAATCGGCGCAGTGCCTGGCACAAGATCAATCACGAACTCAATCTCCCTATCCGGTGGTAAACCCGGTAATTCCTCATGAAATACACCAGGGAAGTCTCTAACAATTGGAACCGCATTCAAACTCAACTTATCAGTAGGCTGATTGATCAAATAGGCTAAGTAAGCTTCACAACCCCTATTCAACAACTTAGAAGTCTTGATCGCTGATAAAAGTGGAATTCGGGCAACCCTGCAGTTCCCAACAATCTCTAGTACCGGTAGGTCAGGAACCTGAAGATATACAACCTTTGTTCTACAATCCAACTGAGCATAATACTTTCCCAACCAGTCCATTCCCAAAATGATTTCAAAGTCACGGAATGGCAATATAATTAAATCAGCAGGAAATTTACGGTTCTCAATACATATATCACAAGATTTGCAAATAGACTCAGTAACAAATTTTGCACCCAAAGGAGTACTAACTTCAACTTCATGCGGCAATTTATCAATGCAAACATTCACAGATCGTGCACATGCAGGAGTTATAAACGAATGTGTAGCTCCGGGATCAATCAAAACTTTAACTGGCTGAGTATTGAGAAGAAAGGTACCTTCCACAATAGCTGTAGTATCGGGTAGCTCCTCTGCATCTAGTGCAAAGACCCTAGCCTGAACTCTCTGTGCTGGACGTGCACCTGCAGCCCTATTCTGAACACCTTGGCCTCCACCACGGCCCTGAACATTATTATACTTAGGGCAATCTCTCACCCTATGGTCATCACTACCACAACCCGTACATTTACCACTCTTCCTCCAGCAGTTAGCCTCAATATGGCCTGATCGATTACAATAATTACACTGCTGATTTTGCTTAACCGCAGTGTTTCCCGTAGGTGCTGGGGCTCTGGCAGGGGTAGAAACTGTACCTCCCTGCTGGGGTCTAGTCACAGCTGGCCTAGCCTGAATCTACTACTGTGGCTGATACGGACGCTGCTGAGGATCCTGTGCAGAAGACTGATACTGCCTCGGCTGACTTTGGCTGCTCTGGCCCAAATACTGCTTCTTACTTGGCTGACTGCTCTCAGCTAACATCTCAGCCTTTCGTTTCTCAAACTTCGAGGCTGCCTGAAATGCCTCAGGAAAAGTAGTGTAGGTCTGCCCAGTCAAATGCAACTGTATGTCCATTTTCAGCCCACGGACAAACCTATGAATCATCCTCTTAGCCGGCCGTACCAACTCGGGCATATACCTCGACAGGCTAACAAACCTAGCCTCGTACTGTGCAACGGTCATGTTTCCCTGCTTCAGGGCCACAAACTCATCCTCCCGCCTTTCCATAGCCATCTCGGGAATATATTTGTCCCGAAACTCACTCACAAAATCATCCCATAAATGTGGAACATCCTCATAATCCCACCTCAATCTGACAGTATTCCACCACTGCTCTGCATCACTCTCAAATAAAAATGATGCATAATCTATTCTTGCCTCATCAGTGTACCTCAAAGCGGTGAAAATTTTCTCAACACGATTAATCCATCTCTCGGCCGCCTCATCATCCGGCTCTCCGAAGAACTTTCCCGGCTCGTGCCTCAGAAATTTCTCTAGCTGGTTATTCTCAACTCTGTACCCCTGTCCACCAGGATTAGCTTGATTTCCCTGGGGATTATTCCTGTCTTGCCTCTGCTCATGTAGTACCTGTGTGATCTGGTCTACTGCAGTAGTCATGGTAGCCATAAACTGCTCAGGCAACGGCTGCTGACCCTGTTCTGCTGCCTCTTCATCTGATCCTATACCTTGAGTACCACGACGTGGCGGCATAGTAGCAATTCACAATAGCTGGCAACATTTAAAAGCAGTTTATAGACAGAAATATAGCACATAAGATTAGATAACACTCAAGTCAATAACAATCCAATATTCTATCACACAATTCACATAAGACAAGTTTAACTTGCCAAACTATTTCACTTAAACACATAAACACTCCAAGTTCACAAGGTCATACTATATCATTTTCTTTTCACTTAGCAATCATACATAAACACTTTAACATTTTAGACCTTTACCCCACAGACCGAGAATCATATCCCGGCTCATGCAAGACTATCATGCTCTGATACCACCTAAAGATGTCACGCCCCGACCCGACCCCGCAAAAGGCCAAGCCCAGACCCGACACACGGACGGAGTCTCCTCTGTACCGCGGACGATCCGAAAACCCTAAAATCAATATGATACTTGCGAAAGCCTTATAATAATCAAAACAAGCCAACTTTCTTTAAAACATACATTTCTTATTATCCAACTTTCCAAACCAAAAATGATATGCATACTACACAAGTATTTATGCCACTAATCAATTCCATTAGCATGCATTGTCTTACTAGTCACAAGAGTATAGGTTACAACTTTACATTCTTCCAACTTATACAACATAAGACCGTAGAGGCCTCAATCCAGGAAATATATACAAGGCTACAAGCCTCAAAATTAAGCGACATCCAAGCAATATACATATCAAGCAAGGCTCGCACAAAATCTGGCAACCAACCACCAGCAAAGCAAAGAAGTACTATCATGGAAACACCTCCACCTGTTCCTCCTCCTCAATTACCTCAAGAGGGTCTGCTTCAACTACTCCTGTAAAAATATAGTATAGAGAGGAATGAGCAAAAACTATTGCTCAGCGAGGGCAATTGGTCTCAAGGACGGAGATGAGAGGAGTATGCAATGCAATTAGCCAAGCAATACATACAAATCATATAAAGATACAACCAAAGCCAACAATAAAGCAAGGCAAGTATTTAAAGCTGCAAACACTCATTCAAAGGATACGATACTCTTTCCACGAGTAACTTTCAAACACAAATTCGATGACGACGCGCCGGCCCAAACCACCTTATAACACCAGTTTGGAATACCCCGGAAGTATCCATCAACCTACGACCCAAATCTCCCTGGGAGGCAACCCAAGCGAGAAAGGGAATAGCAGCGGAGCTAGAGCAACCAACACTGGCAACCCGAGGCTACCCAGAGAGGCCCATCACTCACGCGCGAGACACTATGCAATGCAAGACTCGATACAAGGCGATAAACAAGCGATAAACCCACATGTGGGAGAATAACAAAGTAGGTTACTCTCGCACGCAATAGCAGCAATTGATAAACAATTCAATCCAAAACAACTCAAACAAGTATTTCAAGTAACCCTAAGCATTCTATAGGCATAAAATCATGAAAACACACAAAAATACAAACCGGCCCCAACTATCAAAACCCTACCATTTCCAAACGAGCCACGAGTTCTGAAAACTGACTTCGTCAAACCTCCTAGGTCACCATAAGGCACGTCTAAAGACTCCGAAACCTTACTTTACCCTAGAACTCGCGCAAAGCCCCGATTTCCCCCTTTCTCGTTTGAACTACAACTATATGAACCAAACACCCAACCAACGCCATAATCGCACCAAAAGTGCTTCCATGGCCTCCCGATACAATGCCAACACGCAAAACGAGAAAACGCTAAAGTCGACCTAAACGACCCCGACTTTCCCAAATGCATAATTCTCTTTTTTTCCACTACGCAACCCAAACAAACCATGCATTTAGGCATTCTAGCACACCTAGCACAATTCTACATCAACGGAAAGCATAACAGCGCAACTTCAACGTTTCAAGGTTTTACTATTCATAAAATACTATTCAATTGACAATTTAATTTGCAATCACAACATTTAACCGCATAAAATGTTAAAAAGCTATAAATACACGTTCTACAATTGCCAAGGAACATTCTATAAGCATCAAATCGCTTTAAATAACGATCTACGGATAATTCTCAAAACTTACAAAGTTAACATACATAACGTTTAAATGCGCAAATAACATGCTTCCCTTACCTCAGGTACTCCTAGTCGCTAGGAAAACAACGCTAGTTGCCTCGGAGATCACCCCGCACGAGCTCACGCGAAGATTGAACGATTGAAAGGTTGAAATCTTTTTTTTTTCTCTCTTGGAACTCACGGCCCTTTCTCTCTATCCAGCTGCTGTTTCTTTTCTTATTTTGCTTAGTTAAATGCTTATTTAAGTGCTAAATTGGTCAAATGGTCAAAGGCCTAAGTCAAACACTTAAAACTTGGTCAAAAGGGCCTTATTTTGTGCATTTTAAAGCCATTTTAGCTAAGGAAAGATCAATTAAAGCTAGCAACATTTAAAATATAAAATTTAAGTCATCTAAATACTAGTTTCGCTATTTGCTGAGGACTGGAAATCGTTCTCTAGCTATCGCTCCTTAAATGCAATGCACGTTGCGACAGCGAGAAAGTAACAGTTAATTCACAAAGAATTTAAGGAAATATAATTTTTAAAATAATAAACAAGGAATTTCACATTCCGAGCTCGGGTATTACATGCTTGGCAGAAGTCCTATTCCTAAGCACATTTGAGCAGATAGGGTTGGATAGGAGCCGACTTAGGCCATTGAGGGGCACCTTAGCTAGTTTCACCGGACAAGCCCATCGAGCCGAAGGGGTCATCAACCTCCCGCTGAAGCTGGAAGACGGAGACAAGCGGGTTTCGATGCAAGTCAACGTCATTGTGATGGATTGTAACTCCACTTATAATTGGATCTTGGGTTTGGTGGCACTTAATCATTTCAGGGCCGTTCCTTCAACTTACCATCAGGCCTTGAAGTTCCCGACCCCGGGCAGCACAACTACGATATGAGGAGCTCAGCTCTCGGCTCGGGAGTGCTATGAAAGCTCCTTCTGCCCCAAATATTAGGTTGGCTGGGTACTAGATTTGCCCGAGGAGAAGAGGGATGTCAAGAGAAGAAGCCCAGCTGAAGACCTTCAAGAGGTGGAGCTCTCCGATGAAACAAAGAAAGCGAAGATCGAGAGTGAACTCTCTGATGACCTCAAGAAACGCATAAGCCAATTTTTCCTAAAAACTGAACATATATTTGCATGGTCTGCTTCTGACATGACAGGTTTTGACCCGAGTGTGATTGAGCATCACCTGAATGCCAACCCAAATCATTATCCGGTAAAATAGAAGCGCAGACACTTCCATTATGATAAGCAACAAATCATAGCAGAAGAGGTTGATAAGTTGGTGGACATCGGCCACATAAAGGAAATTCAGTACCCGACCTGGTTATCCAATGTGGTACTAGTGACCAAGTCCTCAGGTGGATGGAGATTGTGTATTGACTTCACCGACCTTAATAAAACTTGCCCTAAGGATTGCTTTTCCCTACCTCGGATTGATCAAATGGTGGATGCCACTTTCGGGTTCGAGCTACTCTCTTTCATGGAGGCCTTCAAAGGCTACAACCAGATTAAGATGGCTCATTGGGACAAACAAAAAAATTGCCTTCACCACCGATAAAGGTCTCTACTACTATGAGGTCATGCCTTTTGGCCTCAAGAATGCTGAAGCTACCTACACTTGGATGGTGAACAAGGCATTCAAGAACCAGATTGGCCGAAATATGGAGATCTATGTAGATGACATGTTGGTCAAGAGCAGGAGGGTAGAAGACCATGTGACCGACCTGGCTGAAGCTTTCGCCGTGATGGAGCACTTTAGGATAAAACTGAACCCGAAAAAGTGTGCATTCGGCGTCAGGGCGAGAAAGTTTTTGGGTTTCATGGTCAAGGCCCGGGGAATAGAAGCCAACCCAGAGAAGGTTCGGGCGATACTTGACCTGGCATCGCCAACCTGCGTGAAAGACGTCCAGGTGCTCACGGGCAAGGTTGCGGCGTTGAGCAGATTCATGTCCAGGTCGGCCGACAAGTGTGCTTCTTTGTTCAAAATATTGAGGAATCCTAAGAATTTCGAATAGACTACAGAATGACAGAATGCCTTCCAAGAGCTGAAAAGGTACCTAGCTTTACCACCACTGCTATCCTGACCTGATGTAGGGGATGAGCTGGTACTATACTTGGCATGCTCAAGGACAGTAGTAGCGGCGACACTGGTCTGCGAAGAAGGGAAGGAACAGAAACCAATCTATTATGTCAGCAAAACCTTGCAAGGGGCCAAGGCGAGGTATTCCTCCTTGGAAAAACTCGCCCTCGCGCTCATCACGGCGGCAAGGAAGCTGAAGCCATACTTTGATGCTAACCCAATTAAGGTCATGACGGACACCCCGCTCAGGTCCATCATGCACAAGCCGGAGGCGTCAGGTAGGCTGTTGAAATGGGCAGTTGAGCTGAGTCAATTTGACATCGCCTATCAACCCAGAACAACCATCAAAGCCCAAGCCATCGCAGAGTTTGTGGTAGAATGTACTGGCCGAGACGAGCATGACCCGGAGGATGTGTAGAAGGTCTATGTAGATGGGGCATCAGGGAAGTTTGGAAGCGGAGACGGAGTAGTCATCCTCGACCTGACCCGGCATAAGCACCAATACTCCCTCAAGTTCACCTTCCCGACATCCAACAATAAGGTTGAGCACTAGGCAGTGATCGCGGGATTGAAAATTGCAGCTCATCTCGAGGCACAAACAATTGACTTGAGTACCGACTCTCAATTGGTTGCTAGTTAGATATTAGGAGAGTTCAAAGCCAAGGACAATGCTATGCTAGCCTACCTCAATAAAGTTAAGGATTTGACCTCAGGGCTCAAAAGGTTCACAGTACAGCAAATCCTGAGGGAGGAGAATATGAAAGCTGATGCTCTATCCAAGTTGGCTTTGGGAGGAAGGTGACCTGCATTGGTCCACGTAGAAGAAGTCTCCGAACCTAGTATTCAGTTGGGAAGACCTGTCATGGCTGAGCTCAATTTAAGCCCAGATTGGACCAAACCAATCATGGACTACTTGGAGAGGGGAATGACCCCAGAGGATGAAAAGTAGCTCGAAAACTCATGAAACAAGCCTCAAGGTTTGTCATAGTAGCTGGACAACTCTACAAGAGAGCCTACACTTGGCCTCTCTTAAAGTGTGTTGGGCCCGAGGAGGGAAACTATGTACTCCGAGAGATCCACGAAGGGGTATGTGGAAACCACTTGGGTGGCAAGGCTCTGGCTTGGAAAGCATTGAGGCAAGGCTATTTCTGGCCAACCTTAGAGCAAGATGCCAAAGAGTATGTTAAAAAGTGTGACACCTGCCAAAGGTTCGCCAAAATACAAAGAAAGCCTCCGGTAGACCTGATAGTGATGATAAGCCCATGACCATTCTATCAATGGGGTCTAGATATCATTGGCCCATTGCCAACCAGTGTTGGCCAGAAGAAGCACGCCTTCGTAGCTATAGACTACTTCACCAAATTGCCTGAGGCTGAAGGTGTTGCTAGAATAACAGAAAATGCAGCTTGGGATTTTGTGTAGAAGAATATCATTTGCAAATTTGGGGTGCCAAAGGTCATCATTACCGACCACGACAAACAATTCGACAGTGCATTCTTTTGAGGCAAATGTGATGAGATTGAGATCGAACTCAGATTCTCATCTATTGCTCACCCTCAAAGTAATGGCCAAGTTGAAAGGACTAACCAAATCATTTTGTAGGGTTTGAAGACCAAGCTGGAGGAAGCAGAAGGCCAGTGGGCATCGATTCTTCCCGAGGTGTTGTGGGCACAGCGAACCACCACCAGCTCGACAATGGGAGAATCGCCCTTCTAGCTGACCTTCGGTACTCAAGCAGTGCTGCCAGTGGAGATCGAATCTCCGACCAGTAGAACTCTCCATCATTATCCAGTAATAAACGGAGCCCTAATCCGTGAAGAGCTCAACCTCGCTGAAGAGCTCCGAACCAAAGCTCAAATTGGGATATTGGCCAGTGAAGATGCCATGCAAAGAGCCTTTACCAGGCAAGTCAAGCCTAAGCTTGTTAAGGTTGGCGACCTCGTCCTCAGAAAAGCCATCTTTTTGCCGCGCTCGGGTAATAAGCTCTCCCCGACCTTGGAGGGACCGTACGAAATTGTGAAAGAAGTCCGACCTGGGACCTTCTACCTCCGCGACAAATACAGGAAGCAATTGAAGAATGCATGGCACACAGAACACCTGAAGAGATATTTTGTCTAACGGCCCCGAGCTGAAATCTTTTGTAATGGCCCCCGAGTCGAAAGATCTTCTGTAGAGGCCCCGAGCCGAAACTCTACCTGTAATTGGCTTCTGAGCCCAAGTATTCCATGTACAAATTCGATACAATGTGTTTTGCAAACCAGTGTAAAGCCCGACCTGGGCCAAAGCACTTCAGCTATTCAGCTATCTCAAACTCGGATTAACGTGGTGGCCACGCTTAATAACGAGAAAAAGATCAAGTAAACTAGCTCGGACAAGGTTTCAACTCGGGTATAATTAATAATAATTTGATTCATTTTACCAGTTTGGGTTAAAGTCCAACTCGGTTTAGCCAGCTCCAGGTCGATATGTTAGTTTGGGTCTAAACTCGAGCTCAACATTTGTCAACATTAGTTTGACCAATTTTAAATCGGACTGACGAGTCCAGGTTAGCGGCGATTATATGTTTGCCTAGTTAACCAGCTCGGATTAGGATGATAACTCATTAACCCCCTCCAGCTCAGTTCTTAACGATCAATTACTTATGTTTGAAAGGTCCATTATGTTGGTCCAACCCCACTTACTTAAGGAAATATGCCAAGGGGAAAGTACACTTGTACAAACTTGGATAAAACGCAAATAAAGCTATAAAAAAGCGTTCATTTCATTGATATTTAGAAAGTACAAATTATAAAAGCCCGACCTGGACAAATTACAAAAGTCATTTAGTTGCAGGGCCAGTGGCAGCAGCGCCAGCTTCATCCCCAACTAGTCCGTGCCCTTCTTGACAAAGTCCATCATCTCCTGGGCTTGGGACTTGAGGTCGGCTGGAAGCTCAGGAACCTCCCAAAATTCTGGCAGAGGGGCCTCCAAGATTTCGATGTAATCATTCTTGGAGGTGGGAAGAAAGGTTTTTGCTCGTTCCCGAGCGACGACCTGGCCTCGGAAGTAATATTCCAGCTCGGCGTACTTGGCCATGATCCCACCCTCGCTTTCTACCCAGCTCACCGCTGCGTTGCTGGACTTGAAAGCCTCCACCACCTTCTCTCCGTTTGCTCCGACCCGGTCGGGTAGTTCCTGGAACTTTGCCTCGGCCTTGCGGACATCATTCTTGTAGCGTTCCACATCCTTGGCTGCCGCCTGGCGTCGGGACTCTTCTATCTGGAGCTCTTTCTTCAGCCGGTTGACCTCCGTGGCATCCTCCTTGTATCTTTTGGAGGCCTCCTCCCTTTGGGACTTGAGCTCGGCTCGGGCATCAGCACATCGCTGCTCAAGCTCGAAGTAGTAGGCCTAGACTTTGGTAAGGAAGCTGGGTACTGAAAGAACATGGGATTCCACTTGTACAAAGGGAAACAGACATGGTTAGTCGAGCCAACAAACCTTATAATACATGTAATCGAGTACAACTCACTGTGACGATGGCCGTCCTTAGGTCGAGTGAGAGCTGCTCCACTGGGACCCCTGCCAGCTTGGGGTCGCGGGCCACCTTGGCAGCCTCTATAAAATCCTTGTTGGGAGGGATCACTTCCGTAGCCTTGCCTTTCCCTGAATATTCTACCCGAGGCCGCTTCCTGTTGTCAGGACGGGTTGCCAAGCGCTCCTGCATCACTACGCCTGAGCTCAACCTCTTGGGCAGTGGAGACTCCAAGGTCCCCTTGGAAGTCACCTCAGTACCGACCTCTCGAACTTGGCTGCTGGACCGCTACCTCTGCTCTTGAGGAGCGATGGGGCTAAAGTCGGACCAAGCCGAGCCGTCGCCGCTGGCCTCAACCCCTCTCCTCTTTCTCTGGGCATAAGCAAGCTTTCCAGTGTCAGCCATGTCTACAAAAAACAAAGGAAAAAGAGGTGAGAAATGAACAAATACTAACTGAAAAGAACAACGGTAGACAAGGAGACGGGGAGGTCGGGCATTGATCCTGCGAACTGACCCTCTTTTGGACTGGATTCCGTATCCCTTTCGGGCTCGGGAAATAAATGGGGATGATTCTTTGCGAGGCCAGGTTCTCTCCCGAATAACCTTGATTCCCAGATCTTATCCCACCTAAACACGCTATCAATATTTATCAGTGTTCCCAGTTTGGGTCTCAGTACCCTGACCTCGATGAGTTCCGACTCTGAAAGCTTGGGATCATCGTTCACATTCTTCTTTAAAGAAGGATTCCAATCCACTCTGCACCTCGGGTTCACAACTGGCTTGACTCAATAGTAGTCATTATGCCAACCCTTGTTGGAGGAGTGCTACTTGGTGAATATGGCATTACTGGTCCGAGCTGCAAAATAAAACTACCCTGGCTGCTTCGGGTTGGGCTTGCACACAAAGAACTGCCTAAACAGCCGCAGGGTCGGCTCTACTTCCTGCTCGAGGCAGAATACCTAAAACGCTACCACTATGGCCCAACCATTAGGTGACGTTTGACCTGGGCTAAGCTTAAAGTAGTTCAAAATGCCGGCGATGAAGTCGGAAAGTGGAAGGCGGATGACATCGAAGGCAAGGTTGTAAATAGTGAAGTGGTCGGGTGGAGGATAGTAAGCGGATTCTTGCCGACCTGGAACCTTCAACTTGTGGTGTCGGTTCACTGACCAATTCCTCAGCCTGGCATTGGCCATCTGCACAGTAGAATGGCACTCACGCTTACAACAGGAAACAACTGCTCGATCCTCTTCTCCTGAGCTGAAGAAATACTGGTTGTAGCCGAGCTCCGGGGTCGGACTGCCTCACCGGGGCTGCTTCAATCGGCTCTGCCGTGGAGGCTCTAGCTAGGTACTCCTATGGTATCTCGACCCCCCTCCAACCGGTTTAGAGGTGACCCATCTTCTTTATCTCCCACTTCTCCCACGTCGGCCAAATGATCCTCTTCAGCTTCCTCATGCACCTGCCTAAGGCTGATAACTTAGCAATCATCATCACTTTCCCTGGGCCCAGATTGCCGAGCTAATCCTTGAGATACACCGGTGCTGTCATCACCGTGACCTCCGTCCTAGGTAGACTCCGAGCTCGACAGATTCTCGTCCCCTCCATAGGATCTCACCTTCATCACTTGGGAATCTTCTGACTCTAACCTCCCCATCCTGTCTACAAATTAAAATATATGTAGAGGAATATCTAAAGGGAGTCGGGACGTACCTACCGCTCTTGTTGTGGAAGATGACCCGATCTAATTGCCTCCGACCTAATTGGCTCCGAGCTAATGGATCCCGAGCTGAACACACCAAGAAGATTGCTTGCCGTATTAAAAATGTCCGACCACTCTGGTTGCCGACCTTAAAGCTCCAAATTTTATGATCAAAGTGTGAAATGAATCTCGAACTTTAGGGCCCTATTTATACGCAACTCCTGTAACCGTCTTGGGAATCCCAAACGTCACATCTCATCATAATTGCCAGGTGACATGTCAGCTATCTGAAGAGCATGTACTGCTGACGTGGCCATTCTCTATGTTGGGGTCGGGCACCTCCAGCTCGGGAACAACTCCCAAATCCAGATCTCACTCTCTCGATCTCGACTTGGGAAGGGATTGAAGAGGGGGCCCCGAGCTGAGGTAATATACCTGCACCAAGCTCAGGCCAGCCAACCCAAGCGAAGGCTAGTGTATTCAGCTAATGCCCAACCTGGATGCTGATCTGATCTTATCCCGACCCAGGAAAACCCCGACTTGCGTGCCAGTTGTTCTGATGGGACATAATGTAACGCCCCGACCCAACCCCACGCTAAAGGTTAAGTTTGGACCCAAAAAATGGACAGAGTCTCCTCTATACCGTAGACATTCTGAAAACCTGTAAATGCTCAGTAAAACCACAATACAACAAGATAAGCTTTTATAACTAAAGTTCAAAAGTTCAAGGCCATCCGAGCCTTGAGGCATACAGTAATTCAAATTCACATAAGCATGCTACCAACTTGACTTCTTCATAAACCGCTTAACATGCCATTCTATGATAACATTAGAACATTCCTAGAAGTTGTAACCAAACATACATCATAACATACACACCTAAGCATACAAGTAGCTAAAAGTAGAACATAAGTTATTACAAGCTATAGTTTCCCAAATCTATCACTACAACCAACTATTCTTCAACTTGCAACTACAAAGCATAAACATAGCCCTTAGGCCACAAAATAGATTATAATATAGAATAACAAGTGTGCCACATAGCAACAAGAAAACACATCCACCTCAGACAACAATCAAACAACTACTAGGGCAAAGGCTCTGCCTGCACCTCTTCCTCTTCCACTACCACCTCAACTAGCTGGGGATCACCCTCAGTACTTCCTAAAACATGATATCGAGGTATGAGCAACCACTGTTGCCCAGTGAGGGATAAAGTCTCCCAGGGCGTGCAATGCAACAAGTAATACAGTTAAGCTTTAATAATAATTAAAACCATTCAAGAATGTCAAAAGATTAAGAACCACGAACCACAATCACTATGCCGGCATAATCCCAATCATTCCAGTGGGTGTACTCCGGATGTACCCCGATAATCCTACGACCCAACATCCCCTGGCAATCTCTGGACCAGGCGAATGAGGGACTAGGGCACGGAGTTTGAATATCCACTAGCAAGCCTTCTGCCGCTCAGCCGATATTCAACACATCTGCCCCTGACACTATGGTTGCGCAACCACTATACAATGCACGTTAACACTTGACAAGAAGATAATCAAATAAGAACATCAACACTTAGGAGGGTCAACAAAAGAGGTTGCCCTCGGGACAGTTCACAATATAAGTAATAATACAAACTAATTAAATGAGCATAAAGGGAAGCATTGCACATTTACCAATAAACCAACACCAAAAGCTCATAAACATCTTATAATTGCAATTAAACACTTAATAAACACTTACAAGGTTGTAGAAGTGAAAAATCATCCTTTTTTCCATTAATCCCCTTTTTAACTTAAGCCATTTTCCTTCCAAATCAAAGTTAATGTTTCAAATTCAAAGGGAAGCTATACCAATCTTCTACTTAACCCTTAAGGCACCCTTACAACCCTCAAAGACGTTCAATTACCCGTAATTACCCCAAAAGCCCTAATTTTCCTCTTATAGCTTTGAACTACACATACCTTAGCCGGGCTTCAAACAAGGGTTAGCAAAGCTTATATGGCACCTAGGTAGCCTAAGAATACCAAATGTGAAGCTCAAATCCACCTGGATTAACATTAACCCCGAAATCCTTTTTAAAAAGTCGTTTATTTCACGTTTTATGCAAGTTTAGAGCAATTCGAGGGCACAGGGCTATTGGACTACCATCATTAGCACCTAAGGCATCTATTAGAAGCAATGAATCAATGAAGAAACACAAACTAATGGCTTAAATATGAACTAATGCCTTAAATGTGTTCTCTAGCACATATATACAATGTATAGTAGCATAGATAAGCTTTGCAATAACATTTGATAACATTTCTAACAAATCAAGAAAAATGCAACATATTTAATATGCAAAAATAGTCTTGAAATCCCTCACCTAAAGCGCGTAGGAACACCTAGAAAGCTTGCACACACCCTAATTTACTTGCTCTAGGCTTGAAGAGGCTTGGATTGAAGAGTTGAAGATCAAAATTCCTCTCCTATGGCTTTTTGAGGCTTTCGGCCCTGCTACAATAAAATCTGCTTGTTTTTTGTTTTGTTTTGCTAACTTATGAGCTTAGTTGTGTATTGTGTGTATTTTTATTAAGGGGGGGAGGGGGTCATGTTGGGTGCTTACTTGGGTTATTAAAATGAATATAGATAGCTTAAAAATGAACCTAAGGTGCAATTAGGTGTTAACTAAATAAAATACTAAGTTAAGTTACGTAATGCTATTTACTAGGTTCAACAAAGCATTTTCTAAACGGATGCTCTGCACGCTAATCGCTCGAATGCACATTTTTTTCATTCCTACTATAATTAATATGATTTAATAAAAATGCTAACTCGAAGTAATTTTGAAGTTGAAAAATGAAAGGAATAGTAACTATTGAAAATCGTAAATAAAGCACATAAGAAATGCGCAACTAAGGGATGCAACAATAAATGAATGTATGGAAAAAATCTTGGGAGTCACACCTTCTCCCCCTTAAACTAATTACGCCCACGCAATTCTTACATGATTCGGTGAATAACTCTGGATATTTCTCTTGCATCTCCTCTTCTCTCTCCTAGGTAGCATCCTTTAACCCATGATGATCCCACAGAACTTTAACCATCGAAATGTTTTTAGTTTTGAGCTCCTGAACTTTCCAATCAACAATTCGAACAGGTTTCTCTGTGTAGGTCAAAGATTCACTGATCTCTAATCGCTCGGGCTCAAGAACATAAGAAGGATCTGGCTGATATTTTCGAAGCATAGAAGCATGGAAGACATCATGAATTCTACCCAGGCTAGGAGGCAAAGCTAGTCAGTAAGCCAATTCACCAATGGTTTCAGTTACTTCAAACGATCCCATATAACGAGGACTGAGTTTACCTCCCTTACCATGCCGAATCAAACCCTTGCGAGGAGAAATTTTCAAAAATACCTGATCCCCTACGGCAAATTTCAGATCACGACGGCGTCTATCTGCATAACTCTTTTGCTGACTCTGTGCTGTAAGCATTCTTTTTTTGATAAGTTGAACATTATCAATCATTTTGTTCATCTCTAGCAATAGAGTAGGATCAATAGATTTCAACTCTCTAACTTCATCCCAATATAAAGGAGATCTGCATTTATGCCCATATAAAGCTTCATACGGTGCCATACCAATAGTAGCTTGATAACTGTTGTTATAAGCAAATTCTGCAAGAGGTAAGTATTTCTCCTAACTCTTACCGAAGTCCAGAATGCATGCTCGAAGCATATCATCAAGTATTAGGATAGTTCTTTCAGATTGTCCATCAGTTTGAGGATGATAAGAAGTACTGAAAGTCAATGTCGTGCCCAAAGCTTTTTGAATCTTCTGCCAGAACTGAGATGTGAATCTGGGATCTCTGTCTGACACAATACTCTTGGGAATCCCATGAAGTCTAACAATATTCTCAACATAAATTTCAGCCAACTTGTCAAGAGATTCAGTCTTCTTCATAGCAATAAAATGAGAAGTTTTGGTCAATCTATCCACAACAACCCAGACTGAATCATGGCCTTTCGAAGATCGCGATAAATCTGACACGAAATCCATGGTAATGTGGTCCCATTTCCAAACAGGAATGGCCAATGGCTGCAACAATCCTGTTGGTCTCTGATGCTCAGCTTTAACTTTCTGACATGTAAGACATTTAGTAACATAGTCAGCAATCTCTCTCTTCATGTTGTTCCACCAGTAGTTCTGTTTCAGATCCCTGTATATCTTAGTACTGCCTGGATGGATAGTATACTTAGAATTATGAGCCTCTGCAGGAATTTACTTCTTTAAAGTTGGCTCAGAAGGAATACAAATTCTGCCTTTGAATTTAAGAAGACCATCATCATGCAATTTGAAATCCGACTCTCCCCATTTCGACTTTTTCAAAGATTTCCATCAATTGTAGATCAGTCTGCTGAGCCTCTCTAATCCTGGATAATAAAAGAGATTGAATATGCAAACTTGCAAATTGTATACCAGAATCTAAAGTGTTGGGCCTCCATAAACATAATTCCTCCATGAACTCCCAATTTTTGATGATTAAACTGGCAACTATAGCTTTTCGGCTTAAAGCATCAGCAACAATATTGGCCTTACCTAGCAAATAATTGATAGTACAATTATAATCCTCTAGCAACTCCAACCAACACCTCTGCCTCATATTCAACTCTTTCTGAGAAAAGAGATATTTCATACTCTTGTGATCAGTAAAGATTTCAAATTTATTACCCCAAAGATAGTGACGCCATTTCTTTAGTGCAAAGATGATAGCTGCAAGCTCAAGATCATGCGTTGGGTAATTAAGTTCATAAGGTTTCAATTTTCTGGAAGCATAGGCAATAACTTTCCCATTCTGCATTAATACACAACCCAAACCTTCCTTAGAAGCATCACTATAGATTACCAGATTATCAGTACCCTCAGGTAGAGCAAGAATAGGAGCTGTTGTTAATCTTTTCTTCAATTCCTAGAAGCTAGCCTCACACTTCTCATTCCAGTCAAATACAGTCTTCTTCCGAGTGAGTTGAGTCAATGGTCTAGCAATTTTAGAGAAATCCTTGACAAACCTTCTGTAATAACCCACTAAGCCTAGAAAACTGTGAATTTCTGTAACAGTCTCTGGTCGTTTCCATGCCATGACAACCTGAATCTTCGCTGGATCCACAGAAATTCAATCCTGAGAAATAATATGGCCCAGAGAAGTAACTTGCCTTAACCAGAACTCACACTTACTGAACTTCGTGAACAATTTATGCTCTTGTAGAGTATGTAGTACAATCCTGAGGTATTGTTCATGATCGGCCTTGGATTTAGAATATACAAGGATATCATCAATGAAAATAACCACAAACTGATCCAGATATGGACGGAATACTCTCTGCATTAAATCCATAAATGTGGCAGGAGCATTAGTTAAACCAAATGGCAGAATAATAAACTCATAATGACCATACCGAGTTCTAAAAGCAGTTTTAGAAACGTCATCAGACTTAATCCTTAACTAATAATACACCTGCATCAGATCGAATTCATAAAATACCCTGGCACCTTGCAGCTGATCAAATAATTCCTCAATCAAAGGCAATGGATATTTGTTTTTGATAGTTACCTGATTAAGAGCCCGATAATCAATGCATAAGTGAAGAGATCCGTCTTTCTTTTTAAAAAACAAGACCGGTGCGCCCTAAGGTGAAGAACTCAGCTGAATGAATCCCTTCTCAAGTAAACCCTACAACTGAATTTTTAATTCTTGCAACTCAGGTGGAGCCATTTTGTATGGAGTCCTAGAGATAGGCGTAGCCCCTGGTAATAAGTCGATCACAAACTCTATCTCTCTATCAGGTGGTAAACCAAGTAATTCCTCAGGAAATACCCCCGGAAACTCTCTCACGGTAGGCACATCATTCAGTTTCAATTGATCACCAGGTTGATTAATCAAATAAGCAAAGTAAGCCTCACAACCCTTACCTAACATTTTTGATGCTTTAATAGAAGATATGATAGGAGTTCTCGTAGATTTTCTACTTCTTACTATTTCAAGTACGGCCTGGTCAAGCATTTCTAGTTTCACAATCTTCTTTCTACAATCAAGTTGCGCATAATATCTACCTAACCAGTCCATCCCCAATATAATTTCAAAGTCGCAGAAAGGTAGAATAATTAAATCGGCAGGAAATACACGACCTTGAATAAAGATATTACATGCCTTGTAAATAGATTTGGTGACAAACTTCTGCCCCATAGGTGTATAAACCACAATATCATGTAACAATTTATCATGTTTCAACTTAGCATTTTGTGCACATGTAAGTATAATAAATGAATGCGAAGCCCCGTAATCAATTAAAACTTTAACCGATTGATCATTAAGAAGAAAAGTACCTTCTACCACAACGGTCGTATCTGGAAGCTCCTCTGCATCTAAGACAAATACTTGGGCCTGACCCCATGGTACTGGTGCTGCAGATGACTCCCTGGTTTGATTGCCTTGACCATATGTCTGACCCCTAGTATTCTTGAATTTCAGGTAGTCTCTAACCCTGTGTTGATCACTGCCATATCCAGTACTTCGGCCCAATCTCTTCCAACAATTTTCCTCAGTATGACCTTGGCGTTGACAAAAGCTGCACTGCTGGTGACGTCTTGCAGCAGTGCCTCCCGTAGGAGCTCTGTAAAAAGAGGTAGCTGAACTACCTTGCTGAGAACGAACCACTGCTGATCGGGTCTGCCCCTGACTCTAACTCTGAGCTGTTCGCGACTGAGTCTGAACAGGCCCTGTATAACTCTGTGTCTGCCTTGGCTGTGGACTCTGCCCAACTAGAATAGTTTGCCTCTGGTACCCCTTACTATGTGACTGGAACTGCCGCTTGCTCGATTGACTAGTCTCAGCCAACACGTCTTCCTTGCGTTTTTCATACCTCGAGGCGGCTCTGACCACTGCAGCATAGTTACGGTAATCATTTGCAGACAGATTTAGCATAATATCAATTTTCAATCCCATGATGAATCTCTGCATTTTTATGTCCTCTGGTTGTACCAAAGTAGGCACATAACGGGAAAGCCTAGTAAAAGTAGCCTTATATTGATCTACTGTCATATTCCCCTGCTTCAAAGCTATGAACTCTGCTTGACGTCTCTCATGTGCAACCACTGATATATACTTATCTCGCAATTCACGGATGAAGTCAGCCCACGAATGTTGAACCCTCTCGGCTTCCCATTTCTCACTAATAGTACGCCACCACTCCTCGGCGTCACCCTCCAGAAGAAATGTGGCATAGGTAATTTCCCTCTCATCACTGCATTCGAGTATTGCAGCCACCCTTTCAAACTTTCTCAACCACAATTCAGCCTTCATATAATCAGGTTCTCCCAAGAAGCTGTAGGCCCCATGATGAAAAAACCTGTCATACAAATTACCTCCGGTAGTACCACTACCCTCGGCTCTGGCAGCCTGATTACCTCTGGCAGCCCCTGTCTGTCCCTGTTGAGTTACGAACTGGGCAATGGTATTCATAGCATTGGCCATTGTGGCCAAGATCTGCGCGTTGTTCGGTTCATGAACTTGCGGTACATTTCCTGCCATACCGGCTGCTTGCCCAGGTGCCTCATCTGGTTCTCTATCAATATCCTAATTCCCAGTTCAACGGCAGGGACCCATTCCAGTCAACTAGAATGCAAAGTATTATGAGCATATGTATAATTCACATTTAAATCACATAAGAATAAGTTCAAATAAGTTAACATAAAATCACATATAGGGTCATACAAATACTTTGCATACTAAAGACACAAGTAAGACAATTAATCATACTTTCAATTCTTAACTTTTCACTTTTACACAATAACTCATATAAGATCTTTCACATTCTCGCTTTCAGGCTAGCATATATTTTTACCATTCAATCATTCCCTTAGCCAATCAAAGAGACATTTATTAACACAATCACGCTTCAACTTAATAGACTCCTATCATAGACCGAGAAAATTAATCCGGCTTTATGCATTCTATAAGCTCTGATACCACCTAAATGTAATGCCCCGACCCAACCCTACGTTAAAGGTTAAGTCTGGACCCGAAAAACGAACAAAGTCTCCTCTGTACCGTAGACATTCTGAAAACCTGTAAACGCTCAGTAAAGCCACAACACAACAAGATAACCTTTTATAACTAAAGTTCAAAAGTTCAAGGCCATCCGAGCCTTGAGGCATATAGTAATTCAAATTCACACAAGCATGCAACCAACTTGACTTCTTCATAAACCGCTTAACATGCCATTCTATGATAACATTGGAACATTCCTAGAAGTTGTAACCAAGCATACATCATAACATACACACCCAAGCATACAAGTAGCTAAAAGTAGAACTTAAGTTATTACAAGCTATAGTTTGCCAAATCTATCACTACAACCAACTATTCTTCAACTTGCAACTATAAAGTATAAACGTAGCCCTTAGGGTATCTCCAGCAGGGGCTCTAAATTCAGGGTCTCTATCTCTAAATATAGAAACCCTGAGTAATTTAGAGCCCCTACTTAAGCCCCATGTGTTTTTTTGAGTCTCTAAAAAAAAGTTAACTCCAATGAGGGTCTTAACTAAGTTGAGTCTCTATATTATGTTTAATTTAATTTTGCATACTAAATTGATTACTCATTATTTTTCGCACCGGTTAATTTTATTTAAAAAAAATTATGATTTAAAAAAATGTAATTTTTTTTTACGAATATTTCGACCAAAAAATTAATTAATTTCGACAACGATATAATTTTTTGACTTCGATAACGTTTAATTACATCCGATTACATTGGAATATATTATTTCAATCTCATCCGTACGTTCGTTCTCATCAAGTAAAATATTATATCCAAATCATCAATCTCATCCGTCCGTTTGTTTAGAATGTACTAAAATCTCTTATCCAAATAAGGGCCATTGGATTGGATTTTCCTTTGACAATCTCATCCATCCATTCTTTATCATCATCTAAAATCTCTTATCCAAATAAGGGCCATTGGATTGGATTTTCCTTTGGCAATCTCATCTGTCCGTTCTTTATCATCATCTAAAATCTCTTATCCAAATAAGGGTCATTGGATTGGATTTTCGTTCGTGAATCCCATCCGTTTGTTTGTTATCTCTTATCCACTCATAGATCTATATATATCACAACCTCAAACCTTTCCTTGTACCACAATCAAAAACTACAATCTATATAACTCATTCTCAAATCTATATTGTTCTGTCTACAATGTCCCAAGAAGGAGCCGATTCCCCTCCATCCAATGTTCGCGATTCCATTGGCCATCATGATAACGACATCCATGGACACGCGATGATGATGACTATGTACGGACAACATCAATCTATGATGCATGTTGCATTTCGATATAGTACAGGCGAACATGGAGGCATATCTTCACGTCGACAATCCAAAAGAAGAGATCGGGTAGGTGCCCATGTCAGGCTTATGAATGATTATTTTGTTGATCGTCCTTTGTATCTTGATTCTGAATTCACAAAATGTTTTCGCATGAGGCGCGAATTGTTTCTCAAAATTATGGGAGATATCATGCATTATGACAATTACTTCAAGCAAAAACCAGATGCAGCTGGAAAGCAAGGGTTCACTCCTTACGTCAAGATGATGGCCGCGTTTCGTATGCTTGCGTACAGAAAGACTGCAGATGTCAACGATGATTATTTGAAAATTACAGAGAGTACATCTGCGGAGGCGATGAAGAAATTTTGTCGCGTCGTCAACGCAGTATACGGGAACGAGTATCTACGTCGTCCCAACAATGCAGACCTGTTTAGGCTTCTCAGGAAAGCTGACCAACGTGCTTTTCCGGGAATGCTAGGTAGTTTGGACTATATGCATTGGGAATGGAAAAATTGTCCAACTGCGTGGGCAGGAACATATGCTGGACACCATAGTCATCCAACTATAATACTTGAAGCAGTTGCGTCATATGACACATGGATATGGCATTTATTCTTCGGAGCACCAGGTGCACGTAACGATCTCAATGTATTATATAGTTCACTGGTTTTTTCTTATATTCTTGAAGGTAGATCTCCATGCATACAATATACCATCAACGGTAGACAGTACAAACAAGGATATTATCTCGCTGATGGAATATATCCGCGTTGGTCCACAATTGTTCAAGCATATCCCAATACACAAAATAGGGATAAAATGTTAGTTAATCAGAAGCAACATGCATACCGGAAGGATGTCGAAAGAGCCTTCGGTGTCCTTCAAAGTCGATTTGAAATCATTAAAGGGCCATGTCATTTTTGGCATGAGACTGACATTGGGGAGATTATGAATACTTGTATAATTCTTCATAATATGATAGTGGAAGATAACCGAGAGGCAGAAGGTGATGACTTCGACGATGATTCTGCACATTATCATGTAGAAGGAGCCCCTGTCGAAACAAATCGAGACCCCATAACTATTAATGAATATCTAATCAATCGAGCTCAAATCAGAGATGAAGCTGCATACTATCTTCTCCGAAATGATCTCGTTGAACACATTTGGAATGAATATCGTGCAGGAAATATCAATATGTAATTGCAATCTGTATTAGAAAGACGTTTAATTAACTATCTTTTGTATGTAGATCTTTTTAAAAATAATTACCCTCCAAAATTAATGTCAAACATAACTTCGCATTGGGAAAATGGTTAATGTTAAACATGACATTGAATTGAAAAATAATTAACTAATACAAATACAAATACAATTAATTAAGGCATATTGGGATGATAGACATCATCATCAAAGTTTATCGAACGGGAGGCCCTTTTTGCCATAATTGCTTTTTGTCGTTCGATCATCCACGCCCTTCTTTCTGGAGTATCGATAGTAGAAGTCTTCATCGACATAATATTGAAATCTTTTTGTTCTTCAAAATGTTCTTTGTACTCCATCATCATTTTCTCCATATTTTTCCCTTGTTGGAGGATTTTAGTTGCAATGTCCTTGCCTTTTCTGAGTCTTTTAGCTTTTTGGTTTCCAATAGGCCTCGCATATGAGGGCTCGGTTGGGGTATCGGGCACCGACTCATCCACAGTGTCATTTTGTACAGAAAATGAAGTGTTGTTCTCCAGATCAACTGGAGACTCAGGTTGGGGCATACTTGCACCTGTGTCAGCCATCGATGCCCTTTCAGATAAATGGACATCGATAATTTTTCTCCATTTTTGACCGTGTTGTAATATCGCCCAATAATGATCTATGTTAAAATTTTGGTTTTTCGCAGAATAGTATAATCGTCTTGCATCAGAGATCTGTAAAACAAAAATAATATTATAAGTAATCGTGGCAGAAGAATAAAAAAAAAAAAAAATTATCCTAGAAAAAAAAGCACGCTATCAACGACATTTGCTCCACTCCTTGGTCTTAAATTAACTTGAGCAATACACTCGGCAAATTTGGTGCACTTTTGGTTGATTGGCGTCCATCGACATTTTAGACTTTTCGATGTGCGTGCTTTCATTGGAGTAACAGATGGGCAGATTTCATGAGATTTTTCAAGAATTCGATTCCACATTGTTGCCGATGTTTGGTTTATCTCGACAAGGGGATCTTCACTGATTGTAATATAAGAACGACATAAAGCAATATCTTATTCATTTGTGAAATTGCGACCCCTGAAACCTCCGTCTGCATTCTCCACAGCTGAAAAGGAAAAAAAAATAGTTAAATGAAGTAAAAAATTATGTATAGATTAGTATTAAATTAAGTATTATCTATATATATAAACTTAAATATTATGGAAGAAAATTAATCTGAATTTTTGTTAATATATTATGAATATATGAAAATACAATATATTATGAATAAATATATATTTAAAGAATATATATTGAATGTGACATAGTACGAATATATTAAAAATAATTAATATATGAAAAATACAATATATTACGAATAAATAATTAATGAATAAAAAAAGGTAAAATATAATATAAAAAAATTCAATATATGATGAATTAAAAAAATGTTAAATATAAAAATAATAATTAATGAAATAAAAAAAATTAATTATTATTTAAACCACCCCCTCCTCCCCTGCGCGCGCGCGCCTCTTCTTCTTCTTTTCTCCCCACAGTGCGTCACCCCCCTCTCTTCTTCTTCTTCTCTGTCACCCCTCCTCTCCCCCCCTTCTGTGCCCCTTCTTTTTCTCCCCCCAGTGCGCGTCACCACCTTCCCCCCTCACCCCCGGCGCCCCTTCTTCTTCTCTCCCCAGCGCGCGTCACCATCCCCCTCCCCGCTCCTTTCTTCTTCGGCCCCCAGCACGCGTCACCACTGCACCCAGCGCGAGTCACCGTTACTACCCCCCCTCCCCTCCCCACACACAGCATCACTACCTCACCCCTCTCACCGCGTCACCACCTCACCGCGCGACCCTCCTACCGCCAATTGCAGAAGTTTCATTCTCAGATCTAACTTACCTTTTTTTTTTTTTTTTAATTGCGAAGTTGTTTTTGTATCTTTCACACTTTGAGATTTTATTTTGCAATGTTTGTGTTGTATATGTATTGAGATGTTCAGATCCATTGCAATAGAAAGTTTTTTGTTTGTAGTTGCAACGGTCATCAGATCCATTGCAACAAATTTTTTTTTTCAAAACATGTCAGATCGTCAGATCCGACACTGTCGGATATGACGATCTGACATCTCGGGTCCAACACAAAATAGAGACCCATTTGTCTTCTTGTTGAGTCTCTATTTTGGGTCTCAAGTTTTGTTGAAAAAAATTTAAATGGGGCTCCATATTTAGCCAAAGTCTCTAAATTTAGATAAAAAACTAGTTTTTGGGTCTGAATTATTGCCATTGGTGTTAAACTTTCATTGCCAAAGTCTCTAAAAGGGACAATTATTGCATTTTTAGAGCCCCATTGGAGATACCCTTAGGCCACAAAATAGATTATAATATAGAATAACAAGTGCGCCACATAGCAACAAGAAAGCACATCCACCTCAGACAACAATCACACCGCTACTAGGGCAAAGGCTCTGCCTGCACCTCTTCCTCTTCCACTACCACCTCAACTAGCTGGGGATCACCCTCAGCACTTCCTAAAATATGATATCGAGGTATGAGCAACCATTATTGCCCAGTGAGGGATAAAGTCTCCCAGGGCGTGCAATGCAACAAGTAATACAGTTAAGCATTAAAAACAATTAAAACCATTCAAGAATGACAAAAGATTAAGTACCACACATTAAAAAGAATACATTTCACTTAACCCCAACACTCCAATCTTCACTTGATCTTCATTCATGATCCACAAACCACGATCACTGTGCCGACATATTCCCAATCACTTCAATGGGTGTACTTCGGATGTACCCCGATAATTCTACGATCCAATATTTCCTAGCAATCTCCGGACCAGGTGAATGAGGGACTAGGGCACGGAGTTTGAATATCCACTGGCAAGCCCTCTGCCGCCCAGCCGATATTCAACACATCTGCCCCTGGCACTATGGTTGCGCAACCACTATGCAATGCACTTTAACACTTGACAATAAGATAAGTAAACACAAATAGCAACACTTAGGAGGGTCAACAAAAGAGGTTGCCCTTTAGACAATTCACAATATAAGTAACAATACAAACTAATTAAATGAGCATAAAGGGAAACATTGCACATTTACCAATAAACCAACACCAAAAGCTCATAAACATCTTATAATTGTAATTAAACACTTAATAAACACTTACAAGGTTGTAGAAGTGAAAAATCATCCATTTGTCCATTAATCCCTTTTTTAACTTAAGCCATTTTCCTTCCAAATCAAAGTTAATGTTTCAAATTCAAGGGGAAGCTATACCAATCTTTTACTTAACCCTTAAGGCACCCTTACAACCCTCAAACACATTCAATTACCCGTAATTACCCCAAAAGCCCTAATTTCCCTCTTATAGCTTTGAACTACACATACCTTAACTAGGCTTCAAACAAGGGTTAGCAAAGCTTCTATAGCACCTAGGTAGCCTAAGAATACCAAATGTGAAGCTTAAATCCACCCGGATTAACATTAACCCCGAAACCCCTTTTAAAAAGTTGTCTATTTCACGTTTTATGTTGGTTTAGAGCAATTCGAGGGCACGAGGCTATTGGACTACTATCATTAGCACCTAAGACATCTATTAGAAACAATGAATCAATACAATACGCACAATTACATAAAACTCAAAAAATTTGTCACTATTCAACTCATAAAATTAAAATAACGATTCCAATCGTTTAAAATGCGAACTAATGGTTTAAACGTGTTCTATAGCACCTATATACAATGTATAATAGCATAGATAAGCTTTGCAATAACATTTGATAGCATTTCTAACAAATCAAGAAAAATGCAACATATTTAATATGCGAAAATAGTCATGAAATCCCTCACCTAAAGCGCATAGGAACACCTAGAAAGCTTGCACACCCTAATCTACTTGCTCTAGGCTTGGAGAGGCTTGGATTGAAGAGTTGAAGGTCAAAATTCATCTCCTATGGCTGCTTGAGGATCTCGGCCATGCTACAGTAAAATCTGCTTGTTTTTTTGTTTTTTTTTGTTTTGCTAACTTATGAGCTTAGTTGTGTATTGTGTGTGTTTTTATTAAAGAAGGGGGGGAGGGGTCAAGTTAGGTTCTTACTTGGGTTATTAAAATGAATATAGATAGCTTAAAAATGTGCCTAAGGTGCAATTAGGTGTTAACTAAATAAAATACTAAGTTAAGTTACGTAACACTATTTACTAGGTTCAACAAAGTGTTTTCTAAACGGACTCTCTGCACGCTAATGGCTCGAATGCACATTTTTCTCATTCCTACTATAATTAATATGATTTAATAAAAATGCTAACTTGAAGTAATTTTGAAGTTGAAAAACGAAAGGAATAGTAACTAAAGAAAATAGTAAATAAGGCATAGAAGAAATAAGCAACTAAGGGATGCAACAATAAATGAATGTATGGCAAAAATCTTGGGCGTTACACATAAAGTCTTGATGGGACATAAAGCTGCACCGCATTAAATGCTGTCAGATCCGAATTTAGTACAAATAGAGCTCTACCCCTTCATTTCTGAGGTAACTTGTCATTAAAAGCTCTCAACTACTCCTTCAGCTCAGACATACTAATTATTCACACGCTCGAAGGAAAAAATTCGGGTCATCACCCTGCCTTTTCCTTCGTTTTCCTTGTACAGGTCCAGCAGCCGACCTGAAAATCTAGGTCAGGTAGCCAACCCAGAAATCCAGCTCGGAGGGAGTAGCCATTTAACCTCAACTACGAGTTTTCCAACCTCGACAAATATGAACTTCTTTGTTAACTATTGGTAATTGATCACGTTGTTCTAACTATAATATATACGTGTAATTTATTCTCATTTTCAAAAACTTAATAAGAGATCACTACCGAATTTAACTTAATATCAAAAGAAAACTGAAACATTATGAGCCGAGTTTGACAAATTCTTCGTATGATTCGTGAATCTGATTTCACTACTTCAAGGGCATATGCGTTGATCAATGACTTTACAAAATAGAAATACTAATTAATTATTTTTGTTTCCTAATTAAATTAACTTAATTATATATAATGACTGATAATTTCTCACAATGTTTTCATTATAATATATATGCGTTAATATGTATCGTATCATCTTTTTTTTTCTTTTATAAAAAAAATAGACCATTTATCAAATTTAATTTAACAATTTTTTTTTGTCCATAATTTCACAATTGTTGACTTTATTCAAATTATCCCCCATATGAAAATGAAAAGTTTTTGATGTTGACAAGTATCAGATCTGAGAAAAGAAGGAAGAATAAAGTACCCCCGCATTACATTCAATTTAATTTTAAAGAAAGCAAAAAAAGAAAAAAGAAACTACCATTGAAAGGAACTTCCGGCAAATTCTTGTATGATCTTAGATCACGGCTCCACTTATAGTCTCAATCTTTTATTAATTATAAATAATTATCTTTTTATTGGATTTTTGGGAAGCCAAAAAAAGTGAGCGCCCCTACGCGAGCCTTATTGAAATGACCCCTTACTATAGATAGGATGCTAGCGCTATTTTTTGATTGCAGGGGCGTGTTAGCGCTTTACTGATAAGATAAAAAGGGCTTTTCTTGCTTGTTTAGTCTTGTTTAGTAAAGTCTCGCTTTTTGATAGGAGTAGGTGCTTGTTAGGGCACTCTTTATTCTTCATTCGAAACTAATGAGTGTCGGGTCGGGGGTTTCTGCCTTATTATCAAAAGGGAGTTGGGTAAAGAAAACTCCCTCCTTGAAGGAGCACGGGCTTAGTCAAGTAGAACCGGGTTGCGCTGCTTGATGCTCTGATCGAAAACAAATCAGTGGGGCCATCCCGGTACGACTGAATATGCGCTAGAAAGGTCAATCCCTCCCCTACGACACCAATAAAAATTGGGCCGAACTTCTAAACAGCCCTCCCGCTTCCATTGAACAATATCATGGCAACGTAGACCTAAGTGGTCATATTGGATCCTTGGAGACCATCACAAGTACGGTCATCCTATATTTGAACAAAAATGCCGTGTCGTCCAGCGAAGCCTAGAAGAAGGTGACTAGCACAGATAGTTGACTCCTTTTCAACAGAAAAGAATAGCCAAACCAACCCAGTTGGTTGGTCAATCTCAAAGATCTTATCGGCTGGCAAACCGGAGACAAACGACCATGGTCCCGACCTTATTAGCATCGGAGGTGTACTAATCAATGAACCCCCAAAACCTACTTTCTTTTTTGACAAAATCAACCATGCTTAACCAGTCACGACATGTTGTTGATATTGATTGAGTTGGAGGGACTTTTGCTGACTGAATCCATCCATAAACCTAGACCTCGATCACCTTTGTAAGCAAAGTATTACGACAACATCCAAAGGTGACCTTTGGATTCTTAAGTAGGGGGCAAGGAGGAACAGGTAGGAATGCCGACCACTACATAAGCCACTAGTGGCTGAGAGAAAGCGAGCAGCACCTTGTATAGTTTGGGCGAAGCTTGAAGAAGCGAGTCCCTATCAGAGAAAGCCATTGTGCGCTAGCGTAGCTAATTAACATTTTTTAGTTGGCTGTTATGTTAGTTGTAGAGCGCCTTCCCTCATTCTCTCACTTCAAAAAGATTTAGCAGTATTTTCTTATGATGACCTGGTCGAGAGAGTACGATATATCGGTGTAAAAGATTGAGTTGGATCTGTGAGGTAAGACCGGTTGGAGTTCGCTAAGAGATTACAACTGCGAAAAGGAGAGTTGGATTTACTTCTTGTATTAGTTTGTATGCTATGAACTCCTTGGTATTCTGTGGCGGCTTGCCCCGTGCTAAGTAAGTGAAAGCAAGTGAGAGGATTGAAGATGCTCGACCGAAAGGGAGTGGAATAGTTTATGGGTTTTTTCTTTTTTCCTAGCTCAGAATCACATCTTTAAGGATATATGTTGCTCCTCACCTCAATGCTACACTTCGGTAGCTATGAACTAAGACACTTCAGAAAAGAAACTATATCCACTACCTGTATTTACCCTGACAGGCTAACCCGAGCTTACCCAGGGCCTTACCGCCCGAACCTGCAAGATAATGTCTACTTATACCTTTGAGAGGTCTACTTATACTATTGAGAAAGTCTCTTAATTAATAAGACCCCGGTTTTTATATAAGATTCAATTCAATCTAACAAGCGGACTACCTTTGGTTACTGTAAGATCTTTATAAACCAAAGAAGCTGAGCCTACTTTACGCACTTCCGCACTAAGCAGGCAAGGCCAACTACACAAGCAAGAAGGCATCGCCTTTAGCTTCCAATCCAATAACAAGAAAAATTCGAAGAAGTAACTTACTATACCTTACTTTCTTGTGCCCATAGCTTGACCTCCGTTTCCTGCACGGATGCCTTCCCTTCCTTGCAAAGCGAACCTATTTCTTGATGTCTTTTCGACTGGGCTACCCGTGAATTGAGAAAAGGGGAATTATCTAGTGGATAGGATTTTTGTTGGCTCTCGCTGTGGCTCATCATCATCCAGAGGGAGCCCCTTGCATGGTGAATTGAAGAGAGGATTGGCATGTAGCAACCCGCTCATCGTTGAAGTAAGAGTGGCGAAATATATAGGAAAAACCTAAGGGTTGGTCGGCTAGCTTGTCATCCTGGCTAGACAGACGAGTGAATCTAGCCAAAAAGACTGAATTCTTGCTTGCTGCATATCGTACCCGATCCCTCTTTTAATCTCAACGACGGTAGGACTAGACAACAATGACAGAAAGAAAGATTCCCCTATTCATAGAGTTCTCTTGCTTTTCTTTGTTCATCGAGTGCCTAGTCTTGTGCTCGCTTATGCCGATACTTTAAAGATCTTAGATCTGGTAGAGATTGGTTGAGAAGAATGATACCAACTAAGGAGAGGGGGACCGGTTGATTGGCTTCCGTATCGAGATCAGTTCCTTTTAGCAGTAGGTATGCTTCCCTAGTACCTAGAAACATTGACTTCTCCTCTGGACCCTCGATCCACTCCCCTTCCTTATTATTACTCCATAAGATAGGGCAACAACTGGCTCTGGTTCTTGTACTGTCTCCGCACAGATTAATGCCAGAGGAGTCCCATTATCCATATGATCATCCTCCACTACATAGACGTCTGCTCATCCTTATGGCGGCATATGTTAGGATTAAGACCATCCCATAGTCCAAAGGGATTGTCCTTATTTCCCCAAAGTCAATTGAAAAAGAGGTCTTCTGCGCTCACTTCCTTGGTCTTGACTGGTCTTTTCCTCTTCCAACTTTATAAAAGTACCTCCTAAGGGCTTCAACCGATGCCTTCAAGCTCACCTAACTTGGTTCTAGTGTTGTGACTGGCACTCTACCAAATCTATCAATTCTTGGATTGGTTGCTTCTGAAAGAGCTGCTCTTCCGATTGCTCGTATTCATCCCTTCCCCATGAGGGCAATCAGCCCTTTGCTTTCATTTGAATATTGGCCCTCGCGCATTACGACTAGATTTGAGTCACTCATAGCTAGGGCTTTTTGTTTCATCAGGACGACTTCTCCTCCACTGAGATCATCGTCCCTTTCTATCCCTTGAGTGAGGTTGAGGTTAGAATTATCTTATTAAAAGAAAATAAGGAATCTATTTGACCTGAAGTTGACCTTCATAGTCCAGGAACTTCTATTATTTAGAGGTATCCCTTACCCCGATTTTCATTTGTCTTTTGCCCTTTATGATCTCTTGGCCTGTGCCTCAGCTTTCTGTATTATTGCTCTCTAAATGGACTCTTTCTTGGGCAACAAACAATCAAAGTGAAACCTTTATGAAGACGAGCATACGATGTGACTTGAACCATGCCCTCACTTCACGTCTTTTGACAACGGTTAGAACGACAATGACAGTCGATTTATCCTCTGATTCTTATCGAGTCACCCAAAGGCCTTCTCTTCTTTTTGACTGTGCTCATTGGGGCATTAAGCCTATGGTCAATCTGACCCTTGCCACTGGCTCCCCCTTCATCTTTCTTTTGGCGTGACTGTTTTTCTATCAATATCCGGTGATCAAGAAGAGAATGCCGTAATGGAATGGACGAGGCCTATTCTCTTCTCTTCCCCTCATCCAGTTCCTAGTTTCTAAGCAACTGATGAATCTAGCTATGAGGGATTCCTCATCTCATACATCAGGGTCAAAACAAAAGAAGACAGGATAGACTTTGAGACCTCAACTTGATTTGTTGATTGCTTCTTTGGTTGATTGATTCTTGAAGACAAGCATACAGACAGTGACAAAGTGACACAGATCCATTTCTGCTTTCATTTCATTTCCTGTTAGTATGGTTGCACTTGGGTGGGACCCTTTCTTTCGTCCTTGCCACCATTCCCTGAATGAGTGAATAGCGAGTTCACTTCGGAATGGAACCACTGCTCGAGTTGCTTCTGTATTTGACTTTGGGACCTTGGTCTTCGAGCCTCTACCGATGCCTATTCTGCTCCTTCTAAGGCGATTGGTGTCAATAAAGGGAGAGCTTTCAATTGACTTCCTAACTTCTTTTTTACCAAAACTGACATCCCTAGTCTAAGGATAAGGATCTAAGGAAGATGAATAAAATCGGTTTTTTCGATAGAGGGAGACCTACAAAACGACACACTGACTTAAACTCTTCTAGCCCAGAACTCTTAACTAACCCTTAGGCAAGCAAAGGGACTTCCCATACGGGACCAGGGAGGCACGAGCGGGAATAAGAAGAATCAGCTGCACATTCATCTTCCTCTAGAAATGTCAATTTCTTTTTCATTGACATCTAGGATGAGAAAGAATTAGCACATTCAACTTCCTCAACAGTTGGCTTCTACCACTGTCACTCACTCCTCTTTTTAGCTTAAAGAGAGAGGGCTTTCAGGATTTTAAGAGAAAGAGGACATGCTCCATAATAGAATCAGGAAAGGAAGGAACTAATTGACTGACAGCAAGGTACTGATTGCACTAGTATCATAGTCATGTATGTATTACGAGATTACGCCGATCGGAGAATGCCGAGTTCTTTCACTATGGCTTTCTTCATCTTCTCTACTAGCTCATGGGAAGTTTCTTACTAGTGAACCATCGAGAACTATCTAAGATCTATTCTTTAGCCTTAGCAGTGTACGGGCTGTCAAGGGGAATGCCTCTTTCCCTTTAGCATGGATAATCTAGCCAATTATTTTATTAAGTTAGCTCCCTCTGCTAGCCTTGAGGAATGAGATAGTTTCACAACTTGGGATCCCCCATTGAGAAGAGAGGCCGAACCTTTGTTGGAAGGGTCAGGGATAGAAAGAAGAGTGTGACGACAGTTTCAGTTTGGGTCTAGACTAAGAGCTAGACGAGTGGCTTGGCCTCCCCCATGTGGAAAACGGGAGAGGGTTTTTTCCATTTCCAGGGGTTGGCACCTCATCTCGGACATCTTGAGACTAAGGTCTCTCACTCTCCTTACTATGCTCAATACGTCCTCAGCTTTTTTTGTGAAAGGGCCGTGCCGTAGCCTATTGGCTAGAGGTCGATTAAGAGTTCTTACTTTGTGGGGTTCCCACTTCCACTCCTTCATTCTATCCCCTCTTATGCTGGCAGGACTAAGAATCTGTTTCTGGGTTCTTCTTTAGTCCTGACTGCTGGTTCTGAACAGAATGGGCTATTTCTTACGTCTCGAAAGAAAGGGGGCTTTTATCACTACTTTTGCCAGTCAAGAGGTTTCCATCTTAGTCTTTCCCGTCCTCCTTCCACCTGACTCTAATTGGCTTGGTCTCAAGTGCACCAAAAAGTCACCTTTAGTGGTCTTGGAGTTCATCTCTGGAAAAACCCGATCCAGAGGGGTTCTTCTTTGGTTACTACTGCTACTCTCTTAGTGTTCATCGAATTTCCTCTCTCCCAACTGCCCTGGGAGGAAAGTTTCATTGCTTGTCTTCTTCCCTAAAATGCCTGTTAGTGCCTTCTTTCTCACTACTTAACTTTTAGTAGATTTAGTGTGCAATGAAATAAACTATAGAAACCTTCAATACCTTGATCTATCCCGCCTTGTGAGACTCCCTTTATTCGGTGAATTATAGGCTGCAACTAGTGGGTTCTCTTCAAAGTATTAAAGGTCCACTCATTAGCCTTACTAGTTGACGAGTAGTACAAGACTCTTTTATAGAGAGAACCTAGCCAATTATCTTATAGAAGGTGCTTCCTTACCTCTACTCGACTGGAGGCAGCCTTTGGTGCCGTTACAATGGGAATGCATCCGCCCTAATGGAAATTAGAGGCCGATCGATAGAAACTTATAGTCAGTCTTCTACGAAGCTGTAGCTAGTAAGGCTAAAATTGCTTTTAATGAGGAATGAAAAGAGGCTAGTTCGTGGCTAGGTCTTTACTGACACACTCTCGGACCTTTTGGATTAAGTTAGTGTTCAATGAGCCAATACCCACTAAGAAAATTCCTTACAACAAGGCTTCTAGAAAGCGGTTTAAGGAGAGCGCTTCGCATTACATCAATCTTGCCCTTGGGTCCCAAACGTTTGAGGATGTGGTGGACTTATTCATCATATAGTAGTTGCACTAACACCGTGCTTGATCGAGTTGATTAACCTTTCTAAGCGGTGAAAAAAGGTGTGAGACCCCATATTTTGCTTTATCTCGATTTGCATGTTTTACCTCGTTTTGCGTGAATTGACCTGTTTATGTACTATATGACTAAGAATGTGATAATTATGTGATTAATACTCCTAATACATGCTAAGTGTGCATTCATGAAATTTTCATAAAAAACGGAATAAGAAATTTTATCGTCGGTTTTGGTGAATAGTATTTTTGAACACTTGTCCGCTAAAATTTTTACAGGGATATTTTAAACGTTTTAAAACCTAGTCCTCAGGTATTAATAGACCCGTGTTTGATTAAAATAGATTTGGAATTTTAAAGATTTTTATACTTTCTTTTACAAGAAAACGAGTTTTAAGTCGATTCAGGTGAAACTATTTTAATATAACATTCTTTGTGTGATACCCCGAACCCGGCACGCATTTAATAGCATTTAACTACATTTAATTAAGTGTTTAATTAGTTAAATAATCCATTACGCACTATTTTCATGTTTCTTTTAAAAGTATTCAACTAATACTTGGATTAATTATTTTAAATAAGTATTAACTATGTTATTATATTTAATACTCGGTTTCATTTCCTTGTATTTAACTAATTGATTATTTTACTTAACCTATTTATTTAAAGTATTATTTTGATATTTCTTTAAAAAAAAATTCAAATAATTTTTATATTGATTAATTAAAAGATTATTATATATTTTTATTATTTATAGTAATTGAATTTATTTTCTTGTATTTAATTAAGTGTCATCTTAAATGTTAGTATTTAATTGCATTTGATTACGTGCTTATATTAACTTGTTTATTCGTATCTTAGCATTAATTTCATAATTCTTTAAAATATTCTAGAAATAGTTAAATTATTTATTTTGAAATGAATATTGCTTATTTCAATTATTTTAGTAATCGATTTTATTTTCTTATATTTAATTACTTGGTTTTCAATTAAATGACAAAAGGAACTCCGAGTCCGGAGTGAATTTTAAACTATTCTACTATTCTACTTTTCAAAAATTATATTTTGATATTATTATTTACCATACTTATCGTAATCGTTTATTGACCGTTTGATCGTAGTGTATCGAAAGCAAGAGTTAGAGAAATATTTTTCGAATTTAATGAATAGTATTTTTAGCTTAATTGAGTTGGTTTTTAGTTGTTTTTCATCTAATTGCATTGTTTTAACTAGGAATAGAATAAATGGCATCAAAATAAGCTAGATTGACCATTTTAACTTGACTTTTGACCTTGGTAAAAGACCATTTTGCCCTTAGTTGAATTGTCATCTTTTAAATAGTCATAGCTAAGGAAAATTATCATAAAAAATAAATGCACAATTTCCCTCTATGTCCCCCCCTATGGCCGAGTGGTACAAGAAGGAAAAGGAAAATATTTTTCTTCAATTTTCTCCTACAATTATGCCTGGATTTGATCTTGGAGCTTGGCTAGGGTTTGAGCAACCCTTCCTCTTCAGTCTCTTTGAGGGTTTTCACATTTTTGTGCATTTCTATTCGAATTTGATTTTTGATTCAATTTTTTAGATTTGATATTTATCGCGTTATAATGCCTGTTATTGCTTGAAATAACTTCCTTAGGGTTTGTAGAGCATTGCTTGTTAGTTATTTAGCAATTTTTACGGCTAGAAACACAAATTGAAATTAGGGAAGAATGTGAATAGTAAAAATGAATAGTAAAACCCTAGATTTTTGGATTTTTGATCCGAATTGCGATTTCTTGATTTGGATGGGTGCCATTAACGTTAGAAAGATAAAATGTGCAATAAAAATGGACCGGCCTTTGTTAAAATTGAAAATTAGACAAAGAAACGTAAAGGGGCCATTTGACCAAGAGTTGACTGTGCTCGAATTGAGTTGGGGGTTTTGCTATTGAGTGCATGGAAGCACTTTTGACGCTGTTGTGGCATTGATTGAGTGTCCGGTTGATATAGCTGTAGTTCAAACGCAGTAGGTGGACTTTCGGGCTTCGGTTGGAAAAATGAAGTTTCGTGACATAGGAACGTGCCTTGTAGTGCCTAAGTGAAGGCAGTAAAATCGGTTTCTTAATCCCGTAGCTCGTTTGCTCGTAATTGCCTTTGGAAGTTAGAGATTGAATAGTGATATTTGTCGTTTTCGTGTCTGAATTGCTATTACTTGTTTAATTGATGTTATTGTTGATATTAATGATAATCATGCTTGAAAAGTTAATTGAATGCTAATATTGATTGTAAATGCTTGATATCTCGTATATCGCCACTAATCTGTACTTTTGTGCTATCGCTCGTTTATTGCTTGTATCTTGTATTGCATTGCATAGTGTCAGGCGCGTGAGTGATGGGCCTCTTTGGGCAGTCTTGGGATGCCAGGGTTGGTTTGCTCTAGCTCCGTGTCCTATTCCCATTCTCGCTAGGGGTGCCGCCCTAGGAGATTTAGGTCGTATATGTGCCGGGGTACATCCGGAGTACACCCAGTGGATGTTATAAGGTGGTTGCGCACTTATTATCATCGTTGTCAACATCAAGCTCGAGATTGATGTATCGCTCGTGAAATGGTACATTGCTCGTATGAGAGAACCATAGCCTTCAAAGTGTGGTATAGCTTTGAATGATTGTGTTAATGCTTTTATTAATTGTTTATTGTATTGTTGTTTATATTGATTGCTTTACTTGTTGGTTATATTGCTTAACTATCTTATTTGCATTGCACGATCTTCTTTCTTTCCACCTCGATATCTGTTCCGCCCTCACTGAGTATACGTGTTGTGTATACTCACTCCTCACCACCACATTTCAGGAAATACCATGTTAGCTGGAAAGTTCGTGGTTATGTGATAGATCGTGCTTGAAGAGTTGTCTTGCGTGCTATGTGGCTTGAGTTTTCAAAGATGCAAAGATGTATATTTTCATGTAATATATGCATTTAATGTTAAAAGGAATGTAATTTAAGTTTAACTGGATTATTGAAGTGATATGATAAGTTAGTTTATGTATTCAATTAGTATAGTTTAACTTCAATGCATGTTTGTATTGTTTAAAGAAAGAGTTAGAATAGTCTGGGTACTTGGAAATGTATATGTACTTGTTGTGTTTAATTGTTGAGAACCGAGGCTCGGATGGCCTTGAGGAATTTTGAGTAGTTGGACACGGTGCTGGTCTACTTATATGTTGTCGCAGGTTTGCATTATGCCTAGAAACAGGGGAGACTCCATCCGTGTTTCCCTAAATTTTATGTCCGGGTTTGGAATTGGGTTGCGATTAGATTGATTATTAGAACTCCCGGTCTCGAGAGGGATTGGGGTGTTACACTTCGTCACCTAAAATATAATGTCTAGAATTAGTTTAAGTGTTAAATTAATAGTTGGGCAGAAATACTCAAGAAATGAATTAAAAGACTAGAAAAACAATTAAAGGACTAAATAAACATGACTTTGTATTTTTTTATTTGACCAAGCCTTTATGTGCATAATATCATCAATACACACAAAACACAACACAAAACACACTCAAAAAACACACACATAGCCGAGAGCTTCAAGGGAGAAAAGAGAAAGAAATTTCAAAGGTTTTCAAAGCAATTTTTCATAGAAAAACCTAGTTTTTGTCTGTAGAATTTCGTGCCGATTTAGATTCCGCTTGTTGGGCACGCATTGCACGCATATCTAGGCTTATATTGCATCAAAGGTGAGAGAAAAATTCTAGATCTCAAAAGTCATTTTTTATGTTTTTGCTCATAACTGCATTTTGAATCGTTAGAATGTTAATTTGAAGTTATATTATTGCTTAGCGCATGATAGGGATCGTTTATGTGTATTACTACGAGATTTGAACTATTGTAGCGAAATTATTTATTTTCGAGTATTAAAAGTTGATTAATTAGCCATTTGATGATTATCTTGAGTTGTTGTGGTTGGAATCGATTGCTGTCAATTTCTAAAAGTTTGTTAATTACGTGGTAACACCGTTATAATGCCGAATTTTTGATTGCGATGTTTGGGTTAAAATTCGGAAATTTCAGCCTAGGTGCCTTGAGGTTTTAAGGTTGTTGGGCTTGATTTTGATGTGTCTTGGTTGGTTTCCAAGAGAGCTAATGTAGTTGATTGAATGTTTGTGGGTATTAGAAACTGATTTGGAGTGATTTGGATTAGTAGAATGTAAGATATGATTATTGGAAGTTTAGGTTATCTTTCTTTAAATTGTTGAATTGAGCCTTTAAATGATTGGGTGGTGTTTGAGTGATTGAATTGTGAGTTGTTAATGGTTAGACTAGGGTTAGATTACGTGTTTCATGCATGTTAAGTTGGATGGCCTACTTTGTCATCTAACTTAGTTGTTTGTTGTTTAATTAATTACTTGATGTTATATTGATGATAATTGATGATTATTGATGATTATTGATTGATGATTGATGATTGATGAACCGGGAGATAGGCAGTTCTGCTAGACTATCATCCTGTGAATGATGTTTATTATTATTGTTGAGTCTTGGTATGTGTGTGCTACCTCTCGGGCAGCGTCGGGCTGTTGGGTTGATAACGACATGACTACCAGAGGCTACCCCCAGCTCGCATGACGGAGATGTCATGGAGGGATGGGCTAGTGAGGTACCTTGGGTGCGTGAGTAATAGGGAGTTATAAGAAGAATGGTTGAGATCGTGATGGCGTTTGGAGCTACACCAACTAGAGTATCCTTTATTAATTGGTCATCATAGTTATGTGTTTATATTGTTGTTGATGTTTTATTGTGTGTTTACAGCTCAAAGGATCAATTCCAAGGAGTATAGTAAATACTGTTAGAGATCTATCGGATCCTCATTGAGCTTGTTTATATAAGCTCACTCTCTATTATTGCATGCATACAAGTGTTATTGAGCAAGATTACAGGTACGTGCCTCCAGAAGGGGAAAATATGCCTTACGTGGATGAGTCTTATGTGCAGGAGTCTTTGCCATGAGAGTATTTATAGTTATTGTAATATGATGTATTGTAAAACCTACCTTAGTATAAGGACTTATGTATAATGGTTTAGTAGTCTTCTTTTGACCTTGTTTAGATTACTAAATTGGTTTATAGTCTATTTTGACATGTATCTTAAAGTTAAGGTATTATGTTGGAACGGAGGTGTATAACTATGAATGGATTGTCTAAGGATGATTATTGTATAATATGGTTATGTTGTATGTTGTTAATGGTATTGAGGAATTGATTGTTGTTTGGTTGAGAAGTTGAATGTATGATGTACTGAGAGGTTGGTTTAAAGCCTCGGTGTCTTAATTACTGTCGTTATACTGCCAAAATTCCGTTGCGTCTTGACTGATTGTAGGTGGGGTCGAGTTGGGGCGTGACAAAAGGTGATTACAAGTTTGTTTGATAGAACAAGGATATTAATAAGGTTTTTTTTATAGAACAGTCAATAAGATAACCAATGGAAAGAACTCTAAGTAATGGGAGGACTTTGAAGGAATAGATTGATAGGAAGATTTAAATAACCTGGTATTCTTCGACAAGAGTGAGCAGGGAAGAGCTGGAATTTCGGTCTTTGGCTAGAGATGCGCCTTTATTCTATTCTCTTATTAGAAATCTTTCTTTCATGCTGTCTGCCCATTCCTTCCAGGCAAGCATAAAAGTACGGGCTTGAAGGCATGGGAATAGCAGACGAAAGGGAAGAGAGACCGAGGCTAGGCTAACTTCATCATTCCCCTTTTGTTCAAGGTGCAGATTACGGTTTCTTCAGACTCAGAGTACCCACTTTGATTCACTGTAGAAAGTAGGGAAAGGGACGATTACGTCCACCCAAGGAATCATAAGTTATCCTAGCCTAAGGGGTAAGGAAAAAAGTGACCCAAACTGGGGAACTTTCGCTATAAGAGAAGTTCAAAGTAGTGCTCTAGTTGCTTGTACCGGTGCTTGGCTTAGCAGGAAGCTTGACTCCTTGAAAAAGCGCCTTTTCGCTCCTCTCTTTTGGGTAGCTAGTTGGCCTTGGAGATCAGACAGGGGCCTTTCGTCAGGCCCTTTAAAGTGATGTTATCGGCTTTTTTTCGTGCCTTTAGCCTAGCACACCACAGCTTTAGCTGGTGCACTATATCTATAGAACCCTTGGCTTTCCCGGTCTCTTGGCTGCTTTCCTTACTTTAGTCTATAAAGCTCCTGATTCTAGTGAGAGTTCCCCTGTTTCATACCTGGGCATCCTCAATCAAAAAGTGATTATACCCCAATGCCTAACAGGAGAGAAGTACAAGTCTTAGAATAAGCCCATGAAAGCCCCTTCGCACCTTCTTGCTTCAAAACGGTGTTTCCAAAAGCTTCCTTCACAGTGGAGGCAACAACTGAACTGACTTTTTTAGCTAGGATCCCTTCTCTGAAAAGGATTTGCTCAATTTACTTACGAGAGAAGAAAGAGTTATGCACTTACTAACTCTTCGGATTGACTTAGTTGAGTAGTGTTGATCTCGCCTTCTCATTCCTGTAGCGAGTGCCCTCATGGGTGTATGTGATGAAGTCTCTTCTTTTTTGAGTTGGCCTGCAGCCTTTTGGTAGATAAGACACTCCCCTAACGTCTTTCTTCTTGCACCCTTGGCGATTGAGAGTACCATTTATGTCATTCAATCTAAGAGTGAAGGGACTCAGGGGCATAGGTCCCGAACGGTAAGACATTAAAGTCTCGATTCTTGTGGGAGTGAGGGAACGGACTCATAGCTCACTCCCCTACACTTTAGGACTAACAAATACTGATTATTATCATAATAGAAGGACATTCACTGTGTCAGAATGATGGATATAGGCATTGGGAATAGAGCTGGAAAAGACGAAGAGTGGAAAGGCTTACGGTAGATACCTAGGCACCCAGAGAGGAGGAAAGGCGTAGTAATCAACAAAATGCTTTGGGGAGTTAAAAATAAGCATAGATCCGGAGATTCCTGAATATGGCAACCTTTTGAACTGCTACTGAATCCATGGGTAGGCAAGAGACAACTTGTTGAACTGAAACATCTTAGTAGCTAGAGGAAAAGAAAGCAAAAGCGATTCCCCTAGTAGCGGCGAGCGAAATGGGAGCAGCCTAAATCGTGAAAACTGGGTTGTGGGAGAACAATCCAAGCGTCGTGCTGCAAGGCGAAGCTGGTTTGAAAGATCTTCTTTCTACCTAACTCCCTTTAACTTTGTGGAAAGTGAATGGTGGACCAGTGAATAAATCAAGTTGACGAGGATGGTATCAAATTATGTTGGAGGAAGGGACTAAGCGTAGGAAGAATTGGACAAAGAAAGACTGTTTACGATGTTTTTGCACGTTACTCGATAGGGAAGATACCCACTAGCCGGCAAAAGAAAGCCCTCTGAGATGCAAGAAGGGGAAGGAAAGAAAGTGACATCGTGACCTAAGGCAAGGAACTGAGTGACCTACTAGGCTATGTCCTTTCATGCAGTGCGAGTTAGGTTGAATTTATCCTTGAGATTGGACACAAGAAGGAATAGAACTCCGAAGCTTTGGTTGCGAAAGAATATAGTTAGTGCGGAGCTCTACCTTATTTAATTTACTGTTTTGCCTCCTCTAAAGGGAAGGCAAGGTGATTTATAATTGACCATTCATTCTGTAACGTTCATAAAGCCCTTCCCCTTCCTCCTCCTGTTTAGGAAGATAGCAGCCAGAAAGATGAGAAGTCAAAAGATTGACTAATGGGATAACGAAGATATGACCATGTTTAAGATCGATTTTCGATTCCACTAATAGTTGGCTAAGAAGGCTTAGTAGAGTGCTTTTAGAGTGAAAGGGAGTTTAAATTGTGCACGCATCCTTTCTTTCCTTTTTTGTATAGGGGCATAGCGCTTTCAAAAAGTTATTGGATGTGGGCTACTCTCGTGAAAATGAACCACACACATCAGTCGAAGATAACCAACGAAAGTAGGATTAGATCTTGGTATGATACTCCCTGACAAGGATGAGAGGCCTACAACTAATAAGAAAAAGCGGGGGCGAGTTACCTCATAGCAAGCAAGCATTGGTGCTATTGGCATGGGCCTCTACCCTTGTGTAGTCTCAGCCCGCCAATAAACCATTTGAATACCTGGAAAGATCAAATGCACGGAATCGCAATTGGTTAAATATCATTAAATTACCGTTCCGTGGGCTATTACTATTGGGATAACTGAATACTTGTATGCCTCTATCAATGTAGTAACCATCTTTCTATAATATGTGAAAACAGAGTAGCTTGCCGAATCCAAAGTGTCTATCTCCGCCGCCAGATTGAACTATCTAATGGGAAGCCTGACGACTAGTTACGGTAGCGTAGCTAGGGCTATGAAAAGTAAGGCAGTCCCTAGACTGTGATAAATAAAGCCCTAACACCTAACCTCTTCCTTGAAGACCCTGTATTGTCGGACCAAGCAATCAAGCAACTTGTTTGGATTCTCCTAGTATCAAGTAGTAAGGGATCAAAACAAGGAAGGAAGAAGTCAAATGCCAGTCTCTTTGATAGGAGTAAGCTCAAAATTGAGGCAAAAAACACGGTGTTTTAGAAAACTGGCACGATTGGAATTAGGAAAGGAAATTAGGCATATTTTTCCTAATAGTCTCAGTCCTACGACTAAAAATTGTGTATATCGCGTAGTCTATGTAACACCCCGATCCCTCTCGAGACCGGGAGTTCTATCAATCAATCTAATCGCAACCCAATTCCAAACTCGGGAAAAATTTTAGGGACAGACGGATGGAGTCTACCCTGTTTCAAGGCAAAATGTAAAACCTATAATAGCATATAAGTGGACCAGCACCGTGTCCAACCATACAAACACCTCAAGGCCATCCGAGCTTTGGTTCTCAACAAGCGAACACAACCAAATAAACATTTCCAATTTAAAAGCTAACCTATTTCTTTTCATCTTTGACAAGAACATTCATGCTAGGCAATTAAACTACACTAACCCATTACATAAAATAGACTATCATACCATTCTAACTCTTTTCCTTTGGGCATTACAAACATACATTAAAGTTAAACTATTCTATCTGAATACATAAACTAGCTTTTCCAAATCACTTCAATAACCTAGAAAACTCATATTACATTCCTTATTAACATTAAATACAACAACACATGAAACATACATCTTTGCATCTTTGACAACTCAAGCCACATAGCACGCAAGACAACTCTTCAAGTACGAACTTTCACGTAATCACGAACTTTCCAGCTAACAAGGCATTTCCTGAAATGTGGTGGTGAGGAGTGAGTATACACAACACGTATACTCAGTGAGGGCGAAACATATATCGAGTTGGAGAGAAAGAAAGTCGTGCAATGCAAATAAGGCAGTTAAGCAATATAACTGATAAGTAAACTATCAAGACAAACAATCAATACAATAAGCAATTAATGAAAGCATTAACACGACCATTCAAAGCTATACCACACTCTGAAGGCTATGGTTCACTCTTACGAGCAATGTACCGATCACGATTTCGATGACTTTAATGATGACGTGCAGGCTCACCCACCTTATAACTTCCGTTAGAGTACTCCGGACATACTCTGTCAATTCTACGACCCAAACTCCCTAGGCGGAAACCCAAGCGAGAAAGGGGATAGGACACGGAGCTAGAGTAACCAACATTGGCAACCCGAGGCTACCCAGTGAGGCCCATCACTCACGCGCCTGACACTTATGCAATGCAATACGAGATATATAAAGATAATCAAGCAAGGAATTGAAGTGACGGTTAGTAACAACATGCGATACAATAAGCATTTACAATCAATAAAATAACAAGAACAACACTGACAAGCATTATCAACAATTGATATACAAATTCAGTCATAATCAACTTTAACAAGCATAACAAGCAATATTAAGCATTCTATAGGCATTACACTATGAAAACACACAAAATCACAAAATGACCCCAACTTTCAAAACGCTACTACTTTCAAACGAGCCACGAGTATTGGAAACCGACTTTACCAATCCTCCTAGGTTACCATAAAGCACGTTTAAAGACCCCGAAACCCTACTTAACCCTAGAATTCACGCAAAGCCCCGATTTTCCCCTTTGCTCATTTGAACTACCGCTACCCTAACCAAACCCCCAACCAACGCCATAATCACACCAAAAGTGCTTCCATGGCCTCCCGAGAAAATGCCATCAAGCAAAACGATAAAATGCCAAACTTGACCTAAACGACCCCAACTTTCACTAAGCCATTTTCCTCTGTTTTTCCATTACACAATCCAATTAAACCACACATTTAGGCATTCTAGCATATCTAGCACCTTCCAACATCAACCGAACGCATAACGGAGCAACTTCATCGAAACAGGGATTTACTATTCATAATTTACTATTCAATTATCAATTTAAATTGTAATTTCGATATTCAACGTCAAAAAAGGCTAAAAAGCTATAAATACATGTTCTACAATTGCTAGGGAATATTCTTCAAGCATCAAAACGAATTAAATAGCAATCTACGGCTAAAACCCAAAAATTAAAGTTTAAACACAATTATTTCAAATACGCAAATAACGATGAAACGCTCACCTTAGACGCTCCTAGACGCTAGGAAAACCTCGTTGGATGCCTCGGAAACCACCCCGTGCAAACTCACGCGAAGATTTGAAGATTTAGCTTGAAAATCTTTTTTTTTCCTCTCCTTGTATTTTCGGCCATGCCTATTCTGTTTTCAGCTTTCTTTTTATTTTTATTTTGTGCTAAATGTGCTATTATAAAAGATGACACAAGGTCAATGGTCAAAGCCTTGGTCAAACCACTTAAACATTGATCAAATAAGCTTATTTTAGGCATTTTAAGGTTAAAATAACTAATAAAATTATATTTCTAATCAACAACATCTAAAACACTAAAATTAAAACACTAAATACTAGTTTTCACTATTTGCTGAGGACTAGAAATCATTTCCTAACTATCGCTCTCGATATGCTATGCACTTTGTGACAATAAAAGAATAACAATTAAACCTCAAAGAATTTAAGAAAATATAATTTTCGAAAAGTAGCATAGTTCAAAATTTACTCCGGCTTGGAGCTACTTTTCATTTAATTGAAAACCGAGCATTAAGGTGCAAGAAAAATAAAACCGATTAACATAAATATGAAAGTAGTTGATATTCCGTTAAAATAATTAACTCAAGTATTATTTAATTACTTCTAAAAGAAATATGAAAATAATGCTAGAAATGAATGTTTAACTTAAAAATAAACATGAATTCAATGCTAACATTTAAGATGTCACTTAATTAATTGCAATTAAATGCCATTAAATGCATGCCGGGTTCAGGTTATCACATCCTTCCTCCCCTTAAAACAATTGCGTCCTCGCAATTCTTCTTCCAATAGAACTCTGCATCCACTGAAATCCAACTCTGACTAATCTTCATCAGCTGCTGAGCAAGTATATTAATCAAGATAACCAATAGGGAAGTTTAAGAAGAAATTCCAAGTAGTAATGCCGAATAAAGGCTCAAATGTAGATACCGCACAAAATCCCGTTGACACGAATATCGAAGAAGAATAAATTCCAACCAAAAGCACCGAGATAATACCAATAAAGACTAAAGCAAAGATACTGTAGATAAAATCACATCACATATTAATGATAAGAAGAATACCGAATGAATACCCCATACACGAATCTCTAGTAGAAGTTCAACTATTACTGCCCAAGAATTCCCAAGCAAGAAGCCAAATAAAGGCTCAAACAAAGGTTCTATCCAGAGGTCCAAAGAAGTACCCCGTTGGTCATGAATTTCATAGAAGAATTCCCTGTTAAGAGTGCTGAAGGAAATACTAAGAAACCCAATCAAATATACTTCAAAAGTTCCAAAGAAGCCTTCCAAATAATAACCCCATAGGACAACCAATTAGATTCCGAGTATCGCTATCAAATGCTGAGAAGAATGTCAAAGGGAATAGCAGAGAAAATATAATGTGTCCAATAAGACAATCAAGTTGAATAACAAATATAGTTTCCCAGATAGACGAAAACCCTAAGGAAAATACCAAGCTGGTGCACAATATACAAAACCAAACTCTGAGGCCTCTTCACTGTTTGCCAAGTGAGAACTTTATACAACTTACCACCAGGAAAGCCCAAAGTATTCCACAGTATACCATAAGCGATATGAGATAATAAGTCTGAACAAGATTCCAAGTGTAAGACTTCCAATAAGTGCCATCAAGGAAAGATACTAGTAGAATGCCCACTAAGAATTCCAAAGAATACCATAAGTAATATTACACAATAAGTCCGATAGGAATTCCAATTACCAAACCAACTGAGGGATGCCAAAGAAAATACCCGAACATTGCTTCAATAAGAAAGTACCAAGAATTGCCCAATAAATAAGTACTAGATAAATGACCACTGAGAATTCTATAAAATGCCGTTGAAGAATTGCCAATAAGGGATGCCAGTAACACACCAATAAAGACCGAGACACATATGCCATAGATAATTTCATGCAGTAAGTCTGATTGAAACCCCAATAGCAAAGTCTACGAAGAAGTGCCAACAGAAATTCCAAAGAATACCCAATAAGAAACCAAAGAATGCTCCAAAGAACAGCCAAATAGAATCTCAAAAGAAAACTACTCTTTCACAACTGTTAAGCACAGAGGAGGACCCTAGAGATTCGCCAATAACCGAGCTCCAAAAGCAAACACCAACTCCCAAATAAAGGCTAGTCAAATGCTGCTCATTCCCGTCAATCCACATAACTTGGAGGGCCTGCTACTAACCACTTCTCTTCAGGGGAGTAGAGGACTTACTTACCATTTCCACGGGACATGTATGAATGCCAAGATATCACATTTATACACATGCCTTATACTATTATGCAAGCAAGTTTACAAAAGAGTTTATTCAACAAAGTCAGTCAAGCACGACAATCAAGTCAAGCACAACATAATCAATTCAATTCACGGCACAACCAATTCAAGACATTTCAATACACACAATACAAGCAATACTTCAAGCAAATAACAATTCACGATGTCGATTCAATTCACGATGCCAATTCAATAGGTCAATTCAATGCACAACTAGACACTTCACTTCATTTAGCACACAATTAACACATAACACATAACTATATCACATAGGAGCACACATTCAGGTCAAGACACACAATCTCACATACAAGCATACACTTTCAAGACATACTTAACAAGCACACATTCAAGGATCACTACCCACCAGACCGAGGACCCTGTCACGGCTTATGAGCTAAACAAGCTTTGATACCACCTGTAACACCCCTATCCCTCTCGAGACCGGGAGTTCTATCAATCAATCTAATCGCAACCCAATTCCAAACCCAGGCAAAATTTTAGGGAAAGACGGATGGAGTCTCCCCTGTTTCTAGGCAAAATGTAAAACCTGTAATAGCATATAAGTGGACCAGCACCGTGTCCAACCATACAAACACCTCAAGGCCATCCGGGCCTTGGTTCTCAACAAGCGAACACAACCAAATAAACATTTCCAATTTAAAAGCTAACCTATCTCTTTTCATCTTTGACAAGAACATTCATGCTAGGCAATTAAACTACACTAACCCATTACATAAAATAGACTATCATACCATTCTAACTCTTTTCCTTTGGGCATTACAAACATACATTAAAGTTAAACTATTCTATCTGAATACATAAACTAGCTTTTCCAAATCACTTCAATAACCTAGAAAACTCATATTACATTCCTTATTAACATTAAATACAACAACACATGAAAAATACATCTTTGCATCTTTGACAACTCAAGCCACATAGCACGCAAGACAACTATTCAAGCACGAGCTTTCACGTAATCACGAACTTTCCAGCTAACAAGGCATTTCTTGAAATGTAGTGGTGAGGAGTGAGTATACACAACACGTATACTCAGTGAGGGCGAGACAGATATCGAGTTGGAGAGAAAGAAAGTCGTGCAATGCAAATAAGGCAGTTAAGCAATATAACTGATAAGTAAGCAATCAAGACAAACAATCAATACAATAAGCAATTAATGAAAGCATTAACACAACCATTCAAAGCTATACCACACTCTGAAGGCTATGGTTCACTCTTACGAGCAATGTACCGATCACGATTTCGATGACTTTATCGATGACGCGCCGGCTCACCCACCTTATAACTTCCGTTAGAGTACTCCGGACATACTCTGTCAATTCTACAGCCCAAACTGTAATACCTGAGCCCGAAATGTAAAAATTCCTTGTTTATTATCTTGAAAATTATATTTCCTTAAATTCTTTGTGAATTAATTGTTACATTCTCGCCGTCGCAACGTGCATTGCATTTCAGGAGCGATAGCTAGAGAACGATTTCCAGTCCTCAGCAAATAGTGAAACTAGTGTTTAGATGACTTAAATTTTATATTTTAAATGTTGCTAGCTTTAATTGATCTTTCCTTAGCTAAAATGGCTTTAAAATGCACAAAATAAGGGCCTTTGACCAAGTTTTAAGTGGTTTGACCTAGGCTTTTGACCATTTGACCATTTAGCACTTAAATAAGCTTTTAACTTAGCAAAATAAAAAAAAAACAGCAGCTGAAACAGAGGTGCAGGCCGTGAGCTTCATAGAGGAAAAAAAAAACTTTTCAACTTCCAATCGATCAATCTTCGCGAGAGCTCGTGCGGGGTGGTTTCCGAGGTGACTAGCGTTGTTTTCCTAGCGACTAGGAATGCTTAATGTGAGGGAATCATGCTATTTGCGCATTTAAATGTTTAGTGTATCAACTTTGCAATTTTTAGATTTTATCCGTAGATTGTTGTTTAAAGCATTTTGATGCTACTAGAATGTTCCTTGGCTATTGTAGAACGTGTATTTATAGCTTTTTAACATTTTCTGCGGTTAAATGTTGTGATTGCAAATTAAATTGTCAATTGAATAGTGTTTTATGAATAGTAAAACCTTGAAACGTTGAAGTTGCGCTGTTATGCTTTCCGTTGATGTAGAAATGTGCTAGGTATGCTAGAATGCCTAAATGCATGGTTTGTTTGGGTTGCGTAGTGGAAAAAATGAGAATTATGCCTTTGGGAAAGTCGAGGTCGTTTAGGTCGACTTTAGCGTTTTCTCATTTTGCGTGTTGGCATTGTATCGGGAGGCCATGGAAGCACTTTTGGTGCGATTATGGCGTTGGTTGGGTGTTTGGTTGGTATAGTTGTAGTTCAAACGAGAAAGGGTGAAATCGGGGCTTTGCGCGAGTTCTAGGGTAAAGTAAGGTTTCGGGGTCTTTAGACGTGCCTTATGGTGACCTAGGAGGTTTGGCGAAGTCGGTTTCCAGAACTGGAGGCTCGTTTGGAAATGGTAGGGTTTTGATAGTTGGGGCCGGTTTGTATTTTTGCTTGTTTTCTTGATTTTATGTCTATAGAATGCTTAGTGTTGCTTGAAATACTTGTTTGAATTGTTTTGGATTGAAATGCTTATCAATTGCTGCTATTGCGTGCGAGAGTAACCTACTTTGTTATTCTCCCACGTGTGGCTTTATCGCTTGTTTATCGCCTTGTATCGAGTCTTGCATTGCATAGTGTCTCGCGCATGAGTGATGGGCCTCTCTGGGTAGCCTTGGGTTGCCAATGTTGGTTGCTCTAGCTCCGCTGCTATTCCCTTTCTTGCTTGGGTTGCCTCCTAGGGATATTTGGGTCGTAGGTTGATGGATACTTCCGGGGTATTCCAAACTGGTGTTATAAGGTGGTTTGGGCCGGAGCGTCATCATCGAATTCGTGTTTGAAAGTTGCTCGTGAAGAGAGTATCGTATCCTTTGAATGAGTGTTTGCAGCTTTAAATACTTGCCTTGCTTTATTGTTGGCTTTGGTTGTATCTCTATATGATTTGTATGTATTGCTTGACTAATTGCATTGCATACTCCTCTCATCTCCGTCCTTGAGACCAATTGCCCTCGCTGAGCAATAGTTTTTGCTCATTCCTCTCTATACTATATTTTTACAAGAGTAGTTGAAGCAGACCCTATCGAGGTAATAGAGGAGGAGGAGCAGGTGGAGGTGTTTCCGTGATAGCACTTCTCTGCTTTGCTGGTGGTTGGTTACCTGATTTTTGTGCGAGCCTTGCTTGTTATGTATATTGCTTGGATGTCGTTTAATTTTGAGGCTTGTAGCCTTGTATGTATTTTCTAGTTTGAGGCCTCTACGGTCCTATGTTGTATAAGTTGAAAGAATGTAAAGTTGTAAACTTATACTCTGATGACTAGTGAAGAAATGCATGCTAATAGCTAACGGTTTAGTGGCATAAATACCTGTGTAGTATGCATGGCATTTTTGGTTTGGAAAGTTGGTTAATAAGAAATGTATGTTGTAAAGAAAGTCGGCTTGTTTAATTGTTTATATGGCTTTCGCAAGTATTATGTTGGTTTTAGGGTTTTCGGATCGTCCGCGGTACAGAGGAGACTTCGTCCATGTGTCGGGTCCGGGCTTGGCCTTTTGCGGGGTCGGGTCGGGGCGTGACATCTTTAGGTGGTATCAAAGCATGATAGTCTTGCATGAGCCGGGATATGATTCTCGGTCTGTGGGGTAAAGGTCTAAAATGCTAAAGTGTTTATGTATGATTGCTAAGTGAAAAGAAAATGTTCTAGCATGACTTTGTGAACTTGGAATGTTTATGTGTTTAAGTGAAATAGTTTGGCAAGTTAAACTTGTCTTATGTGAATTGTGTGATAGAATATTGGATTGTTATTGACTTGACTGTTATCTAATCTTATGTGCTATATTTCTGTCTATAAACTACTTTTAAATGTTGCCAGCTATTGTGAGTTGCTACTATGCCGCCACGTCGTGGTACTCAAGGTATAGGATCAGATGAAGAGGCAACAGAACAGGGTTAGCAGCCATTGCCTGAGCAGTTTATGGCTACCATGACTACTGCAGTAGACCGGATTACACAGGTGCTGCATGAGCAGAGGCAGGACCGGAATAATCCCCAGGGAAATCAAGCTAATCCTGGTGGACAGGGGTATAGAGTTGAGAATAACCAGTTAGAGAAATTTCCGAGGCATGAGCCGGGAAAGTTCTTCGGGGAGCCGGATGATGAGGCGGCCGAGAGATGGATTAATCGAGTTGAGAAGATTTTCACCGCTTTGAGGTACACCGATGAGGCAAGAATAGACTATGCGTCATTCTTATTTGAGGGTGATGCAGAGCAGTGGTGGAATACTGTCAGGATGAGGTGGGATTGCGAGGATGTACCACATTTGTGGGATGATTTTGTGAGTGAGTTTCGGGATAAGTATATTCCCGAGATGGCTATGGAAAGGCGGGAGGATGGGTTTGTGGCCCTGAAGCAGGAAAACATGACTGTTGCACAGTACGAGGCTAGGTTTGTTAGCCTGTCGAGGTATATGCCCGAGTTGGTACGGCAGGCTAGGAGGATGATTCATAGGTTTGTCCGTGGGCTGAGAATGGATATTCAGTTGCATTTGACTGGGCAGACCTACACTACTTTTCCCGAGGCATTTCAGGTAGCCTCGAAGTTTGAGAAACGGAAGGCTGAGATGATAGCTGAGAGCAGTCAGCCGAGTAAGAAGCAGTACTTGGGCCAGAGCAGCCAGAGTCAGCCGAGGCAATATCAGTCTTCTACACAGGTTCCTCAGCAACGTCCGTATCAGCCACAACAGCAGATTCAGGCTAGGCTAGCTGTGACTAGACCCCAGCAGGGAGGTACAGTTCCTACCCCTGCCAGAGCCCCAGCACCTATAGGAAACATTGCGGTTAGGCAAAATCAGCAGTGTAATTATTGTAATCGATCGGGCCATATTGAGGCTAACTGCTGGAAGAAGAGTGGTAAATGTACGGGTTGTGGCAGTGATGATCATAGGGTGAGAGATTGCCCTAAGTATAACAATGTTCAGGGCCGTGGTGGAGGCCAAGGTGTTCAGAATAGGGCTGCAGGTGCACATCCAGCACAGAAAGTTTAGGCTAGGGTCTTTGCACTAGATGCGGAGGAGCTGCCCGATACTACAGCTATTGTGGAAGGTACCTTTCTTCTCAATACTCAGCCAGTTAAAGTTTTGATTGATCCCGGAGCTACACATTCGTTTATAACTCCTGCATGTGCATGATCTGTGAATGTTTGCATTGATAAATTGTCTCATGAAGTTGAAGTTAGTACGCCTTTGGGTGCAAAATTTGTTACTGAGTCTATTTGCAAATCTTGTGATATATGCATTGAGAACCGTAAATTTCCTGCTGATTTAATTATATTGCCATTTCGTGACTTTGAAATCATTTTGGGAATGGACTGGTTGGGAAAGTATTATGCTCAGTTGGATTGTAGAAAAAAGATTGTATATCTTCAGGTTCCTGACCTACCGGTACTAGAGATTGTTGGGAACTGCAAGGCTGCCCGAATTCCACTTTTATCAGCGATCAAGACTTCTAAGTTGTTAAATAAGGGTTGTGAAGCTTACTTAGCCTATTTGATCAATCAGCCTACTGATAAGTTGAGTTTGAATGAGATTCCGATTGTTAGAGACTTCCCTGGTGTATTTCCCGAGGAATTACCGAGTTTACCACCGGATAGGGAGATTGAGTTCGTGATTGATCTTGTGCCAGGCACTGCGCCAATTTCTAGGAGTCCTTATAGAATGACATCGGCTGAACTTAAGGAGTTAAAAATTCAGCTTTAGAACTTGCTTGAGAAAGGGTTTATACAACCTAGTTCTTCGCCGTGGGGTGCGCCTGTGTTGTTTGTGAGAAAGAAAGACGGCACGCTACGGTTATGCATTGATTACAGGGGACTTAATCAAGTCACGATTAAGAATAAATATCCTTTGCCGTTGATTGAAGAATTGTTTGACCAGTTGCAGGGTGCGGGTGTTTACTCCAAATTTGACTTGAGGCAAGGTTACTATCAACTTAGAATTCGGAGTGACGATATACCGAAGACGGCTTTCAGGACTAGATATGGCCACTATGAATTTGTTGTGTTGCCGTTTGGATTGACGAATGCACCAGCTGCATTCATGGACTTGATGCAGAGGGTTTTCCGACCTTACCTTGATCAGTTTGTCGTGATCTTTATTGACGACATTTTAGTGTATTCGAAGAATGAGGCTGAACATGAGCAACACTTGAAGATTGTGTTACAGACCTTGCAGGAAAACAAGCTTTTTGCTAAATTCAGCAAGTGCGAGTTCTGGTTGAATCAGATATCTTTTCTTGGCCATATCATTTCAGATCGAGGAATCTCAGTGGACCCAGCTAAGATTGAGGTTGTTTCATCTTGGAAGAGACCTGAGACGGTGTCAGAGATTCGGAGTTTTCTTGGATTGGCAGGTTACTACCGGAGATTTGTTAAAGACTTTTCCAAAATTTCTGGACCTTTGAGCCAGTTGACTCGGAAGAAAGTTGCTTATAACTGGGATGCCAAATGTGAATCCAGTTTCCAAGAATTGAAGAAGAGACTAACTACAGCTCCTATACTAGCTTTACCTGAGGGAACAGAGAACTTTGTTGTCTACAGTGATGCATCAAAAGAAGGTTTGGGCTGTGTTTTAATGCAGAATGGTAAGGTGATTGCTTATGCTTCCAGGAAGTTGAAACCTTATGAAGTCAATTACCCTACACATGATCTTGAGTTAGCTGCAGTTGTGTTTGCTTTGAAGAAGTGGCGTCATTACTTGTGGGGTTGCAGATTTGATATATTTACTGACCACAAGAGTCTCAAGTATTTGTTTTCACAGAAGGATCTGAATATGAGGTAGCGGAGATGGCTAGAGCTATTGAGTGGTTACAACTATTCTATTAACTACGTGCCAGGTAAGGCAAATGTTGTTGCTGATGCTTTAAGCCGAAAGGCTACTGTTGCAAGCTTGATTATCAAGGATTGGGAGACTTTGGAAGAAATTTGTTCATGGAAACCAGAAGCTACTGAGGTAGGGATTCGATTTGCTAGTTTACAGATTCAGTCAGGGTTGCTAGCACAGATCAGAGAGGCTCAGAAGACTGATCCTCACCTCTTGAAGATCCAAAAAAAGTCAAAAGGGGGAGAGTCGGAGTTTAAATTACATGCAGATGGCATCTTCAGATTCAAGGTTAGGGTGTGTGTTCCTGGTGATCCGACTTTGAAGAATGAGATCCTGTCCGAGGCACATAATTCGAGGTATACAATTCACCCGGGCATTACTAAAATGTATAGAGATTTGAAGCAACACTTCTGGTGGAACAATATGAAGAGGGAGATTGCTGGGTATGTATCCAGATGTTTGACTTGTCAGAGGGTTAAAGTTGAGCATCAGAGGCCAGCCGGACTTCTATAGCCGTTGTCGATTCCGCGGTGGAAGTGGGTACATATAACAATAGACCTTGTGACCGATCTTCCTAGATCTCCGAGAGGATGTGATTCTGTTTGGGTTGTTGTGGACCGCTTGACTAAAGTTACACATTTTATTCCCGTGAACAAACATGATAGCCTTGATAAGCTAGCTGAGCTTTATGTTGCTAATATTGTGAGATTGCATGGTGTGCCACAGAGTATAGTGTCAGATAGGGATCCCAGATTCAGATCTCATTTTTGGCAGAAGTTGCAAGAGGCCTTGGGAACTAAGTTGAGCTTCAGTACTGCATATCATCCGCAAACTGATGGTTAGTCTGAGAGAACCATCAGGATCTTGGAAGACATGCTACGGGCATGTGTGCTAGACTTTGGGAAGAACTGGGAGAAGTTTTTGCCTTTAGCGGAGTTTGCCTACAATAATAGTTATCAGTCTACTATAGGTATGGCTCCCTACGAGGCGTTGTATGGTCGAAAATGTAGATCCCCATTATATTGGGAAGAGGTTGGAGAGATGAGAACAGTTGATCCGACTGCGTTACCTGAGATGATTAAGATGGTAGATAATGTTCACCTTATTCGCCAGCGTATGCTTATAGCTCAGAGTCGTCAGAAGAGTTATGCGGATAAGCACCGTCGGGATCTTGAGTTTGACTTGGGAGATTGGGTGTTTCTTAAGATTTCTCCTCGGAAGGGATTGATTCGGCACGGTAAGAGCGGGAAGCTTAGTCCCAGGTATGTGGGTCCGTATGAGATCACCGAAAAGGTAGGTCCTTTGGCTTATCGATTAGCTTTGCCTTCGAGCTTGTTGAGACTGCACGATGTGTTCCACGTGTCTATGTTGAAGAAATACCATCCAGACCCTTCACATGTACTAGAACCAGAGCCTTTGCAGATTGAAGAGAAGTTGTCTTATGAAGAGAAACCGATTCGAATTGTGGATCGGAAAGTTCAGGAGCTTCGCAGAAAGAGTATTCCGTTAGTAAAGGTTCTGTGGAATCATCATGGGTTTGAGGAAGCGACTTGGGAAAGAGAGGACCAAGTTCGGGATCAGTATCCGGAATTGTTTGTTGACCAAGTAAGAATAGCGTGGGCGCAATTGTTTTAAGGGGGAGAGGGTGTAATACCCGAGCCCAGAATGTGAAAATTCCTTGTTTATTATCTTGAAAATTATATTTCCTTAAATTCTTTGTGAATTAATTGTTACATTCTCGCCGTCGCAATGTGCATTGCATTTCAGGAGCGATAGCTAGAGAACGATTTTCAGTCCTCAGCAAATAGTGAAACTAGTGTTTAGATGACTTAAATTTTATATTTTAAATGTTGCTAGCTTTAATTGATCTTTCCTTAGCTAAAATGACTTTAAAATGCACAAAATAAAGGCCTTTGACCAAGTTTTAAGTGGTTTGACCTAGACTTTTCACCATTTGACCATTTAGCACTTAAATAAGCTTTTAACTTAGCAAAATAAAAAAAAACAGCAGCTGAAATAGAGGTGCAGGCCGTGAGCTTCATAGAGGAAAAAAAAAACTTTTCAACTTCCAATCGATCAATCTTCGCGAGAGCTCGTGCGGGGTGGTTTCCGAGGTGACTAGCGTTGTTTTCCTAGCGACTAGGAGTGCTTAAGGTGAGGGAATCATGTTATTTGCGCATTTAAATGTTTAGTGTATCAACTTTACAATTTTTAGATTTTATCCGTAGATTGTTGTTTAAAGCGTTTTGATGCTACTAGAATGTTCCTTGGCTATTGTAGAACGTGTATTTATAGCTTTTTAACATTTTCTGCGGTTAAATGTTGTGATTGCAAATTAAATTGTCAATTGAATAGTGTTTTATGAATAGTAAAACCTTGAAACGTTGAAGTTGCGCTGTTATGCTTTCCGTTGATGTAGAAATGTGCTAGGTATGCTAGAATGCCTAAATGCATGGTTTGTTTGGGTTGCGTAGTGGAAAAAATGAGAATTATGCCTTTGGGAAAGTCGGGGTCGTTTAGGTCGACTTTAGCGTTTTCTCATTTTGCGTGTTGGCATTGTATCGGGAGGCCATGGAAGCACTTTTGGTGCGATTATGGCGTTGGTTGGGTGTTTGGTTGGTATAGTTGTAGTTCAAACGAGAAAGGGTGAAATCGGGGCTTTGCGCGAGTTCTAGGGTAAAGTAAGGTTTCAGGGTCTTTAGACGTGCCTTATGGTGACCTAGGAGGTTTGGCGAAGTCGGTTTCCAGAACTCGTGGCTCGTTTGGAAATGGTAGGGTTTTGATAGTTGGGGCCGGTTTGTGTTTTTGCTTGTTTTCTTGATTTTATGTCTATAGAATGCTTAGAGTTGCTTGAAATACTTGTTTGAATTGTTTTGGATTGAAATGCTTATCAATTGCTGCTATTGCGTGCGAGAGTGACCTACTTTGTTATTCTCCCACGTGTGGCTTTATCGCTTGTTTATCGCCTTGTATCGAGTTTTGCATTGCATAGTGTCTCGCGCGTGAGTGATGGGCCTCTCTGGGTAGCCTTGGGTTGCCACTGTTGGTTGCTCTAGCTCTGCTGCTATTCCCTTTCTCGCTTGGGTTGCCTCCCAGAGAGATTTTGGTCGTAGGTTGATGGATACTTCCGGGGTATTCCAAACTGGTGTTATAAGGTAGTTTGGGCCGGCGCGTCGTCATCGAATTCGTGTTTGAAAGTTGCTTGTGAAAAGAGTATCGTATCCTTTGAATGAGTGTTTGCAGCTTTAAATACTTGCCTTGCTTTATTGTTGGCTTTGGTTGTATCTCTATATGATTTGTATGTATTGCTTGACTAATTGCATTGTATACTCCTCTCATCTCCGTCCTTGAGACCAATTTCCCTCGCTGAGCAATAGTTTTTGCTCATTCCTCTCTATACTATATTTTTACAAGAGTAGTTGAAGCAGACCCTATCGAGGTAATAGAGGAGGAGGAGCAGGTGGAGGTGTTTCCGTGATAGCACTTCTCTACTTTGCTGGTGGTTGGTTACCTGATTTTTGTGCGAGCCTTGCTTGTTATGTATATTGTTTGGATGTCGCTTAATTTTGAGGCTTGTAGCCTTGTATGTATTTTCTAGTTTGAGGCCTCTACGGTCCTATGTTGTATAAGTTGAAAGAATGTAAAGTTGTAAACTTATACTCTGATGACTAGTGAAGAAATGCATGCTAATAGCTAACGGTTTAGTGGCATAAATACCTGTGTAGTATGCATGGCATTTTTGGTTTGGAAAGTTGGTTAATAAGTAATGTATGTTGTAAAGAAAGTCAGCTTGTTTAATTGTTTATATGGCTTTCGCAAGTATTATGTTGGTTTTAGGGTTTTCGGATCGTCCGCGGTACAGAGGAGACTCCGTCCGTGTGTCGGGTCCGGGCTTGGCCTTTTGCGGGGTCGGGTCGGGGCGTGACACAAACTCCTTGGGCGGCAACCCAAGCGAGAAAGGGAATAGGACACGGAGCTAGAGCAACCAACACTGGCAACCCGAGGCTACCCAGAGAGGCCCATCACTCACGCGCCTGACACTTATGCAATGCATTACGAGATATATAACGATAATCAAGCAAGGCACTGAAGTGAAGGTTAGTAATAACATGCGATACAATAAGCATTTACAATCAATAAAATAACAAGAACAACACTAACAAGCATTATCAACAATTGATATACAAATTCAGTCATAATCAACTTTAACAAGCATAACAAGCAATATTAAGCATTCTATAGGCATTACACTATGAAAACACACAAAATCACAAAATGACCCCAACTTTCAAAACGCTACTACTTTCAAACGAGCCACGAGTTTTGAAAACCGACTTTACCAATCCTCCTAAGTCACCATAAGGCACGTTTAAAGACCCCGAAACCCTACTTAACCCTAAAATTCACGCAAAGCCTCGATTTTCCCCTTTGCTCGTTTGAACTACCGCTACCCTAACCAAACCCCCAACCAACGCCATAATCACACCAAAAGTGCTTCCATGGCCTCCCGAGACAATGCCATCACGCAAAATGATAAAATGCCAAACTTGACCTAAATGACCCCAACTTTCACTAAGCTATTTTCCTCCGTTTTTCCATTACACAATCCAATTAAACCACACATTTAGGCATTCTAGCATATCTAGCACCTTCCTACATCAACAAAACGCATAACGGAGCAACTTCATCGAAACGGGGGTTTACTATTCATAATTTACTATTCAATCATCAATTTAAATTGCAATTTCGATATTCAACCACATAAAATGCTAAAAACCTATAAATACATGTTCTACAATTACTAGGGAACATTCTTCAAGCATCTAAATAAATTAAATAACAATCTACGGCTAAAACTCAAAAATTAAAGTTTAAACACAATTATTTCAAATGCGCAAATAACGATGAAACCCTCACCTTAGACGCTCCTAGAAGCTAGGAAAACCTCGTTGGATGCCTCGGAAACCACCCCGTGCAAGCTCACGCGAAGATTTGAAGATTTAGCTTGAAAATCTTTTTTTTCCCTCCTTGTATTTTCGGCCATGCCTATTCTGTTTTCAGCTTTCTTTTTATTTATTTTTTATTTTGTGCTAAATGTGCTATTATAAAAGATGACACAAGGTCAATGGTCAAAGCCTTGGTCAAACCACTTAAAAATTGATCAAATAAGCTTATTTTAGGCATTTTAAGGTTAAAATAACTAATAAAATTATATTTCTAATCAACAACATCTAAAACACTAAAATTAAAACACTAAATACGAGTTTTCACTATTTGCTAAGGACTAGAAATCATTTCCTAACTATCGCTCTCGATATGCTATGCACTTTGGGACAATAAAAGAATAATAATTAAACCTCAAAGAATTTAAGAATATATAATTTTTGAAAAGTAACATAGTTCAAAATTTACTCCGGCTCAGAGCTACTCTTCATTTAATTGAAAACCAAGCATTAAAGTGCAAGAAAAATAAAACCGATTAACATAAATATGAAAGTAGTTGATATTCCGTTAAAATAATTAACTCAAGTATTATTTAATTACTTCTAAAAGAAATATGAAAATAATGCTAGAAATGAATGTTTAACTTAAAAATAAACATGAATTCAATGCTAACATTTAAGATGTCACTTAATTAATTGGAATTAAATGCCATTAAATGCATGCCGGGTTCGGGTTATCACAGTCTAGCTACCGTGAAATCTTGTTTCTAAGGTCGGATTGATGCAAGTTTTTTTTGCCTAAGAAAACTTATTCCTAGTCGGGAAATCAGACTAATAAAGACAATAAGGAACGGGAAGACCATTTGAATCTGTTTATCAAAGGCCTAGGGCTGGCCGCTCCCAAGAGGCATAGAATCTGAAATTGGATGGAATAGTTAATGGACGTGATAGCAATTCAAAACCTTAGGTTTCAAATATTGAATGAAATACCTATTTTGAATGCTCCAGCCATGTTGTTCCACAAGAGAAAGGAAATGAATGAGAATAAGGGAAGGTGCTGTGACGCCCGAGAATTAGCCATACATTGACTTACTGTTGCATTCATTATTTGCGTATTTCCTTCTGTGCTTTTTTAATCATCTTATGTAGTCACTATTCATCCCATTTTTAAACTTCATTCTATTAGTGAATTAACATTTTTATTAAATCATATTAATTGTAAAAGTAGTGGAAAAAATGTGCAATTGAGCTAGAGGCGATAGGAAAGCTCGTTTAGAAAATAATTTTTGTAGTTGAATGAATAGTGTTACGTAACTAACTTAGAGATTTAATTAGCTAGCACACATGTTCACTTAGGCTCGTTTTTGAGCTTACTACGCGCATTCTAAAAGCCACCTTAAACACCCAAACTTGACCCCACCCAACCATACCCCTTATATATCAACATAAGCTCATAAAATGCAAAAGAAAAAAAAAAATAAAAAGCTGAAAACAGCAGTGAAGGCCGACAACAGCAAACAGTGGAGAAAAATCAGATTTTGCTCTTCAATCCTTCAATTCAAGCCACTCCAACCCTTGAGCTAGTGGATTAGGGTGTGTGCAAGGTTCCTAGGTGCTCATACGCGCATTGGTGAGGGATTTCACGGCTTGTTTTTGCATTTCTAAATAGTTATCAATTTCTTGATTTGTTGAACATGTGATCAAATGCTATTGTATGAGTTATCTATGCTAATATACCATCTATATGAATGCTAGATAACACTTTTGAGCCGTTGTTTCGCTTTTTAAACGGTTAGAATCGTTAATTTGAAATTTTGGGTGAATAGTGATGTTTTTCTAGGGTTTTGCGTAATTGCTCGAATTAGCTTGATTCAATGCTTCTAATAGACGCCTTAGGTGCTAGTGAAGGTAACCTAATAGCCCCGTGCACTTGCATTGTCCTTAAATCGCTTAAAATGGAAAATAGCCGACTTTAACTTGGGGCTTTTGGGGTTAATGCGAATCCGGGTGGATTCGGGCTTCAATTCTAGTATCCTTAAGTTACCTAGGTGCTATAGAAGCCTTGATGTCCCTTGTTTGAAGCACCGACGATGTATGTGTAGTTTAAAGCCATAAGAGGGAAATTGGGGCTTTCGGGGTAATCGCGGGCATTTGAATGAGTTAGAGGGTTGAGAGGGTACCTTGAGGGATTGTTAGAAGGTTGGGAGAGTTCCCTTTGATAATGCAATCATTAACTTTGGTTTGGAAGAGAAATAGTTTGTAAAATAAAGGGGTTTAAGCGCAATTTCGGTTGTCTCACATTTCTAAACCCACGGCATGTCATCTTGAGTGTTTATATGTGATATTAAGTTGATTTGGAGCTTTTGGTATAATTCTATGCTTAGCTTGTATATGTTCCTTTGTAAACTGCTTACTAGCCTCTATAATTGTTCTACTCTAATTGCATCGAGGTCAACCTACTTTGTTGATCCTCATATGTGTTAATGCTTATATTATTGCTATTAACTTGCCATCGTTAAGTGCATTGCATAGTGGTTGCGCAACCATAGTGTCAGGGGCGGATGTGTTGAATATCGGCTGGGCGGCAGAGGGCTTGCCGGTGGATATTCAAACTCCGTACCCTAGTCCATCATTCGCCTGGTCCGGAGATTGCCAGGGGATGTTGGGTCGTAGGATTATCGGGGTACATCCGGAGTACACCCACTGGAGTGTTTGGGGTTATGCCGGCTTATCGTGATCATGCTCGTGGTTCGTGGATCGTGAATGAAGACCAGTGAAGATAGGTGTATAGGGGATTGTGTGAAATGTATCCTTTTAAATGTGTGGTTACTTATGTTATCATTGCTTCTTAAATTGTCTAAGTGATATTGTTGTATAACTGTATTATCTGTTGCATTGCACGCCCCGGGACTATATCCCTCATTGGGCAACAGTGGTTGCTCATACCTCGCTAACATGTTTCAGGTGGCACAGTTGGTGGAGTTGCCTTAGCTGATGTGTGATATTTGTCTGAGGTGGATGTGCTTTCTGGTTGCTATGTGAAGAATTTGTTGTCCTATGTATAATCTATTTTGGGGCCTTAAAGCTCATGTATGTATTTGAGTAATATGTAAGCTGGAAGTCTGATAATGTAGTAGCAGTGGTAATTCTATGGCTTGTAATAACTTATATTTCTATTTCTAGTTGCTTTGCATGCTTGGGAGTGAATGGCTTAGTGTAGAATGTTTTATCTCTAAGTATGTTTTAATGTTATCCTAGAATGGCATGGTTATTAGACTATATTATAAACAAGTTACTTGCATGCTTGTGTGGTTTTGGAACTGATGTTTGCTTCAAGGCTCGGATGGCCTTGAATCTTTAAATATTTAGCCATGAAAAGTTTGTTTACCTTGTAGTTACCTTATTTGAGAATTTACAGGTTTTCAGAATGTCCATAGTACAGGGGAAACTCTGTCCGTTTTTCCCCTAAAATTTTGTGACCGGGTTTGGTATTGGGTTGAGAATAGCATGGTTATTAGAGCCTTCGGTCTCGTGAGGGATCGGGGCGTCATAGGTGCCAAGCCCGATTACAACACAAGTAAGGGATTAAGCTGGATTGCCCATTTCCAAATAGATGGAATTGGAGCTGGCCATCTTCCATGGAAGGGGAAATTCCATTACAAAAAAGAATAGGAATCGCAAGAGCAGAGCAGAGAGATCATAAACAAGTAGGCTATTAGATGGGCTTGGGAAAGAAGAAGGGGATGAGGGTCTTTCGGAGCTCTTCCCTTTGCTATAATAGGGTAGACATGCGCAAGTAAGCTAGGAATTTATATAGTCTAAGATATAAAGTAGGCATATCCCCTAGTTCAAAATAATTATGTCTTAGCAGTAGAAGAGAAAGTGCCCTAAACTTTCTACCAAGAAAGAGGCTGCACACCAACTCGGAAAAGAAGGACTGGCTCTCAAATTCGAATAGGCTATGACACTTCCTCAAAGGGAATGATTGGACAAATAGACTACCTGGATAAGGGCAAGAGAGATATTGAATTCACAGGGGAGTAAAGTAGTGAATACCTACTTTTTTATGGCTTACCTTCGTACCCATTTGACCCACAAAGTCCAGCTTTCTTGTGAAAGTCCTAGCTTGCTCTTTTTCCATGTTTGTTGATAACGCTTGTTATTTAATGTCTTGATTGCACATAGCATAGCCCTTTCATTCATGCTTCTTTGTAGCATACCTATGATGCTCCGGGATAAAGGCTCTTTGAAAGGGTATTGAAAGGTAAATGAATGCTTATTCTGTCGATGCGGCATTAGCGGTCTTAGCACTTTCCCTCTTAGAGGGAGGAATCTGCTAAGGCTAGGCAACTTTTTCAAAGCGTAGAGATTCATCTTTCCAATGGCCAATGGAAGAATGCTCTGTGGGACTTTTGGAATAGAGTAGGGTGTTAGGGAGGAATTGGACAAAGCAAATGCCTTTTTGTTTACATAGGATTGATGCCCAGAAGATAGAAAGGATTGTAGAAAAGATTGGATAACAAGTCTATAAGGAAGGGACTGAATCCGTTAGTGAGACATGCCCATAACAATCGAGCTAGTATGGCAAACAATCAGAACCCTTTTCTGGGTGAAGGAAGAATCCGTTGGGACTTCTTTCCTTGGCACAAACGGTCTAATACTAGCGGAAGCGGATGATTTAGTGCGTCTAACCCTTCATTCTGATTTTAAATATTATGATTGATCTGGCTGTCCAGTATTCAAAGCGTGCGTATACGATCCAATCTTTTCATTTGCTTTGGGGGTTGCAATGGTAGCAGGAAGAAATCCACTACGTTTTGAACTCTCAGTCATCCCTGCAGGAGATGATTCTATTCTTCTTGGCTTGGCCACTAAAGATGGACTCATTTTTTCTTTTGACCAAGCTAGCCAGATTGACTTCCTTTCTATAGCAAGCTTTTACTTATCCGCAATAGGCCACTTATTCAAATCTAGACATAGTGGGAATACTTAGTTTTCTGATTCACTTCCTTACTCAGAGATAGCCTTTGAACCATTCCATTCTTTCAGGAATTAGGCTTTGGAGGATGGCCCGGCCAATATGCTGCTGAGAGTATAATGTGTATTCATTTGCTAAAGAATTAGTTTATGGAGCGGTAGCTCATCGCGATTCTGCCGCGGTATCAGCAGTCACCGGTGATTCCATGAATGACAAGATAGGCCTACTGAGAAGGCCTCAATTCATGCCTCATTCTTGCTTGCTCATAAAACCTCCCTTCTAGTCCTTACTAATGTTCCTAAGTCAGATTCAAAGCTCTTTGATATAATAATTTTGAGGTTGAAAATTTGGCTTTAGATTGATTTATTGAGAAATATATAAGAAAAGTATTTGAGAATGAAACTGCCTTTTCCAGTTTTATACTAGCTATTATTGGAATTTCTCATTGCTATTGTAGTATGCTCTGGCTAGTGTCAAAATGTCTGATTGTGAATGAGCGAGTCGTTTTGGTACTATTATTTTCTTACTTCCTATGTGGGCTTATCGGCGGGCTAAGCTAATCATTGGATACTCCAAACTTTTGATCTAAGCCACTTTTCGTTAGCGAGAAATTGACACACAAAGATATAAGATGTTGAGCGCGCTTGTGTATCCTGGGGCGAGGCCCATCTGTATCATCCTTTCTTTGACCCACTCTGTAATCTCAATATAAGTGTCACTTGCCATTGCTGGATCAGCAATTTCAGCTTTCCTTGTGGTTCCCATAAAATATGTATGAATTTCTTTATTGACCCCCAAAAAAGAAAGCTTTTCGTGCCCTCCGGAAGTTGTTTCTTTCTGTCGCCCTGTCTCAGGCAGTATATCAGTCGGTAACGATTTTACCAGAGCATATCCAATTGAAACTCTAATCCCAACCTCTTTTGAAGGAACTCTAAAAATACTTTACTTCAGAGCGGGGAATCTTCCAACAAGTGAGCACCAACTCAAATATGTTTAAAAATGGCTATACCCCTGCCTAGAAAAAAATACGACTTTCTTGCACCCTCGTGGGAGACATTGGATGTTGTCAACCAGCCTTAAAATGCTAAAAAAATAGATTCATTCTTTGACTTTGTTTTTGCTCTCCTCTGTCTCTAGTAGACTAAGCTTGATCCTACTTTGTGAGTATAGACAGCAGGTCTAGGTATTTTTTTTTTTGTCTGAGGGAACATGGTAGCCCAGATCTAGCTAAGAAATTCTATCTCATTCTAATTTCGTTTTGAGGAAAATAATTGAGGCGAGGCTAAGATTGTGATAACCCAAACCTGACATGCATTTAAGGACATTTAATTGCATTTAAACTAAGTGTTATGTTAGATGCTAGCATTGAATTATGTGTTTACTTTTAGTTAAACATTTCTTTGTAGCTTTATTTTCATATTTCTTTTAGAAGTAACTAGATTAATACTTGAGCTAATTATTTTAACGGAATATCAACTACCTTTCATATTTATGTTAATCAGTTTTATTTTTCTTGCACTTAAATGCTCAGATTTCAATTAAATGAAAAGTAGCTCTGAGCCGGAGTAAATTTTGAACCATGATTACTCTTCAAAATTATATTTTCTTGAATTCTTTGAGATTTAATTGCTATTCTTCTATTGACGCAAAGTGCATAGCATATCGAGAGCGATAGCTAGGAAATAATTTCCAGTCCTCAGCAAATAGTGGAAACTAGTATTTAGTGTTTTAATTTTAGTGTTTTAAGTTTTATTTAACTGGAATTGGATTTATGTTACTTGTTTTAGCTTTAAAATGCATGAAATAGGCTAGTTTGACCAATTTTTAAGTGGTTTGACCAAGGGGCTTGACCTTTGACCTTTGTCATCTTTTATAATAGCCTAAATAGCACAAAACAAAAAAAAATAGAGCTGAAACAGAAACTAGAAGGGCCGAAAAAAAAGAGAAGAAAAAAAGGATTTCGAGCCAAATCATCAAATCTTCGCGTGAGCTTGCACGGGGTGGTTTCCGAGGCACCCTACGAGGTTTTCCTAGCGTCTAGAAGCGTCTAAGGTGAGGGTTTCATCGTTATTTGTGCATTTGAATATTTTGTGTATTAACTTTGATTTTTGGGATTTATCCGTATATTGTTATTTAAATCGTTTTGAGGCTTAAAGAATGTTCCCTAGAAATCGTAGAACATGTATTTATAGCTTTTTAACATTTTCTGCGGTTGAATATCGAAATTGAATTATAAATTGTTAATTGAATAGTAAATAATGAATAGTAAACCCCCGTTTCGATGAAGTTGCTCCGTTACGCGTTCTGTTGATGTAGGAAGGTGCTAGATATGCTAGAATGCCTAAATGTATGGTTTAATTGGAATGTGTAATGGAAAAACGGAGAGAAATGGCTTAGGGAAAGTTGGGGTCGTTTAGGTCAAGTTTGGCATTTTATCATTTTGCGTGATGGCATTGTCTCGGGAGGTCATGGAAGCACTTTTGGTGCAGTTGTGACATTGATTGGGCAATCAGTTGAGGTAGTTGTAGTTCAAACGAGCAAAGGGAAAAATCGGGACTTTGCGTGAATTCCAGAGTTAAGTAGGGTTTCGGGTTCTTTAGACGTGCCTTATAGTGACCTAGGAGGATTGGCAAGTCGGTTTCCAAAACTCGTTGCTCGTCTGGAAGTAGTAGCATTTGGTAAGTTGGGGTCATTTTCGTGATTTTGTGTGTTTTCATAGAATATTGCTTATAGAATGCTTATATTGCTTATAGAATGCTTATGTTGCTTATAGAATGCTTATAATGCCTATAGAATACTTGTTATTGCTTGATGATGTTTGTTGGTATTGTTCTTGTTACTTATTTGATTGTAAATGCTTGTTAATGCTTATTACGCTTGTTAGAGTTGATTGTTGATTGAAATGTTTAACAATTGTTGAATAATGCTTGATATCTCGGTTATCTCCTCTATCTGTGTTGTTGTGCTATCGCTCGTTTATCGCCTTGTATCGAGTCTTGCATTGCATAGTGTCAGGGTGGAGTGATGGGCCTCTCTGGGTAGCCTCGGGTTGCCAGTGTTGGTTGCCCTAGCTCTGTGTCCTATTCCCTTTCTCGCTTGGGTTGCCTCCCAGGGAGATTTGGGTCGTAGAATTGATGGTTACTCCCGGGGTATTCCAAACTGGTGTTATAAGGTGGTTGCGCGCTTATTGTCATCGTTGTCAACATCAAGCTCGAGATTGATGTATCGCTCGTGAAATTGTACATTGCTCGTATGAGTGAACCATAGCCTTCAGAGTGTGGTATAGCTTTGAATGGTTGTGTTAATGCTTTCAATAATTGCTTATTGTATTGATTGCTGGTCTTGATTTCTTGTTTATCAGTTATATTGCTTAACTGTCTTATTTGCATTGCACGACTTTCTTTCTCTCCAATTCGATATCTGTCTCGCCTTCACTGAGTATACAAGTTGTTTATACTCACTCCTCACCACCACATTTCAGGAAATGCCATGTTAGCTGGAAAGTTTGTGATTTCATGAAAGTTCGTGCTTGAAGAGTTGTCTTGCGTGCTATGTGGCTTGAGTTGTCAAAGATGCAAGATGTATACTTTTATGTATTGTATGTATTTATTGTTAAAGGAAATGTAATCTAAATTAGCTAAATAGTTGAGGTAAATTGATAAGCTAGTTATGTAATCAGTTAGCATAGCTTAACTTCAATGCATGTTGTAATGTCCCAAGGAAAAGAATTAGAATGGCCTGATAGTTTATTTTATGCAGTAGCTTAGTATTGTTTAATTGTCTAGTTTGAATATACTTGTCAAAAATGAAAAGAGATAGGTTAGTTTTTAAATTGGAAATGTATGTATACTTGCTGAGTTTAATTGTTGAAAACCGAGACTCGGATGGCCTTGAGGTAGTTTGTATGGTTGGACACGGTGTTGGTCCACTTATATGCTGTCGCAGGTTTTACATTTCGCCTAGAAACAGGGGAGACTCCGTCCCTTTTTCCCTGAAAATTTTGCCCGGGTTTGGAATTGGGTTGTGAATAGATTGACTGATAGAACTTCCGGTCTCGAGAAGGATCGGGTTGTCACAAAGATAAGATATGGGACTTCCCGCGCTAAGTTGTTTTCAAATCTATGTACTAAGTAACAAAATTCGGCAGTGCTGCTTGCTATGAGCTAGATTTGTGCGTACAAGGGTAAAGAAGCGGGCAGGGCCACCTTTCCGATGGAAATCTTATACCTGAGTGCTATTTGATCAAAGTGAGTTGTAACTGAGCTTTATTTAGTTGCTCTTGTATTGAAGTATGTGGATAACTCATCGTCGTAAGATCGGTTGGCCCTTTCCATAAAGAAGGTCGGTGAGTAGGATCATAGGTGCGGAATGTCAAAGGTAAGTTACAATCTTGTTTTGTGGGTGGAAGAAAAAAGAAAAACAAATTGCTTCGAGGATCTAGGAGTATCTAGTTTCCACCGGTTTATACTTTGTAGGTTCCTGGGGGAAACTTGTAAATATGCAAAAAAAAAGCCCTTTCTTTTGGTGGTGTACAGTTGTGGTTTTGGAATCAATCTTTCTAGAGCTCGGCCGAAATCGACAATTTAAAAAGGGCTATTCGATAGAATAATAGATCCGAATGGGCCATTTCTCCTTGAGTCGATTACGTGTTGGATCCAGGCTAAGAACTAAGGATAGTTATATGCTTAACACATAGGATTTCCAATTTTCCAGTGGAATCCCGCAAAGCTTTGTCCATGAGCGGTCTATAGAGCGCTTTGCCCCTATAACCGGCTTTCTGTCTCTAACCCGAAGTGTAGCTTGGATTACAGTCTGTGAGTGAGGATTCATATCGTATGAGGCATTCGAATGGAGCGAATTTGAAAGGATTCATTTGTGTAAAGAGGGTCATGCCATAGCATAAGACATTCAACCGAAAGGATTGATCTCATACGATTGAGCCGCTAGAGGAATCAACATAATAAAGTAGGAAAATTGACTGAAGAAGTTCGGGAAATATTCTTAAAAGAGCTTCTTTGATGTGGTACACATCTAGACAGTATTGCAGAGATGAGTTGGTTATCAAAATTACAGAAGGAGGATTCATCTTGTTGAGCGCGATAAATGCTTTTGACTGCACCTCCCGTTGTTCTGTCTCCTATAGTAGTTCTTCCAGTCCTGGGTAGGGGATAAAGTGCCTTTTCGATTCTTCCTTCCTGCTTGTGTGCTTTCCCTAGGAAAATTGACTCATTCTGGCTCTCCTCTACTTCAACCACTAAGCGCTTCGCTCCTTTAATTAAGAATAAAAAATCTTGCCTTTTTTGGCATGAATATATAACATGTGTGCCGTGAGGTCAATCACTCTCAGTTCTTCTTTAGAAATTGTCGAACATGATGAAGAGCTCTTATTGGATTGAGGCTTCTTTTGAAGCCTTTTCAAGCTGAGTAGAAATATCGTAAGAGAATAATGTATTCTCGGTTCATCAGGTTCTACCACTACGGGGCCCAGTTGCCATTCTCCTTTTACTAAAGTCGTCTAAGGGACAAGATCCCAGGCTCTCAAATGCGGATTTGGTTTTTCTTTAAGAAGCGGTGGTCATACTCTTGTATGGCTCTGCATGGGGTGACGCGGAAGCCCCACTCTCCACCTTAAGAGGGCCGACGGTCGAATAGATTGTTAGGAGAGGTTGTCATCATGACCGCTGAGGTTGTGGTGGTGGAAGCTTCCATTTCACTGCTGAACATACAACAGTTATTTCGATCGCTTCTTAGGATAAAACTAATATTTATAGGAAAAGTTGCTTCTAATAGTTCGACTTTTTCCATTTTCAATAGAATTTCTGGAGTTTTGCTTGTCACTATAGTTTTGTTTTTTTTAGCTTCTTTGTCTGAAAATAGGTTTGATTTGCTTCACCTATGAGAATTTCTACCAATTCTTCTTTTATTCATCAAAGCTCATCCTAATCTCCGTCGAGATTACTGCCTTAGCCCTGTCCCATCATCTGTATAATGGAGTTCGTCATATCGTTTTGACTTTTTCAGGAAAACTAGTCTTCAGGTATCTAGGCATGGTTTATGCCATGATCAGTATAGGTGTCCTTGGATTTCTTGTTTGGGCTCATCATATGTTTACTGTGGGCTTAGACGCTGATACCCATGCCTACTCACCACTTGACAAATCCTAATCCAGCGCTGGCAATGCCAAGCTATACGAAGGCTGCTTATCTGGGTTTTTCTGAGCTTATATGGCTCATCGTGGGTGTTTGGGAGTTTCCTTTGGATTCTTTTTCTTATGGTCCAAACAGAGACTGATATGTTGCCCCGTGGGACTTCGGGGGAGGCATCATCTTCAGTACCTTTCCAACAACCACATGGGGCTCCGAAAATTCCCCAGGACCTCATTTGGAATGAGCTAGACCAACCTCTACTGGAGGAGAAGGAGCGCACTTTACAGCTCCAGATGAAGCTCGCAGATAGATTGGATTTTAGGAATCAAACTGTCCCTGATACTCTTCGCTTCGAGCACGAGGTTCAAACCCGTGTGGATGTTGAGATAGAACTCGAAAAAGGACTTCGCATAGAAGGATATCTCCCCCGAGAAATAAATAAATCTCAGGAGGAAATCCGAGAATTCGTGCTATTTACCAGAAAGAGCAAGCCCGTCAAGGAGGCAATTCTTGAAGAATTTCTATCGAAAATGAAGGGAGACTTAAAGAACAGTAGACCCTTTCGTTGCCTTAAAAAGGCTATCGAGAGGCATAACTTCCCCCTTTATAAACTGGGGGACTTTTTTTTACAAATCGGATTGATTTTGCTTTTCCTGGGAAGAAAAGTGGTTGTTTGTTTGAGAATGGGGTTGCTCCCCGTTGACAGAGGGAAATGGGGCATATGACGTCATTGACACATTCGTACCTAGTGATAATGTAGAGTTGCTTTCTTCCATATATACTAGTTTGGCCCAGCACGACATTTTTCTGACTATTATGTGCCACTACTTCAGACTGTTTTGACTTTATAAGGCTTATAATCCTGATGGGTTTGTTATTCTTTTCGGTTTCTGCGTGCAATTACAGGTTTGATTAGCAGGGCTATTCCTCGAAGATGCCTACGGAAGGTGGGGTTAAGTAATAAGCTTCAACCTGCTCTTAGAATTACAAGACAAATCCCTTCTCTTTACTATACGAAATTTTGTAATAGTCTAAAAGGCAGGGTGAGCCTCAGTCTTTATAGTATTCTATTCCACACGAGCGAATGACTTGCGAAGAGATTCGGTGATATCACTTAAGGCAATAAATTCCGCCTTATCGCATATCGGCTGTTAGCCTTTTATAAATAAGCAATAAGGAGCGGAAAGCTAGAGCAAATAGGTATTGATTGATGCTTGATTGTACGGGAACACGAGAATCTAAATAAAGAATTGGTTAGTGAGCGAAGGGACTCTCGTCGTGGAGTTACTTCGCGTCACTCCCTTTATTGGTTTTGATTAAGAGCGGTATTAAGGGTTCATTCAATCGATTGTGTGTTTTTAAAATAAATTTTGTGCGGTGCAAACTTCATGTGTGGTTTATGCATCCCTTAATAGAATAGAAGTACCCTTCGCTCCATTTCCTTGAACTGGCGAAAGGAAAGGTACTGATCTACGAACAGCCTTCATTCGAAAGCGCGGATGGTTGCTTTCAGTCCACATTTTTCCAATATGAATCGTCAGAAATGGCCACCTCCGCATCTATGCGAACAATATTGCAACCAAGATAGCATAAGTAAAAGCTGGATTGGATCTCGGTGCACATGGTATTTTTGTGTGCTAGGGTGAATAATGTACAGGAACCGTATCAAGCAAGTAAGCCAAGCAAGATTGTCTTAGGAGTAGTAGCATTAGGATTAGGAGATTGAAAACTAGCTCCTGAATCGAGGGGAGAAAGAATAGTACACAGAGAGAAAGCTTTTACTTTTAGGCCTAGTAGCACGGTTAAAGTCCAATCCGTGTAAGTATGAGTGCCAAAAAAGTCGCTTGAAAGTAGTCTGTCGATCTCAGTCCTTGCATTCCGTGCAAGCCAGTATGGTACCAATATAGTCTCTTTATTGTTTATAGATAGATAGTACGTAGTGGGCTAGTCCAATAAGCCGCCCCTAGTTGTTAGCAGGTGAATGGTGTTTTCACTGGGAACAGTGCTATCCCAAATCAAATCCTTTTCTCTTTGATCGAAACAAAAACTATAAGCTTTGCAAAGAAACTAGTATCCCCAGGAAGTATGAACAAGCAAGTTATCAAGTTTGAAAACTGTTCTGTCAAAGGCCACGTGAATCAACACTTTTCTTCGCCTTACCGCGACCTCTTTCAATCAAACCTAAATGCAAATGGGCGAGCGAATCCGCTTTGTAATCGACTCTTTGGATCGCGTTAATGTGAATCGGTGAGAAGTTGACTTGATGATTTGACGACCCAAAAAGAGATGTTCTTTACAACTAGACCCCACATACTTTGACTTTGATCAGGCGGGTGAACCCCGGTGAATGAATCAACTAATGGGCGGATTGAAGACTGAGGCAGCAACCATGCTGATCCGACCTGAAGACGTCAGATGGACACCGACTGTGTCGACTTAGTCACTGGACTTAACAGTCGTTTATATGGTGACTCTTGAATCACCTATTGGCTAGTCGACAACAATGACTGTACAAGACCCAGAAGTTAGATCCGTCAAACTTAAGTTGCAGCTCCACTTCACTAAAGGCAGGATCCCGCTTTGAGAAATCCCCTACCTCTATCGGTCAAAGCAAGATTTAGCAAAAAGATATTGTTCTTAAGACTTAGCCACCATACTCTGGGGTTTCAACCAACCGTCGGTGATTAATGAAAAAAATGGTAAATCGGTGCATACAGAATCAATTTTTTTTTTTAGACGGGGATTTCAGAATTAGTTAAGGAAGGACAACTCGAAACAAGTGGCACCACTATCTGTCCAACCAGGATCAAATCGCTGCGGAAATCTGCACTCCCTGGATCAACCACATGTGGTACGAAATAGCTACCCTGCTGTCCCTGTGAAGAAATTGAAGACCCGCCCTCAACGAAGAATGCATAATCATGTGTACCGAAGTCAAAGACCGCATCGCGGCTCTCTTCACTTCCCAAACTGAATATGCTCGTGTCGTGCCTCCCCTGTCTACCTCTTCTCATTATCTTCCTTAACAAGAAGCATTTTTGTTGTGAACTCTATCATGTAGTGCCCCATCTGCCCATACCTAAGACACGTACCCCATTCCACTTATTCTTCTTGGAAGAGCTCCCTGACCTGCTTTTGCCTTGCCCTTAAATTGAATTTGGACGTTGAAGTGAACAAAAGTATATCCCTAGGATTAGGATCTACACTTTCCAGATAGGCTCAGCCACCTATACATAAACCTCTTATCATGCACATTTGCATTAAGAAAATAAGGAAGGGTTATGTTGATGCTGTAGCAAAGACTTCCTTATCCCATCAGATTTTGAAATTTATACCGTTCATGATCTGACTAAGATTATCGGCATCATATTTTTTCATACCAAGAGCCTCCAGCTGATCACAATGGTTCTTCACCTTAATACAGTAACAAGAATCAAACTACCACGCTTCAGGCCATGTTGTTCAGTCTCTAGGCACTGACGCTTACTTGCGGGCGCATGTTCATTAACTTCCCTCAATGTACGCCATGCCTTTCTTGGGTCTGTAATGCCCCCATATAATATATATGGAGGCGTATCTTATCAGCTACAGACACTATGATCGCATGCATATAGCCCTACCAGACCGAAACAACATGAAAATGGCTTCTTACTCGCCACATCCTCCGGTTTGCCTTCCTCACCACTAATAATTATTTGACATTCCTAGCCCATCAAGAAGCACTTTACCTCTTCATGAACATTTACAAAATTTTGCCATGTTGGAGTGAACGGCACACAATCGACAAGCCAGACATTATTTCAAATGCAAAAAAAAGAATTTGATGATCTGATTCTAGAGGAGAATACATGGCCACATAATTTTCTCAATATCTTATTTCCAGAGGCACTGTTCATCAGAGATCTTGTGCGTATGAATAGCTAAGAGGAAAAAAAGATACTTATTGGAAACGATTAGAGCTATAACGTATAGGATGAATGTACCTTGTTTGGGCAGAAGCTGTGTTGACCGCAACTTTATCAATCGCATACCATCTAATTTCTTGCTGGAAGCATCCCTGATTACTATCATTTAAAACTCTTTTGCTGCTGTTCATATTGTATTTTTTTTAGTTTATTTAAAGAAAGGAAATGAAACAAACGAAAGAAACGAAGCGAGCAGCAAGGAGAAGATCGGTAGTAGAAGGTAACGAACTAGAGACTCAGAGAGAGATCAGAAGCAAAACTCAGTAAGGAGAAGGCTGAACCCAGGTGCTACACTAAAATAGGCATTACCTGGGGCCGCACGACTCAGGCAGACTCTCTACCCGTGCGCGTGCCTATTTCGCTTTAGGTGGTATCAGAGTAGAGTTTTGGGTAAATCCCTTTCGATTTCTGCTAATTCTCTTCTTGTTGTACTATGTCCAAAGCGTGACAGACCTGCTATACTCTAATTAAAAATCTTAGTTCCCAGGCTATTAATGAAGAGGAGAAGCAAAATCGATCATAACAGCACTTCTAATAGTGGACTTGGAATCAAGGGATGTGGAATCGACGAATTCTTTAACTCAGGCTTCAGAGGAAGGACTAATAAGAGCCTAGTAGAAAGACTAATGGGTGAAGCACTTAGTTGTTAGTTGAAAGAAACTGGGCCTAATACCATAGAAGGAGGATTGATTATATAATAACCCATACGTAGATAAAAGTATCATTCAGGCATTAGTGGAAAAGCTAAGCGAAAAAAGTGAAAAAGCTTTGAAGCCCATCGAACACAACGAGAGTAGCGAATTAGTGGCTGATCTTCTACCTGATCTATCTACCATATTGATGTATTAGAGAGACCGAGTTCCTACGAGGGAAGAAAAGATTCACCAGCTCTATCAATTATCAAATCCCTATACCTTTGTGAAAGACATCGAATGGAATAACTTACATGAAAAAGAGCTTGGTACAAGCTCAGATTCAAAATAGAAGTTCCTGAGCTAGAAGGAATGAGATCAGGGTAGGTAATAGATTGACTGCCAAGGAGCGGAGCAGCTCGACCAGAGGGAGAGGTTTGAAGATGCTCTAACGGATCTGAGTTCAGCTGCTGTACCAATAAGTGAAAAAAAAGAGCGGACCGCAACTAGACCTGAGAAAACTGCAGCTTTCAGGCATCCTCTCATTAAGGAGGTTTTAGATAGAAGATGAGCCGATAGTAGGACTCTCTTAGAGTGTAGGAGTATAATAGTAGCAGTAGTTTTGACCCCAGTGTGGGAGTATAACAGTAGCAGTAGTTTGGCCCCATACCCATGAGCATTGGCGTGAGCAGCTAAGCTAAGGTCAGAAAGGAAGAATGGGTGGGCTTACAGGCTACCTATTTCCTTAGCCGATAAGAGAATCTGTCTTTAGCACAGATCGAGGCTTGTCGAAGATAAGTATCAAGTCCTTTATCGCTGGACTAGACTAGATTTCGAAGATTGATGAGTGGCAACTCTTAATAGAATTCCTGAACCAACTCCCAAAAGAAGGGTAGTCAAAAACTACCTCTTTCTCCTGGCCTGGCTGGCTCTCCTACTTGGGATTCCAACTACCATCCATATCCATTTACCCTACCTGCTATCGATAGTCCTTCCACCTGTTACTCACTCTCAGAAGGGAGATGGATGGATCGTGCTTGTGCTATCAAGCCAAAAAATGACTGCTTTCTAGTGGTATTCACGAAAATAAAAGAGATTGAAGTAAACAGATTCGCTAGTTGGGTCAATTGGCACTCTTTCACTAGTGATTGTAAGCTAGGTGCCCTTAAATGACAAGAGGGGAAGAAGCTCTAACGGAAGCATCCAATCTACTAGGAGTCCCATTTTTCAATTTCTACATTTGTTACTGCTAGAGTGGAGAATGAATCTACTACCTGTGCCAGCAAACAAACAAATACTATAAATAAGAAAAGGCTAGGTGTCTATGCCACCAACCTACTCCTGAAAGAAAAACAAGAGCTTCCCCGACAAACCACTAGAAGTTACCCATCGAGTCGAGCAATGATCCAATTGGAGAAGCAAGCTTCTCTTTGTCACCCCATTTCCCTTGGGACCAAGAACAAGCTCCAAAGAAGAAGAATGACTTATCGCAATCTCAGGTACAATTTGGCAAGTTGGAAAGCCTTTCAAGCCAATCTCTTGATTCACATTCATGTGAAACCGTTACAATCGATCCTGCATACCAATCATCTGCCGCTTATAGTAATGGCACTAAGCCAAGGTTTCTATGGATTCAGTCCTGTGGAAAAATACATATATTAGGGCAATTTAGTTAGTAGTGTCACCGGTAAACACCTGGGACAGACGCAAGTTCGTCCTTAAAAGCCCTAAAAATTGGTCCTTGAAGCCTTAGATACTCCAAGCCTCAATCTTTATTGTCCTTGAACCTAGACCATGGAAGTATGGTTATAGTCCCATTCCATTAGTGGGATCCATAGCCTACGGGTCTTTCCCAAGCTAGTAAAAGAAGAAGGTTTTCGAGGACTACCCTAAGCCTACAAGTAGGAAGGACTTTCAGTTACAATGTGACGGTTGGGAAAGCCTTTCTAAAGCCAATCGATTATCAGATTTCACCAACCCAACTACCACTACCAGGGGATTCCTAGATCCGCTCTCAGATCGCATTAAGATTCTATTCTTCAATCAAACAGAATGAAAGCAGGAGATTGATTAGCTATAGTAGCTGCAAACAAATCTTGTGACAGTGATCAAACATCATTGCTATTGAATAGGCAGCTAGAAGTGAATTCCTCCCTTGCTTTGAAAACTTCTTCGGAAGTCTCTACTTAGACGGGGATGGGTTTTGTTAATCCAGGTCGTACTCTATTGACTCAAGAAAAGTAGGTTTAGAAGGTAACACCTTTGCTAATTGTCAAATTGCATTTATCAGATAACTACTTTAATCAAAATTCTCAGGTTCCTCAATGCTGGCAAAAGAGCATTGAGAATTCGCGCCTGATGAGATAATGTGAATCAATAATGAATGCGATGATCAAAGAAGTAGCATCACATAGGTCAAAGGTACAATCGCTACCGCTAGTAGGATTTTCTTGCTTTACTAACGAGCTAACCTACGAATCGCTCCGTGGGCTACGTGAAGGGACGAGTTAAAGAACAAGAGTCAAAGATGATGTGGACATCATACTACACAACACAAGCAAAGACATGAGGCCATTTACATAAGGGCGTACCTTACGTGCCACTACCAACCTCGCAAGCTTGCTAGGCCTTCTTTTTAAGCTGTGGATCGTACTAACTTTGATTAATGTCGAGTTGTATGTTTCGTTGTATCTAATAAGGCGCAGTATCGGTCTGTCCAATGGACTATATCCCAAGGCTCTTCTTAGTCTAACATGATTGTTGTAACCTCGGTGGGTTGCTCATTGGATTTTGATAGAATTCAGTGACAGTCCACTCCTTAGGTCATACCAAGGTGCCCTTCCCTACCTATAGGGTTCCCCGTAACGAGGGATCCCATATAGGGGAGATCGTCATGTCGACATACCAGAATTAGTGGAGGATCGACTCTTTGTCTAGTGAGAAAATCACGGGACAGCAAGCCGGTCACCAACGTAAATCTAAAGATTGATAATAGATTTGCACCTACTAGCTCTGTAGATCTTAATTATATTCTATTTTGATCTTTATCCTTGGTAGGCATTCCCCTATCTAACCTTAATAGGACAGGGGTTCTAGTAGGGAAGAGGGTGTTAAGTAATCGATATGAATCGCTTTACAAAGCTCTTTCCTTCCCTAATTCGTGTGTCGCTGCTGAGATGGCATAGTTCGAAGACTTTTCGGTCCTAATGGGATTCTTAAAACGAATCTTATTAGTGGTTGCTAATAGTCTTACCAAGGAGTCGTGCATAGCCGTCTACTTGTATGTGAAGGAAGTCCAGCGGCTTATGCAAAAGTCTGGTGCTATGCATGTTGCGCTTTATCTAAAGCAATGTGCTAGCTCTTTACAATTAGCATATGAAGGAGATAAATGCCCTCCTGAGCTTCTGGCTGTTCCCATCTCTCTAACCCTAAAGGGTTATCCTGACATCATCACTCCGTTCATCCGTCAAAAGATGTACCGGAAAGATGAGACTGCAGATCTATTGGTCAAGTGCTGGCTGTCATTCTTCTCTCTATCAAGAATTATCTTGGTACCGAAGAAGGTTGATAAGTCTTTATTTGAGCCAATGACCTCACCAGTCTGTGATGCGGACCGAGCTGACGTGATGGTCAATCGGATAGGTGAAAAGCTGCCTTCTTTGATAGATATCACGGTATACCCCCTGGATAGATCGTATTCCCCTTTATCAAGGGATAACGTGGGAATCAACTTGGAACAAATCCTGCACCCAATTGACCAAGAAATTAATCAAAGACGGCGTCAATCCTGTCTTAGCAAAAGCTAAGTCTCACTTCATTGTTTACCCGTATGAAATAGGTGCCTTCAATTTCTTGGTGAAGTTTGTCCATGCGTACGGCCAACAGTGGTCACAAGGGACCCTCTGGTACCATTATACATGATATACCTTAGACCCAGCTAATAAGCTAGTCTCAGGTTGGTCATTGGATTGGTACCAGGCTTATGTAGGCCCAGTACTTCCCCATGGTATTGGCTATGAACGAATCGTCACAGGATGTTTGGGTTGCTCGCTAGAAAGGGGCGGGAAAATGACATGTATTCGCCATAGTGAACTATGTGAATCAGCGTCTTCTTAGACCTGTTCACGAGTGGCTTTGTGCTGTCTTACGAAGGTTGCCTACTGATGGCACCTTTTGGCAGACAAAGCAAAGCCTCTTGATCGGTTGACAAGCAGGCAGACATGCTACTCCTATGACTTGAAGTCAGCCACTGATCGGTTGTTATTGTACTTCTTGTTTAGGGTCATGTGCGTCCTTTTTGATCGATCTTTCGTATCTAGTGAATTCCACTCTAGCTATGAATAAGTTCGAGGTACCATTTGTAAAGCGGTTTACCACTGTCTCATTTGTTACCGGTCAGCCCCTTGGCTATTATGCTTCGTGGCCTCTCTTTGCCTTCTCCCACCACATACTTGTGTGGTGGGCGGCATAACATGTATATCCAGGTCGACTCTTCCAGGATTACATTGTCCTGGGGACAATATTGTGATTGCAGATAAGAAGGTGGCCTTGGTGTATAGCTCTGCTCTGGGGGATCTTGGGGTTGATATATCCTATCAAAAGTCCCTGATCTCCCATACGGGCTCTGCCGAGTTTGCTAAGAGATTCAAGGTTCATGGTCTTATTGTGGATTTATCCCAGTATCCGCTAAATCTTGTTTGAACGCTCACCACCCGGGGCTATAGCCGTTCATGTGAAGTCTTCCTGCGCTCGCTTTTTGACCTTGTGTCATCTAGTTGGAGTAGGGTACTGGTCTCTTTCACGCTTGGCACATTCGCGCAATCTAAAGATTGAAAGATTGTGGGCAATGTACACTAAGGCCTCACTTCCCCTTGACCTATGGTTAAGTCGGGGTCTACCGCTGGATCCGTATGTTAAGGGGGCTATTAATGCCCTCCTTATACGTAAGCTTAAACCAAAATATTTGGTTCTCCCTCCGGATGAGGTCTTCCCTGGCTTAGGAGCCAACTCCATTCCTCTCCCTATCGGTCGAGCATCTTCCACCCTCTCCCTATAGGCCGAGCGTCTACCTTCATCTCCTTATCAGTCGAGCTGAATTCCATCCAGCCTCTCCCTATCGGTCGAGCATCTTCAAACCTAACTAAGCCATTCCCTTACTCGCCCTAAAGCCGAAAGCGGCGTTAACAAGATCGACTGAGTACCAGTACTGCCTTGGCCAAAGCTACCAAAACAGAACATAGTCTTGATGTGGGCTACAGGAGTCCGACAAGAACCCTTTATTCCCGCGAGTAAACTATCGCTTGCTATTGCTACTCTGACTATGAGAGCTAGGAGTTTACTTTCACAGTGTAACATAAATAATGAAAGAAATCAATAGAAAGCTTTTACCTGTATGAGTGTACAGAGCCTGCTTTCTAGGGCTAGGTACCGGAAACATATAACCTTCCAGCACACCATAAGAATCTCTCCCATGCTCCCAACCTTGTCTAGTCCGAAATGCATGTGTTAAGCTTGTTCCCGATCTCTTTCTTCATTTTCGATTGTGAATTTGCTTTCCCGGGCTTAACTTAAGCACGAAATCGGCATTGGGACTGTTTGAATAAGCAATAGCAACACTAGTCATTAGTTTTTTTCTCTGTCTTTCACTGGAGTCCTTGAGCTAGAGTTCGTTCAAAAGCGCATAAGATGAGTTGAATAGCCTGAGCTAAGGCAATGTAAATT